>JARQOD010000001.1:190496282-190602688 GCA_033576555.1 Oophaga sylvatica
CTGGGTCTCAACCAGCATGCGGAGCATCTGTTTGGGGTACCGTTAAAGCGCTCACACAAACCATTGGTCTGTGGGTGATACGCACTCGATACCATACGCGTCACCTGCATTTTGCTGCAGAGAGCCTTCATTAGGCGAGACATAAATTGGGTCCCTTGATCGGTAAGCATCTCCCTGGGAAATCCTACCCATGAAAAGATGGTCACCAGTGCATCTGCCACCTTATCTGCCCTAGTTGAGGACAGAGCTACCGCCTCCGGGTACCGGGTAGCGTAGTCTACCACAGTCAGGATGTATTGCTTTCCAGAGCTGCTGGGGACGGCCAGCGGGCCCACAATGTCTACCGCGATCCTCTGGAAAGGCTCCTCTATCACTGGCAACGGGATCAGGGGAGCCTTAAGAGCAGGCCCCGCCTTCCCCACTCTTGACAGGTGATACAGGAGCGGCAGTAGTTAGTCACATCTGTCCCCATCTTGGGCCAATAGAAGTGTTGAGACAGCCGTGCCTTAGTTTTGCTAATCCCCAAGTGTCCAGCAAGTGGAATCTCATGGGCAATCCTCAACAACTCACCTCGGAACTGGTGCCGGACGACCAGCTGTTTTTCCCTCAACCACTCCTTTTGGGAACCTCCGGGTACTGTCTCCCGGTACAACCTTCCTCGTTCCCAGAACACCCTCTCCTTATCAGTCACGGAGGTGGGCGTCTCGGCGAGGTGCCTCAAGTTCCCCAGGCTCACATCTGAGTGCAGAGCGGCCTGGAACTCCTGGCTGGAGGCAGCCAGAAGTGACGTCAGGGTTCCTTCCTCACTGGGACCCTCTGGGACTGGCTCTGGGTCCACCTCTGGTTCAGTCTCTCCTGTAGCGGAGGAGGGTCCAGATGGCAGGGCGCTACCTGCGATCCGGGCACTCTGACTGCGGGTGACAGCAGCTACATATGCAGTCTCCCGGGGATTTCTATAGACCCATCAGCCTGCGCTGCTATGGGCTCTACCTCCCCATCCACCCCCAACACTTCAGGAGCAGTGCTACTTATGGGCCAGTTACCTTCCTCGGTGGCACTGGTCAGTGTCATGGCGTCACCTTCCTCCCGGTTCCCATGCACCTCCCCATTTCCTTGAGCACTGTCGCTTGCTCCTGCTAGGGGTTCCTCAGCCGTCTCACTCCGCAGAGCGACGGGACTGAACGCTCCTGTACCTGTGGACACATCTACCACTTCAGAGAAAGGGTTAACAGATTCAGATGGCACAGATACATCACTATCAACATCAGTCCTAGGGAAAGAAAGGTTATCAGTTGCATCATCACTTCGCAAAGCATTAGCAGGTAACACAATCAGTTTCCCATCATCATCAACATCAACATCATGGTTAACGTTAACCTTATCATCAGATTGGGAAGGGGTGTCAGGGACATAGTACGCCACCATCCTCCCCAGATCAGTCCCCAATAAAACATCAGTGGGCAGGTTTTCGGACACCCCCACTTCCTTCACCCCGCTCCCGGCACCCCAGTCAATGAAAACTCGGGCTATCGGCAAGGGGTAGTGGACGCCCCCAATCCCTGTGACAGTTAAGGTTTTCCCCGGAATCTACTCTTCAGGGGCCGCCAGTTCGGGTCGGATGAGGGTTCGTTCAGCCCCGGTGTCCTTGAGGCCTGTAGCAAGACGGGCCCCCACGCGGACGGGCTGCACGTTGTCATCAACCATCCCCACCACACCACCCACCAAAAGAACAGAGGCGTTGGGCCCGGAGGCCTTGGCTGGGGGGTTCTTCTGCCTCTCCGGACAGGTGGCGCTGATGTGACCAGTCCTTTTACAGGAGAAACACTGGCGGGGGTCTGATGTAGGCCTGGCGCTGGCAAAGGGGATAGTGCCCCCAGAGGGACGACTGGCAGGGGCACTGGGGTTGGTTGCAGGCTTACCCCCTCCCCAGCGGGTGGCGACGGGCTTCCGCACCTCGGGTTTCCGGTTGGCCTCATAGCTGTCGGCGATCCGGGCTGTTGTGACCGCGTCCTCTGGTTCTCGGTCCAGGATGAACTGTCGGACCTCAGCTGGGCACAGATGCAGGAACTGGTCTTTGATCATCAGGTCTTTCAGCTCCTCATAGGTGTCAACTGACAGTCCATGGATCCACTGGTCAAAGTGGTTCCGGAGTCCTTGCACCACATCGCTATAACTGTCGTGTGGGCCACGTTGGAGGTTCCGGAACTTCTTTCGGTATACCTCAGGGGTTAGCTGGTACTTGGCAATCAGGGCCTGCTTGATGGCCTCATAGTCACTGTCTTGATCTGGCGCAAGGGAAGCGAACGCCTCCAAAGCTTTGCCCTTCAGCCCGGGGGTCAAGTACCTGGCCCATTGGTCGGCAGGCAGCCGGTACTGTCTGCAGACTTTCTCAAAGGCCCGCAGAAAAGTGTCCAAGTCTCCTTCCTTTTCCAGCACGGGAAAGTGCTCCGGCCGGGGCTTGGGACTCTGAGAGCTGCTGGGTGTACTGCTCTGGGCTGTGGAGGGCGTTGCCCCTTGTCTGAGCAGCTCCAGTTCATGGGCTCTCTGAGCTTCCCGCTCGGCTCTCTCAGCCTCCCGCTCGGCCCTCTCAGCCTCCCGCTCGGCCTCTCGCTGGGCTTGGCGCTCGGCTCTCTCAGCCTCTCGCTGTTTGGCCTCTCGCTGGTCGGCTCTCTCTTGAGCTTGCTGGATCAGCCTCAGGCGTTTTTCCCGGTTGTCAGCGGTGAGTCCCTCCAGGGCCGCCTGCAGGTAAGGGTCCACCTCTCTCTGGGTGTAAGCAGTCAGGGGTTGGGCCTCTGCTCCTGCGGCACCACCTTGGCTTGGGCCGGCTCCTGCGCCCGCCACGCTCCGATGCTCGCCCAGCTCCTTCAGGGCCTGGACCAGTTGGCCTTTGGTTCGGTTCGTGTGGACAAGGCCGTGGTACTTGCAGATTCCCACAAGAGTGTCCTTGCTCTGCTTTTCGAACCAACTTGCTCCTATGGTAGCCATGTTTGCCAAATAAAAGATAGGATAGAAAAACAAAGAGAAGGGAGGGGTAACCGCAAGTACACACAATTGTCTCAGGACTAATAAACACTGAGTCTGTTCTCCAAAACTTTAGCTGCAGGGTCGCTGAAGAACCGTGCAAGTTTTTTAGTGAATGGAATGATTGCTCAAACCGGATCACTAATGCTCTATAATCCCACCGCTCTGCCACCAATATGTGATGAACGGGCACACAGTCCGCCACACGGTAGCCCGGGGGTCACGGCTTGTGATCCCACCGCTGCCACCACATGTGATGGAACGTGCACACACACGACGGCTGCTGCCGTCCGACCCAGTAAACTGCAGGGATTTATAACTATCCCACTTCCACTTAGGAACTTGCAGCTCTCTGGCGCCCCCCTTACCCTCAGGTCAGTCAGGGAACTGCACCTAGGATAATTAGTCGCCAGACGGGTCACTTGGATGTGTGCTGGCTATTGGGCACGCTGCAGTGAGGGAATTATAATTACTCCTGGCTGCAGCCAGGCAGTACCCTTATAAACCCCGCTCCGTCACTGCCAGCGTCACCCAATAGATTAACACTTTACACCCCTTCCTTTTAGCTGCCACCAGCTACGGCTTTTGATGAACAATTTATCAAGAGGGTCCGTAGCAACCCCAAAACAGTAGCGTAGTGCTTCAGGCACGTGCAAATTTGTTTATAGAGCAGGAGAAACAAACTAATAAATTTATAGGTTTATTCCTTAAAAAACAGGCAGTGCTTATATAATATAAAAAGATGTAACAAACTGAGACAATATCGTTATATACAGATGCAGTTATAAAATAAAATAGGATTACAGATGAAAATCACTCACATGGTAGTTACAGGCAAGACAAGCCAGGCTGGGGGAAGGAGCCACACGTCATAGTTCATTGGTAGATCTCTTACTCAGGACATCCCAGCAGAAAGTGCCTAAGGAACTTCACTGCAAGACTTATGCATGTCAGCTTCTGACCTCACAAAAGGGGCTGGTTTTCTGGCCACCTCCCCTGGCTGCAAGCTATGGTTTGAGCGCTGCAATATCATAAGGTCCATAACTCGTCCTGTGAACCTAGCAGAATAACGGCAGACCTATCAATGATCTTACTCTAAAATGACGGTTCCAATGAGCCCACACTTGGGTGGGCTAGTTCATGGGGCACCCGAGAATTCCATTTCTCGGGTTCTGTTGGAGTTACGGGTTTACCAGTACCACGGGAACGATGCCCGTCGGCGCATGGTTCAACACAGTAACTTTCGTGTTTCTAGCGAATGCTCCCACCGTGTTATTAACCAAAAAAGAATGAATTCTCCAAAATGGCTGCTATAGGAAGAAAGCACGTGTGCAGACAATGAAGGACCCCTGCGGTGAAGCGGCAAAACTTCCAGCACTGGTAGCTCAGGTTACACTGAGCTTGACTGCAGGTTGACAGAGGGGAAGGGAAGCGTGAGCTGCAGAGAAAAGGAGGGAGGGGTAGTTTGCTCTGTGCTTGCAAACGGTGGGGGTTGTAGTTCTAGCAACAGCACGAGACATGAAGCTTGCAATATCATCACAACCCCCTTCCTTGGTGTACAGCACGGTTTGTGCTGTACGCAGTAGGCTGTTTGATACATAGTGCAGCCTGAGCTCTTCCTCCAAGAGCTCATTATATGCACAGCAAAAACAAGATACACGGCAGTTTGTGGCAACTTTCTATTTTTTCAACAGGTCCTGTGGACCGTGATCAGCTCTCTCATAGAGGGTTGCAGGGTTCCCTTACCCTGATGGGACGCGGAACAGTCCCTGAAGTATGCATCTTGCACTTAAAGGGAAAGGGCCAAGGAAAGTTCAGCGAGGCGCATCCCGTGCCGTTTTTCACTTGATGCCTGGTCCCTGGTGCGGGCTGGAGAGGACTTCTGAAGCTGCAGAGTCTCCAGAACAATTTTGTCGGATATCCACACCGACGGGTAGGTGAATGATGTGGGCCCGTTGTTTTCTGCAGAAGCCTGACAGCAGTGCGGGGGTGAGGTGGCGTGGGTCTTGGGCCTAGCATAGGCGCTGCCTCGCGAAAGCGATGAAGCAGGGGCTATGGGACCCGTCGCGCACTGGGGTGAATGCTCACTCACCGCTAGCGATCTTGCTGTTCCGCTCAGGCTGGCCCTCATTTCGTGCAGGTACTGCCTCATGCGGGAGGCCGGGGTTTCTTCCAGCTCCACTTCCTCCTTTTCATAGATGTCAGCAGCACTTTCGGACATGGCAGCGGCATCCTTCTCCGGTCGGGTGGTCTCCGTCAGCTAGCGGTCACTGCCGGTACTTGTTTCTGGGGTGCACTGGTGTTCCAGCTCCTGCCGTCCGGTAGGAACAGCTTCCGAGCTCGTTGGTTCCTTGGGGGAAGTCAGCGGTGCTTCATCCCTCCATGGTTCTGGAACGGCCTGTGCTGCGGGCGGATGCCTCTCCGGCATGACATCGGGATCCGCAGGCCCAGCTGTCACGGGAACTGTCTCCTGCCGCGGGTCTTCCTTCCGATAACGTGTCCTGTCCTTCTGCAACTGTTTCCAGCTACAGGTGGGGCATCTGGATTCTGTGTCCCGATACTACCGCCATTCTGTTTGCCCGAAGCCACTGCAGCTGCACCGATACATCGTGACCGAGTCCCATATGATACTGACGCCAGACAGCTGCACTCAGCACTTCCTGCAGAGCCACACCCGTTCCAGGGTGGAGTCATCTTCAGCCTTCCCACCCATTTACATGCATTGGGTGGCAAGGGGCGAACGTCCATCTGCACAGACCACTCCTTCCAGGGGTGGATGCAACATTGTTGACAACTCGTGTTTGGCACCATCCAGACGCTGTCACGCTCACAAAGCACTCCTTGTAAACAGGGACAGTCCTTTTTGACGCCAAAGCTCTGCATCTTGATGGCCGCCATCGTGGTGTCCGCAAAGTCACTTCTCTCATCGTCACAATCTTCAACCCGGTCACTGCGGGTCACTGTAATCACAGTCTCTTCCACATTTAATTCTCCAGTCATATCCAGTAGTTTACTCACAATTGTAGTATCCTCAGCCCGCTCTCCTGGGGCCAAGTTTGTCACATCCAGATGTATATCAGCATCCTTTTCCATCTTCTTGTGTACCCATCAGCTCCTTCATATTTTGTGGTTCCACCGCCTTGCGAGGTAGTCGCATCCTGCCGACTACGCCAAATGTGGAATGGGGCAAGGACGGTAGTCGTAGCCGAGGACACCGGTACTCTGGTGTCCTGACCTCCATCCACAGACAAACCATCAGCATCTACCAGCGTACCTGTTTGGGATGCTGGTCCACGGTCAGGGCTTCCACTGAGGTGCGACCCAGCTCCTGTACACTTGGTTCCAGTGCTCAGGGTTCAAATAACAGACACAGATACCGGTTCTGATGCTATATCAATGATTTTACTTTCTTCTTCAATGGACTCGGACACATCAGTTACATCACAGTCCACACAGCATTCCTCCTCTTTCCCTTTCTTACTTTCTTCGCCCTCAAATGCATTACGGGGTAATAGCGCCTTGGGCGGTACCGCAGCTTCACTACTGTAGGACCTCAGTACATAGGGGATCCCGCTCATCTGCATCGCCTCAGACTTGCCAGCTCCAGCCCTATTGAGGATCTGCCACATCATGAATATTCTGCGCCCTGCATGACTCTTGGACCACGTCTCCTTCTCTCTTTCTGCTGCTGCCATGAACTGTAGCTTCTCCGGGTGCTTCATCCTTATACAGCACCCATCTGACTGTGCCCGGGCTTCTCAGCTTTTCTCACAACATTGCATAGCTGCTATGGTGTCCAGGGCACAAAGCCCATGTGGACACTTCGGGCGTGCCGCCCTTTCTGAGCTGTTCCTGTCATCTACCCTAACTTAATCCACAGCAGCTCCTCCATCTAGAAACTTCCTACAGCTATACCTACCAAGGCCCACCTAGTATACCACCATCTAGTGGACCTTTGCAAAACTACAAGTACCCTCCTCTAATGTTCCCAAAAAATCTATACTGAAATACAAACCAAAAGGCATTAAACACATACATACAGGCTATGCAATTTACACAAATACGTCACAGTAAGATAAATTAAAAATATATACATAGCAGCATAAACATGTAAAAGGTTAATCCTTGACCCTCCTTACACGGGGAGTACCAGCGCCCCGCAGACCAGTGACCGTCATTTCCCGCCGCCAGCAGCCAGGGACAGAGAGCAAGAGGGACGTGCAGTGTGTGCTGGTGACTTCCAGTAAGCGAGACGCAGAGCATTCCGTGTCTGTGAGTATTACACACGTGCCTCATAAGAGTGACCGGGGACAAGACAGACACTAGTACCCTGACTGTGCCGTTAACCAACTTCTGAGCCACGTGGGGCCCATGCCAGATTTTGACCCCCTTTACCGCCAGCCACTTTGGGCCCGCTTGACCGAGACTATCAGGAGAGTTGTGCAGGAGTCATGTCGGGCTTAGACAGTACCGTGGCCCTCATCGTTGTTCAGCCACCACGGTATATGGACTAGGGGCAGTGGAAGGTACCGGAGACTGACCACTGTCACCAGAAGACGGGAGGTATTGTTGTTTTTTTGAACCCCATTTAAGGACACTGCGTCGGCCGTTGCTGACGCCATTGAGTTTGCAGCAGGAGCTGCAGTTTTGGGACTTCCTTATACGCTTGCTACTTAACTGCCGATAATTGTGCCATTGTACTTCACCTTGCAAAACCCATTGCCATTTATACTGTTCCACCTTTTACCTCCCTGCGTGGAGTATTCTCCTGTAAATAAACCTGTTAACCCTTGCTCTATTGCCTGCGTTCTGTCACTGCATCCTGCGTTCCTGCTCTGATCCTGCTCTGACCCTTTACAGACACAGTGCAGTGCAAAGTGTCAGATCAGCGATCTGACTTTATATGGTAATGTCCCATACTGGGACAATGTAAAAAAGTTTAAAAAAAAAATTAACATGTGTAAAAAATATTTTTAAAAAAATTCCTAAATGAAGAAAAATAAATAAATTTCCTCAATAAATACATTTCTTTATGTAAATAAAAAGAACAATAAAAGTACACATATTTAGTATCGCCGCGTCTGTAACGACCCGACCTATAAAACTGTACCACTAGTTAACCCTTTTAGTGAACCCCATAAAAAAAGGCAAAAAAACAATGCTTTATCATCATACCGCCAAACAAAAAGTGGAGTAACACGCGATCAAAAAGACGGATATAAATAATCATGGTACCACTGAAAACATCATCTCGTCCCGCAAAAAACAAGTCACCATACAGCTCCATCACCAGAAAAATAAAAAAGCTAAAGCTCTCAGAATAAAGCGATGCAAAAATAATAATTTTTTTATATAAAGTATTTTATTGTATAAAAGTGCAAAACATAAAAAATTATATAAATGAGGTATCGCTGTCATCGTACTGACCCGAAGAATAAAACTGCTTTATCAATTTTACCACACGCGGAACGATATAAATGCCCCCTGTGGTGTAGTGACTAATGTGGCACCTAGGGGGCGCTGTATAAGTTGCTCAAATTATGCAAGGAGGCATGAGATGGATGGGAAACCAGTCCCTGGTAGTGTGATAAATGGAAAGTATGTGTCGCAGAGCTACTCTGTGCTGTAGGTCAGTAATGTTGTTCTGGGACTTGTAGTCCCATAAGAGTTCTGATTATTGTTAAGGGTGAACCTACAGGGTTAGCTTGTGAGCTGGGTGGGACTTGCTAACCACACATACACCGCCCACTGGTGGTGGGAGAATGAATGTTACATACTGGTGATTGTATGTGTTGTGAAGGACCTGTGATGAGGTCATGAACAGGTGACCAGACTATGTGCTTCATGCCTTGGCTTGGGGAGTGGCTACAGGTATGAAAGGCAGTGTTGAGCACATGGAGGGGAGATTGAGTTGGAGACTGAGGAGTCTCTGGAAGTCTGGCTGAGACAGTGGAGAGTGTGTTCTGCACAGGGCTGCCTGGAAGGTTCCTGGAAGGTCTGTCGGTGTTGGAAGATCCTGGGGTTGGATCGGATTCCTGGAAGCACGTGGTGAGACTTGGAACTTGGTGGCCAGGGTGTTGGACGGGGTCCTGAATAGCACCCGGACAGGACACATGGGTGTGCGGAGCCTGTGACGGTCCCACACTGAGAACCAGGCGGTTCTATTGAGGAGTTTGGCTGGAGTCAGCTTGGAAGTGACTTTCTGTTACAGTGTGTCAGTGAGCACCGGAAGCAAGTCCAGATCACCCGGGAAGGCACCTGGCGGTCCCTGCTGGTCTGCAGCCGCTTAGTCAAGCCCGTCCCATGCAAGGATGCATCTGGGAACAGTAGTTTGCAAAGCTGGAATGCATTGATGTTTTTGTCATGTTTTGTTACCTGGTGTTTAACGTGAAAGTAAACAATTGATTTTTGGACTAAAAGCCTGTGTTGCCTCATAACTGCGGTCCGGCCCTTGCCTACCAGAGCGAATCCCTACAGTTTGGTGGAGAATGCGGGCAGTCGCAGTGAGGTCAGGCTGTTTTTTTTTTCATGCATGACAAATAACCAGGTGAAGACGTCTGGCTGTAACCCGGTGGGGTTACGAAGGTGACAAGCGGCTGGCTGTAACTCGGTGGGGTTACGAAGGTTGCTGTGGATCAGGGGGTCCACGAAGATGGCGCAGCGGAAGCGTGCAGAGACTGGTGGTAGCGGGAGCTACCGGGATACTTGCAGGAAGAGGTTCTGCAGTAGCAGCAGCTTGTGAGCGGCAGTCGGAGGTGCCGGTGGTTGGTGGCTGCCACAGCAGTGGTGTCGGTGCCAGCAGGAGCTGGTGGTGTAATAGGACAGTGTGAACCAGGTCACACAGACTCTTAAAGGGCCGGTAACAGCCCAAAAGAAATAAAACTGTACTGTGGGGGTTGTGCCTAAGAAACCTGTGGAGGAGTCCACAGAGTGTATCCCAGAGTGGGGTGGTGGCCAAAAAGGAGCGGTAACCCACCAGCAAAGATGGAGGGTAAAAAGGGGGTGGAGTATCCCAACGGTAAAGGGAGGCGACATCGGTTTGTTGCCAGGGGCAATGGTGCTATGTATGTCCAGTCTGTCATTTGAATTACCCTCCAGGTGAGAGGCTATGTGGGTGTGACCTGCTGATGAATGGTGAGGAGGAGGTACACGGACTGGTCGATTCGGAGAGCTCGGTGACCCTAGTGAGGGCTGCACCCGATAACTTTATAACCACCAGAAAGATCAAGGTCACCTGCATCCATGGGTCCACTAGAGACTATGTAGAGGTCTGTGTGATTCTAGAGACTGTCAGAAACAGTGATAACCCTAAGGCATCTTTAGTTCCAAACTTAGCTTGTCCGGTGGTAATAGGCCGGGACTCTGGGCTGTTCTCAGAATTGTGGGAAGTGGGAGTTCCTCTACAGCCACTGAATGGAGGGATCTGTGCTGTTGGGACAAGGTGTATTAGCACAGTAACTCCTCCCAAAGTGAACGGGTCTGACCAACTCGGTGACGTAGCAGACGGTGACACCAGTGGAAAGGGTGCGGCTACCCAACTGACAGACCTGAAGTCTCGTGACGGGTGCCAGGTGGGATGTGACTCTGACTCCGAGGGTGACTGTGACTCTAATAGAGAAAGGGAGTACAGTAAGGAAGGGCCCCACCAGGAGAAAAAATCCTCCCGTCGTCGGAGACATAAAGGGCGAAAGGCGCCAGAACACAATGTATGTACTGAGGATGGTAATAAAGAAAAACCTATCACTGAGGCGATTGTGCAAGGTGTGAGTACGCTTCCAGACCCTGAAGAGCCGGAGAGGATGGAGCCTCAAGAAAGGTTGACGGGGTCAGATACGGAAGGCGCCAACGCCGTACAGTTGGAGCAGGTGCGCCACCTGGAGGCCGAGGTTGCGGCCATAAAGCAGAACATGGCTAACAAATTGCCTGGTGAGAAGCAAAAAACGATCTGCTCCTTCATGGTCTTTAGTTCAGCCGAACAAGAAAATGCCCTGAGGCAAACTGCGGAACATAGAGTGGATGAGCTGGAGAAGGTAGTCTCTGAGCTCAGAGGTCACCTGTCTATGTGGCAAAGTGTGGGTAGGACCTTGGGAGAAGAGATGGAGGTGCTCAGAGAAGCAGTTAGGGGTCTGCAGAAGGAGAAGTTGCGGGTTGAAGACGTACAGCGGCCATGCCCGAGTGATGACCAGGCGGAAGTGCCAGTGCCCATCTTGGCAAGGGGTCGTGGAGAACGTGAGTCTCAGGAAGAGGAGAAGGCTTCACTCTTTAGGTGTGTGATAAAGGTACCTGCAGACATGAGAGAAGCCTGTGCCAGTGAGGGGGTGCATGAGGCCTTTAAAAAGGCGGTGAAAGCCTATAGTGTGAACTGGGCACCAGAGACGAACCAGTTGGTGATCCTGGCAGAGGGGGAAGACACAGAGAAGCTGGTGGCTGTCCTGAAGGATATGCATCTGCAGTGTCTCCACGCGAAACAGAGGATTACGTTGAGTAACATGAAAGCCGCTCGACGTCTGGAGCAGGTGAAGGAAGATCAAAATCGGCTGGGCTTGGTAGAAGAGGTAATTCCGGTACCCAGAAATCTGGTGGGGAGAGTCGTTGGAAGATTTGGAAACGTGATGCAGGAGATGGTGGATAGATCCGGTGTAAGGAGGGTGAGGATTCCAACTGATGGCGAGATCAAGGTGGCTGGAGAAGAAGACATGGTTCCATTCATTGGTGTGGGCTCAGTGGAGAACCTGAAGAACATCCGAACGCTCCTGGAGTATATAGTGATGTATCTACGAGAAGTAGAGCAGCTGATCTCAGGAAGAAAGCAGATGAAGGAACAGCTGCAGGAATTGAAACAAAGATGGCGACTGCTTCCAGCCCAAGATATAGAGAAACAAGAGGCTTCTCTGGGGACGGGCAGTAGATGAGCTGAAACACTGAGGGGTAGAGATGACGATTCTGTTTGCTCAGGGCTGAGTGACCTAAGTGTGAGACCTAGTGACGAACAAAGGGATAGAGAGTCCGACTCAGATCAACCAGTGAGCTTGACTGGACGATGGGCTCAGGACCGCAACAACCGTAGGAGGCGGTACTGGAGGGGTCTGGTGACACCGACAGGAAAACAAGGCCGACATTCTGACCACTGGGGGCGGGGAGGCCTAACCAAAAGGTAATGTTGCAAGATGTCCAAAATCGACTGAGACGGTCCCCTCGACTTGTAGGGCAAGGTGACATGGGTGACCTGTCTCGGGGTCCTTGGGTTGGAACAGGTGTTCAACCTCACAAGCTTGAACAGAGGGGGAAGGTATGTGGTATAGTGACTAATGTGGCACCTAGGGGGCGCTGTATAAGTTGCTCAAATTATGCAAGGAGGCATGAGATGGATGGGAAACCAGTCCCTGGTATGGTGCTAAATGGAAAGTATGTGTCGCAGAGCTATTCTGTGCAGCAGGTCAGTAATGTTGTTCTAGTACTTGTAGTCCCATAAGAGTTCTGATTATTGTTAAGGGTGAACCTACAGGGTTAGCTTGTAAGCTGGGTGGGACATGCTAACCACACATACACTGCCCACTGGTGGTGGGAGAATGAATGTTACATACTGGTGATGGTATGTGTTGTGAAGGACCTGTGATGAGGTCATGAACAGGTGACCAGACCATGTGCTTCATACCTTGGCTTGGGGAGTGGCTACAGGTATGAAAGGCAGTGTTGAGCACATGGAGGGGAGATTGTGTTGGAGACTGAGGAGTCTCTGGAAGTCTGGCTGAGACAGTGGAGAGTGTATTCTGCACAGGGCTGCCTGGAAGGTTCCTGGAAGGTCTGTCGGTGTTGGAAGATCCTGGGGTTGGATTGGATTCCTGGTAGCACGTGGTGAGACTTGGAACTTGGTGGCCAGGGTGTTGGACGGGGGTCCTGAATAGCACCCGGACAGGACACATGGGTGTGCGGAGCCTGTGACGGTCCCACACTGAGAACCAGGCGGTTCTATTGAGGAGTTTGGCTGGAGTCAGCTTGGAAGTGACTTTCTGTTACAGTGTGTCAGTGAGCACCAGAAGCGAGTCCAGATCACCCGGGAAGGCACCTGGCGGTCCCTGCTGGTCTGCAGCCGCTTAGTCAAGCACGTCCCATGCAAGGGTGAGTCTGGGAACAGTAGTTTGCAAAGCTGGAATGCATTGATGTTTTTGTCATGTTTTGTTACCTGGTGTTTAACGTGAAAGTAAACAATTGATTTTTGGACTAAAAGCCTGTGTTGCCTCATAACTGCGGTCCGGCCCTTGCCTACCAGAGCGAATCCCTACACCCCCTAAAAGAAATTCATGAATTGCTGGTTTTTGCTCATTCTGCTTCACAAAAATCGGAATAAAAAGCAATCAAAAAATGTCATGTGCCCGAAAATGGTACCAATAAAATCGTCAACTCATCCCGCAAAAAGCAAGACCTCACATGACTCCGTGGGCCAAAATATGGAAAAATGTGGTGATGCAAAAACTATTTTTTGCAATAAAAAGTGTCTTTTAGTGTGTGACAGCTGCCAAACATATAAACCCGCTATAAATAGTAAATCAAACCACCCTTTATCTCCCCGTTAGTTAGGGAAAAATAATAAAAAGTGTATTTTTATTTCCATTTTCCTATTAGGGTTGGGACTAAAGTTAGGGTTAGGGTTGGAGCTAAAGTTAGGGTTAGAGTTGGGGCTAAAGTTAGGATTAGGGTTAGGGTTGGGATTATGGCTAGGGTTGGGATTAGGGTTAGAGGTGTGTTGGGGTTTAGGTTGGAGATAGAATTAGGGGTTTCCACTGTTTAGGCATATCAGGGGCTCTCCAAATGCGACATGGTGTCTGATCTCAATTCAAGCCAATTCTGCGTTGAAAAAGTCAAACGGTGCTCCTTCCATTCCGAGCTTTGCCATGCGCCCACATATGGGATATCAGCATACTCAGGACAAATTGCACAACAACTTTTGAGATCCAATTTCTCCTGTTACCCTTGGGAAAATAAAACATTTGGGGCGAAAAGATCATTTTTGTGAAAAAAACATGATTTTTTATTTTTACGGCTCTACATTATAAACTTCTGTGAAGCACTTAGGGGTTCAAAGTGCTCACCACACATCTAGATAAGTTCCTTAGGGGGGTCTACTTTCCAAAATGGTGTCACTTGAGGGGGCTTTCCACTGTTTAGGCACAGCAGGGGCTCTCCAAACGCTACATGGCATCCGATCTCAATTCGAGCCAATTTTACATTGAGAAGTCAAACAGCGCTCCTTCCCTTCCGAGCTCTGCCATGCGCCCAAACAGTGGTTCCCCCCCAAATATGGGGTATCAGTGTACTCAGGACAAATTGTACAACAACTTTTGTAGTCTAATTTCTCCTTTTACCTTTGGTAAAATAAAGAAATTAGCTCTGAAGTAAATTTTTTGTGAAAAAAGTTAAATGTTCATTTTTTATAAACATTCCAAAAAATCTTGTGAAGCACCTGAAGGGTTAATAAACTTCTTGAATGTGGTTTTGAGCACCTTGAGGGGTACAGTTTTTAGAATGGTGTCACTTTGGGGTATTTTCTATCATATAGACCCCTCCAAGTGACTTCAATTGTGATGTGGTCCCTAAAAACAAATGGTGTTGTAAAAATGAGAAATCGCTGGTCAACTTTTAACCCTTATAACTTCCTAATAAAATGACAAGGCCAGATCTGCCACAGATCTAAAAATGGATCGTGACAGTACCCCCTTTTCAATGAGGGGCCTCTGGACCCTAAAAACTGGACCTCACCATAAAACAACCCACGGTGAGGACGCCTCGATCCACCAGAGTTCACCTCGGTGGTAACCTGACCCTCAGGTTTATGGCAAACGCAGCTTGATGGAAATGACAACAACGTAGGCTCTGGAGGTGCCACAAATCTAAAGAGCGCCGACCTGGGAATGAGTTGTGTACCTGCATTACTGGGGGTAACTGCAGTGGGAAAGTCCATGGGCCAAGAATGGCAGACACCCGATACAGCCCGATCAGCCTGGAACTCCAGACCCCCGCAGCACGCTTCCACCGGATGTTTTTGGTGGACACCCACACGTACTCATTCACACACAGGTCCAGACCCGAATATTTATTGCCACACACATTTGCCACAAGATGGTGAACTCTTCGAGGAACTGACAACAGAGGCATCCCCCTTTGTCACCACACTCACACCCCCACCATGCTCAGAGGGAACCACCACCCTCTACTGACCCCTCCTCCTAAGAGGACTCCGACACTCATGGTTAACTTGTGGTGAGGGTTGAGACTTGCCCCTACTCCCTGGCAACACCTCTGCTTCCCCCATTGGAGAGGAAGGGGATGGTTGTAGAAAGATGGCAGAGACAGTAGCCCACGGGCAGCAGCCCTCACCCGACAGATCCC
Source organism: Oophaga sylvatica (assembly GCA_033576555.1). Lineage (NCBI taxonomy): Eukaryota > Metazoa > Chordata > Amphibia > Anura > Dendrobatidae > Oophaga > Oophaga sylvatica. Next base: position 190,511,691 of record JARQOD010000001.1, read on the forward strand.
AGCTAACTACTTCCCTGGACCGCCAATCTATGACCGGTTCATGTTTTTTCAACCAAAGAAGGCCTAAAACGATTGGTGTTGGCATTCCCCCCATAGCACAACAGGAACTCTTCATGAGGAGTCCCTATATACAGATGGATATTATCTACGACTTGGGTCACCCTCCCCTGGCTGAGTGGGACAGAGTCAATGGCCTGGACGCTTAGGGGTTTTGCTAGCGTCCTGCATGACAGGCCATGAGTCTGGACAAAGTGAGCATCCACCAGATTAAGACCTACTCCACTGTCCACAAGCACCGATATACCCTCAGTTACTCCACCAACCACCACTTCAGCAGACAGGGTACACTGAGGGGAAAAAATGGAGGAAATATACACTCCCTGGTCGCATCCCTCCACACAACCAGGGGGACTCGTCTTTTTAGATGGTACTACTTTGGCACGAGCTGGGCAGACCCCGATAAAATGACCAGTCTGCCCGCAGAAAAAACATGCCCCCACACCACGACGAACCGCATGCAACCCCGGAAAAAGCCGAAGACTGCCGAGTGCAGTGAATACTGCCGGCAGTTAATGAGCAGCCCCGGAAGCAGATGCGGCAGTGGGACCGGAGGATGCATCGCTGGATAGGTAAGTATAATTATAATGGGCTGGCCATATCTGTAAATTTCAAGTTCGGGGTTCAGACGCAAGTTTGCGTCATCTCTGGCCCTGAACTTGAACTTTACAAAAAACTCAGGTGAATCCGCCGACCCCGAACATCGGGGGGAGGGGGGTTCGCCCATCACTACCAGTAAGTCTAACTTCTATTGTTAGTAAAATGTTTGAAGTGTTTCTGAGGGATGTTATTCTGGATTATCTCAATGAGAATAACTGTTTAACTCCATATCAGCATGGGTTTAAGAGGAATCTCTCCTGTTAAACCAATCTAATAAGTTTTTATGAAGAGGTAAGCTATAGACTGGACCAAGGTGAGTCAATGGACTTGGTACATCTTGATTTTTCCAAAGCGTTTGATACCGTGACACACAAGAGGTTGGTACACAAAATGAGAATGCTGGGTCTGGGGGAAAATGTGTTTAAATGGGTAAGTAACTGGCTTAGTGATAGAAAGCAGAGGGGGTTATAAATCATATATTCTCTAACTGGGTCGCTGTGACCAGTGGGGTACCACAGGGGTCGGTGTTGGGACCTATTCTCTTCAACATATTTATTAACGATCTGGTAGAAGGTTTACACAGTAAAATATTGATATTTTCAGATGATACAAAACTATGTAAATCAGTCAATACAAGAGAAGATAGTATTCTGCTACAGATGGATCTGGATAAGTTGGAAACTTGGGCCGAAAGGTGGCAGATGCGGTTTAACAATGATAAATGTAAGGTTATACACATGGGAAGAAGTAATCAATATCACCATTACACACTGAACGGGAAACCACTGGGTAAATCTGACATGGAGAAGGACTTGGGGATCCTAATTAATGATAAACTTACCTGGAGCAGCCAGCGCCAGGCAGCGGCTGTCAAGGCATGCAGGATCATGGGGTGCATTAAAAGAGGTCTGGATACACATGATGAGAGCATTATACTGCCTCTGTACAAATCCCTGGTAAGACCGCACATGGAGTACTGTGTACAGTTTTGGGCACCAGTGCTCAGGAAAGATATAATGGAACTAGAGCGAGTACAAAAGAGGGCAACAAAATTAATAAAGGGGATGGGGGAACTACAATACCCAGAGAGATTAGTAAAATTATGATTAGTCTAGAAAAAAGACGACTGAGGGGCTATCTAATAACCATGTATAAGTATATAAGGGGACAATACAAATATCTCTCCGAGGATCCATTTATACTAAGTAAGGTGACGGTCACAAGGGGGCATTCTCTGAGTCTGGAGGAGAGATGGTTTTTCCACCAACATAGAAGAGGATTCTTTACTGTTAGGGCAGTGAGAATCTGGAATTCCTTGCCTGAGGAGGTGGTGATGGCGGACTCAGTAGAGGGGTTCAAGAGAGGCCTAGATGTTTTCCTGGAGCATAAAAATATTGTATCTTACAGTTATTAGGTTCTTTAATAGGACGTAGATCTGGGATTTATTCTGACGGAATATAGGCTGAACTGGATGGGCAAATGTCTTTTATCAGCCTTGCTAATTACGTTACAATGTTACTTTTTAGGATACCAGATCCTTCCAGACCTTCAAAGGGTTGTTTATGCTTGGTAGAATATATGTGCGAGAGCTCCTACTTATATATTCTGCCTCCAATAGCAACCTAGTTGACTGCCCCTTAACTAGTGACTTTTCCATATGGACCCACCAGAAGGTAGAGTTAGGATCCCACCACTCTCTGTAAGAATCGATTATGCATGCCTTGTAGTAGAAATGCACATTCAGAAATCCCAGGCCCCCCTCCCTCTTTTTATAATATAACATAGAGCTATGTACTCTGGCCTTCTTACCTGCCCAAATAAAGTTTAACAACAGCGACTGAATTTCATCAAGGAGTTTCCTTGGTATGGACAGTGGTATGCAGCGTAGGACATATAGAATTTTGGGTAGGAAAGTCATTTTAATAGTTTGCAGGCATGCCATCCAAGAGATGTCCAGCTTACCTACTCTGCTTAGTTCTGGTCTAAGGGTGTTTAAAAGGGAAGCTATATTTCTAGAGACTTCTGTCTGCGGCCACCACACTGTTTTTTACTGCCTGTTGGAATGCTACGCCTCCCTCCCCCTGTGTGCTGCTGTCCTTGCTCTGCATGTCCTCCTGCCAGGTTGGGTCAAGTTACTATATCATCCACCACCTCGTCTTCCACTTCCACACCCTAGTTTTCATCCTGACTTTCTGGCAATTGTGTCTCATCATCGTCCACCTCTTGTGACACGTTCCCACCGTTGCCTTCATGTGACCGTGGCTGCTCAAATATTTTGGCATTGCTACATGCCATCTCCTCTTGCCCCGCTTCAAGTGGACCGGGCGAGAGGCCCAAATCTATAAATAGAAAAGTGAATAGCTCTTCTGAGTGTCCAAGTGTGGAATCAGTTGTCTCCGGGCACTAGGCATGATGGGAGAAAGGAGGATCAGGGTGAGAAATATACGGTCCAGACTCACGGCTACTGAGACTTGACCATGTGGAAAACAGGGTGGTGGTGATGGTGATAAACTGACTGGAAGCAATATCCGCTATCCAACCAACAACCTTTTGACACTGTTCTGGGTTCAATAGTGATGTGCTGCTGCGTTCCCTAGTAATTGGGACAGGAAGGTCAGGCGAGAAGATGTGGGTGTTTGTTGTGGCACAATTTCAGCTTGCCCAAGGCCTTGGCCTCTGCATGCACCATCACAATCACGTCCAGCTCCCCGTTCCTTGCCACACGCGCCTTGCCCATTTTAAATGGAGGACAATATTTTCCACGTTCACTACAAATGGCTGAATTTGGAGTGAACTTATATGTGATCCGTGTGACGACAAACCATAGTTTGAAATATCTGGTCTGTAGGTAACAATTTTTTTTTTCAGAAAACTGATCTCAATAACTTGGCTAAAACACTGCCAAAAAAAATGTAATTGAGGCCTGAAATTGCACAATTTTGAGTGCACTATGTGATCCGTTTGACAGACAAACCACAGTTTGAAATATGTGGCCTGTAGGTAACCATTTTCTTTTCAGAAAACTGGTCTCATTAGCTTGCCTAAAACACTGGCAAAAAAATTAAATTGAGACCTGAAATGGTACAATTTTGAGCGCACTATGTGATCCGTTTGACAGACAAACCACAGTTTGAAATATCTAGCCTGTAGGTAACTATTTTTTTTTCAGAAAACTGGTCTCAATAACTTGCCAAAAAAAAAAATTAAATTGAGGCCTGAAATGGCGCAATCTTTAGTATAATCCGTTTGACAGACACCACAGTTTGAAATATCTGGCCTGTAGGTAACTATTTTTTTTCAGAAAACTGGTCTCAATAACTTGGCTAAAACACTGCAAAAAAAATTAAATTGAGGCCTGAAAAGGCACAATTTTGAGGGCACTATGTGATCCATTTGAGAGACAAACCAGTTTGAAATATCTGGCCTGTAGGTAACTTTTTTTTGCAGAAAACTGGTCTCAATAACTTGGCTAAAAGACTGCAAAAAAAATTAAATTGAGGCCTGAAATGGCACAATTTTGATCGCACTATGTGATCCGTTTGACCGACACCACAGTTTGAAATATCGGGCCTGTAGGTAACTGTCATGTGTGCATTGCCACGAAGATCGTCGCGGTTGCACATTTTGACTTCTCACAGCTGAGCTGCTGTTTCTTTGTGTTTGGCAGCTAGGGAGTTAATTCTGTCTGTGCTCGGTGCTGGGACTGGGTGCAGTTTCTCCCGGCTGCAATTGATTATTTGTTGATTGGTTTCCTTTAAATTCCTGGTTGTCTGCTTGGGGAGTTGCCAGTGAAACCTTCATGCAGACCACAGATAGGAATGAATCTGTATAGACTTTAGTTGTGAGCTCCTTAGTTGTTCTAAGCTCAACTTGGTTAGAGTTTATTTCCCAGACCATTTATGTTCCTTTGGTGTTTGAGTGTGTATGCAAGCGAGTGTTATCCTGTCTGTCTTATATGTCTAATCTGTGTATTTAGCTGAGATCAGCCCATATCCCTTTGGTGGTAGTCAGGATCCTTCTTAGGACTGATTACAGGGTTCAGGGTCTGATAGGAGACAGGGTTAGGTTGGAGACTTGGACCTCTGAACCATTATCAGTACCTGCAAGGTGAGGGATTAGTTAGGACCCCAGTTTAGGGTCAGGTTAGATCCCGGTCCACCTCTTTCCTGTTTCAGCTCATCAAGTCCTCAAGATTAACCCTGAGTTCAGCAGATATCGTGTCAGGTAAATCTATTCTATACTTACATGCTGATGTTGCTATACTAGTTGTTGTATAGAGTGTTGTTCCTGTATTAATAGTTTACTGACATTGTATACATATCATTAGACAGCGTGACATTTTCACTGGCCATAAAATTATCTCGTTACCATGGATCCAGTAGCCCAGCTGGCTCTGCAGTTGCAGGGATTATCCATGGAGCTGACGGACATTAAGTCCAAAGTTTTGTCTCCCCTGGAGCAAACCAGAGTTGAACCTAATGTAGCTCTCCCGGACAGGTTCACTGGTGGGCGAGACAAATTTTTCACCTTCCGGGAGGCATTTAAATTGTATTTTCGGCTTCGGCCTCGATCATCAGGGAGTGAGGAGCAGAGAGTGGGAATTGTTATCTCACTTCTGCAAGGGGACCCTCAATCCTGGGCATTTTCCCTTCCTCCGGGATCCCCGGCTCTACTGTCTGTAGATCAATTTTTTACTGCCTGGGATTGGTATATGATGACCCAGATCGGGTCTCTCTTGCTGAGACAAAATTACGTAAGATACAGCAGGGAGATCGTCCGGCAGAGGAATTTGCTTCTGAGTTTCGTAGATGGGCCACAGATACTCAGTGGAATGACCCAGCTCTTAGGAGCCAGTTTTGTCATGGGCTTTCTGATAAATTAAAAGACGTTTTGGCTCAGTATGAGTCTCCTCCTTCTCTGGAGGCTGCTATGGCCTTAGCTATCCGTACTGATAGACGGCTTCGGGAGAGGGGTGAGGTAACCCCACTCCCTGTTGTTTCTCCACCTACCACTAAAGTCCCTTATGTTGAGGTTCCCCTTGTCTGTTCGGATGAGCCTATGCAGTTGGGAGGGACATCATTTCGTAGGAGGGGATTGGCGGTACGCCGCAGGACTAGAAGATGTTTTTTCTGCGGGAAAGAGGGACATTTTGTTGGAGAATGTCCATCCGTGCCTTGTTGAGCCAAAAGTCGCCGGAAAACTGTTAATCCCAGGTTGTGTGGTGGACGACAACCTGGGAGTATGTATTTCATCCGCCAGTTCTTCTCAGTTCCTTGTACCAGTGGAGGTGGTAGTTGGTACGAGAGTGGAGAGATTGTCTGTTCTTCTTGATAGTGGTTCCGGGGCTAATCTGGTTGACGCTCAGTTTGCTCAGGCTCAAGGTATGCATCTGAGTGTATTGGTCAAACCGATCCCTATATTCTCCATTGACGCCAGGCCTCTCGGCCAAGGTAGCTTTGTTCATGAGGTTCATAACATTGACCTTCGGGTAGGGGCAATACATAGGGAACAATTATCTTGTTATGTGTTGGAGGGTCTACCTACTCCCATTGTGTTGGGACTTCCTTGGTTGGTTAAACATAACCCTGTGATTAATTGGCAGTCCAGAGAAATAAGCCAATGGGGTGAGTTTTGCAAAAGCAACTGCATGAACACAGTCATCAGTGCGGTCGTGCCTAGTACATTGCCTCCTTTTTTGGAGGATTTTGGGGATGTTTTCTCTGAAGAGGGGTGTCAGGAGTTGCCTCCTCATCGCGTGTATGACTGCTCTATTAATCTCCTTCCTGATGCTAAGTTGCCTAAAGCTAGGTTGTATAATCTTTCTGGTCCTGAGAGGCAGGCTATGAAAGATTATATTTCTGAAAGTCTGGCCAAAGGGCATATTAGACCTTCATCTTCCCCAGTAGCCGCGGGGTTCTTCTTTGTGAAGAAGAAAGATGGAGGCCTACACCCTTGCTTGGATTTCCGCGAACTTAATCGGATTACTGTTCGAGATCCGTATCCACTCCCTCTTATTCCTGATCTCTTCAATCAAATTGTTGGCGCCAAATGGTTTTCTAAATTGGATCTCAGGGGGGCGTATAATCTGATTAGGATAAAAGAGGGGGATGAGTGGAAAACGGCGTTTAACACGCCGGAGGGACATTATGAGAACCTAGTCATGCCTTTTGGTCTGACTACTGCACCAGCAGTATTCCAACATTTTGTTAATGACATTTTTCGTCACCTTGTGGGGCTGTTTGTGGTTGTATATTTGGACGACATTTTAATTTACTCGCCAGATCTTGTGTCTCATCAGGAGCATGTGAGACAGGTGTTGCAGATCTTGCGAGACAATAAACTAAACGCCAAACTGGAGAAGTGTGTATTTGCCGTACAGGAACTTCAGTTTTTGGGTTTTTTGGTGTCAGCCTCCGGTTTCCGTATGGACCCTGAAAAGGTGAGAGCAGTGCTTGAATGGGATCAGCCAGGGGATCTTAAGGCTCTGCAGCGTTTTTTGGGGTTTGCTAACTACTACCGGAAATTTATTTGTAATTTCTCATCTGTCGTCAAACCTCTCACTGACATGACAAGAAAAGGGACGGATTTTTCTAAATGGTCGGACAAAGCTTGCCAAGCCTTTTCCTCTTTGAAGAAATGTTTTGCTTCGGCACCCGTTCTCATCCAACCAGATGCATCTCAGCCGTTCATTGTGGAGGTGGATGCGTCTGACGTAGGGGTGGGTGCTATATTGTCCAGGGTCCGTCCCCTGGTAAATGGCATCCGTGCGCTTTCTTTTCTAAGAAATTGTCGTCCGCCGAAAGGAATTATGATATCGGCAATAGGGAACTTTTGGCCATTAAGTTAGCTTTTGAAGAATGGCGTCGCTTTTTGGAGGGGGCAGTCCACCCGGTTACCGTTATTACTGATCACAAGAACCTGTTGTATTTGGAATCCGCTAAGCGTCTGAATTCCAGACAAGCTCGATGGTCGTTGTTTTTTACCAGGTTTAATTTTGTCGTCACTTATCGCCCGGGGTCTAAGAATGTAAAGGCTGATGCCTGTCTCGCAGTTTCCAGGGCCGGGAAAACGGATGACCGAGTCCTATCCTTCAGGAGGGGGTGGTAGTGTCGGCTGTATTTCTGAGCTTCAGGAGGAGGTGTTAGGCTAAGTGCACACGATCAGGAATAATTGCGTTTTTTTCGCGGTTTTTCGCGGTTTTCGCGGTAATAACGCGATAAAACGCAAGCATTAAGCATCTTACATGTTAATTGATTCCGCATGTTTTGGCCACATGTTGCGTTTTTTTCCGCAAAAAACGCTTTGGGAAAAATAGCAACATGTTCATTAATTTTGCGGAATGTAAGCGGTTCATGTGCGGTGGTACCAGGGTCTGGAGAGGGAGACTCTCCTCAGGCCCGGGTACCATATCCTGGTAAAACAATAATTAAAATAAATAATGATATTCTACTTCCGGCGGCCCCCGCAGCTTCGGGCCCCGCAGCCTTCCGCCTTCAGCGACGCTCCGGCAACTTCCGGACCAAGGTCCTTTGCAAGAATCACTCAGATGGCATGCGGTCTCGCGAGTGCTACGTCATCGGTGTGATTTGCCGCAAGCATCCTTGGGACCGAGTTGCCGGGAGCGTCGCTGAAGGCGGGAAGGCTGCGGGGGCGCGGAAGGTGAGATATCATTATTATTATTTTACATTAGATCTTTTACTATTGATGCGAATAGGCGGCTCATAGTAAAAAGTTGGTCCAATTGTCAAACACTATGTTTGACTCGTGTGACCAACCTGTCAATCAGTTTTCCAAGCGGCTACAGATCGCAGACAAAGCTAGCAGTCTGCAAGTAATTACGCTTGCAAAACGCTATTATTCTGGCGGGAATCAGCACACAAAAAACGTGCGTTTTTCCTGCGGGAGAGTGCGGATTGCCGCGGAAATTTCCGCGGCAATTCCGCAACGTGTGAACTTGCCTTAGAGGCTCAGGGGACGCCCTGCAGGACTCAGGGAGGACTGTTGTCCCAATTCTGTTGAGACAAAGGTTATTGAGACATCATAATTCTGCTCTAGCAGGACATCCAGGGAGTAAGGCTACTTTAGATCTCCTTTCTCGCCGGTTTTGGTGGCCTAATGCTAATAAAGATGTTATAACTTTTGTCGCGTCATGTGGGGTGTGTGCTCGCTCTAAAACCCCTCATACCCGTCCGTCTGGGACCCTTTTACCCTTGAAACTTCCGGAGCGTCCATGGACTCATTTATCTATGGACTTCATTACGGACCTTCCTCCGTCGTCAGGGAATACTGTCATACTGGTGGTTGTTGACAGGTTCAGTTAGATGGCACATTTCGTTGCTCTTCCTGCACTCCTAATGCTAAAACTCTGGCGCAGGTGTTCATTAGGGAGATCGTTAGACTTCATGGGTTGCCTTCTGATGTGGTGTCAGATAGGGGGTCTCAGTTTGTGTCCAAATTTTGGAGGGCATTTTGTTTACGTCGGGGGATGCAATTGTCATTTTCCTCGGCTTTTCATCCGCAGACCAATGGTCAGACAGAGCGTCTGAATCAGAGCTTAGAGACATATCTCCGGTGTTTTGTCTCAGAGAACCAAGAGGACTGGTCTTCTTTCTTGCCTCTGGCAGAGTTCGCTCTTAACAACAGGCGGAGCGAGTCCACTGGTAAGTCCCCGTTTTTTGGGGCATATGGGTCCATCCCCAGTTTTGTACTTTCAATGGGGGGGCCCTTCTGGGGTTCCTGAGGAGGAGCGTTTCTCGTCGTCACTTGCTTCTGTGTGGAGAGGTGTATTGAATAATCTGAGTGCGATGGGGAACCGTTACAAACGTATGGCTGATAGGAGGAGAGTTTCTGGTCCAGATCTGAATGTGAATGATCTGGTATGGTTGTCTACCAGGAATATAAAACTTAAAGTGCCCTCCTGGAAACTGGGTCCCAGATTCATCGGGCCGTACAGGATCAGTTCCATAATTAATCCTGTGGCATTTCGTCTAGACCTCCCTCCTACGTTTAAAATTCATAATGTGTTCCACAAGTCATTACTTAAAAGGTATGTGGCACCAGTCATACCGTCACCTCTACCTCCTCCTCCTGTGTTGGTCAATGGTAACTTGGAATTTCAAGTATCAAAGATCATTGACTCACGTCTGAATCGCCGGTCCCTTCAGTACTTGGTGCATTGGAAGGGGTATGGTCCAGAGGAGAGGACGTGGGTCCCTGCGTCTGATGTTAACGCAGATCGTTTGGTTCGGACCTTCCACAGAACTCACCCGGGCAGGCCTGGCCCTGAGGGTCCGGAGGCCCCTCGTAGAAGGGGGGGTACTGTCATGTGTGCATTGCCACGAAGATCGTCGCGGTTGCACATTTTGACTTCTCACAGCTGAGCTGCTGTTTCTTTGTGTTTGGCAGCTAGGGAGTTAATTCTGTCTGTGCTCGGTGCTGGGACTGGGTGCAGTTTCTCCCGGCTGCAATTGATTATTTGTTGATTGGTTTCCTTTAAATTCCTGGTTGTCTGCTTGGGGAGTTGCCAGTGAAACCTTCATGCAGACCACAGATAGGAATGAATCTGTATAGACTTTAGTTGTGAGCTCCTTAGTTGTTCTAAGCTCAACTTGGTTAGAGTTTATTTCCCAGACCATTTATGTTCCTTTGGTGTTTGAGTGTGTATGCAAGCGAGTGTTATCCTGTCTGTCTTATATGTCTAATCTGTGTATTTAGCTGAGATCAGCCCATATCCCTTTGGTGGTAGTCAGGATCCTTCTTAGGACTGATTACAGGGTTCAGGGTCTGATAGGAGACAGGGTTAGGTTGGAGACTTGGACCTCTGAACCATTATCAGTACCTGCAAGGTGAGGGATTAGTTAGGACCCCAGTTTAGGGTCAGGTTAGATCCCGGTCCACCTCTTTCCTGTTTCAGCTCATCAAGTCCTCAAGATTAACCCTGAGTTCAGCAGATATCGTGTCAGGTAAATCTATTCTATACTTACATGCTGATGTTGCTATACTAGTTGTTGTATAGAGTGTTGTTCCTGTATTAATAGTTTACTGACATTGTATACATATCATTAGACAGCGTGACAGTAACTAGTTTTTTTTTTCAGAAAACTGGTCTCAATAACTTGCCTAAAACACTGCAAAAAAATTAAATAGAGGCCTGAAATGGCACAATTTTGAGCACACTATGTGATCCGTTTGACAGACAAACCACAGTTTAAAATATCTGACCTGTAGATAACTATTTGTTTTTCAGAAAACTGGTCTCAATAACTTGCCTAAAACAGTGCAAAAACATTAAATTGAGGCCTGAAATGGCACAATTTTGAGCACATGATCCATTTGACAGACAAACCACAGTTTGAAATATCTGGCCTGTAGGTAACTATTTTTTTCCAGAAAACTGGTCTCAATAACTTGCCTAAAACACTGAAAAAAATTAAATTGAGGCCTGAAATGTCACTATTTTTAGCGCACTGATAGGTGATCCATGTTTAACCCCTTCACCCCCAAGGGTGGTTTGCACGTTAACCCCTCTCTGCCATCAGACGTACTATTCCGTCCATGTGACCCTGGACCTAATTCCCGTGGACGGAATAGTACGTCATGGGCGATCAGCTGCGCTCCCGGGGGGAGCGCAGCTGATCGCCGCCGGGTGTCAGCTGATTATCACAGCTGACACCCGTGACTGTGTCAGGAGCGGTCACGGACCGCTCCCGGCACATTAACCCTTGGCACACCGCGATCAAACATGATCGCGGTGTACCCGGGGCACAGGGGAGGATCGCGCAGTCAGGGGGCTCCCTGTGCGCTCCCCTGAGACCCTCAGAGCAGCGCGATGTGTCGTGCTGTTCCGAGGGTCCGTCCTCCCTCCAGGTCCCCGGATCCAAGATGGCGCCGGGGTCCTGCAGGGAGGCGGCTTCCTCAGTGCCTGCTGAGAGCAGGCGCAGAGGAAGCCTGCAGCGATGCCAGAGCGATCGCTGGTGTGACAGAGTGCTGTGCACACTGTCACACCAGCGATCTGCTAAAATACAGTGATGTCCCACCCTGGGACAAAGTAAAAAAGTAAAAAAAGTAAAAATAAAAAGTGTAAAAAAAAATCATAAAAAAAAAAAAAAATATTCCCCAATAAATTCATTTTTTCCTGTAAATAAAAAAAACAAAACAATAAAAGTACACATATTTGGTATCGCCACGTCCGTAACGACCCCCCCTATAAAACTGTCCCACTAGTTAACCCCTTTAGTGAACCCCTTAAAAAAAAAAAAAAAAACGAAGCAAAAAATCAATGCTTTATCATCATACCGCCGAACAAAAAGTGAAATAACACGCGATCAAAAAGACCGATATAAATAAACATGGTACCACTGAAAACGTTATCTTGTCCCGCAAAAAACGAGCCGTCACACAGCATCATGAGCGAAAAAATAAAAAAGTTATAGCTCGCAGAATAAATGCAAAAATAATGATTTTTTATATAAAATTGTTTTCATTCTATAAAAGCGCCAAAACCTAAAAAAATGATATAAATGAGGTATCGCCGTAATCGTACTGACCCGAAGAATAAAACTGCTTTATCAATTTTACCACACGCGGAACGGTATAAACGCCTCCCCCAAAAGAAATTCATGAATTGCTGATTTTTGTTCATTCTAACCACCCAAAAATCGAAATAAAAAGCGATCAAAAAACGTCACATGCTCAAAAATGGTACAAATAAAAACGTCAACTCGTCCCGCAAAAAATAAGACCTCACATGACTCTGTGGGCCAAAATATGCAAAAATTATAGCTCTCAAAATGTGGTGATGCAAAAAACTATTTTTGCAATAAAAAGCGTCTTTTAGCGTGACAGCTGCCAATCACAAAAACCCGCTATAAATAGTAAATCACCCCCTTTATCACCCCCTTAGTTAGGGAAAAATAATAAAATTAAAAAAATGTATTTATTTCCATTTTCCCGTTAGGGTTAGGGTTGCGGCTAAAGTTAGGGTTAGGGTTGGCGCTAATGTTAGTATTAGGGTTAGGGTTGGCGCTAACGTTAGGATTAGGGTTGGGATTAGGGTTATGGGTGTGTTAGGGTTAGGTTTGTGGTTAGGGTTGGGACTAGGGTTATTGGTGTTTGGGGTTAGGGTTGGAGTTAGAATTGGGGGGTTTCTGCTGTTTAGGCACATCAGGAGCTCTCGAAATGTGACATGGCGTCTGATCTCAATTCCAGCCAATTCTGCGTTGAAAAAGTCAAATGGTGCTCCTTCACTTCTGAGCTCTGCCATGCGCCCAAACAGTAGTTTACCCCACAAATGGGGTATCAGCATACTCTGGACCCCAAGAGTTATTGTGCAATTTGGCCTATTTCTCCTGTTACCTTGGGAAAATAAAAAACTGGGGGCGACAAAATCATTTTTGTAAAAAAAAAAAAAAAAATGATTTTTTTGTTTTTACGGCTGTATGTTATAAAACTTCTGTGAAGTACTTGGGGCTTCATAGCGCTCACCACACTTCTAGATAAGTTCCTTGTGGGGTCTATTTTCCAAAATGGGGTCACTTGTGGGGGGTTTCCACTGTTTAGGCGCATCAGGGGCTCTCCAAATGCGACATGACGCCCCCAGACCATTCCATCAAAGTCTGCAATCCAAAACGTCACTACTTCCCTTCCGAGCCCCGACGTGCGCCCATACAGTAGTTTACTCCCACATATTGGGTATCAGCGTACTCAGGACAAATTGGACAACAACTTTTGGGGTCCAATATCTCCTGTTACCCTTGTGAAAATAAAATATTGGGGGCGAAAAAATCATTTTTGTAAAAAAAAAAGGATTTTTTATTTTTACGGCTGTACGTTATAAACTTCTGTGAAGCACTTCGGGGTTCAAAGTGCTCACCACACATCTAGATAAGTTCCTTGTGGGGTCTATTTTCCAAAATGGGGTCACTTGTGGGGGGTTTCCACTGTTTAGGCGCATCAGGGGCTCTCCAAATGCGACATGACCCCCCAGACCATTCCATCAAAGTCTGCAATCCAAAACGTCACTACTTCCCTTCCGAGCCCCGACGTGTGCCCATACAGTAGTTTTCTCCCACATATTGGGTATCAGCGTACTCAGGACAAATTGGACAACAACTTTTGGGGTCCAATTTCTCCTGTTACCCTTGTGAAAATAAAATATTGGGGGCGAAAAAATCATTTTTGTAAAAAAAAAAAGGATTTTTTATTTTTACGGCTGTACGTTATAAACTTCTGTGAAGCACTTCGGGGTTCAAAGTGCTCACCACACATCTAGATAAGTTCCTTGTGGGGTCTATTTTCCAAAATGGGGTCACTTGTGGGGGGTTTCCACTGTTTAGGCGCATCAGGGGCTCTCCAAATGCGACATGACTCCCCCAGACCATTCCATCAAAGTCTGCAATCCAAAACGTCACTACTTCCCTTCCGAGCCCCGACGTGCGCCCATACAGTAGTTTACTCCCACATATTGGGTATCAGCGTACTCAAGACAAATTGGACAACAACTTTTGGGGTCCAATTTCTCCTGTTACCCTTGTGAAAATAAAATATTGGGGGCGAAAAAATCATTTTTGTAAAAAAAAAAGGATTTTTTATTTTTACGGCTGTACGTTATAAACTTCTGTGAAGCACTTCGGGGTTCAAAGTGCTCACCACACATCTAGATAAGTTCCTTGTGGGGTCTATTTTCCAAAATGGGGTCACTTGTGGGGGGTTTCCACTGTTTAGGCGCATCAGGGGCTCTCCAAATGCGACATGACTCCCCCAGACCATTCCATCAAAGTCTGCAATCCAAAACGTCACTACTTCCCTTCCGAGCCCCGACGTGCGCCCATACAGTAGTTTACTCCCACATATTGGGTATCAGCATACTCAGGACAAATTGGACAACAACTTTTGGGGTCCAATTTCTCCTGTTACCCTTGTGAAAATAAAATATTGGGGGCTAAAAAATCATTTTTGTAAAAAAAAAAAAGTTTTTTTTTATTTTACGGCTGTACGTTATAAACTTCTGTGAAGCACTTTGGGGTTCAAAGTGCTCACCACACATCTAGATAAGTTCCTTGAGGGGTCTAGTTTCCAAAATGGTGTCATTTGTGGGGGGTTTCCACTGTTTAGGCAGATCAGGAGCTCTCCAAACACGACATGGCATCCAGCCAATTCTGCGTTGAAAAAGTCAAACGGCGCTCCTTCCCTTCCAAACTCTGCCATGCACCCAAACAGTGGTTTACCCCCACATATGGGGTATCAGCGCACTCAGGACAAATTGCACAATAACTTTTGGAGTCTTGTTTCCCTTGGGAAAATAAAAATTGGGGTGAAAAGATCAATTTTGTGGAAAAAATATAATTTTTTAATTTTACGGCTCTACGTTATAAACTTGTGTGAAGCACTTGGGGGTTCAAATTGCTCACCAAAGATCTAGATAAGTTCCTTAGGGGGTGTAGTTTCCCAAATGGGGTCACTTGTGGGGGGTTTCCACTGTTTAGGCACATCAGGGGCTCTCCAAATGCAACATGGCGTCCAATCTCAATTCCAGCCAATTTTGGTTGGAAAAAGTCAAATAGTGCTCCTTCCATTCCGAGCTCTGCCATGCGCCCAAACAGTGGTTCCCCCCCACATATGGGGTATCAGCGTACTCAGGACAAATTGGACAACAAATTTTGTGGTCCAATTTCTCCTGTTACCTATGGGAAAATAAAAAATTAGTGACTAAGAGATAATTTTTGTGGGAAAAAAAATAGGATTTTTTATTTTCATGCCCGGGCATTATAAACTTGTGTGAAGCACTTGGGGGTTCAAAGTGCTCACCAAAGATCTAGATAAGTTCCTTAGGGGGTCTAGCTTCCAAAATGGGGTCACTTGTGGGGGGTTTCCACTGTTTAGGCTCATCTGGGGCACTACAAACGGAACATGACCCCCATCAATGTTTGCATTCCAAAACGTTACTGCTTCTTTCCAAGCCCTGCCGTGCGCCCAAACAGTTTCCCCCCCCCACATATGGGGTATCAGCGTACTCAGGACAAATTGGACAACAAGTTTTGGGGTCCAATTTCCTTGGGAAAAATCAAAAATTTGGGACTAAAAAATAATTTTTGTGGAAAATTGTTTTTTTTTTTTTTCACACCCAGGCATTATAAACTTTTGTGAAACACTTTGGGGTTCAAAGTGCTCACAACAGATCTAGATAAGTTCCTTAGGGGGTCTAGTTTCCAAAATGGTGTCACTTGTGGGGGGTTTCCACTGTTTAGGCGTATCAGGGGCTCTCCAAACATGACATGGCGTCCAATCTCAATTCCAGCCAATTTTAGTTTGAAAAAGTCAAACGGCGCTCCTTCCCTTACGAGCTCTGCCGTGTGCCCAAACAGTGGTTTTCCCCCACATATGGGGTATTGGCGTACTCAGGAGAAATTGCACAACAACTTTATCTGTCCATTTTCTCCTTTTACCCTTGTGAAAATAAAAAAAAGTTTGTAAAAGATCATTTTTGTGGCTAAAAAGTTAAATATTAATTTTTTCCATCCACGTTGCTTCAGCTCCTGTGAAGCACCTGAAGGGTTAATAAACTTCTTGAATGTAGTTTTGAGTACCTTGAGGGGTGCAGTTTTTATAATGGTGTCACTTTTGGGTATTTTCTGCCATATAGACCCGTCAAAGTGACTTCAAATGTGAGGTGGTCCCTAAAAAAATGGCTTTGTAAATTTTGTTGTAAAAATGAGAAATCACTGGTCAACTTTTAACCCTTCTAATTTCCTAACAAAGAAAAATTTTGGTTCCAAAATTGTGCTGATGTAAAGTAGACATGTGGGAAATGTTATTTATTAACTATTTTGTGTGACATATTTCTCTGTTTTAAGGGAAAAAAAATTCAAAGTTTGAAAATTGCAAAATTTTTAAAATTTTCGCCATATTTGCGTTTTTTTCAAAAATAAACGCAAATTATATCGAAGAAATTTTACCACTAACATGAAGTACAATATGTCACGAGAAAACAGTCTCAGAATCGCGAAGATCCGTTGAAGCGTTCCAGAGTTATAACCTCATAAAGAGACAGTGGTCAGAATTGTAAAAATTGGCCCGGTCATTAACGTGCAAACCACCCTTGGGGGTGAAGGGGTTAATGACCGGGCCAATTTTTACAATTCTCGACATATTGTACTTCACGTTAGAAGTAAAATTTCTTCGATATAACTTGCGTTTATTTTTGAAAAAAATGCAAATATGGCGAAAATTTTTAAAATTTTGCAATTTTCAAACTTTGAATTTTTATTCCCTTAAAACAGAGAAATATATCACACAAAATAGTTAAGAAATAACATTTACCACATGTCTACTTTACATCAGCACAATTTTGGAACCAAAATTTTTTTTTGTTAGGAAGTTATAAAGGTTAAAAGTTGACGAGCGATTTCTCATTTTTACAACAAAATTTACAAAGCCATTTTTTTTAGGGACCACCTCACATTTGAAGTCACTTTGAGGGGTCTATATGGCAGAAAATACCCAAAAGTGACACCATTCTAAAAACTGCACCCCTCAAGGTACTCAAAACCACATTCAAGAAGTTTATTAACCCTTCAGGTGCTTCACAGGAACTAAAGCAACGTGGAAGGAAAAAATGAATATTTAACTTTTTAGCCACAAAAATGATCTTTTACAAACTTTTTTTTTATTTTCACAAGGGTAAAAGGAGAAAATGGACAGATAAGGTTGTTATGCAATTTCTCCTGAGTACGCCAATACCCAATATGTGGGGGAAAACCACTGTTTGGGCACACGGCAGAGCTCGTAAGGGAAGGAGCGCCGTTTGACTTTTTCAAACTAAAATTGGCTGGAATTTAGATTGGATGCCATGTCGCGTTTGGAGAACCTCTGATGCGCCTAAACAGTGGAAACCCCACAAGTGACACCATTTTGGAAACTAGACCCCCTAAGGAACTTATCTAGATCTGTTGTGAGCACTTTGAACCCCCAAGTGTTTCACAAAAGTTTATAATGCCTGGGTGTGAAAAAAAACAAAAACAATTTTCCACAAAAATGATTTTTTAGTCCCAAATCTTTGAATTTTCCCAAGGAAATTGGACCCCAAAAGTCGTTGTCCAATTTGTCCTGAGTACGCTGATACCCCATATGTGGGGGGGGAAACTGTTTGGGCGCACGGCAGGGCTTGGAAAGGAAGTAGTAACGTTTTGGAATGCAGACGTTGATGGGGGTCATGTTCCGTTTGCAGTGCCCCAGATGAGCCTAAACAGTGGAAACCCCCCACAAGTGACCCCATTTTGGAAACTAGATCCCCTAAGGAACTTATCTAGATCTTTGGTGAGCACTTTGAACCCCCAAGTGCTTCACACAAGTTTATAATGCCCGGGCATGAAAATAAAAAATCCTATTTTTTTCCCACAAAAATTATCTTTTAGTCACTAATTTTTTATTTTCCCAAGGGTAACAGGAGAAATTGGACCACATAAAGGGTTTTTGTACAATTTGTCCTGAGTACGCTGATACCCCATATGTGGGGGGGAACCACTGTTTGGGCGCACGGCAGAGCTCGGAATGGAAGGAGCACCATTTGACTTTTTCCAACCAAAATTGGCTGGAATTGAGATTGGATGCCATGTTGCATTTGGAGAGCCCCTGATGTGCCTAAACAGTGGAAACCCCCACAAATGACCCCATTTGGGAAACTAGACCCCCTAAGGAACTTATCTAGATCTTTGGTGAGCAATTTGAACCCCCAAGTGCTTCACACAAGTTTATAACGTAATGTAAGGTTCTATGTATATATTCCTGAAACTCAGTTTGTTCGTCAGCCATTTTACTTTCTGTCTTGCTGCAGCTATCTTGCCCTCAGTCAAAATGGAGTTTCCAGCTTGCATGTTCCCGCCCTGATTCTCTCCTTTGCTTCTTAAGCAGCCACAGCTGAGCAATCAGTGCTTCAGAATCTAGCCTGCAGTGAACCTGTGACTTGACTCCTGTAAGCCTTGGACCTTGTACTCCAGCTATTCCTACTGAGGAACTCTGAAGCACTTGTGGACTCTGAACCCTGCTCTTTGAAAGACCCACGTTTGCATGGACTTACGGTAACAGAGAAGAAGATCCTGAATCTGTATTGGAGAGTGATTGCTGAGCTTGGATTACTCTGGCCTGCTGTGTCTCCTGTTTCTGTGTCTGCAAACTGTGTGACTATTTCTGCCAACTTGTATGAAGTAATACAGGACTTTTCTATATCAAACCTGTGTCTCATGTATGTTCATCGCACCCAAGCACAAGACGCTATATGAACTGTACTACATACATTACAAGATTCTGAAGCCAAACGTTAGTGTCTGCTGGGTCTGGAAGGCTGTGTCTGCTGTACTGTGGATATCAGACGTCCGGTTGTACTTTCTGTGATGACAGTGGTTGTGACTTCTCACAACCATTCCAGGTGAGCAATTCCCTTAAGTTTTTTCTTTTTTGCAGTGTTACCACAGGTAAACACTATTGTTTTTTTTTTTCTTCTCCTTTCTTTTCTCTTTTTTGTCTGCTGTAACTCTGGATATCAGATGTCTGGTTGAAACTTTCTGTGATGATAGTGGTTGTGACTTCTCACAACCATTCCAGGTGAGCAGTTCCCTTAATTTTTTTTCTCTCTGCAGTGTTGCCACAGGTGAACACTATTGTTTTTTTTTTCTCTCCTCTTCTTCCAGTAATCCTGTCTTAAAAGATCTGGAAAATGGAGGCCCGCATAAAGGAACTTTGCGGAGTGACTGATAATATCCTTGCAGATTTGCAGAATATAAAGACCCGTTTTACAAATCTACAGGACCTCAATAATCACAATTTGCAAGTGGTTGGACAGACTACCCAGGATTTGCGAGCCAGGATTGAGGTTCTAGATGGGTGAGTCCAGGCTCCTGCCGTAGCCCCGAGTGCTGGGATTCCCAAGTTGCCCCCTTTTCGTTTTGGCGGTGAACGTGAGAAATTCAGGGGATTTATTAATCAATGCAATCTTTTTTTTTCTGCACATGCTTCACAATTTCCCACTGAACGATCTAAGGTGCTTACTATAATTATGTTGCTTACCAACAAGGCTTTAATGTGGGCAAACCCTCTGATTGAGACTGAGGATGATTGTTTGAATCACCTTGATGATTTTATTTCAGCCATGGGGCAGGTGTTTGATGACCCCAATCGAGGTGCAGCAGCTGAAGCAGCCATGTTAGCTTTGCGCCAAGGTAAGCACTCGGTAGCTGAATATGCCTTGGATTTCAGGAGATGGGCCCTTGATACCACCTGGGACAGTTCCGCCAAAAAATCTATTTTTCGAAAGGGGTTATCTCCACTGATTAAGGATGAACTTGCTCGTGCCGACCCTCCCACTGCGTTAGGTGACTTTATTAACTACTGCATCCGTATTGATACTCGTCTGACTGAACGCAGGCAAGAGAGATGGTTCGAAAGCAATCGTACTAACCTTTTCCTACCTTCCTCTCCAGCTAAGGAACCTTTGAGTAGGATTACACGGGAACCTGAACCTGAACCCATGCAGGTAGACTCTTTACAACGACGGGTTAGTGATGCACGCAAGGAACATCGTTTTAAGGAGAATCTATGTTTCTATTGTGGTAAGTCAGGGCACTTCATTATAAACTGCCCCAGCCGTTCTCGTAAGACTACTGCAGCACTCATTCATTGTGAGTGTTGCGAGAGGGGATCTGTCAGGTCCGAGCATCAGGCTCCAGAGAGATCTGCAGCAACAGATCTTGATTTCTCGGACTTAAACTCCGTTACCTCTGAGGACGTTGACTGTGTAAATGCTGCCATTTTTCAAGTTTCCTCAGCGGTGTGCCCAGCTGAGTTGTAAGAAAAACAATTCTCATTGCTTTCTTTCCATCAAACTCTGGGTTGACTCAGCTTGGGTGTCTAGCTCTGCTATGATCGACTCAGGGGCAAGTGGAAATTTTATGGATGTCTCCTTTGCTCTGAAACAGGGAATACGTTCAGTGAAGAAGGCTACTCCAGTACAGATGGAAACTGTGGATGGCTCCCTGCTGACCTCTGGACCAGTGGATCAGGAAACAGAGCCTTTGAGGGTTCTTATGGGTAAAGATCATCAAGAGAAACTGTCCTTTATGCTTATCTCTTCTCCCCACTTTCCCATTATTCTAGGGCTACCATGGCTGCAGGCTCAGAATCCTACCATTAACTGGGAGACCAAGGAATTACACTTTCCAGAGAAACAGATGAGTCCAAAAGTTTCAGCTTGCTCTGTTCCTAAAGGAATCATGTCAGTCCCTGAACTACCAGCTGTATACCAGGACTATGTGGATTTATGTGACAAGAAGAACGCTGACCAGCTTCCTCCTCACCGTCCATATGATTGTCCAATTGAATTATTGCCTGGAGCAGAGATACCTTTTGGTAAGATCTACCCCCTGGCGGGGCCCGAGCTAAAGGCTTTAAAGGATTACATAGATGAAAATCTAGCCAAGGGCTTCATACGCCCCTCTTCATCTCCTGCAGGTGCACCCATCTTCTTTGTAAAGAAGAAAGATGGATCTCTGAGACCATGCGTAGACTATAGGGAACTCAATAAGGTTACTATTAGAAACCGTTATCCATTGCCTTTAATCCCTGAGTTATTGGAGAGAGTGCGACATGCCAAAATTTTTTCTAAACTAGATCTTCGTGGGGCCTATAACTTAGTCCGTATTAGACCTGGGGATGAATGGAAGACTGCATTCAGGTCACGCTATGGACACTTTGAATATCTAGTTATGCCTTTTGGTCTGAGTACCGCCCCAGCCACTTTCCAACACTTGGTGAATGACATCTTCAGGGATCTCCTAGATACATTCGGGGTAATTTATTTGGATGATATTCTAATTTTTTCTAACTCCACAGAGGAACATCATGGACATGTGAGAATGGTCTTGGAACGTCTAAGACAAAATCATCTTTACATCAAACTTGAAAAGTGTGAATTCCATAGGACCGAAATTCAATTTCTGGGGTATGTACTGTCTACACAAGGAATTAGTATGGATGGAAGCAAAACCCAAGCCATCAAGGATTGGCCAAGTCCTAGAAATGTGAAGGAGGTACAGCGCTTCATCGGGTTTGCCAACTTCTATAGACGTTTCATTAGAAATTTCTCTGAGGTAGTGTCACCTATCACTCAACTTACCCGGAAAGAGTCTAGGTTTTCCTGGACTCCCCAAGCCCAGGAAGCATTTTCCCGTCTAAAAGATAAATTTACCACTGCACCTATCCTAGTACATCCCAACCCCGAGCTTGCCTTCATAATAGAGGTGGATGCTTCAGACTGTGCCGTTGGAGCTATACTCTCTCAGAGAACAGGTGAGAAGAATGTCTTGCATCCCTGTGCCTTCTTTTCCCAGCAGTTGTCTTCGGCTGAGAGGAACTACGATGTGGGCAATAGAGAGTTGTTGGCCATTATTGCCGCCTTCAAAGAATGGAGACACCTTCTTCAGGGAGCTGCACAGCAAATAGTCCTCCTGACAGACCATCGTAACCTTGAGTTTATCAGGTCGGCTAAGTGCCTGACTCCTCGCCAGGCTCGCTGGAATCTTTTCTTAAACCAATTTAATTTTATCATCTCTTATAGACCAGGATCGCGCAATGGAAAGGCTGATGCACTCTCTAGGATTTACTCAGCAGAGACACGTCCAATTACTACTCCTAAGACTATTCTTCCTGACTCTAAATTCCTAGGAGTAATTCATAATCAAGACCTACTTAAGGACATCAAGGAAGCATACCATGCGGATTCCTTTTTGGCACAACCCCAAGGGACGTAAGTCTTGTCTTTAAGAATGGTGTGTGGATTCAGGGACAACGCCTGTATATTCCTGAAACAGTCAGATTGAGAGTATTGCAACTCATTCACGATTCCAAGATAGCTGGGCATAGAGGAATTCTAAAGACACAGGAATTTCTTTCTCGTTTCTTTTGGTGGCCCACTTGCAGGAAGGATGTTTTGAATTATGTCACTTCATGTGAGGTCTGTGCAAGATGCAAAACACCTCGCTCCTCACCAACTGGTCTGTTACAGCCTCTTCCCACCCCGTCCCGCCCGTGGGGATCCATTTCTATGGACTTCATTGTGGAGTTACCAACCTCTCAGGGGAAGAACACCATTCTAGTGGTGGTTGACCGTCTAACAAAGGCAGCTCATTTTATCCCTTGTGTCGGCTTACCCACTGCAAAACAGACATCAGATTTGATGATTAAAGATGTGTTTCGCTTACATGGAGTACCGGATGAGGTTATTTCGGATCGAGGGGTGCAATTCACTTCTAGGTTTTGGCAAAATTTCTGTGCAGCATTGGACATTAAAGTAAACCTTTCTTCTGCTTTTCATCCCCAGACTAATGGACAGACCGAACGAACCAATCAAACCCTGGAGCAGTATCTCCGCTGCTTTATCTGCCACCTACAGGATGATTGGGTGGATCTACTTCCATTAGCTGAGTTCTCTTATAACAACTCTCAGAGTGCCTCCACTAAACAGTCTCCTTTTTACTCTAATCTAGGTTATCATCCTAACATTCTACCACGATTTCCCATAGAAACGCCTTTACCAGCAGTGGCTGAAAGAATCACGTCTTTACAGAAGAATATGGATCTTCTAAAGGAGAATCTGGAATCAGCTCAGGAAAGGTACAAGAAAGCAGCAGATAAATTTCGTAAACCTGCACCAGCTTTCAAGGTAGGAGACCTGGTCTGGCTGTCAACCAGAAATCTTAAGTTAAGGATTCCATCGTCTAAGTTGGGACATAAGTACATTGGACCCTATAAAATCAGTAAAATTATAAGTGCCGTTGCTTGTCGTCTTCAACTGCCCAGAACTATGAGAATCCACCCTGTCTTTCATGTATCCCTACTAAAGGCTGCGACACCCAATACGTTTCCTGGACGTTCTTCTCCTTGCCCTGACCCAGTGCTAGTCGATGGTCAGGAAGAATTTGTGGTGGAAAGGATTTTAGATTCCAGGTTGTATAGAAATCAGTTACAATATCTGATTAAATGGCAGGGCTACCCAGTGGAGGACAACTCATGGGAACCGGTCAATAACGTTAATGCTCCTCGCTTGCTCCGTCAGTTTCATCAGAGGTACCCACACAAGCCTGGTCTGAGGTCATCCGGAGGTTGTCCTTAAGGGGGGAGTAATGTAAGGTTCTATGTATATATTCCTGAAACTCAGTTTGTTCGTCAGCCATTTTACTTTCTGTCTTGCTGCAGCTATCTTGCCCTCAGTCAAAATGGAGTTTCCAGCTTGCATGTTCCCGCCCTGATTCTCTCCTTTGCTTCTTAAGCAGCCACAGCTGAGCAATCAGTGCTTCAGAATCTAGCCTGCAGTGAACATGTGACTTGACTCCTGTAAGCCTTGGACCTTGTACTCCAGCTATTCCTACTGAGGAACTCTGAAGCACTTGTGGACTCTGAACCCTGCTCTTTGAAAGACCCACGTTTGCATGGACTTACGGTAACAGAGAAGAAGATCCTGAATCTGTATTGGAGAGTGATTGCTGAGCTTGGATTACTCTGGCCTGCTGTGTCTCCTGTTTCTGTGTCTGCAAACTGTGTGACTATTTCTGCCAACTTGTATGAAGTAATACAGGACTTTTCTATATCAAACCTGTGTCTCATGTATGTTCATCGCACCCAAGCACAAGACGCTATATGAACTGTACTATATACATTACACGTAAAGCCGTAAAATTTAAAAATCACATTTTTTCCACAAAAATGATCTTTTCACCCCAATTTTTATTTTTCCAAGGGTAACAAGACTCCAAAAGTTATTGTGCAATTTGTCCTGAATGCGCTGATACCCCATATGTGGGGGTAAACCACTGTTTGGGTGCATGGCAGAGTTTGGAAGGGAAGGAGTGCCGTCTGACTTTTTCAACGCAGAATTGGCTGGACGCCATGTCGTGTTTGGAGAGCTCCTGATCTGCCTAAACAGTGGAAACCCCCATAAATGACACCATTTTGGAAACTAGACCCCTCAAGGAACTTATCTAGATGTGTGGTGAGAACTTTGAACCCCCAGGTGTTTCACTAAAGTTTATAACGTACAGCCGTAAAATAAAAAATCTTTTTTTTTTTTTTACAAAAATGATTTTTTCGCACCCAATATTTTATTTTCACAAGGATAACAGAAGAAATTGGAGCCCAAAAGTTGTTGTCCAATTTGTCCTGAGTACGCTAATACCCAATATGTGGGCGAAAACTACTGTATGGGCACACGTCGGGGCTCGGAAGGGAAGTAGCGACGTTTTGGATTGCAGACTTTGATGGAATGGTCTGGAGGCGTCATGTCGCATTTGGAGAGCCCCTGATGCGCCTAAACAGTGGAAATCCCCAACAAGTGACCCCATTTTGGAAAATAGACCCCACAAGGAACTTATCTAGATGTGTGGTGAGCGCTATGAAGCCCCAAGTGCTTCACAGAAGTTTATAATGTACAGCCGTAAAAACAAAAAAATATTTTTTTTTGTACAAAAATGATATTTTCGCCCCCAGTTTTTTATTTTCCCAAGGGTAACAGAAGAAATAGGACAAATTGCACAATAACTCTTGGGGTCCAGAGTACGCTGATACCCCATATGTGGGGATAAACTACTGTTTGGACGCATCGCAGAGCTCAGAAGTGAAGGAGCACCGTTTGACTTTTTCAACGCAGAATTGGCTGAAATTGAGATCAGACGCCATGTCACATTTGGAGAGCCCCTGATGTGCCTAAACAGCGGAAACCCCCCAATTCTAACTCCAACCCTAACCCCAACACACCCCTAACCCTAGTCCCAACCCTAACCACAAACCTAACCCTAATACACCCCTAATCCCAACCCTAATCCTAACTTTAGCGCCAACCCTAACCCTAACTTTAGCCGCAACCCTAACCCTAACCCTAATGGGAAAATGGAAATAAATACATTTTTTTATTTTATTACTTTTCCCTAACTAAGGGGGTGATAAAGGGGGGTTTGATTTACTATTTATAGCGGGTTTTCATGATTGGCAGCTGTCACGCTAAAAGACGCTTTTTATTGCAAAAATAGTTTTTTGCATCGCCACATTTTGAGAGCTATAATTTTTGCATATTTTGGCCCACAGAGTCATGTGAGGTCTTATTTTTTGCGGTACGAGTTGACGTTTTTATTTGTACCATTTTTGTGCACGTGACATTTTTTGATCGCTTTTTATTTCGATTTTTGGGAGGTTAGAATGAACAAAAATCAGCAATTCATGAATTTCTTTTGGGGGAGGCGTTTTTATTGTTCCGCGTGTGGTAAAATTGATAAAGCAGTTTTATTCTTCGGGTCAGTACGATTATGGCGATACCTCATTTATATCATTTTTTTATGTTTTGGCGCTTTTATAGAATAAAAACAATTTTATATAAAAAATAATTATTTTTGCATCGCTTTATTTTGCAAGCTATAACTTTTTTATTTTTTTGCTGATGAGGCTGTATGGTGGCTCATTTTTTGCGGGACAAGATGACGTTTTCAGCGGTACCATGTTTATTTATATCGGTCTTTTTGATCGCGTGTTATTCCACTTTTTGTTCGGCGGTATGATGATAAAGCATTGATTTTTTGCTTTTTTTTTTTTTAAGGGGTTCACTAAAGGGGTTAACTAGTGGGACAGTTTTATAGGGGGGGTCATTACAGACGCAGCGATACCAAATATGTGTACTTTTATTGTTTTGTTTTTTTTATTTACAGGAAGAAATTAATTTATTGGGGAATATTTTTTTTTATTTTTTTATTTATTTTAGATTTTTTTTTAAAACATGTTTATTTTTATTTTTTTAACTTTTTTACTTTGTCCCAGGGTGGGACATCACTGTATTTTATCAGATCGCTGGTGTGACAGTGTGCACAGCACTCTGTCACACCAGCGATCGCTCAGGCAGTGCAGCAGGCTTCTCAGTGCCTGCTCTCAGCAGGCAATGAGGAAGCCACCTCCCTCCAGGACCCCGGCGCCATCTTGGATCCGGTCCTGGGAGGGAGGAAGCCCTCAGAACAGCGCAATCACATCGCGCTGGTCTGAGGGTCTCAGGGGGGCGCGCAGGGAGCCCCCTCCCTGCGCGATGCTTCCCTGTGCCCCCAGTACACCGCGATCATGATTGATCGCGGTGTGCAAGGGGTTAATGTTTCCGGGAGCGGTCCGTGACCGCTCCTGACACACAGTCATGGGTGTCAGCTGTGATAATCAGCTGACACCCGGCGGCGATTAGCTGCGCTCCCTCAGGGAGCGCAGCTGATCGACTATGACGTACTATCCCGTCCATGGTCAGATTGTCACGGGTTTTATGGACGGGATAGTACGTCTAATGTCAGAGAGGGGTTAAAATAGCTGGATTTTCACGCTATAATATGGAAAAGATCTGGCTGTATTCTGCAGTGCCAACAAGCAAATGGAGCAGAAAAACGGTGTTCTCTGGATTGCTTTTAAAGCAAATAATCAGGATTAAGATCCCAAAAAAATTATTCCTGGCCCCTGATACCTGGGGCTATGTCTATAAATATCTGTAATATGCAGCAGCAGACAGGACTGGAATGGACCCTCTTGCTATATGTAATGAAGTCTGCCACATACACTGCCTGCCTGCCTACCACTGATCTCTAAGCACCTTTATTAGTCCTTAGAAGGACTGTTGGTTGAGTTCAATTTGTGTATTACA
The DNA here is from genome assembly GCA_033576555.1 of Oophaga sylvatica. Classification (NCBI taxonomy): domain Eukaryota; kingdom Metazoa; phylum Chordata; class Amphibia; order Anura; family Dendrobatidae; genus Oophaga; species Oophaga sylvatica. The sequence continues at coordinate 190,539,046 of JARQOD010000001.1, forward strand.
GATGATATACCCACACTAACTACTAAACAACCAAATCTCTCCCTAGCTCAGCAGCAACTCTGCCTACACTACCTGAGTCCGGAGCAGACTGGGACAAGCATGGCGCCGCCCGGCCTGCTATAGACCTGATGACGCTGTGCGGCCAACCAATCACTGTAATGCCACAACCAATATGGCTGCGGCATTACAGTGTGTAGCAGACAATCTCTGCATGTTCATTGGCTCTCTAAAATGCGCCAAACATGCAGGGCGGTTATCCAAGCTCCCGCCGAGCAACCCCGGAAATACTCGGCGAGTTCCAAGCATCACGAGCACTGCGATACTCAGGCAAGCACCAAGTAGTGACGAGTGTGTTCGCTCATCGCTAGTCAGCACTAATCTGAATAATCAACTCAGAGAAGTGTGGCTTGTCAGGAGCTCACAGGAGAGAGAAGAAGGAGTTGGCAGCAGAGTGCTGCTGGGAATTGTAGTTTTAGCTGTGTACTAAAAGGAAAGAAACATTATATTGGGCGTAGACGGTAGATTAACAATTAGTATACACTGTGATTTGGGAAAAATAATGCGATTATGAGAGTAACCTTTTAGTTCTGGTATGGGTTTTGCCACTTTTACAGTGCATCCAACATTTTTCCAAGGTAAAGGGTCATGTTTTTATGTTTTGGTAGCTGAGTAGGGCAGGAGCAAAAAACCGCATAGGCAGCCTAACACCAGAGAGTTGGAAACTAATAGGTTGCAGGCCCCTAAACTAACCGCACAACTAGAAGCAGCCGTGGGACATTCCTACGAGTATGTGGTTGAGAAAATATTGGATTCTCGTTTTTCTAGACGGAAACTCCAGTATTTGGTTAAGTGGAGAGGTTATGGTCAGGAGGACAATTCTTGGGTGTTTGCTTCGGACATCCATGCTAGGAGACTGATCCGTGCCTATCACCGAGCTTATCCTGACCGACCTGGTTGCACAAATGAGGGTTCGGTGACCCCTCCTCAAGGGGGGGTACTGTTGTGAATGTTTTGGAAATGAATTCTGAGCAGAAGCTCCCTCTGGTGGTTACAAACAGTACTGAACCATTCAATGAGGATTGGCAATCAGGAGTCACAGACTGGCTTGATATAAGGGAGGTTCCCTCCCATCATGGTTGCCGGTGATCTATTGTTCTAGTCTCAACTGTGGTTCCTGGTTCACTTGGAAGCTTGCTGAGTCTTGCCTCTTCTTCTGCTTTCAGATAAGATATTTTCTGTTTTTGTTTTTGTGCTTACCATTTGCATATTTCTCTGCATTTCTGTGAGGTTAGCCAGGTTCCCCCCGGGGGGCTTGGGCTCCTCTCAGTTCCGCTGGAGCCATTGTTATTTGTTCATTTGCCTTTTCCAGTTTTTTCAGTTGCTGCGCCTTAGTTTTGTTACACCAGAGAACTGATTTAGGTGGTAGAGGTCGTGTGATCTCAGGTGTTTTTGCAATCAGTAGCGTTGGCATTTTTTAGGGTTTTTTTGGATTGCAGTGAGTATCCTTTCTATCCTTTTCTATCTAGGCAGATTGGGCCCCAGCGTTTGCTCATACTATTTTCTGTCTGTGTCTGTATTTCCTCTTGTCTTTGTCTAACCGCCATTACATGTTTGGGGGCTTCCTATGTTCTTTGGGGATCTGCTCCGGGGCAGATAGCTTTCCTCTTTCTATCTTTAGGTGTAGTTAATCTCTCAGGCTGTGACGAGGCGTCTAGGACCAACGTAGGAACGCTCCACGGCTGCCTTTAGTTGTGGTGGTTAGTCAGGGTACTGCAATCCAATAGATTCCAACCTCTCTGGTGTATTGCCGTTTTTGCCTGCTCTCCTCAGCTACCAAAACATAACACTAGATGCCTCGTCACAGCCGGAAAGATTAGCTATCCCTGAAGATGGAAAGAAGAAAGCTAACTGCCCCGGAGTAGAGCCTCAAAAGAATAGGAAGCCCCCAAACATATAATGGCGGTTAGACAAGATGAAAACACTGTAAGCTTTTCAGGGGATATAGCTCTGGGATCGCCGTCTTGGGGAGACGGAGTGGCATAAAGAGACCATTCACAGACAGTGGTTCTGTTAAAAACTGGCCGCAACCAGTTTTATTAAAGTCCACAGCAAACAGAACATAAATTAAAACAAAATCATAAACATAAAGCCTAGGCGTGTCCCGCCACTAATTACACTTAGATAGATTTTCCCTTTCTATCCGGGTCCAGACTCTAATAGCCTGTACCCAAAACAACACATATGTTCAGTAGTTACCAGTGTGCAGCTCACATGAGGCTCCAATGGCGTCTGAAGTCAGATCCAGACTGAGAGAGAGCCCCTTCTGAACTTCTCAAGCAGGTACTTATGGCTGCCTAATTAAGCAGCTGTGTTCACTCCGGGTTGCACTGCAAACCTGTCCCAGATAGGAATGGAATGAACACCGCACTGACAACCTATTTTATGTGCCCCAGCTAAGAAACCTGGGCGAGATATACACGCCGTCCAGCACACACCCCTTCACTGTCTCACATATCCCCCCCCTCTTCTCCAGACCGGAGGACTGGTCAGAAACTCCGAAGAGACAGTGAACTCTGGACAAGGCATCAGCATTACCCTGTAATTTCCCAGGTCTATGCTCAACCGAGAAATTGAACTCTTGAAGTGAAAGGAACCACCTTGTCACCCTGGCATTCCTTTCCTTGTTCTGCTTCATCCATGCCAGAGGAGCATGGTCTGATTGCAATTTAAATCTCCTACCCAAGAGGTAATACCGTAGGGAGTCCAGCGCCCATTTGATTGCGAGGCACTCTCGCTCCACAATGGCATAATTTTGTTCAGCCGGTGTCATTTTTCGACTTAAATACAGGACTGGGTGTTCTTCACCCTTCACGACCTGTGATAACACCGCCCCTAACCCCACATTAGAGGCATCAGTTTGAACAAGAAACTCTTCCCTGAAATTAGGGGTGACCAGAACTGGTCTTTGACACAAAGCCGTTTTCAACGACAGAAATGCTTTTTCTGCCTCCGGATTCCAATTTATCATTTTGGACTTCCCCCCTTTTGTCAGGTCAGTCAATGGGGCAGCAATGGAGGCATAATTTGGTACGAATCTGCGATAGTACCCAGTGATGCCCAAAAATGCTTTGACCTGTCGTTTTGTGAGGGGTACAGGCCAGTTTCGAATTGCCTCTACTTTATCGATTTGTGGCTTGATCAGCCCTCTGCCAATCACATAGCCCAAGTACTTGGCCTCTTCTAGGCCAATTGCACATTTCTCTGGGTTTATGTTCAGCCCAGCTCCGCCTATCGAGTCTAAGACGGCTTGTACCTTAGCGAGGTGGCTCTCCCAATCAGAACTGAAAATTACCACATCATCCAGGTAGGCAGCTGCATAGGCTTGATGCGGGCGTAGGATCTGGTCCATAAGCCTCTGAAAGGTAGCTGGGGCTCCATGCAACCCGAAGGGCATCACCAGATACTGAAACAAACCTTCCGGGTTGCAAAGGCCGTTTTTTCTTTTGCCTCCTCAGACAGGGGTATCTGCCAGTACCCTTTTGTCAGATCGAGGGTTGTAATATAACGGGCACCCCCTAACCTCTCGATTAGCTCGTCTACCCGTGGCATTGGGTATGCGTCAAACTTTGACACCTCGTTCAACTTTCTGAAATCATTACAGAACCTCCAGGTTCCATTAGGTTTTGGGATGAGTACAATCGGGCTACACCACTCGCTTTGGGCCTCCTCAATGACCCCGAGGTCTAACATGCGTTTAATTTCAGCAGAGACTATCTTTCTGCGGGCTTCTGGAAGTCTGTACGGTTTTATCTTGACCTTAGTACCGGGCTCGGTCTCGACATGGTGTTTTATTAGAGAAGTCCGGCCGGGCAAGTCAGAAAATCTTTTCTGATTTTTCTGCAGAAACTCCCGCACTTCCTGTTTTTGGTGCACGGACAACGTCTCTCCCATGATCACAGGAGGTAGAGATGGTTTTACCCCTTTCTCTATTTCACCCGAGGCCAACAATGCCTCTCTGTCCCTCCAGGGCTTGATCAGATTGATATGATATACCTGGTAGGGCTTCCGTCTCCCGGGTTGGTGTACTTTGTAAGTAACCTCGCTCACTTTTTGTACGACCTCGTATGGACCATGCCACTTGGCCAAAAACTTACTTTCCACCGTGGGAATTAGAATTAGGACTCGATCCCCGGGGTTGAAAGACCTAATTTTTGCTGACCGATTATAGACTCTGCTTTGAGCTTCTTGGGCTCTCTGCAGATGATTCTTCACCAATGGCATAATTTTAGCCATCCTCTCTTGCATCTGGGCAATATGCTCTATAACACTCTTGTATGGAGTTGTCTCGGTTTCCCAAACCTCCTTGGCTATGTCCAGCAAGCCCCGCGGATGCCGACCATACACCAACTCAAAGGGAGAAAATCCCGTAGAGGCCTGGGGAACCTCTCTGACCGAAAACAATAAGTAGGGTAACAGGTAGTCCCAATCCCTCCCATCTTTCTCTACTGCTTTCTTTAACATATGTTTTAATGTTTTATTAAAACGTTCAACCAACCCATCCGTCTGGGGGTGATACACAGATGTCCGAATGTGCGAGATTTTAAGCAACTTACACAGTTCCTTCATCACTTTGGACATAAAAGGTGTGCCTTGGTCCGTGAGGATCTCTTTAGGAATTCCTGTCCTGGAAAACATATGAAAAAGTTCCCGTGCAATATTTTTAGATGCCATATTTCTTAAAGGGACCGCCTCGGGGTACCGGGTTGCATAATCAAGGACAACTAAGATGTATTGGTGTCCCCTGGCTGATTTTACAATAGGACCTACCAAGTCCATTGCTACCCTTTCAAAGGGTATTTCTATAACCGGCAGCGGGATTAATGGACTCCGGAAGTGAGACACCGGAGCATTTATCTGACACGAGGGGCAGGTTTTACAATAATCCTCCACATCTCGATAAACCCCGGCCAGTAAAACCTCTGAAGAATTCTTTCCTGGGTTTTGTCCATCCCCAGGTGCCCACCCAGCACGTGGTTATGGACAAACCTAACACCATACTTCTATATGGCTTAGGTACTAGGAGCTGACTCACGGCCTCTCCCTTTACTTTAGTGACCCTATATAGCAGGTCATTGTTCATGGCAAAATGGGGAAATTTTTCATCAGAGCCGAGCTCTTGTGGGATCTCATTCAGAACAGTTATATTCTCCCTGGCATGTTTAAGAGTGGGGTCTTGCAATTGCTCACTCCCAAAATTGCCACGGGACACCGGTAGGTCAGGGACATTCTGTTCTAGAGAAACATCCTCCCCCTCCCCCAACATCACCTGAAATGGAAATTCATTTTTTTTACAGTCATCATCATCAATATCATTATCGTGACCACTATCAGCATCAGCATCACTATCACGGCCATCATCATTATCATGATCACCATCATTATCATGGTCATCATCATTATTATCACATAAGTTTAACGGCCCACTAGCATTGTGTTCCGCCCCTCGGGACTGCGCACCCTCAGTAGGAGCTTCATCACACTGTCCATCAGAAACATTTTTTTTCCAAAGACCCCAAAACAGGGGAAAGTCACGACCCAATATGGCGGGATGCATCAGGTTCTTCACTACCCCCACTTCATATGAGATCTCCCCGAGTTTTGTGACGAAGTCTGAGGAGGTTACTGGGTAGACTTTGACGTCTCCATGTATGCACACCACGCTTAGGTACCTATCTGTGACGAAGTCCCCATCAGCCAGACTAGCATGTATCAGAGTCACTCAAATTCCTGAGTCGAGTAGGGCCTGTACTGGGCAACCATTTATCACGACCTGACACAGCTGTGGGCCAGTCTCCTCGACTAGGGTGGCCACGCACACGGGCTCGGCGAGGAACGAGAGAGACTGTCCAGCGTCACAGTCCATAGGCTCCCCCACTAGTGGACAATTGGCTGAAATATGACCTTGTTCACGGCATCTCCAACACTGTCTCAGGTCAGGGTGTTCAGACGGGGAGACCTTCCTAGGTCTGGGTTCTCATGGTAGGTAAGTATCACCCTTCCGCTCATACATGTCCCCTCGGGGCTGACCCGGACTATCAACAGCCCCCCTTGCCCCCACAGCTGGAACCCTCTTACCGGGAGATGACGGAGGCCGGGTATTCCGAACTGATGATCGCTCGGACGTCTGGTCACGTAGATAGTCTTTGGTGGCGAAATACCTTTCTATTAGGCTGACCAGTTGATCGGCATCTTTGGGGTCTCCCTGTCCGACCCAGAGCTGGACCTCAGGGGAAGGGCCCAGATGTACCGGTCCAGCACCACCTTTTCAACCATTTGGGCAGGGTGCTGACGTCAGGTTCCAACCACTTCTTTACCAAAGAAATCAAGTCATACATTTGTGAGCGAGCAGGCTTGTCTCGCCTGTATCTCCAGTTATGGACTCTCCTGGCACGGACTGCCCTCGTCACACCCAGGCGGGCAAGAATCTCCGCTTTCAACTTAGTATAGTCTTTGCTGTCCTGCTCGCTGAGGTCAAAATAGGCTTTTTGGGGTTCCCCAGTCAAATAGGGCGCGGCCACCATAGCCCATTCAGATTGTGGCAGATTCTCCTTCTCTGCCAGTCTTTCAAATATAGCCAGATATGCCTCCACATTGTCATGAGGCGTCATCTTCTGCAGAGTCTGTTTTAACCGCCTTCTTTACAGCGGATAATGCCGGTAACCCGGCGTCTTCATTCGGGGACGAGGTGCTAGGAGTTTTTTTTAGTGCTGCAACCTGCTCCAGTAACAACCGGTTGGTTTCCTGCTGTTGCTGCTGGCTCCGCTGGGCCTCTAGGTGTTGTTGCTGCATGGCCTGCTGTTGTTGCTGCATGGCCTGCTGATGTTGCTGCTGCATGGCCTGCTGGTTCTGGGCCAGCTGCTTAACGAGCTCCTCCATACTGCCGGACATCTTGGGCTGGCTGACAGCCTTCACCCAAGACATATACACTCCACAGTCTTCTCCACAATAAGTTCAGTTTTGCGGTGCAGACACCTTTTTTTTTTCAAAGTCTTCAGCCACTGTGCTGCCCCAGCATTCAAGCACCAATTGTAAGCTTTTCAGGGGATATAGCTCTGGGATCGCCGTCTTAGGGAGACGGAGTGGCATAAAGAGACCATTCACAGACAGTGGTTCTGTTAAAAACTGGCCGCAACCAGTTTTATTAAAGTCCACAGCAAACAGAACATAAATTAAAACAAAATCATAAACATAAAGCCTAGGCGTGTCCCGCCACTAATTACACTTAGATAGATTTTCCCTTTCTATCCGGGTCCAGACTCTAATAGCCTGTACCCAAAACAACACATATGTTCAGTAGTTACCAGTGTGCAGCTCACATGAGGCTCCAATGGCGTCTGAAGTCAGATCCAGACTGAGAGAGAGCCCCTTCTGAACTTCTCAAGCAGGTACTTATGGCTGCCTAATTAAGCAGCTGTGTTCACTCCGGGTTGCACTGCAAACCTGTCCCAGATAGGAATGGAATGAACACCACACTGACAACCTATTTTATGTGCCCCAGCTAAGAAACCTGGGCGAGATATACACGCCGTCCAGCACACACCCCTTCACTGTCTCACAACACGAACAAAGACAGAAAATAGAATGAGCGAACGCTGAGGCCCAAAACTGTCTAGATAGGACAGCACAGGAGAGAATACTGTCTGCAACCCAGAAAAACCCTAGGAAAAACTCCAACACTCCTGAATCCAAAAATGCTGAGACCACACGGTCTCGACCACCTATATCAGATCTCTGGTGTGAACACACAGCTACCCAGCAGTAAAAAATAACAAGAACTGAGCAAAAGAACAAATACAAAAAGAGAACAGAGACCAGCACAAGCCCCCTGAACTCAAAAGCAAGGCAGCAAAAAACAAGGAAAATCAAACCACAGAAAAAAACCCAGAAAGTAACTTATCTGAATGATAGCAGGAGACAGCAGAAAGCAAGCTGAATTCCACCAAGACCAGGAAGTAACAATTGATCACTGGCGAGGATCATGGAAGGTCAGCTCACTTATATCAGGCCAGTCCATCCCACCTGATAACCATTCATCCATTGCAGGTGGTGGACTTTTGCTGTTCAACATAGGTTCAATACCCTCAGCAACCACCAGAGGGAGCCTCAGCTCCTAATTCGTATCCAGCACGTTCACAACAGTACCCCCCCTTGAGGAGGGGCACCGAACCCTCACGTGTGCAACCAGGCCAATCAGGATGAGCTCGGTAATTGGCACGGACCAGTCTTTCAGCATGAATGTCAGAAGCAAACACCCAAGAATTGTCCTCCTGACCATAGCCTTTCCACTTCACCAAGTACTGGAGTCTCCGCCTAGCCAAACGAGAATCCAATATCTTCTTAACCACATACTCCAAATTGCCATCAACCAAAACAGGATCAGGAGGCGCAACCATAGGAACCACTGGCTCGACAAACCTCTTCAATAAAGATTTGTGAAATACATTGTGAATCTTAAATGTTCCTGGAAGAAGCAAACGGAAGGAAACAGGATTAAGAATTTCCACGATCTTATAAGGTCTAATGAACCTTGGCTTAAATTTTGGAGACACAACTTTCATAGGGATATTTTTTGAGGACAACCAAACCAAGTCACCCACTTTAAACCGAGGACCATCAGTCCTATGGCGGTTGGCAAACCGCTGGGCCTTCTCCTGAGAGAGAGACAACTTATCCACAACTTGATCCCAAATCTGCTGCATTCTCTCCACAATAGAGTCAACACCCGGACAGACAGAAGCCACCACCTGCCCTGAAGAAAATCGAGGATGAAACCCGAAATTGCAGAAAAATGGAGACATCAAGGTGGCAGAACTAGCCCTATTATTCAAAGCAAACTCAGCCAAAGGTAAAAAGGAGACCCAGTCATCTTGATCAGCAGACACAAAACATCTCAAATAAGTCTCCAAGGTCTGGTTTGTTTTCTCAGTTTGTCAATTGGTCTGAGGATGGAACGCAGAGGAAAAAGACAACTGAACTCCCAGTTTGGAACAAAATGTCCTCCAAAATCTGGAAACAAACTGGACTCCTCTGTCAGACACAATGTTCTCTGGAATGCCGTGCAACCGAACCACCTGTTGAAAAAACAAGGGTACCAACTCGGAGGAGGATGGCAACTTAGGTAGTGGTACAAGATGTATCATCTTGGAAAACCTATCACAGATTACCCAAATAACGGTCATTCTCTGAGAGACAGGGAGGTCGGAAATAAAATCCATAGAGATATGGGTCCATTGCCTCTTGGGCACAGGCAATGGCATTAACAAACCACTAGAGCGAGAGCAAGGTTTAGACCGCGAACAAGTTCCATAGGACTGCACAAAGTCCTTGATGTCACGAGACAAAGTGGGCCACCAAAAGGACCTACTCACAAGATCTCTGGTACCAAAAATACCAGGATGGCCAGCAAACGTGGAGCAATGAATCTCAGACATCACATTCTTCCTCCACTGGTGTGGGACAAACAATTTCCCAACAGGGCAGCGTTCAGGTTTATCCTCCTGAAATTGTTCCAGGGCCAGTCTCAAATCGGGCTAGGTAGCGGAAAGAACCACACCCTCCTTCAGAATAACAGTGGGCTCAATTACCTCAGGAGAAACCGCAAAGAAACTCCTCGAGAGGGCATCCGCCTTAACATTCTTAGTGCCTGGGAGAAAAGAGACCACAAAATTAAAACATGTGAAAAACAAGGCCCACCTGGCCTGTCTAGGATTAAGTCGCTTGGCTGATTCAAGCTAAACCAGGTTCTTGTGGTCCGTGAGGACCACCACCTGATGTTTGGCTCCTCCCAGCCAATGTCTCCACTCTTCCAAAAAAGCCAACTTCATAGCCAATAACTCCCGATTTCCCACATCATAATTACGTTCTGCTGGAGAAAATTTTTGAGAGAAAAAGGCACAAGGGTTACTCTTAGAGGTCTCCGGATCCCTTTGGGACAAAACGGCCCCTGCACCAATCTCAGAAGCATCAACCTCCACCTGAAATGGTAGAGAAACATCAGGTTGCCGTAGAACAGGAGCAGAAGTGAATCTCCGCTTAAGCTCCTGAAACGCAGAAACTGCCTCAGGAGACCAATTCACCACATCAGAACCCTTTTTGGTCAAATCAGTCAGTGGTTTCACAATAGTAGAGAAATTACATATAAATTTACGATAAAAATTAGCAAAACCCACAAATCTCTGAAGAGCCTTCAATGTAATGGGTTGAATCAAATCAAAAATGGCCTGAACTTTGACCGGGTCCATTTCAATAACAGACGGAGACAAAATGAATCCCAGAAATGAAATCTTCTGTACGCCAAAAAGACATTTTGATCCCTTCACATACAATGCATTTTCTCTCAAAATCTGGAATACAGTCCAAACATGTTCCACATGAGAATCCCAGTCATTGGAAAAAATCAGGATATCGTCCAAATAAACAATCAGAAATTTATCCACGAAATCCCGGAAAATATCATTCATGAAGGATTGGAAGACGGAAGGGGCATTAGTGAGCCCAAAAGGCATCACTAGGTACTCAAAATGCCCCTCTGGGGTATTAAATGCCGTCTTCCATTCATCACCGTGCTTGATGCGAATAAGATCATACGCTCGCCTGAGGTCAAGCTTGGTAAGCCAACTAGCACCTATCACTCTGGAAAATAGGTCAGAAATCAAGGGTAACGGATATTGATATTTAACAGTGATCTTATTCAGGAAACGATTGTCAATACACGGCCTCAATGAGCCATCCTTCTTGGCCACAAAGAAAAAGCCGGCGCCCAAGGGTGAAGATGATGTTCTGATATGACCCTTCTCTAAAGACTCTTTAAAATTAGATCACATAGCATCGTGCTCAGGCACAGATAAATTAAAGAGCCGACCCTTGGTAAATTTACAACCGGGTACTAAGTCAATGGCGCAATCATAACTCCTATGAGGAGGCAAGGATGCAGACTTACTTTCACTAAACACATCAGAAAAATCAGTCAAATAGTCAGGGACATCTTGAGACTGGGGAGAGGCAGAAAAAACAGGAGTGTCATTACGAACACATTGACAACCCCAACTGACCACAGACACAGACTTCCAATCCAAAATAGGATTATGAGTCTGTAACCAAGGAAAACCCAGTACAATAATGTCATGTAAATTATTTAACACCAAAAATTTGCAATTCTCTTGGTGGCCCGGGTCAACCCGCATTATCACCTGGGTAGAAAACTGGGGTTCATTCTCCGCCAAAGGGGTAGAATCAATGCCCAGCAAAGGAATAGACTTCCGCAGGGGTATCATAGGAAAACCACAACGTTTGGCAAAATCAAAATCCATCAGGTTTATAGCTGCTCCTGAGTCAACAAAAGCCTGAGTCGAAACTGTGAACATGGAGCAAATCAAGGTAACAGTCAAAAGAAACTATCCAAAACAACTGAGCGCGCAAAACATCTTCCCCACTTGGGGCAGACGGAAATAGCATGAGAAGCATCACCACAACAGTAGCACAGCTTATTACACTTTTGAAACTCGTGACGCTGTGCCCCAGAAGTCACTCCATCACACTGCATGGGCTCAGGGGCTGGCCCGCAAGGCATCACAATCTCACGCATATTTCTACGCTCATGCAAATGTCTGTCAATTTGAATAGCTAATGACATAGAGTCATTGAGACCAGAGGGGACAGAGAATCCCACCATAACATCCTTTACAGTCTCTGCCAGACCCTTCCGAAAAAGAGCTGCCAGAGCATCATCATTCCATTTAGTAAGGACTGCCCACTTACTAAATTTCTGACAATACAGCTCTGCGGCTTCTTGACCCTGATTCAATGCCAAGAAAGTTTTCTCAGCTTGATCTACTGATTAGGTTCATCGTACAACAACCCCAGAGCCTGAAAAAACACATCAACATCATTCAGAACAGGATCCCCAGGTGTCAGGGAAAAGGCCAAATCCTGAGGGTCGCCGCGCAACAGGGAGATGACAATTTGAACCTGCTTCGCTGCGTTCCCTGAGGACTTAGGCTTCAAAACAAAAAACAACTTACAGTTATTTTTAAAATTCAAAAATTTAGACTGATCCCCCAGAAATAAATCCGGCAGAGGGATCCTAGGTTCCACAACAGGCAACTGTTGTGAATATGCTAGAGATGGCTTCTGAGCTGGGGCTCCCTCCGGTGGTTGCTGAGGGTAATGAACTGATTAATGAATGGCCTTCAGCTGGCCCTGAGTGGTAGGATATAAGTTGCCTGATTTCCCAGCAGCCTTGCCGGTTATCAATTGTTCTTCTGGTCTTGCTTGAAGCACTGCTAGTTTCCGGCTCTCCTTCAGATAAGTGTTTGCTGTTTTTTTTTTCTCTGTTTGATTTTCTCTGCTGGTTTGCTGCCTGCAGTGGACTGCAGCCTGTCCCCTTTTGGGGGTCTGACGCTGCAATTGTGCTCCGTTTGTGTTTGCACTTTTGCTTTGCTCTTTTGTTACTTTTAAATTACTTTTAAATAGGTCGAGTGATCTCAGGGTTTTTGGCAATCAGACGTGTTGGTATTTTTGTTAGGGTTTTTGTTGGATTGCAGTCAGAATTCTTTCCTGTACTTTTCTGTCTAGACAGATTGGGCCCCAGCGTTTGCTCATTCTATTTTCTGTCTGTGTCCGAGCTTTCTTCTTGTCTAACCGCCATTACATGTTTGGGGGCTTCCTATTTTCTTTGGGGATCTGCTCCGGGGCAGATAGCTTTCATCTTTCTGCCTTTAGGTGTAGTTATCTCTCAAGCTGTGACGAGGCATCTAGGATCAACGTAGGAACGCTCCACGGCTACCTCTAGTTGTGTGGTTAGTTCAGGTTACTGCAATCCAATAGGTTCCAGCCTCTCTGGTGTATTACCGCTTTTGCTAGTTTTTGCCATTTCTCCTCAGTTACCGAAACATAACAGGCAACCCAGCAAGATAAATAAAAATTTCTCCTCTGCCCTGAGAAAAAAAAAGGAGGGAAAAAAATGACAACTTTTTTTTTTACTAATTTTTCCCTTTTGTTGAGCACCATAGAATTTCAGTATGGCCGGTGATTCTGTTATGTTTTGTTAGCTGAGGAGGGCATGAGCAAAAAACCGTAAAGGCAGCCAAACACCAGAGAGGTTGGAAACTAATAGGTTGCCGACCCCTAAACTAACTGCACAACTAGAAGCAGCCGTGGGACGTTCCTACGGTGCCCTAGACGCCTCGTCACAGCCGGAGTGATTAGCTATCCCTGAAGATGGAAAGAGGAAAGCTAACTGCCCCGGAGTAGAGCCCCAAAAGAATAGGAAGCCCCCAAACATATAATTGCGGTTAGACAAGATGAAAACACGAACAAAGACAGAAAATAGAATGAGCAAACGCTGGGGCCCAAAACTGTCTAGATAGGACAGCACAGGAGAGAATACTGTCTGCAACCCAGAAAAACCCTAGGAAAAACTCCAACACTTCTGAATCCAAAAATGCTGAGACCACACGGTCTCGACTACCTATATCGGATCTCTGGTGTGAACACACAGCTACCCAGCAGTAAAAGATAACAAGAACTGAGCAAAAGAACAAATACAAAAAGAGAACAGAGACCAGCACAAGCCTGCAAAGGGGACTCGGCTGAACTCAAAAGCAAGGCAGCAAAAAAACAAGGAAAATCAAACCACAGAAAAGAAAAACAGAAAGTAACTTATCTGAATGATAGCAGGAGACAGCAGAAAGCAAGCTGAATGCCAACCAAGACTAGGAAGTAACAATTGCTCACTGGCGAGGATCATGGGAGGTCAGCTCACTTATATCAGGCCAGTCCGTCCCACCTGATAACCATTCATCCATTGCAGGTGGTGGACTTTTGCTGTTTAACATAGATTCAATACCCTCAGCAACCACCAGAGGGAGCCTCGGCTCCGAAGTCGTCTCCAGCTCGTTCACAACAGTCATGGCCAACTGCCACATGACAAATATGCTGTAATGAGTAGAAAACTGACATAGTTTGTAGCTGAAATGTACAACAGTCCACAGCTGGAATAGATTTTATTTTCTCAAGAAACCATAGATAGGTATATACACATTGGACCCACAACAGGTGTGCTAAATTGCAAACCCTATATACGTATTGTGCTGTTGATGTATAAAGTTTTTTTGAAATTTAGCAAACTATTGTGGGTCCTACGTGTTCCTGGGAAGGACATACTAGTGTAAAAGTATATACCTATTTATGGTTTCGTGAGTGTATCTCATTTAAGTTTGCACACGTTTGACACAACACATTTGCAGCTTTTGTTTTCTCCCATAGGGTGTTTTTCTCTGAAAGCTTTTAGCGCAAGTGTCTCTCATTTTGTGTCAGATTTTATTTTCAGGTGCATGAACAACCCCCAAAATATTGAGGCATGAGCTTCTTGATAAATATGGTTTAATTTACTCCAGCAAGCTTATAGTCTGTCTTGATAAAATTCTCCCAACAAATAACAAATATAAGTCATGTTTTATACTATAAATTGCATGTGAAACTTATATGACCAAGACCTGCAAGATCACCCTTGGTCCTAAAAACGATGGTTCCCTTATGCTGATGTAAGGCTGGATTCCCTTCTAAGTCTTGGAATGTGCACACTGGGCTTTGCAAGAATTGCAAGCAGCCGCGATCATATAAATGGGGTCCTCCTGCACATCCCTGCTTAGTGTGTGCCAGGTAGATGTAATGTACTTGCGATAAAGTCATTATTAAAGGGAATCTGTCACCCTAAATTGGCGGGATATTTAAATGATGGCAGTCAGGTCAGATGGGCGGTGTTTTGGGTACTTGCCTTAACATGTTGTTCGCCGCTGTCTCCATTATTTCTGGAATTGTAGTCGTTGCCCTCCATATAACGCGCCCGCGCATTGCAATCTTGAATTGCGCACTCGCAGTATGCTTTGCCCGCAGATTGCAATGCGCAGGCGCATTATATGGAGGGCAACAACTACAATTCCCAGAAATAATGGAGACAGCGGCGAACAACATGTTAAGGCAAGTACCCAAAACACCGCCCATCTGACCTGACTGCCATAATTTAAATATCCCTCCAATTTAGGGTGACAGATTCCCTTTAAACGACTCTATGAGAATGCCAGAACCGGTGTACATATTGGGAAGGTTATACTTCCCACTCTTATATTCATAATGATTTTATTCATGTGCTATCAGTGATTTACAAAAATATGTGGATTTTTGACTAGAGATGAGCTAGTTGAATTTCATGAAAAATCCACCAGTATCCATAAATTCAAGAGTCTGTGATGCGATTTGCAAAGATCTGTAACCCCCATTCCTCACCCAAAATGCCAGGCGTCACTTCACACATGACTGAAGACTCATATAATGGACTAATGGAATCAAGCGCGGCTGTGCGGTCTTCCCAATAATGCCCTGCCTTTAACAGATCACATGGCCTAGCGCAGTCAATCACAGGCAGAGTGATGGGGGCCAGCCAAGCAGAGCCATTTTATGCTTGTACAGTGTAACAATAGAAGGTCAGAACTCACAGCTCGTAACATATAAGGATAGAAAAAAGCCTAATCTGACTGTGGTGGTGTCACTGTTCCACCCACATGGTGTCTGGGATGCAGTTACTGACAGCTCGGCCATCCAATCTGGTATAGGGGTGTGCTGAAGCTGTCAGTACTTCGATGGACAGCATGGCTATCCAATCTGGTACAGGGGCATGCTGAGCTGTCAGTGTGTTGATTGGCAGCTCGACTAGCCAATCTGTGACTGGGAGGCGACGGCTGTCTCAGGTGTTCACTATCCCGGGTAATTGCCATGCCTACTTAACTGAGCAGCTTCTCCCAGACCACTGCCAGACGTACATTCATCTTGTGAGGTTTGTGCTCTGTGCTCTCCAGTGCCTTGTGTTCTGTTTTTTTGATCTGTTGCCTGACTTTGGACTATGTTCTGACCATCCGTCTGCTTAACCCCTTCAGCTCTGATCCGCTAACCTCCCAATACTCTGACCTCGGAACATTACCTGACTATGCTTTTGTCTCTTCCTTCTGTTTATGACGTACCCTCCTGGCTTCTGACCTTGGACTCCTTGACCACTCCGACTTATGGCTTGGCCATGAGAAGTGACTAGCGTCACAAGTGGACAACTTTCAGTTTTTAAACTGATTGAAAATAGGAATGCAAAGTGTCAGTCTGTGACTACAAGCCCTAAGGTTCAAGTGATCTATAGGGAAGTGTGTACCTGTATAGCTACTCGGTGTTACTGAATTCATTACTCTTATGGCTTGTGCAGATGACTGTATTTTTGGTCTGAGTGTGATCCGACAAAACATAAGATCGCACCAGGACTAATGTTATTCTATGCGGCCCTACACATGTAAGATTATTTCCTCGGACAGACCAAGTTCAGTGAAAAAAAATCACAGAATGCCCAAATTTGATCCAATATTCCAATGTAGTCAGTACACCGGTAGTTAAATATTTCGGGATGGTGAGAGGGTTGGGCTGTTTACATAATGGAGTCAATTACGAGAAGTTTACTAGTTCTGACAGATGAAATTCTGTGCAGACGAGCAGTGAGGTCAATAATTCATGGGATTATAAAGGTTATACATTAACTATAACCATAACCTAATTAAAATAATAGACATAAGTGTTGGGAAAACAGGTCGCAGTGTTACATTAAGGGTTTTAAGCAATAATAAACACACCATAATAAATAATCAATAATAATCAGTTCCGTAAACAGCGGCTGATTCCCTAATTGACTCGAGCAGCACCACAAATATTTAAATACCACCAACACCCCCAGCCGCAAGGCTGTGTGTAACCTCCCTCTAATAAAACATGTGACAATGAAAATATAACAAAATGAAGAACTTGGGAGCGGGTGGGCCGGGGAAATTCAATGCTCTGTTGCTGGCCATCAGTAGGGTTAAATATCAAAGTCCACAGCCTTCTTCCAGCTGATCCACCAATCCTGGGATTCCTGGATTCTGGCGGGAAAAGATTCTCTAGCCACACCAAAATTCAGCAGAGTTAACCCTTTAAGGAACTCAAAAGAGCAATCAGTAGAGATGGGCGACTTTGGCTCTGGGAGGGTCGAGTCGGGTTTCGGACCACCCGACTTTCCCAAAAGTCGAGTCGAACGAAGTCGGCCGACTAACGGAAAAGGTCGAGTCGGAGTCGAAAATCCGACCCCAATGCAAGTCAATGGGGAATAAAAGTCGGCATGGAGTGGAGGACAGTAAACACACCTACAGTGCCCATTTCAATGCCAACGACATCAATTCTTATTACTTAAGCTTGTCAACCTTAATTTACTTTATAATAATAGTAACGCATTGAAAACTGGGGGTTATTTGGCTAAAGTTGTGGGGGGGGGCAGGGCTGGCTCCAGGTTTTCGTGGGCCCCGGGCGAAGAGTCTCAGTGGGCCCCTTTAACATATACCACAATTCATGATGCTCCGATACGGCACAGAAATATAGGTAAAGTACAATGCCAAATACTTCACTTCTTCACTTCTTACATTACATGACTGATATCTATTTTAAATTCTACAATAGCTCAAAAAACAGACAGTATAGTCCTCCATACAGTATTATGGGCACCACATAGTGCATTACAGAATAATGAGCCCCATATATTGCTTTATACAGAATAATGAGCCCCATATATTGCTCCACACAGAATGGGCTCCATATAATGCTCCATACAGAATAGGCCCCATATGTTCTCCATATGATGCTCCATATATAAAGGGCCCTCTATGATGCCCCATAAATAAATTAACCTCATATGATGCTCTAGTATATGATGGGCACCATATATGATGTTCCAGTGTGTGATGAGCCCCATATAATGCTCCAAATATAATGGAGCATATATAATGCTCCATATATAATGGGCTCCATGTGATGCTCCATATATAATGTGCCCCATATGATGCGCCATATATAATGGGACCCTTATGATGCTCCAGTATATGATGTGCCCCATGGATGATGCTCCAGTGTATGATGGGCCTATATAATGCTCCATATATAATGGGCCCCATATGATGCTCCAGTATATGATGGGCCCCATGGATGATGCTCCAGTGTATGATGGGCCTATATAATGCTCCATATATAATGGGCCCCATATGATGCTCCAGTGTATAATGGGCCCCATGGATGATGCTCCAGTGTATGATGGGCCTATATAATGCTCCATATATAATGGGCCCCATATGATGCTCCAGTGTATAATGGGCCCAGTATATGATGCTCCAGTGTATGATGGGCCCCATATATAATGCTCCAGGGTATAATGGGCCCTATCTATGATGCTCAAGTGTATGATGGGCCCCATATATAATTCTCCTGTGTATAATGCTCCCCATATATTGCTCCAACCATTAAAAAAATGAAATACCTCTCCTTGCTGGGCACTGCTCTACTCTGGACTCCTCAGCGTCGCCATCTTCCAGCTCTCTGCACTGTGACTGTTCAGGCAGAGGGAGCACAGACGTGACATCATCGCGCTCTCTGACCTGAATGTCACTGTCAGGAAACGCGGAAGACGTCACAGCTGTAGAACCTGCACCGCTGCTATGTGCTGGGAATGCCTCTAACAAACGGTTTACCAGAGTTGCTTGTTTGTTTGCCAATATTAGCTCTAGGTTCTCCTGTGGCTTGATGTTCTGTAATTTGCCTTTATAGCGTGGATTGAGGATGCTGGCCAACCAGTAGTCGTCATGCTTCATAATTTTGGCAATGCGGGGGTCCCTTTTTAGGATCCGCAAGACATAATCACACATGTGGGCCAATGTTCCAGGTGTCAATGATGCACTGACAGTGGTGGGTGGAGGAACATTTTCTGCCAAATCCACATCCCTCCAGTCACGCACAAACCCTGTGCCTGACCTTGGCAAGCCAACATTTTCTCTTGCCCCCTGAGAAGCATCCTCCTCCTCAAAATAATCATCCCCCTCATCCTCATCCTCTTCCTCTTCTTCCTCCACCTCATCCAGGACAGTTCCCTGAGCAGACAATGCCTGACTGTCATGAAGGCTTCCCTCCTCCTCCTCCTCCGCTGCAGTCGCCTGATCTGTGCGTCAAAGTTTGCATGAGCAGACGCATAAGTGGGATGCTCATGCTTATGATGGCGTCGTCTGCACTTACCAGCCGTGTGCATTCCTCAAAACACTGAAGGACTTTACAGAGGTCTTTCAGCTTTGACCACTGCACACCTGACAACTCCATGTCTGCCCTCAAACTGCCTGCCCGTGTATCCTCCCACAAATGCATTACAGCCTGCCTCTGTTCGCACAGCCTCTCAACCATGTGCATGGTGTAGTTCCACCTTGTTGAAACGTCTATGATTAGGCGGTGCTTTGGGAGGTGGAGCAATCGCTGCAGCCTCTGCATACGACTGGAGTCTACGGGCGAGCGACGGATGTGCGAGCACAGTCTTCACACCTTATGGAGCAGGGCTGTTAACTCCGGATAATTATTTATGAAGCACTGAACCACCAGGTTCAAGGTGTGAGCCAGGCAAGGTATGTGTCTGAGTTTTGCCAGGGCGATGGCCGCCACAAAATTATGGCCGTTATCACTGACTACCTTGCCTGGCTCAAGATGTAGACTGCCCAGCCATGACTCAGTTCTCGCTGCAAGTAGTCGTTCAGTACCTCCGCGGTGTGTCTGTTGTCACCCAAAGACATCATCTTTAAAACAGCTTGCTGACGCTTACCACTAGCTGCTCAATAGTGGGACACCTCGTGTGCAACACTGGCAGCTGCGGATGGAGTGCTCGTGCGACTGCGCTCTGTCGACGAGCTTTTGCTTCTGGAGGAGGAGGAGGGTCGAACGCCTACAGCCAATTGTTGCCTATACCGTGGGCTAGGCAGCAATGTCCCACCGCTGCTGTCCCCTGTGGACCCTGCATCCACCACATTAACCCAGTGCGCAGTGATGGACAAGTAACGGGCCGGCCATGCCTACTGGCCCTTGCATCAGTTGTGAGGTGCACCTTTCCACTCACTGATTGTTTGAGGGCATGGACAATGCGGTCTTTCACATGCAGGTAGAGGGCAGGGATGGCTTTTCTAGAAAAGACGTGCCGACTGGGTAGGTCATAGTGTGGGACAGCGTAGGCCATGAGCTCTCGGAACGCTGCGCTTTCAACCAAATGGAAGGGCATCATCTCTAATGAGATCAGTTTGGCAATGTAGGCGTTCAAAGCCAGTGAGGTTTTGTAGTCCGTCCACGCTTGCAAGTGCATGGTGTTTAAATGTCTAAGCATGCAACTGGTATTCAATTTTTGGAGATTTTTCCCTCGGCTAAAGGTCCTTCCGCACTTCTTACAGATAACCTTTGCCTCATCAATAGGATTTTGGTCAAAAAATTGCCACACTGCACTCTTCCTACTATGGGATAAATTTTCAGGGCTTGCACGCTGTGCTAATTTGATCGTCTGGTCAAGCTGTCCTGCAAATCTTTTTGTTTTTTTTAACACGTTTTTGGACTGCTACGGGCCTGCCAGATAACCGCAGCAGCGATGTCGATGCCTGCCGTGGATCCTCCTCCTCTTCTGAGCTATTGCCAGCGGCACCCTCTTCCCCCAATGGATGCCAATCCGGGTCAACAACTGGGTCATTCATCACCTCCTCTTCAATTTCATCTGCACCTTCCTCTGTGTCACCGTGTAAGGTGTTAGAGTATGCAGTAACAGGCACCTGAGTTTCATCAGGGTGAGATTCGGGCTCAGTAGACTGCGAGGGCAATGCAGTGCTCTGGGTGAATGAACCAGCAGAATCAGATAGCAGTGACTGTGCTTCAGTGCACTCCATGTCATATTCATCTTGGACTGGGGAATTCAGGATTTCACTTGATAACCCAGGCATGGTATGTGAAAAGAGCTCCAGGGAGTAATCTGAAGTGTGGCCTGCCGCATCCTTCCCTTGTGGTGGGGTGAAGGACACAAGGAAAGGTGTTGTTCCTGACCAGGAGCCTGCACTGACGACTCAGTGCTTGCATTTTTGAAACTTCAGAAGAGGAGGCGATAGAGCTGGAGGCTGTTTCGGCAATGTAAGCCAAAACCTGTTCCTGATGCTTCGGCTTTAAAGCGGTTTGCCTACTCCCAGAAAAGGGAGCCTTCCAGGCCTTCAGGAGCCAGACGATGACGCAGGCTCAACACCTCCTGCCTTAGGTGCTATTGTGCTTTTGGCACTACCAGCAGATGCACCACAACCACCACCATCAGTTCCAGCTGGCCCCCCCCGCCCACGTCCGCGGCTTCTTCCACCATACTTCCTCATGTTTGGGAAAATGTACCAAAAATACCAGCAGATATATGTGTGGCGCCCTGAGGGTCCAGTCGCCACAGAGATGCTGCATTGCACCCAGCGGTGTGACACCTGACTCTCAGGTAAGGAGGAAGCACCCCATTGATTCCCACCACCTGCATCCAACATACACTATGCTGGCTGAGCACAGGCGGACCCTTCGGGAGGATGGTCTGACTCAGGCTGGTTAGGAAAGGGTGTAGTTAGTTGGTGGGTGGAGCTTAGGCAGCACTTAGGCTGTGTGTTAGTCTTTAGTTTCAGTTTGTGTCAGGCAGTCAGTGAGTGGGTACTGGACTGTTCTGCTGCTCCTTTGAGTTCATCTCAGGGAGCCTTGCTGTGAGAGCGAAAGGGTCCAGGGCGAGACAGCAATTGGAGCTGTGCCCCCATCCTGAAGAAGGAAGGACCAGGCAAACATCGGGGAACGGTCCCTAGATTAGCGGGAAGGCTCAGGCTCCGCTAGTAACACCGACAACAGTGGTCACTTCACGGGGCCACTAGCCACCATAATCTCACCGGAAGGAAGCTTAGGGGTCAAGTACGTGCAGAACATTTGCACTGGTCTGTTAACTGAAAGGATCCAATACTCCCTTGTCTGAGGGCTCTGTGGTGGCGTGGTGCATGGAAGTAAGGAGAGTTAGCACCTAGAGAGAAGCCGGAAAGGAACATACTGAAAGGGGAGTCTTTGGAAGTGCGACTAACTTATCTGAGGGTTGCTGGACCACTCTCTTGGAGGACACAGTACCCGGCTGGAATCTGTATGCGCATAACAGACTGAGTAAAACCTTGAAACTGCAACAGAACTGTTTCCCTGATTTTTTCCAGCGACGCACACTCCCCTCTGCTACATCCCTCTGCTTCATTGCTACATCTCTCATCTACCTGCCCTGGAAGGACACAGTCTCACCTGTAGGAGACTTTACATCTAGCTGCACCACACCATCCCTTCCAGAGGACCTGCACAGCAGCACTGGTCCCCCTGACCAGGCACTACAGGTGGCGTCATGAATCATCATACGAACATTTAATCCCCTGTAAATATTCCCCCATGTATGGTGAGCGCCCAGGGCCACGGACCGAGCCGTGGCTGCCCGTGACATCCCCCATAGTAGTCGACGGGCTCAGTGCCGAGTACCCCACGGCACTGGCGGGCGACTCATATGGTACTGTATGAGGAGCGTACAGCTGTATACGGTGTAGGGGAAAATTGCAATCTTCGTATATATTTCCAGACTCACACACAGACGCTCACTCAGTATGGATTTGACCGTAATACAAAAAGTAGAAAAACTGTACTGTATCTGAAGCATACAGTTGTATATGGTGTAGTGGAAAATTGCAATCTCTACATATATTTCCGGAGTCACACACAGACGCTCACTCAGTATGGATTTCACCGTAATGCAAAAAGCAGAAAAACTGTACTGTATATGAAGCGTACAGCTGTATACAGTGTAGAGGAAAATTGCAATCTCCGTATATATTTCCGGAGTCACACACAGACGCTCACTCAGTATGGATTTGACTGTAATACAAAGAGCAGATAAACGGTACTGTCTCAGAAGCGTACAGCTGTATACGGTGTAGGGGAAAATTGCAATCTCCGTATATATTTCCGGAGTCACACACAGACGCTCACTCAGTATGGATTTGACCGTAATACAAAGAGCAGATATACGGTACTGTCTGAGAAGCATACAGCTTTATACGGTGTAGGGGAAAATTGCAATCTTCGTATATATTTCCGGAGTCACACACAGACGCTCACTCAGTATGGATTTGACCGTAATACAAAAAGCAGATATACGGTACTGTCTCAGAAGCGTACAGTTGTATACGATGTAGGGGAAAATTTCAATCTCCGTATATATTTCCAGAGTCACACACAGATAGTCAGCATGTATTTGTCCGTGATACCAGCCGGTACACGGTAGTGTGTGAGTAGCGTACAGCTCTATACGGTGTGGGAAAAAATTAACGGTCGGTAAGTGTGCAGAAAAAAAGAATAAAAGTATTAGTGCTGTGTAAAAAGCAGTCTGCACAACAGTGTACACACAGCAATACAGCTATCAGGCAGCCTAATAACCAGCGCAGCTGCACACAAGAAAATCCTTCCCTGTCACTGCACACTAACTGTACAGCACAATTGCTATCAGCACAAGCACAGAAGAACTTCCCTTTACAGCCCTAACGCTCTCCCTACTGATAAACAGCGTCAGCAACCTCTCCCTACTGTTAATATCGATAGAAGTAAAATGGAGGTCGGCGCTCAGGGCTTTTATAGACACTATGATGCCCCCCAAAGCAAGCCAATCACTGCAATGCCCTTCTCTAAGATGGTGGTGGACGCTGCCCATGTCATCTCGTTGCCCACAGTGTACGTCCTTGCTCATTGGCTGAAAAAAGGCGCCTAAAAGCATTCTCGGAATTTCAACTTTGGCGCTCGTTTTGCCGACCGCATAGCCGACTGCACGCTATGGTCGAGTTTCTGCCAACGAAACCCGACTTTGGCGAAAGTCGGCGACTTTTGAATCTGACCGACCTGTTTCGCTCAACTCTAGCAATCAGTATTAGTCACACTGATCTTAACCCTTCATTCAAACAAAAAGCCTTATAATCTCATGTGCCCTCTTTGTTTATTACACAGAGCTAACATGGGGTTATAAAAACTATACATTAACTATAACCAGAACGTAATTAAAATAACAGACATAAACCAAGTGTTGGGAAAACATGCCGCCATGTTTAATTAAGGGTTTTAATCAACAATTAATAAATCATAATAAATAATCAATAATAATTCAATTCTGTAAACAGTGGCTCAGTCCTTAATTGACTTGAGCCACACCACAGATATTTAAATACAACCAACACCCCCAGCCACAAGGCTGGGTGTAACTTCCCATAGGCCTGACAACTAATTAGCCCTGACCGGAAAACTCCAACTACTGCGGCCTCAATTTTTTTTTTACTTTGCTCATTTATATAGCGCTATTAATTCGACAGCGTTTTACAGACATTTTTGGCACTGTCTCCGATGGGGCTCACAATCTAAATTCTGTATCAGTATGTCTTTGGAATGTGGGAGGAAACTGGAGTACACGGAGAAAACGCACACAAACCTGGGGAGAACATACAAACTCCTTGCAGATGTTGTCCTTGGTGGGACTTGAACCCAGGACCCCAGCGCTGCAAGGTTGCAGTACTAACCACTGAGCCCCCCGTGCCGCCCTATGATGGCCTCAATGATGTTCTGCATATTAAGATTAACTATGTCTAAGTTAATAATAATAATAATATTTATTTATATAGCGCCAACATATTCCTCAGCGCTTTACAGTTTAACAGTTTCAAAATACAAGTCATAAGTAACAACTTTAACAATACAATAATTAAAGCAAAATAAGACAACCCTGCTCGTGAGAGCTTACAATCTACAATGAGGTGGGGGAGGTACAAAGTACAGGTGTGTATATACAATGGTGTATTTACAATGATGGTCCAGCCATCTTGAGGGAGTGAGGGATGGTTGGAGATAGTGAATGGGCTACACACACACACACTTACACATAGAATGACTTTGATTAGTGAACGTGATAGGCCGCTCTGAACAAATGTGTTTTGAGGGAGCGCCTGAAACCATGCAAATTGTGGATAGTCCTAATTTCTTGGGGTAGAGCATTCCTGAGGATTGGCGCAGCGCGGGAGAAGTCTTGGAGTCGGGAGGTACGGATTAGTGCAGAGGTTAATCGAAAGTCGTTTGCAGAGCACAGCAGTCGGTTAGGCCGATAGATAGTAATGAGGGAGGCGATGTAGGGGGGTGCTGCACTGTGGAGAGCTTTGTAGGTGAGAACAAGTACTTTGAATTGGATCCTATAATGAATGGGCAGCCAATCTAAGGACTGGCGAAGAGTGGATGCGTCCGGGGTACCGATTAGCCAGATGGATGACCCTGGCTGCTGCATTAAGTATGAACTGTAGAGGGGATAGTCGAGTAACGGGGAGGCCAAGTAATAGAGCGTTGCAGTAGTCCAGGCGGGAGTGGATCAATGCTACAGTGAGGGTTTTTGTTGTTTCCATGGTGAGAAAAGGGCGGATTCTAAAGATGTTCTTTAGGTGTAGGTGGCAAGAGCGGGCAAGAGATTGTACATGGGAGGTGAAGGAGAGATTGGTGTCAAACATAACACCCAGACAGCGAGACTGCTGCTGCGGTGTTATTATGGTGCCGCCCACGGAGAGGGAAATGTCAAATTTAGGGAGGTTAGTAGACGGCGGGAGCAGAAGAAGTTCAGTTTTGGAGAGGTTGAGTTTCAGATAGAGAGCGGACATGATGTTGGAGACTGAGGACAGACAGTCAGTAGCGTTCTGTAGTACAGCGGGGCTAAGGTCGAGGATGACGTGTATAGTTGTGTGTCATCAGCATAAATATGGTACTGAAAGCCAAATCTGCTGATGGTCTGTCCAATTGGGGCCGTGTAGAGAAGGGGGCCAAGGACTGAGCCCTGAGGTACCCCGACAGCGAGAGGAAGAGGAGATGACGTGGAGCCAGAGAACAAAACACTGAAGGAGCGGTCAGAAAGATAGGAAGAGAACCAGGAGAGAGCAGTGTCCTTAATGCCTAGTGACTGGCTCCTAGAGAGTAGGAGACGGTGGTCAAAAGTGTCGAAAGCTGCAGAAAGGTCGAGAAGAATGAGGAGAGAATGGTCACCTTTACGTTTTGCTGTCAGAAGGTCATTGCTCACTTTGATGAGTGCAGTTTCAGTCAAATGTAGGGGCGGAAGCCGGACTGTGAAGGGTCTAGGAGGGAGTGTGTCATGTATAGTGTACAGTTCCTATAGCGTCTTGTGCTTGGGTGCGAGGAAAACACAGGAGACATAGGTTGAAATGAAATGACTTGTATTACTTCATACAAGCATGCTGAAAAGTTCACACAGTTTGCAGGAACAGCGACAGGAGACACAGCAGGCCAGAGTAACTTCAAGCACTACAATAAATCTCCAAAGCAGGTTCAGGATCTCTTCTCTGTACCGTAATTCCTCTGCAAACATGGATTCACCAAAAGCAGGTTTCCAGAGTCCAAAAGTGTTCCAAGGTTCCTCAGTAGGGAATAGCTGGAGTACAAGTCCAAGATTTCCAGGAGTCAGGTCACAGACTGACTGAGGCTTGATTCAGGAGCACTGATTGTTCAGCTGAGGCTGCTTAAGAAGCAAGAGGGAAGAATCAGGGCGGGAACATGAAAACTGGAAACTCCATATTAACTGAGGGCAAGAGCTGCAGAAAGACAGAAAGCAAAATGGCCGACGGAAAACTGAGTTTCAAGGAACATGTCAACAGAGACAAAGAACCTTACATTACTCCCCCCTTAGGGACAACCTCCGGATGACCTCAGACCAGGCCTGTCAGGGTACCTCTGATGAAACTGGCGGAGCAGGCGAGGAGCATTTACATTATTGACTGGTTCCCATGAGTTGTCCTCCACTGGGTAGCCCTGCCATTTAATCAAATATTGCAACTGATTTCTGTACAACCTGGAATCTAGAATCCTTTCCACCATAAATTCTTCCTGACCATCGACCAGCACTGGGTCAGGGCAAGGAGAAGAACGTCCAGGAAACGTATTGGGTGTTGCAGCCTTTAGTAGGGATACATGAAAGACAGGGTGGATTCTCATAGTTCTGGGCAGTTGAAGACGACAAGCAACAGCACTTATAATCTTATTGATCTTATAAGGTCCAATGTACTTATGTCCCAATTTAGACGATGGAATCTTTAATTTAAGATTTCTGGTTGACAGCCAGACCAAATCTCCTACCTTGAAAGCTGGTGCAGGTTTACAAAATTTATCTGCTGCTTTCTTGTACCTTTCCTGAGCCAATTCTAGATTTTCCTTTAGAAGATCCATATTCTTTTGTAAAGAAGTGATTCTTTCAGCCACTGCCGGCAAGGGCGTATCTATGGGAAATCGAGGAAGAATGTTAGGATGATAACCTAGATTGGAGTAAAAAGGAGACTGCTTAGTGGAGGCGCTCTGAGAGTTGTTATAAGAGAACTCAGCCAGTGGAAGTAGATCCACCCAATCATCCTGCAGGTGGCAGATAAAACAGCGGAGATACTGCTCCAGGGTCTGATTGGTTCGTTCTGTCTGTCCATTAGTCTGGGGATGAAAAGCAGAAGAAAGGTTTACTTTAATGTCCAATGCTGCACAGAAATTTTGCCAAAACCTTGAAGTGAATTGCACCCCTCGATCCGAAATGACCTCATCCGGTACTCCATGTAAGCGAAACACATTCTTAATCATCAAGTCTGATGTCTGTTTTGCAGTGGGTAAGCCGACACAAGGGATAAAATGAGCTGCCTTTGTTAGACGGTCAACCACCACTAGAATAGTGTTCTTCCCTTGAGAGGTTGGTAACTCCACAATGAAGTCCATAGAAATGGATCCCCACGGGCGGGACGGGGTGGGAAGAGGTTGCAACAGACCAGTTGGTGAGGAGCGAGGTGTTTTGCATCTTGCACAGACTTCACATGAAGTGACATAGTTTAAGACATCTTTCCTGTAAGTGGGCCACCAAAAGAAACGAGAAAGAAATTCTTGTGTCTTTAGAATTCCCCTATGCCCGGCTATCTTGGAATCGTGGATGAGTTGCAATACTCTCAATCTGACTGTTTCAGGTATATACAGACGTTGTCCCTGAATCCACACACCATTCTTAAAGACAAGACTTACGTCCCTTGGGGGTTGAGCCAACAAAGAATCCACATGGTATGCTTCCTTGATGTCCTTAAGTAGGTCTTGATTATGAATCACTCCCAGGAATCTAGAGTCAGGAAGAATAGTCTTAGGAGGAGTAAGTGGACGTGTCTCTGCTGAATGAATCCTAGAGAGTGCATCAGCCTTTCCATTGCGCGATCCTGGTCTATAAGAAATGACAAAATTAAATTGGTTTAGGAAAAGATTCCAGCGAGCCTGGCGAGGAGTCAGGCACTTAGCCGACCTGATAAATTCAAGGTTAAGATGGTCTGTCAGGACGACTATTTGCTGTGCAGCTCCCTGAAGAAGGTGTCTCCATTCCTTGAAGGCGGCAATAATGGCCAACAATTCTCTATTGCCCACATCGTAGTTCCTCTCAGCCGAAGACAACTGCTGGGAAAAGAAAGCACAGGGATGCAAGACATTCTTCTCACCTGTTCTCTGAGAGAGTATAGCTCCAACGGCACAGTCTGAAGCATCCACCTCTATTATGAAGGCAAGCTTGGGGTTGGGATGTACTAAGATAGGTGCGGTGGTAAATTTATCCTTTAAACAGGAAAATGCTTCCTGAGCTTGCGGGGTCCAGGAGAACCTAGACTGTTTCCGGGTAAGTTGGGTGATAGGTGACACTACCTCAGAAAAATTCTTAATGAAACGTCTATAGAAGTTGGCAAACCCGATGAAACGCTGCACCTCCTTCACATTTCTAGGAATTGGCCAATCCTTGATGGCTTGGGTCTTGCTTCCATCCATACTAATCCCTTGCGTAGATAGTACATACCCCAGAAATTGAATTTCGGTCCTATGGAATTCACATTTTTCAAGTTTGATGTAGAGATGGTTTTGTCTTAGGCGTTCTAAGACCATTCTCACATGTCCATGATGTTCCTCTGTGGAGTTAGAAAAAATTAGAATATCATCCAGATAAATCACCACAAATGTATCTAGGAGATCCCTGAAGATATCATTCACGAAGTGTTGGAAAGTGGCTGGGGCGGTACTCAGACCAAAAGGCATAACTAGATATTCAAAGTGTCCATAGCGTGACCTGAAAGCAGTCTTCCATTCATCCCCAGGTCTAATACGGACCAAGTTATAGGCCCCACGGAGATCCAGTTTAGAGAAAATTTTGGCATGCCGCACTCTCTCCAACAACTCAGGGATTAAAGGCAATGGATAACGGTTTCTAATAGTAACCTTATTGAGTTCCCTATAGTCTATGCAGGGTCTCAGAGATCCATCTTTCTTCTTCACAAAGAAGATGGGTGCACCTGCGGGAGATGAAGAGGGGCGTATGAAGCCCTTGGCTAAATTTTCGTCTATATAATCCTTCAAAGCTTTTAGCTCGGGCCCCGCTAGGGGGTAGATCTTACCAAAAGGTATCTCGGCTCCAGGCAATAATTCAATTGGACAATCATATGGACGGTGAGGAGGAAGCTGATCAGCGTTCTTCTTGTCACATAAATCCACATAGTCCTGGTATACAGCTGGTAGTTCAGGGACTGACATGGTTCCTTTAGGAACAGAGCAAGCTGAAACTCCTTGACTCATCTGTTTCTCCGGAAAGTGTAATTCCTTGGTCTCCCAGTTAATCGTAGGATTCTGCACCTGCAGCCATGGTAGCCCTAGAATAATGGGAAAGTGGGGAGAAGAGATAAGCAAAAAAGACATTTTCTCCTGATGATCTTTACCCATAAGGACCCTCAAAGGCTCTGTTTCTTGATCCACTGGTCCAGAAGTCAGTAGAGAGCCATCCACAGTCTCCATCTGTACTGGAGTAGCCTTCTTCACTGAACGTATCCCCTGTTTCAGAGCAAAGGAGATATCCATAAAATTTCCACTTGCTCCTGAGTCGATCATAGCAGAGCTAGACACCCAGACTGAGTCAACCCAGAGTTTGATGGAAAGGAAGCAATGAGAATTGTTTCTTTTACAACTCAGCTGGGACACCGCTGAGGAAACTTGAAAAATTGCAGCGTTTATACCGTCATCGTCCCCAGAACTAACAGAGTTTAAGTCCGAGAAATCAAGATCTCTTGCAGCAGATCTTTCTGGAGCCTGAGGCTCGGACATGACAGAGCTCCTCTCACAACACTCACAGTGAATGACTGCTGCAGTAGTCTTACGAGAACGGCTGGGGCAGTTTATAATGAAGTGCCCTGACTTACCACAGTAGAAACATAGATTTTCCTTTATACGATGTTCTTTGCGTGCATCACTAACCCGTCTTTGTAAAGAGTCCACCTGCATGGGTTCAGGTTCTGGTTCCCTTGTGATCCTACTCAAAGGTTCCTTAGCTGAGGAGGGAGGTAGTAAAAGGTTAGTGCGATTATTTTCGAACCATCTCTCTTGTCTGCGTTCAGTCAGACGAGCATCAATACGGATACAATAGTTAATAAAGTCACCTAACGCAGTGGGAGGGTCGGCACGAGCAAGTTCATCCTTAATCAGTGGAGACAACCCTTTCCGAAAAATAGATTTTTTAGCGGAAGTGTCCCAAGTGGTATCAAGAGCCCATCTCCTGAAATCCAGGGCATATTCGGCTACTGAACGCTTACCTTGGCGCAAAGTTAACATGGCTGCTTCAGCTGTTGCACCTCGATTGGGGTCATCAAACACCTGCCCCATGGCTGAAATAAAAGCATCAAGGTGATTCAAACAATCATCCTCAGTCTCAATCAGAGGGTTTGCCCACATCAAAGCCTTATTGGTAAGCAACATGATTATAGTAAGCACTTTGGATCGTTCAGTGGGAAATTGTGAAGCATGTGCAGAGAAAAATAAATTGCATTGATTAATAAATCCCTGAATTTCTCACGTTCACTGCCAAAACGAAAAGGAGGTAATTTGGGGATCCCAGAACTCGGGGTTATGGCAGGAGCCTGGGCTCGTTCCTCTAGAGCCTCAATCCTGGCTCGCAATTCCTGGGTAGTCTGTCCAAACACTTGCAAATTATGATTAGTGAGGTCCTGTAGGCTTGCAAAACGGGTTTTTAAAGTCTGTATATCTGAAAGGATTGTATCAGTCACTCCGCAAAGTTCCTTTATGCGGGCCTCCATCTTCCAGATCTTTTAAGGCAGAAGTGCTGGAAGAGGAAAGGAAAAAAACAAAAAACAATAGTGTTTACCTGTGGTAACACTCCAGAGTAAAATTTTAAGGGAATGCGCTCACCTGGAATGGTTGTGAGAAGTCACAACCACTGTCATCACATAAGGTATTAAACGGACATCTGATATCCACAGTCACAGCAGACACGGCTTTCCCAGACCCAGCAGACACTAAACATTGGCTCCTGAATCTTGTCATGTATAGTGTACAGTTCCTATAGCGTCTTGTGCTTGGGTGCGAGGAAAACACAGGAGACATAGGTTGAAATGAAATGACTTGTATTACTTCATACAAGCATGCTGAAAAGTTCACACAGTTTGCAGGAACAGCGACAGGAGACACAGCAGGCCAGAGTAACTTCAAGCACTACAATAAATCTCCAAAGCAGGTTCAGGATCTCTTCTCTGTACCGTAATTCCTCTGCAAACATGGATTCACCAAAAGCAGGTTTCCAGAGTCCAAAAGTGTTCCAAGGTTCCTCAGTAGGGAATAGCTGGAGTACAAGTCCAAGATTTCCAGGAGTCAGGTCACAGACTGACTGAGGCTTGATTCAGGAGCACTGATTGTTCAGCTGAGGCTGCTTAAGAAGCAAGAGGGAAGAATCAGAGCGGGAACATGAAAACTGGAAACTCCATATTAACTGAGGGCAAGAGCTGCAGAAAGACAGAAAGCAAAATGGCCGACGGAAAACTGAGTTTCAAGGAACATGTCAACAGAGACAAAGAACCTTACAGAGTGAGTGGAAAGGTAACGGGTAAGGCGGGAGTAGACTAGGTGCTCCAAAAGTTTAGAGATGAAGGGAAGATTGGAGACTGGGTTGTAGTTGTTTGTGCAGGAAGGGTCGAAAGCGGGTTTCTTTAGTAACGATGGAGTGTTTGAAGGAGGATGGGAAAATGCCAGAGGAGAGGGAGAGATTAAAGATTGTAGTTAGGTGAGTTGTGACAACTGGAGAGAGAGACTGGAGGAGATGTGAGGGAATGGGGTCGGTAGTACATATGTGGAGCCCAGCTGTGACTGGATCCATATCTTCCAGAAGGATGCACTAACGGACGATCCCACTAGAGGTCACTATACGCACACACAATGCAGCTTTCCTAAAAAGACCATTAGAGGGAGCTGTGTTTAGGCATATATAAACTCAGTTTAGTTTCAGTTTGCCTCAGAACTGAGCAGAGCAGATGGTCTGAGAACAAGACAGCCTCAGATCAGAGAGAGCAGCCAGAGATCAGAACAGGATAGTCTCAGACAGAGACGGATCTCGGATCTCCTCAAGACACCAGAGGAGAGAAGTGCAGAGCTGTTCAGACAAGTTCAACCTGAAGTGGAGGTTGGTACAAGTGAAGAGTGAATCACTTTAGCCTAGCCAGAGCTGAATCTGAATTGTAGCTCATTAAGAAGCGTGCCGACGCTTAGAGAGCGGCGAAGAGGCAGCCACACCAACTGCCAGTGTGTGATCTTAATAGGACCCAGATAGATCGAAGGCAAGTGGAAGTAGAAGGATCAGTGAGCATTAATAGCTCCCCTCAGCAACGAGTACCGGATGCCGGGTTCCGAGCCTATAAGGATCTCCACGACCTATTGGGAGAACCCGGAGTTCCTGGAGGACTACAAGTCCCAGGAGTACCACAGTGTTGACACGTAACAGGATCAGGGAGAACGGAGTCGGCCTGATCAGCCATAAACAGACCCTGTTCTGCCAGATAGAAGGTCCACCACCAAGTCAGCCAGGTACAGGACAGAGACTAAGTTAGACCTAACTACACGCAGGTCTGGACTTGATTATACAACGACAGAGGACAGGAGGCCATATACCTATCAGTGGAGGAGTCCGGATGTGCATCCTTCGCCCTGCCGTGCTCCGGGGAGTACCTGCCATTGCTACAGTAAAGGTACCAAACTGACTTCTGTGTGTGTCTCCCTTATTGTCCCTGGCTGGAGGGATCCCCATCTGTCCTGCAACCATATATTCCTATCTACCCTGGAAGGACACTGTCTTACTTGTAGAAGACCCACCATCTAGCTGCCAATACCATCCCTTCCAGAGTATGTACAGAGCAGCGCTGGTTCCCCCTGACCAGATACTACAAGTGGCGTCACGACAAACCATATAAACATTTCATCATCCCTGTAAATATCCCCCATTGGATGACCGCCCAGGGCCACGGACCGAGCTCAGCTGCCAGTGACAGTCCCCATAGACTTCCATGGGCTCAGTGCCGAGTACCCCATAACCCTGGTAGTGTGTGCGCGTCACATGTAGTCAGACAAGAGGAAGAGAGGAGTCTGGAGACTTCTTCTGTGATGGGATCAAATGTGGAAAGTGAGCCAGGGGAAATGCAGGGAGGGATGGGAGTCACAGCACTTGTTGGTTGGGAGCAGATTTCCTGACGGATATTATATTTTCTATAAAGTGGGAGGCCAGGTCATCAGCACAAATGTCTGTGATAGGGGCTTGTGCTTTTGGCCTGAGGAGGGAGTGAAAAGTGTCAAAAAGTTTCTTGGGGTTGTTTGCTAGTGAGGAGATCAGGGTGGTGAAGTAGGTCTGTTGGCGAGGTGAAGGGCAGCATTATAAGTTCTTAACATAAATTTGAAGTGGATGAAGTCTTCTGGTGTGCGGGTTTTTCTCCATAGAAGTTCAGCACTCCTAGAGCATCGCTGGAGACGTTGAGTTTGCGATGTGAGCCAGGGCTGTTTTACTCTGTTTGGAAGTTCTGAGGGTGAGGGGTGCTACTTGGTCAAGGGTGCTTCTAAGAGTGTCTTTGTAGTGATGAACAGCCAGATCAGGACAGGAAAAAGAGGGGATTGGGGACAGTGATGAGTGTAGGGAGTCTGAAAGTGTCTGAGGGTTAATGGCTTGTAGATTTCTGAATGTGTGGTACTGTAGGTAGGAGTGCGCTGGGGTGGTCAAGGATTTGTGAGCGTGAAGGAGAGAATGTTGTGGTCAGAGAGTGGAAGCGGTGAGTTATTTAGGTGGGAGATTGAACAGAGCCGGACTAAGACCTGGTCAAGGGTGTTACCGTCCTTGTGTGTCTCAGAGGTTGAAAGCTGTGAGAGGCCTAAAGAAGTGGTTAGTGATAGAAGCTGGGATGAAGATTGTGGAAGTGGGACTGTTAATGGGGATGTTGAAGTCTCCAAGGATAAGGGTTGGCAGTTCTGAGGACATGAAGTGCGGCAGCCACGCTGAGAAGTGGTCAAGGAACTGGGTGGGCGAGCCCGGGGGCCGATATATGACCGCTACTCTGAGGGAGAGGGGATGGAAGAGCCTAATGGTGTGGACCTCAAAAGAAGGGAATGAGAGTGATGGAACTGGGGGATGACCTGGAAAGTGAATTGTGGGGACAGGAGTATGCCGACTCCACCACCATGTCTGTTTGTGGGTCTTGGGGAATGGGAGAATTGTAAGCCACCATAGAAAAAGGCAGCAGGGGAGACCGTATCAGAATCCTGAATCCAGGTTTCGGTGAGGGCCAACAGATAAAGAGAGTTGTTCAGAAAGTAGTTGTGCAGGAAGGAAAGCTTGTTACAAACAGACCGTGGATTCCAGAGGGCACAATTAAAAGAAGGAGATGAGGGAGTGCAAGTAATAATAATAAGATTATTATGGTTTCAATATGAGGTAGGGTAGACGTTGAGGTTGGGGGATGGTGGACAAGGGTTGGGGGAGATGTCCCTGAAATCAGTAGGATTAGGAAGATAAAGAGCAAGTAATTGTTGAAATTGTATGTTGTTTTTTCTGGGATGTGTTTGGGCAAAATGGGCTGAGGTTTTTCAGGAAGGTGAGGAGTGCATGGGAGCTGTACATGGGAGAGGGAAGTATAGAGGGGCTGATGTGTATGAGTGGTGATGGAGGGGGGATGGGGTGGTGAATGTGGATGGCAAGGGAACACAGGAGGATAGAAATAAAGCACATGGTTAAAACGGAAAGCAAAGTGTGGGTTACCTGATTCCTGCCCTGATAAACTGCCATGGATAACTGCCGTTTACATGATGCTTAACTTCTGTGATGCTTTGCTTTATGGGATGCGTGCACCCCACACTGAATGCCACTTAATATATAGGCCACACTACTGGGTCAGGAGAGAGAGATTGTGGGAGCTGGTTTGGGATAATTTGGCAGCTGTGGCCAGCACACCAGGGGGTGTTTAGATTAGTTAATCTATGACAGGTGCACAAAATCACCTCTGAAAAGACCAGGTGAAACAGGCCATAGTATACCCCAAGTCCAGAATATACCCAGGGATAAAGCAACGTAGGCTTGATTATATCCCAGGTATATTATGGCTTAGGCGAATTTATACTCCAGGGTACATATTTGCCATTTCATACCCCCTCATGCCAGGTTATGCCACCCTTGATATCAGTAGCATTGAGTGATATATACAAGAATTAATTAATTTTTCAACCTCTTATTGGGGGTTCAGGTTTGTCAGGTAAATTATGTGAGAAGATAACTGACTTAACTCTTAACTGATCTAAACACATAAGGGTATGCCACACTGAACAATATCGCTAACGGGATCGCTAAAAAACGTCACTATTTAGCGATCCCGTTAGCGATGTTGTTCAGTGCGGCAGCTGCCAGCGACGAGCTTCCTGCTGTGATCTCGCTCGTCGCTGGAATCGTTCCGGACCCTATTTTCTCGTCGGCGCTCCCGCTGGGTAAGTATATATCGCTAGTGTGGCACCTTTTCTTAGCGATTTAGCGGTACTTTTGTACCGCTAAAGTCGTTAAGAAGATCGCTAACGGCGATAGCGTCGTTAACTATATCGCTAAATGTGGCCTCACTTAGCGATATAGAAACAATCCCGCTAGCGATCGCATTAGTATGCGTCGTTATCGTGATCGCTAGCGGGATTGTTTAGTGTGGCAGTACCTATAGAGTTTTATTACTTGAACCAAAAAAACTTGAGCAGCTGTGTGTCTGAGTATGATAGAAAGAGATCTGCACACTTTCAACCAGAGACAGGGTGAGAAAACCAGTGAAGTGATAAGATCAAGTTTAAATTGCATTCTAAAGTAAAAGCACTTATCCTAATGGCCAACAGTGTAATCTCAGATGTAATGACTGTATTGTAAGATCAATCTTGATCATGTGATTAACAACACAAATACCTTCCCACTATGTCAGTTTTAAGTTATTAAAATATGGCATCTAAAATCTACAGTTGTGTGAAAAAGTGTTTGCCCCTCCTGATTTCCAATTCTTTTGCATGTTTATCATACATTTAATTCAAACATTTAATTTCAGATCACCAAAAAAAATTAAGTATTAGATCAGATCTGAGAAAAAGATGGCGTAGTGCAGGATAGGAGTACTAGTGATAAGGAGAAGGAGGATGAGTTTGGTCGATAGGTCAAGGAGTGAGGTGTAAGTATGCTTAGAGGACCTGTTGAGGGCACACTTGAAGGAAGAGGTTCGGCAGAAGATTTGGAAAGGAGAGTATGTAGAAATGTATTCTTTGGTCCGGTTGGAGTTTAATCTTGACAAGGTGAAGCCTAGTGTTTCCAAAAAGGAAAAGGATGAGGAAGAGAAACGTAGATACCGGTTAATTCCAAGGACATTTGCAAATTTGTTACAGGTGTTCGCAATTTTGGCGAGTGTTATTGGGGCAAAAGAGCCAGAGCACTGCTCAGCTTTTTTTGGTTATATGGACGCAACAGGGGAGACGTACAGGCCTTATGGTGGTTTGGCATAGCTCAGATATGACAAGCAATTTAGGCAAAAGAAGGCCATGAGGCCCGGCATGCGGTGCAATCATAGGGATATTTCCTTATGGACGTGTTTGATGACAGCTCCTATGCTTCAGCCCTTTCGAGGAGGTGCCAGAGGTTTTAGCTCGACCAGTGGATCTTCAGCGTCCCAAAATAAAGGTTTCTGTTGACAGTTTAACGAGGGGCAGTGCAAGTTTGGGGCAACATGTAAATTTAAGCATGTGTGTTACGGATGTGAGGGTAGTCATGGGCTCAGCAGATGTTTTAAGTGAGCAAAGGGATAGTCAGGTGAATGTTCTGGAGAAAGGGAGGACATTGATGAGGGTCGGGGCGATTCTTCAATTTTTAAACAGATACCCGGATTCTTTCAGGATCCCTTTTGATACTGAAGCACCTAATTTTCGGCCAGGTAATCTAAAGTCAGCAAGGAGCATCCTGATGTAGTGATGGAGAAGTTGAACAACAAAGTAGTTTTGGGGTGCATGGTGGGTCCTTTTTGGGATCCACCACGGCCGGTATTGAGGATTTCCCCCTTGGGAGTTGTTCCCAAATGGGAACCTAATAAATTCCAGCTTATCCATCAATTATCTTATCCAGCTGGGGACTCGGTGAATGACGGCATCTCGGCAGAATTATTGTCAGTGTCATATGATTCGCTTGATAAGGCATTGGATTTGGTGGAGACAGTGGGGCGGGGAGCTTTGATGGCAAAATCTGACATTGAAGCGGCCTTTTGCCTGTTCTCAGTGCATCTTGACAGTCTTCATCTGTTGGGGTGTATGTGTGATGGAAACATTTTTGTGGATCAGTGTTAAACCATGGGTTGCTCTATTTTATGTTGTACTTGGAGGCTTGCAGTTCATTTGTTGAGTTAGTTGTTCGGGATGTGTAAGGGGTTCCATCGATAATTTATTACTTGGGCGAATTCTTTTGTGTTGGTTCCCCAGGTTTGTTGGTGTGTTCAGTTTTATTGGTAATAAAAGGTGGCGACTATGTTCGGTTTTCCTTTATCTGCAGACAAGCCCGAGGGCCCAGCCATGGTGATGTGTTTTTTGGGTATTGAGATCGATAGTGTAGCCATGGAGTATAGGCAGCCAGAGGATAAATTGGTGGATTTGCGGCTGGCGGTAGTGGCTTTGATTTGTACTACTTTCAATCTCACTTTTTTAGATCAATCATTACTAGGTAAGCTTAACTTTGCTTGCCAATAATGCCAATGGCCCGGGTGTTTTCCAAGTGATTATCGATGGCCATGTCAGGGAAGTCTTCACCACATCATTTTATTCGCATTACTCAGGAGATCAGTGCTGATCTGGTGGTTTGGAATGTTTTTTTAAGGGATTACAATAGCGCACGTTGTGGATGGACAAGGTGGTGTCCAATGATTGCCTGGAGCTTTACACGGATTCTGCTGGATCAGTTGGTTTTAATGCATTTTTTCAGAGACACTTGTGTGTTGGGCAGTGGTCTGTGTCATGGAAGGCAGCAGGTTTAGTGAAGAACTTGTCTTTATTGGAAATATTGCCAATTGTAGTGGCTAAGGAGCTATGGGGGGCCGAATTTGTTGGGAGGAAGGTGTGCTTTTATTGTGACAATTTGTCGGTGGTTCACGCAATCAACTCACTGTCTGTAAAATCTCTTCCAGTAATGGCTTACCTGCATCATTTAGTTTTGTGGTGTTTGCAGCGGAATATTTGCTGTTGCTTTGTATTGTTTTCAGTTCGACAGTTTCCATCACTTGTTACCTTGTGCAGACGAATTGGGAACAGAATGTCCCAATCTGCTGTGGAACCTGTTGAAGGGTAGTGTTTGGCCGGGATCACACATGCGACAAAAACATCCGACGCTCGCATGTGAAATCCCAGCTCTGGCGCCAGCACTCGGGAGTGGAGTGCGTGGCTGCATGTATTTCTATGCAGCCCCTCGCTCCACTCCTGAGTGCCGGCGCCAGAGCTGGGATTTCACATGCGAGCGTCGGACGTTTTCGTCGCATGTGTGATCCCGGCCTTTGAGTCAATGCGGAGCTTGGTAACCGTGGCTACGTTGGAATCGTTATCAAACAGCTTGTGCAGAATGGGATAATTTTGGTGCAGATACAGATGTGAATTATTCTGACACGAATAGTTTAATTTCAGTATTAGGCTGTGTGCACACGTTGCGGATTTATTGCGGATCCGCTGCAGATCCGCAAGTGATTTACAGTACAATGTTAACCTATGGAAAAAAAAAATTGCTGTGCACATGCTGCGGAAAAATCCATGCGGAATCGCAGCGTTTTTTTTTCCCCGCAGCATGTCAATTCTGTGTGCGGATTCCGCAGCGTTTTTACACCCATCCCATTATAGAAATCCGCAGGTGTAAAAATTCATGCCAAATCTACACAAAATCCGCAATTAATTTGCAGGAAATCCGCATAAAAACCGCACGGATTTAGACCTGCGGATTCTGCCAAGAGATGCAGATTCCGTGCAGAAAATTCCGCACAGCAATCTGTAGGGTTAATAACGTCGATCGCAAAAGCGGGGTCGGTAAAAAACGACCCGAATCATGTTCTCTGGGTTAGCCGAGACCCCGGAGAAAATCCGACTTTGGGGGGCGCTATATACTTTCTGTGGTTTAAGACCCTTAACTACCGCCGTTAAAAGACGTATCGGTGGTCGTTAAGGGGTTAATGTTTACATTGCTATTGTTTATAATGTTCTGCAATGCCATTGTTGTGGCTGCCTCATATCGTGTGTGTATTGTTTTAATAAAAGGCTGCTGTGGCCATTTAACCCATGTCGCAAGCAGTCGTGTGTTTCATTGAAAGGGGTCAGTAACAAAGTGGTTGCTAAAGATGGGGACAGCATAGCAACTAAAGGTGGACTAAAAATCCTCCAAAAATTCAAAAAACAGCAGGAAGAAGGCAGCTATGTTTACCTGCCCAGACCTCCAGACAAATGCACTATCAGGATGCAGCAGACCCATGTAGTTAAGATGGCGGTAACACAGGAGCAAAAATACTGATTAGACAACCACTCACGGCCTACCAATCCATGGAGGGGGTGGTTGCTTAGTATGTTATTGCACAATAGAGACTTGTATGGGGCATTGTTCACATACAGGTAATGCACAGCATCCAGATTAACAGCCTATGGCCTCATACTCACTGGCTGGAAAAAAATCGGTCCGTTTTCTGCAGGAAAAAAACGGTACATTTGTTGTAAAAAGGCATGCGATTTTGATGTGATTTTAAATCGCACCATGCGTTTTCTGTCAGTTTTCCATCAGTTTTCCATCTGTATGCAATGCGATTTTAACATGAAGTTTTACATAGAGCAGTTATCTCTATGTAAAAAGTCATGTAAAAATCACATTGTAACAAAAAATTTTTCACAAAAAGCAAATAATTATATATATAATATATATATATATACATCTAATATATATATATATATAATATATATATAGGTCATACACATTCTACATAGTATAATAGCCGCTAATTCATCCCTGGCATTACTGTAAAATCACACTGACAGCTTTAATAAAGAATAGAAACAATACATATACACACATAGAATACATATATATATATATATATATATATATATATATATAATTGTGACATATATATATATACATATATTTATAGTTCCTAGACTTCTACATACTGTAATAGCCGCTAATTCAATTGCCGGCTTTTGTGAAATCACAGAAGCTGACATGAAATGATACATTGTTTCCACACAGTTAACCATGTCATTTCCTGTATTTTGATATATGGTTTGAACTTACAATTACATGAGTGTATTTGTGCAAAATTTCAGACATGTAGGGGTTAATTAAAGGTGTAAATTAGTTGAAAAAAAATGCGTGGGCTCCCGCTGTATTTTCTCCACCAGACAGACAAAGCAAGTGAGTGGGGGCAGATAATAATAGCCTAGGGAGGGTACATTTTTTTTGTGCCCCCCCTGGCTACTAACATCTGCCCCCAGACACCCCAGAAAGGGCAAATCTATAATTAGATTTGCCCTTTCTGGCACTTTGCCCGTCTATTCCCATTGCCCTGTAGCGGTGGCGAATGGGTTAATAAGGCGTTAATGTCACCTTAGTATTGAAAGGTGACCTTAAGGCAGGTTAATAATTGAGAGCTGTCAATTAGACAACTATCAATTATTAATCCTATTGTATGATACAAAAATCAAACTCACACAGTTTAATAAAAAATAAGTTTAATGAAATAATCACACAGTTTTTGACCATATTTTATTTTCCTGCTAAAACCATTTCCTGTAATAAAAATAAAATAAAAAAGCAAAATTATTCTTACCAATCCGATGTACAGTCAGGTCCCACGGTGTAATCCATCAGAAAGGGTTAACAGGTTACAGCTTGCAGAGAGCTAATATGCTGTCTCCAAGTTGTAACCCCATGAATGAATCAGTTACTCTCCCAGTGAAAGGAGAGGAATAGATTCATGAATGGAGCTTAATTGATTTATTGCCACTTTCACTTCAGTGACCTGACCTAACGTGAAAGTGGATATGTGTAGCCCAGCTACGCAGGCACACATAAAAGTCCAGGAGAGTGCACTAGAAGGTAACAGCAACGCTTGATATGCATTCACTGTCACTCACACTTTCAGACACGCCCATCTGAGATATAAGGGGGGGTGACACGTGGCTTAAGAAAGAAGAAAGCAGAGAGTGAGAGAGAGGAGTTAGTTCAGTCAGTTAGCTCCGGGAGGCTCAGGAGTGAGTCATCCCTTGGATAGTTTCCTGTCTGAGATAGTCAGATAGTTAATTCCGGGAGGCTAAGGAGTGAGTCATCCCCTGGATAGTTATCTGTCTGAGATAAGATCAGTCTGAGTGGAGCTTAGTGTTCAGTGGAGTTCAGCCTGTTAGCTTCTGTCTCAAGGACAGATCAGCCATTCAGTCTCGGTCCTGTGTGGACTTTGGAGGAAACTGAGAGCTGTGCAGCGAGCTCTGGATGAAGCTGACATTATTCCACAACTGCCACAAGTGCTTATGTTAAAAGCGGGAAGCAGGGCGAAGGGCACAGTGGAGAAGATAGAGAAGTGCTACAGGTATTGGATTGCCTGCACTAAATTGCCGGACACCGGGGTCCGAAGCGTTGCTACTGTTTCAAGCATAGTAACAAGAAAACCGGAGGCATCTGGACTACAGGTCGCAGAGAGCAGCCCTAAGTGTCAATACGTAACCGGAGACAGGGATAACGGGTCTAGCCTGATCAGCAAATATAGACTTAGTTTTCACCACTTAGAAGTTTCCACCACAATGTTGGCCGGGCAGTACAGCTATTGAGAGAGCTGGAGATTCAGAGTTAACTTCGCTTCAGGCAAGTTGGACTCACCTACATTCGAAGTAAAGGAGGCCTCTAACCTGCTCAGCGGTTACCCGAATGTGCATTCTCCACCCCGACCAGCTCCCCGGGATCTGCTTGAACCATCTACCAGTAAAAGGTATGAAAAGAAGCTGCATTGTGTGTGACTGAATTATTAACTACACCCTTCATCATCACCATAGACTTCCAGGGACCCGTCTCACCTGTGGGAGACTACCACCCAGCTGCCCCCATAACATCCCCTGTGAAGAACCTAATAGCAGCGCTGGTTCAATTAACCAGATACCACAGGTGGCGTCACGAACTACCTATCCTAATAATCCCCTGTAAATACCCCCCATTGTATGAGCGCCCAGGGCCACGGACCGAGTCCTGCTGCCAGTGACAAATCCCATAGACTTTCATGGGCTCGGGTGCCGAGTACCCCATTGCCCTGGTACTTAGTGCGACTCAGATACAATCAATTAAGCTTCATTCATTAATCACATCCTCTCCTGTCGGCAGGAGATAAGCTCATTCATTCAGGAGCTATCAGATGAGCACGCAGGATTACTTGCGCTGCTTATCTGATTGCTAGTTAACCCTTTGTGAAGGATTACATCGTGGGACGTGACAGATCGCCAGATAGGTAAGAATAATGTTGTTTTATTATTTTATATTTATTTTA
Source organism: Oophaga sylvatica (assembly GCA_033576555.1). Lineage (NCBI taxonomy): Eukaryota > Metazoa > Chordata > Amphibia > Anura > Dendrobatidae > Oophaga > Oophaga sylvatica. The sequence continues at coordinate 190,581,972 of JARQOD010000001.1, forward strand.
GAAGAACAAGGGCTTCGAACGGATTAAGAGTGAAATAAAAGATGGTCAAAAATATGTGTTTTGATTTCATTAAAATTATTTATTCTTAAAGTGTGTTTGTGTTTTTTTATTTACTTCAATAGGATTAATAATTGATAGTTGTCTAATTGACAGCTCTCAATTATTAACCTGCCTTAAGGTCACCTTTCAATACTAAGGTGACATTAACGCCTTATTAACCCATTCGCCACCGCTACAGGGCAATGGGAATAGACGGGCAAAGTGCCAGAAAGGGCGAATCTAATTATAGATTTGCCCTTTCTGGGGTGTCTGGGGGCAGATGTTAGTAGCCAGGGGGGGCACAAAAAAAATGTACCCTCCCTAGGCTATTATTATCTGCCCCCACTCGCTTGCTTTGTCTGTCTGGTGGAGAAAATACAGCGGGAGCCCACGCATTTTTTTTCAACGAATTTACACCTTTAATTAACCCCTACATGTCTGAAATTTTGTACAAATACACTCATGTAATTGTAAGTTCAAACCATATATCAAAATACAGGAAATGACATAGTTAACTGTGTGGAAACAATGTATCATTTCATGTCGGCTTCTGTGATTTCACAAAAGCCGGCAATTGAATTAGCGGCTATTACTGTATGTAGAAGTGTAAGAACTAGAAATATATATATATGTATGTGTTACAATGACATGTATATATATATATATATATATATATATATGTATTCTATGTGTGTATATCTATTCTTTCTATTCTTTATTAAAGCTGTCAGTGTGATTTTACAGTAGCCGGGGATGAATTACCGGCTTTTCAAAGGAGACTGGTGCATATAAATCGGACAGCACGTGCATGGTGCGAGTGCTGTTCGTTTTTTAATCGCACCCATTGACTTGCATTGGCGATTTTCATCCCAAAATCGCATCAAATCGCAGCAAGCTGCGATTTTTTTCTCACACCAATATCTGATGAGAAAAAAATCGCTAATGAGAACTCACCCATTGACTAACATTGGTCAGATTTGCATCCGATTTTTTATCGTCTGATTTTCATCCGTTTTCGGCACCAGTGAGTATGAGGCCTATTAGTGACGCCCACACTATTAGATCAGGCGAGCAGCCCAGCGCTATCGACGAAGGTAATGCCGAAACGCGAGTTGCGGTTGGCGCATCCCAGGGGACTCTTTCAACACATGAGGTATGGCACTAAGCAATTCACTATAGTTCACCTCTTTGCTCCTGTGTGAGATATATATATACGTTTGCACTTTATCCATTGTGATTTTCTTCCTTGCATTGTAACTGATTTTTGCACTGATACTTTACTTAATGCATTGGCACTTTATTATTATCCTTATGAGGTTTTATCATTTTTTGCATATGATTTTTCATAATAATATTTTTGCCCTGGCACTTTGTGTATCCAATGCACCGTATTAGGTTTGCCTATTTTTCACTTATTTTAACCCCTTAATTTTCACTTATTTTAACCCCTTGATGTCCACGGACGTGTCAGTTTTGGCACCTTGACGGACTGTGCACGTCCTGCCTTTGAACTACCACTGCGTGTTTACACTATGACAGCTGACAGGCACGGCAAGGGTGCGGGGAACTTTGCAGTCGGTCCCCGCACCTACAGTGCTGTGATTGGTCAGTCAATGTGCCTGACCAAACACAGCAGCCATCGGGCAAAAGAGGCTGAAATTTGCTGGAGCATTGCAATGCATTGTACCTGCAATCAAAACTGAAAAAGTGAAAGTCCCATAAAGGGACAGGGTAAAAAAAAAAACATTTTTTTAAAAAATTTGTAAAAAAAATATTAAAAAATAATAAAAAAATTCCCTAAAAAATACGTTTTTTTTTTGTAATAAAAAAACAAAACAAAAAAAATGCACGTTTGGTATCACCGCGTCCGTAAAAATCCCATCTATAAAAGCTTAACCCTAGTTAAAGCCGTAAAAAAAACACAAAAAAGTAGTAAATTATAGTTTTTCCAAGCGGTATCATCATACCGCTTGGAAAAAGTGTAATAACACGCGATCAAAAAGACGGATATAAATAAACATGATACTGCTGAAAACGTCATCTTGTCCCGCAAAAAACAAGCCGCTATACAGCATCATCAGCGAAAAAATAAAAAAGTTATAGCTCGCGGAATAAACTGATGCAAAAATAATTATTTTTTCTATAAAATTTTTTATTGTGTAAAAAACGCCCAAACATAAAAAAATATATAAATGAGGTATCGCTGTAATTGTAGTGACCCGAAGAATAAAGCTGCTTTATCAATTTTACCACATGCGGAATGGCGAAAAAAATAACAAAAAAACAATTCCTGAATTTCTGGTTTTTGTTCATTCTGCTTCCACAAAAATCGGAATAGGAAGCGACCAAAAAATGTTATGTGCCCGAATATGGTACCAATAAATACGTCAGCTCGTCCCGCAAAAAATAAGCCCACAGATAACTGTCGGCCGAAATGTGGAAAAATTACAGCTCTCAAAATACGGCGATGCAAAAATTTCTTACAAAAAATTCTTCCAAAAAAAGCGTCTTTTAGAGTGTGACAGAAGCTAAACATGAAAAAAGGGTATAAATCTGGTATCGCTGTAATCGCACCGATCTGAGGAATAAAGTCACCTAATCCCTAATACCGCACGAGGAACGGCGTAAAAAATAAAACCAATTCTTCACCTTTTGTGGATTTGTTCATTCTGCCTCCCAAAGATCGCAGTACCACTTTTGGGTATTTTTTGTCATATTGACCCCTCAAATTCACTTCAAATGTGAGGTGGTCCCTAAAAAAAATGGTTTTGTAAATTTTGTTGGAAAAATTAGAAATCGCTGGTCAACTTTTAACACTTATAACTTCCTAACAAAAAAAAATTTTGGTTCCAAAATTTTGCTGAAGTAGACATGTGGGAAATGTTATTTATTAACTATTTTTTGTGACATATCTCTCTGATTTAAGGGCATAAAAATTAAAAGTTTGAAAATTGCAAAATTTTCGCCATATTTCCATTTTTTTTCATAAATAAACGCAAGTTATATTGAAGAAATTTTACCACTATCATGAAGTACAAAATGTCACGAGAAAACATTCTCAGAATCGCCAAGATCCGTTGAAGCGTTCCAGAGTTATAAGCACATAAAGTGACAGTGGTCAGAAATGTAAAAATTGGCCTGTCATTAACCTACAAAATGGCTTGGTCATTAAGGGGTTAAATATGGTCTAGTTAGTATTTGATACTCCTGAGTCCACTGTGTTGTGCCCTTCTTTGGCATTGGTCCCCTACCCCTTTCTGTATATTCACTTAATAAAATTCTAATTATTGGACATATTTTCGGTGTGTTCGTTGTTCTTGGCTTTAATTTTTTCCGAGTTGTCCTTTATCTTTTTCCATGCGTGCATTAATTTTGTTTATTATATGTGGATTTAAAAAAAAATTTTCATTGCACTTTTCCTTGAGTTGATTTAATTACTCAGGACAAAAAATGTCTAGAAAACACTGCATAGATGGAGCAGTTACTGAAGCTGCTTCTGCTTTGACGTTTTTAACCGCGTCCACATAAATTCCGTGCACATGTGGGGAGATGGACCGGGCTAGTAATATTTCTCTCGTGTCGGGACTGGAACTATCGGGGCTGTCACCATGTTGCCGGGGGAAGGACTTTCTGACTGGAATGGACCTTTGCACATGTGGGGGGCGGGTCGGATATAAAAGAGTCTGAGCGCACCAGAACGGGGCCTTTGGCGGGAAGACAGCGTGTGCGACAGAAGGTTGACTCCCTCCCCGAAGAACCGACGCCAGCTAGCAGGCCCGCACTGTACATGTTCATCCCCCGCGCATACAGACCGTGTATCACCAGAGACAGTTACTCCTTTTGCTTCTGACTCTGGTAAGACTAACCGGTCCGTACCGCTGACTGTGGCTGATGCGCTACATAGTATTCACCAGGCGGTGCACGTTGATTCAGGTACCGTGACCGCGGCCTGCACTCCGGGACTTTGTATACCTTCCACTGTGCCCCACGCATCCTCTCGTGCAGCACCCCGTTCCAGGACCAAAGGACTATGTTTGAGGAGACCAGGGCCGGTTTTAGGCAAAGTGGGGCCCTAGGTAAAGTTTAAGATGGGGCCCCAAATGCTAACATATTGCACATCACACACAAGCATTTTGATTGCATTTACATGCGCTGAGTTCAAGCCGCTAAATGAGTGTGATTGACAATATTGAAGTCGTTCAACACTTGTTTCCTGGCCTGTTTCCACCGTCTGAGAAAGAATGATGGGGACAGAACAATCACTAATGGATCACTAACAGATCACCATACAGTATCATGTTACCAGCAGCATATCTACAGTTTATACCCTATAGTCCTCCATATAATATAATGTGCCCCACAGTCCTCCATATAGTATAATACACTCCCTATAGTCCTCCATATAATATAATGTGCCCCATAGTCCTCCATATAGTATAATACACTCCTCAGTCCTCCATATAGTATAATATACTCCCCATAGTCCTCCATATAGTATAATAAACTTCTCATAGTCCTCCATATAGTATAATACACTACTCAGTCCTCCATATAATATAATACACTCCTCATAGTCCTCCATATATTAAAATATACTGCTCAGTCCTCCATATAGTATAATACACTCCTCATAGTGCTCCATATAGTATAATACACCGCCAGTCATCCTTGTAGTACAATACACTTCACATAGTATAATGCACCCCATAGTTCTTCATATGGTATAATGTATTCCCCATAGTTGTCGATACAGTATAATGCAGCCCACATATAGTATAATGCAGCCACCCCATAGAGCATAATGTAGCCACCCCACAGAGTATAATGCAGCCACCCCAGAGTATAATGCAGCCCCGCCATACAATATAATGTAACCCCCCCATAGAATATAATGCAGCCCCCTCTCTTATAGTATAATGCAGCCACCCCTTAGAGCAGGGGTCTCAAACTGCATTCCTCGAGGGCCGCAAACCTTGTGTGTTTTCAAGATTTCCTTAGCATTGCATTAGGTTTCGGAATCATTATCTGTGCAGGTGATTAAATTATCACCTGTGCAATACAAGCAAATCCTGAAAACATGACCTGTTTGCGGCCCTTGAGTAATGCAGTTTGAGACCTCTGCCTTAGAGCATAATGCAGCCACCCCACAGAATATAATGTAACCGCCCATAGAATATAATGCAGCCCCCCCTCATATAATATAATGTAGCCCCTCCATAGAATATATGGCAATCCCCTCATAGAGTATAATGCAGCCCCCATAGAATATAATGCAGCCCCTTATATAGTATAATGTAGCCCCTCCATAGAATACAATGTAGCCCTCCTCGTATAGTATAATGCAGTCCCAATAGAATATAATGTAGCCTCCTCATAAAGTATAATGAAGCCCCCATACAATATAATCTAGCCCCCCATAGAATATAATGGAGCCCCCATAGAATACAATGTAGCCTCCTCATATAGTATAATGTAGCCCCCTCATAGAGTATGATGCAATCACCCCCATAGAATATAATAAGTACAATACAGCCCCCCCATAGAATATAACGTAGCCCCAAATAGAATATAATACTGTAGAATATAATACAGCCCAACTCCCCATAGAATATAATGTAGCCTCCCATATCATATAACACAGCCACATAGTATATAGCACAGCTACATAGTATATAGCACAGCCCCACATGGTATATGGCACGGCACCACATGGTATATAGCACACCCCCCTCAGCATGGCCCCACAGTCCAGTACTCATTGTTACATTAAAAAAAAAACAACTCCTCACCTCTCCTTGTGCCCACGCTGCTCCAGGCTCCTGTCTCAGCGGCTGCTCTGCCTGCCACACAGTGAGTGCGCGATGACATCATTTCGCACCCGCGTGTCAGAGGCAGAGCGGGGAATGACGAGAGAGGGAGCGTCAGCTGACGCTCTCTCCTCCATCATTGCTTTGAACTGTACTGGCAGACGCCGGTATAGATCAATGCGACGCTGGGGGCACCATAGCGGCTGCGTGATGCGCGCTAGCTGGGGGCCCCTGGGGGTGCGGGGGCCCCAGGCAGCTGCCTGGTCTGGCTGCCCCTAACGCCGGCCCTGCAGGAGACCAAGATACGTTGCAACTGTAAAGAGACAGTGCCTCACCTTTCTTCGGGACCAATTCAGAGACTACTCCCGTTACCTGTGGCACCATCGAGGGATTTTCCAGCTTATTTCATTCGGGAACCACAGACTGAAAAGTTAGCCCGTTATTTGCACTTCCTTTACCGTGCTAAATTGCATATCCTTGTTACTCATACACTCTCTAATTCTCTTCCTGCCTGAAGTATTCACTGTTATAATATCTTCTATATACATATAAAATTGAATGTGTGTGCGTATCACCAACCAATCACGAAGCATCTTTCATTTCACCAGAGCTGTTTAAAAGAAGCTGAGCTGTGATTGGTTGCTATGAGAAACAGTTTTCTCACTCCGCGACAACACCTCAGCAGACACTGACAGGGTGGTTCTGACCCCAGGGTCTCTTAAAGGGATCATTGGTATGGAAGTGAGGGCAAATCCCTCAGTGCTCTGATTCTGGCGCCAGGCCTCTCTTAACCCCTTCACCCCCAAGGGTGGTTTGCATGTTAATGACCGGGCCAATTTTTACAATTCTGACCACTGTCTCTTTATGAGGTTATAACTCTGGAACGCTTCAACGGATCTTCGCGATTCTGAGATTGTTTTCTCGTGACATATTGTACTTCATGTTAGTGGTAAAATTTCTTAGATATAACTTGCGTTTATTTTTGAAAAAAAACGCAAATATGGCGAACATTTTTAAAATTTTGCAATTTTCAAACTTTGAATTTTTATTCCCTTAAAACAGAGAAATATATCACACAAAATAGTTAAGAAATAACATTTTCCACATGTCTACTTTACATCAGCACAATTTTGGAACCAAAATTTTTTTTTGTTAGGAAGTTATAAGGGTTAAAAGTTGACAAGCGATTTCTCATTTTTACAACAAAATTTACAAAGCCATTTTTTTAGGGACCACCTCACATTTGAAGTCACTTTGAGGGGTCTATATGGCAGAAAATACCCAAAAGTGACACCATTCTAAAAACTGCACCCCTCAAGGTACTCAAAACCACATTCAAGAAGTTTATTAACCCTTCAGGTGCTTCACAGTAACTAAAGCAACGTGGAAGGAAAAAATGAATATTTTACTTTTTAGCCACAAAAATTATCTTTTACAAACTTTTTTTTTATTTTCACAAGGGTAAAAGGAGAAAATGGACAGATAAGGTTGTTATGCAATTTCTCCTGAGTACGCCAATACCCCATATGTGGGGGAAAACCACTGTTTGGGCACACGGCAGAGCTCGTAAGGGAAGGAGCGACGTTTGACTTTTTCAAACTAAAATTGGCTGGAATTTAGATTGGATGCCATGTCGCGTTTGGAGAGCCCCTGATGCGCCTAAACAGTGGAAACCCCCCACAAGTGCCACCATTTTGGAAACTAGACCCCTAAGGTATTATCTAGATCTGTTGTGAGCACTGTGAACCCTCAAGTGTTTCACAAAAGTTTATAAAGCCTGGGTGTGAAAAAAAAAAAATCAATTTTCCACAAAAATGATTTTTTAGTCCCAAATTTTTGAATTTTCCCAAGGAAATTGGACCCCAAAAGTTGTTGTCCAATTTGTCCTGAGTACGCTGATACCCCATATGTGGGGGGGGGAAACTGTTTGGGCGCACGGCAGGGCTTGGAAAGGAAGTAGTAACGTTTTGGAATGCAGACGTTAATGGGGGTCATGTTCCGTTTGCAGTGCCCCAGATGAGCCTAAACAGTGGAAACCCCCCACAAGTGACCCCATTTTGGAAACTAGACCCCCTAAGGAACTTATCTAGATCTTTGGTGAGCACTTTGAACCCCCAAGTGCTTCACACAAGTTTATAATGCCCGGGCATGAAAATAAAAAATCCTATTTTTTTCCCACAAAAATTATCTTTTAGTCACTAATTTTTTATTTTCCCAAGGGTAACAGGAGAAATTGGACCACATAAGTTGTTGTACAATTTGTCCTGAGTACGCTGATACCCCATATGTGGGGGGGAACCACTGTTTGGGCGCACGGCAGAGCTCGGAATGGAAGGAGCACCATTTGACTTTTTCCAACCAAAATTGGCTGGAATTGAGTTTGGATGCCATGTTGCATTTGGAGAGCCCTGATGTGCCTAAACAGTGGAAACCCCCCACAAATGACCCCATTTGGGAAACTAGACCCCCTAAGGAACTTATCTAGATTTTTGATGAGCAATTTGAACCCCCAAGTGCTTCACACAAGTTTATAACGTAGAGCCGTAAAATTTAAAAATCATATTTTTTCCACAAAAATGATCTTTTCACCCCAATTTTTATTTTTCCAAGGGTAACAGACTCCAAAAGTTATTGTGCAATTTGTCCTGAGTGTACTGATACCCCATATGTGGGGGTAAACCACTGTTTGGGTGCATGGCAGAGTTTGGAAGGGAAGGAGCGCCGTCTGACTTTTTCAACGCAGAATTGGCTGGACGCCATGTCGTGTTTGGAGAGCTCCTGATCTGCCTAAACAGTGGAAACCCCCATAAATGACACCATTTTGGAAACTAGACCCCTCAAGGAACTTATCTAGATGTGTAGTGAGAACTTTGAACCCCAGGTGTTTCACTAAAGTTTATAACGTACAGCCGTAAAATAAAAAATCTTTTTTTTTTTTTACAAAAATGATTTTTTCGCCCCCAATATTTTATTTTCACAAGGGTAACAGAAGAAATTGGAACCCAAAAGTTGTTGTCCAATTTGTCCTGAGTACACTGATACCCAATATGTGGGCGAAAACTACTGTATGGGCACACGTCGGGGCTCGGAAGGGAAGTAGTGACGTTTTGGATTGCAGACTTTGATGGAATGGTCTGGGGGCGTCATGTCACATTTGGAGAGCCCCTGATGCACCTAAACAGTGGAAACCCCCACAAGTGACCCCATTTTGGCAAATGACCCCACAAGGAACTTATCTAGATGTGTGGTGAGCACTTTGAACCCCGAAGTGCTTCACAGAAGTTTATAACGCACAGCCGTAAAAATAAAAAATCTTTTTTTTTTTTACAAAAATGATTTTTTCGCCCCCAATATTTTATTTTCACAAGGGTAACAGGAGAAATTGGACCCCAAAAGTTGTTGTCCAATTTGTCCTGAGTACGCTGATACCCAATATGTGGGAGAAAACTACTGTATGGGCGCACGTCAGGGCTCGGAAGGGAAGTAGTGACGTTTTGGATTGCAGACTTTGATGGAATGGTCTGAGTGCGTCATGTCGCATTTGGAGAGCCCCTGATGCGCCTAAACAGTGGAAACCCCCACAAGTGACCCCATTTTGGAAAATAGACCCCACAAGGAACTTATCTAGATGTGTGGTGAGCACTTTGAACCCCGAAGTGCTTCACAGAAGTTTATAACGCACAGCCGTAAAAATAAAAAATCTTTTTTTTTTTTTGCAAAAATGATTTTTTCGCCCCAATATTTTATTTTTACAAGGGTAACAGGAGAAATTGGACCCCAAAAGTTGTTGCCCAATTTGTCCTGAGTACACTGATACCCAATATGTGGGAGAAAACTACTGTATGGGTACACGTTGGGGCTCGGAAGGGAAGTAGTGACGTTTTGGATTGCAGACTTTGATGGAATGGTCTGGGGGCGTCATGTCGCATTTGGAGAGCCCCTGATGCGCCTAAACAGTGGAAATCCCCAACAAGTGACCCCATTTTGGAAAATAGACCCCACAAGGAACTTATCTAGGTGTGTGGTGAGCGCTATGAAGCCCCAAGTGCTTCACAGAAGTTTATAATGTACAGCCGTAAAAACAAAAAAATATTTTTTTTTGTACAAAAATGATATTTTCGCCCCCAGTTTTTTATTTTCCCAAGGGTAAAAGAAGAAATAGGACAAATTGCACAATAACTCTTGGGGTCCAGAGTACGCTGATACCCCATATGTGGGGATAAACTACTGTTTGGACGCATGGCAGAGCTCAGAAGTGAAGGAGCACCGTTTGACTTTTTCAACGCAGAATTGGCTGGAATTGAGATCAGACGCCATGTCACATTTGGAGAGCCCCTGATGTGCCTAAACAGCGGAAACCCCCCAATTCTAACTCCAACCCTAACCCCAACACACCCCTAACTCTAGTCCCAACCCTAACCACAAACCTAACCCTAACACACCCCTAATCCCAACCCTAACCCTAATCCTAACTTTAGCGCCAACCCTAAATAAATACATTTTTTTAATTTTATTTTTTTCCCTAACTAAGGGGTGATAAAGGGGGGTTTGATTTACTATTTATAGCGGGTTTTTGTGATTGGCAGCTGTCACGCTAAAAGACGCTTTTTATTGCAAAAATAGTTTTTTGCATCGCCACATTTTGAGAGCTATAATTTTTGCATATTTTGGCCCACAGAGTCATGTGAGGTCTTATTTTTTGCGATACGAGTTGACGTTTTTATTTGTACCATTTTTGAGCAGGTGACATTTTTTGATCGCTTTTTATTTCGATTTTTGGGAGGTTAGAATTAACAAAAATCAGCAATTCATGAATTTCTTTTGGGGAAGGCGTTTTTATTGTTCCGCGTGTGGTAAAATTGATAAAGCAGTTTTATTCTTCGGTTCAGTACGATTATGGCGATACCTCATTTATATCATTTTTTTATGTTTTGGCGCTTTTATAGAATAAAAACAATTTTATATAAAAAATAATTATTTTTGCATCGCTTTATTCTGCGAGCTATAACTTTTTTATTTTTTGGCTGATGATGCTGTATTGCGGCTCGTTTTTTGCGGGACAAGATGACGTTTTCAGCGGTACCATGTTTATTTATATCGGTCTTTTTGATCGCGCGTTATTCCACTTTTTGTTCGGCGGTATGATGATAAAGCATTGATTTTTTGGTTCGTTTTTTTTTTTTTTTAAGGGGTTCACTAAAGGGGTTAACTAGTGGGACAGTTTTATAGGGGGGGTCGTTACGGACGCAGCGATACCAAATATGTGTACTTTTATTGTTTTGTTTTTTTTATTTACAGGAAGAAATGAATTTATTGGGGAATATTTTTTTTTTTTTTATTTATTTTGGATTTTTTTTTATAACATGTTTATTTTTATTTTTTTAACTTTTTTACTTTGTCCCAGGGTGGGACATCACTGTATTTTATCAAATCGCTGGTGTGACAGTGTGCACAGCACACTGTCACACCAGCGATCGCTCAGGCAGTGCAGCAGGCTTCTCAGTGCCTGCTGTTATGTTTCGGTAGCTGAGGAGTGCAGGTAAAAAAGGCAATACACCAGAGCAGTTGGAATCTATGAGATTGCAGTACCCTGACTAACCACCACAACTAGAGGCAGCCGTGGAGCGTTCCTACGTTGGTCCTAGACGCCTCGTCACAGCCTGAGAAACTAACTACACCTAAAGATAGAAATAGGAAAGCTATCTGCCCCGGAGCAGAACCCCAAAGATAATAGAAAGCCCCCAAACATGTAATGGCGGTTAGACAAGAGGAAATACTGACACAGAAAGAAAATAGTATGAGCAAACGCTGGGGCCCAAACTATCTAAATAGAAAAGGATAGGAAGGGTACTTACTGCAATCCCAGAAAACCCTGAAAAGCACCAACTCTACTAATTTCAAAATCACCTGAGATCACACGACCTCTACCACCTAAATTAGTTCTCTGGTGTAACAAAATCAAAACAGCAGCCACTGAAAAAACTGGAAAAAGCAAAAGAACAAAACTCAGTGGCTGAACTAAACTGAGAGGGCAGAAGCCCCCGGAGGGGACCCTGAAGGCCCCCAAAGAAGTGCAGGACAAAATGCAAAAATATAGCACAAACACAAAAGAAGCAAAAGTCTTATCTGTAAGCAGGAGATGCAGACACGACACAGCAGGCTACAAGGGAAACTGGAATGAAGGATTCAGACCAGAACAATTGATCACCGGCAACCCTGATGGGAAAATGACTCCCTTATATAAGACCAGTCAGTAACACCTGATTCCCAGTCCTCACAATCTTCACTAGCACCGCTTGTAACCACCAGAGGGAGCCTCTGCTCAGAACTCATCTCAAACCCATTCACAACAGTACCCCCCCCTTGAGGAGGGGTCACCGAACCCTCATTTGAGCAACCAGGTCGGTCAGGATGAGTTCTATGATACGCACGGATAAGTCTCCTAGCATGGATGTCCGAAGCAAACACCCAAGAATTGTCTTCCTGACCATAACCTCTCCATTTAACCAAATACTGGAGTTTCCGTCTAGAAAAACGAGAATCCAATATTTTCTCAACCACATACTCCAGATTGCCCTCAACCAAAACAGGGTCAGGAGGCACAGCAGCAGGAACCACTGGCTCAACAAACCTCTTCAACAAGGACTTGTGGAACACGTTATGGATCTTAAATGTCCCTGGAAGAAGCAAACGAAAAGAAACAGGATTAATAATCTCCATGATCTTATAAGGTCCAATGAACCTAGGCTTAAATTTAGGAGATGCTACTCTCATAGGAATATTCTTTGAGGACAACCAGACCAAGTCCCCACTTTAAACCGAGGACCATCAGTCCTATGCCGGTTAGCAAACCGCTGGGCCTTCTCCTGAGAGAGGGACAACCTCTCCACTACCTGGTCCCAAATCTGTTGCATACGCTCCACAACAGAGTCAACACCTGGACAGACAGAAGCCTCCGTCTGTCCTGAAGAAAATCGAGGGTGAAACCCAGAATTACAGAAAAACGGAGACATCAAAGTGGCAGAGCTAGCCCTATTATTAAGAGCAAACTCAGCCAAAGGCAAAAAAGAGACCAGTCATCCTGATCAGCAGACACAAAGCATCTTAGATAAGTCTCCAATGTCTGGTTTGTTCTCTCAGTTTGACCATTGGTCTGAGGATGAAATGCCGAGGAGAAAGACAATTGAACACCCAGTTTAGAACAAAAAGTCCTCCAAAATTGGAAACAAACTGGACTCCTCTGTCAGACACAATGTTCTCAGGAATGCCGTGTAAACGAACCACGTGCTGAAGGAACAACGGCACCAATTCAGAGGAGGAAGGCAACTTAGGTAATGGCACAAGATGTATCATTTTGGAAAACCTATCACAAATTACCCAGATGGTGGTCATTCTCTGAGAAACAGGAAGATCGGAAATGAAATCCATAGAGATATGGGTCCATGGTCTCTTGGGCACAGGCAATGGCATCAACAAACCACTAGAGCGAGAGCAAGGCTTGGAGCGAGAGCAAGTCCGCAGGACTGCACAAATTCCCTGACATCACGAGACAAGGTAGGCCACCAAAAGGACCGACTAACCAAGTCTCTGGTACCAAAAATTCCGGGATGCCCAGCCAATGCGGAACAATGAATCTCAGACATCACACTCTTTTTCCATTGGTCCGGGACAAACAATTTTCCAACAGGGCAGCGCTCGGGCCTATCCTCCTGACACCCCTCCAGAGCAAGTCTCAAATTGGGCGAGATGGCGGAAAGAACTACACCCTCTTTCAAAATAACAGAAGGATCAGATAACTCAGGAGAGTCCGCAAGGAAACTCCTCGAGAGGGCATCCGCCTTAACATTCTTAGTGCCAGGAAGAAAGGAAACCACAAAATTAAAACGTGTGAAAAACAAGGCCCACCTGGCCTGTCTAGGATTGAGTCGCTTGGCAGATTCCAGATAGACCAGATTCTTATGGTCCATAAGGACCACCACCTGATGTTTGGCTCCCTCCAGCCAATGTCTCCACTCTTCAAAAGCCCACTTCATGGCCAATAACTCCCGATTACCTACGTCATAATTACGTTCAGTAGGAGAAAATTTTCGAGAGAAAAAGGCACAAGGGTTACTTTTAGAGGTCTCTGGATCTTTTTGGGACAAAACGGCACCTGCCCCAATTTCAGAGGCATCAACCTCCACCTGAAATGGCAGAGAAACATCAGGCTGCCGTAGAACAGGAGCAGAAGTGAATCTCTGCTTAAGTTCCTGAAATGAAGAGACTGCCTCAGGAGGCCAATTCACCACATCAGAACCCTTTCTGGTCAAATCAGTTAATGGTTTAACAATAACCGAGAAATTACCAATAAATTTACGATAAAAATTGGCAAAACCCAAAAATCTCTGAAGAGCCTTTAATGAAGTAGGTTGGACCCAATCACAGATGACCTGAACCTTGACCGGGTCCATTTCAATAACAGATGGGGACAAAATGAATCCCAGAAATGAGATCCTCTGTACGCCAAAAAGACACTTTGATCCCTTCACATACAGAGCATTCTCTCTCAAAATCTGGAATACAGTTCGAACATGTTTCACATGAGAGTCCCAGTCATTAGAAAAAATCAAGATATCATCCAAATAAACAATCAGAAATTTGTCCACAAAATCCCTGAAAATGTCATTCATGAAGGACTGGAAGACGGAAGGAGCATTAGTGAGCCCAAAGGGCATCACTAGGTACTCAAAATGCCCTTCAGGGGTATTGAATGCTGTCTTCCATTCATCCCCGTGCTTAATGCGAATAAGGTTATACGCCCCCCTGAGGTCAAGCTTGGTAAACCAAGTAGCGTTTTTCACCCTGGAAAACAGGTCAGAAATCAAGGGTAACGGGTATTGATATTTCACAGTAATATTGTTCAAGAGACGATAATCAATACACGGCCTTAATGAACCATCTTTTTTGGCCACAAAGAAAAAACCGGCACCTAAGGGTGAAGAGGATGGTCTGATATGACCCTTCTCCAATGATTCCTTGATATAAGACCGCATAGCGTCATGTTCAGGTACAGACAAGTTAAAAAGGCGACCTTTAGGGAATTTACTACCCGGCACTAATTCAATAGCGCAGTCATAGCTCCTATGGGGAGGCAAGGATGCAGATTTACTTTCGCTAAACACATCAGAAAAATCAAACAAAAAGTCAGGAACATCCTGAGCCTGGGGGGAGGCAGAAAAAACAGGAGTGTTGGTATTAACACATTGGCAGCCCCAACTGGTTACAGACACAGATTTCCAATCCAAAACAGGATTATGAGACTGTAACCAAGGGAAACCCAGCACGATAATGTCATGCAGATTATATAGAACCAAAAATTTGCAGCACTCCTGGTGATCAGGTTCAACCCTCATTATCACCTGAGTAGAAAACTGGGGTTTATTCTCAGCCAAAGGGGTAGAATCGATCCCCAGTAGGGGAATAGACTTCTGTAGGGGTATCAAGGGAAACCCACAACGTTTAGCAAAATCATAATCCATCAGGTTAATAGCTGCTCCAGAATCAACGAAAGCCTGAGCAGAAAATGAAGACAGAGAGCATATCAGAGTGACAGTTAATAAAAACTTAGTCTGAACACTACCCAAGACAACTGAGCGTGCAAAACGTCTTCCCCGCTTAGGCCAGACTGAAATAGCATGAGAGGCATCACCACAGTAGAAACATAACCCATTGCGCATTCGAAACTCATGACGCTGTGCCCCAGACACCACTCTATCACACTGCATGGGTTCAGAAGCTGGTTCACAAGGCAACACCATTCCACGCATACTTCTCCGCTCACGCAAACGTCTGTCAATTTGAATCGCTAATGACATAGAATCATTGAGACCAGAGGGGACAGGGAATCCCACCATAACATCCTTTACATTATCTGACAGACCCTTCCGGAAAAGGGCCGCCAAAGCGTCGTCATTCCATTTGGTCAGGACTGCCCACCTACGGAATCTCTGACAGTATAACTCAGCGTCATCAACCCCCTGATTTAATGCCAACAAGGTTTTTTCAGCTTGATCAGTGACATTAGGCTCATCGTACAATAACCCCAAAGCCTGAAAAAACGCATCAACATCACTCAAAACAGGATCCCCAGGTATCAGGGAAAAAGCCCAATCCTGAGGATCGCCGCGCAGGAGAGAGATAATAATTTGAACCTGCTGCGCTGCGTTTCCTGAGGACTTAGATTTTAAGGCAAAAAACAATTTACAATTATTTTTGAAATTCTGAAACTTAGCTCGATCCCCTAAAAACAAATCTGGCATGGGGATCCTAGGTTCCACAACAGGCAACCTAGCAAGATATGCAGCAATACTCTGAACCTCAGTGGCAAGCTGATCCACACGGCCAGACAACTGTGCAAACTCCATTGGGAGAAAAGATCCTCCCCAGCACCCAGAGATACAGAGGAAAAAAAAAAAAAAAAAAATGCAACAAACAGAAAAATATCTCTGACAACTCTGACAACTTTTTTTCTTTCACAATATTTTTTTTCCTTCTGTGAGTACCATACAATTTCAATTTTTAGGCCGGTGATACTGTTATGTTTCGGTAGCTGAGGAGTGCAGGTAAAAAAGGCAATACACCAGAGCAGTTGGAATAAATGAGATTGCAGTACCCTGACTAACCACCACAACTAGAGGCAGCCGTGGAGCGTTCCTACGTTGGTCCTAGACGCCTCGTCACAGCCTGAGAAACTAACTACACCTAAAGATAGAAATAGGAAAGCTATCTGCCCGGAGCAGAACCCCAAAGATAATAGAAAGCCCCCAAACATGTAATGGCGGTTAGACAAGAGGAAATACTGACACAGAAAGAAAATAGTATGAGCAAACGCTGGGGCCCAAACTATCTAAATAGAAAAGGATAGGAAGGGTACTTACTGCAATCCCAGAAAACCCTGAAAAGCACCAACTCTACTAATTTCAAAATCACCTGAGATCACACGACCTCTACCACCTAAATTAGTTCTCTGGTGTAACAAAATCAAAACAGCAGCCACTGAAAAAACTGGAAAAAGCAAAAGAACAAAACTCAGTGGCTGAACTAAACTGAGAGGGCAGAAGCCCCCGGAGGGGACCCTGAAGGCCCCCAAAGAAGTGCAGGACAAAATGCAAAAATATAGCACAAACACAAAAGAAGCAAAAGTCTTATCTGTAAGCAGGAGATGCAGACACGACACAGCAGGCTACAAGGGAAACTGGAATGAAGGATTCAGACCAGAACAATTGATCACCGGCAACCCTGATGGGAAAATGACTCCCTTATATAAGACCAGTCAGTAACACCTGATTCCCAGTCCTCACAATCTTCACTAGCACCGCTTGTAACCACCAGAGGGAGCCTCTGCTCAGAACTCATCTCAAACCCATTCACAACAGCCTGCTCTCAGCAGGCACTGAGGAAGCCGCCTCCCTCCAGGACCCCGGCGCCATCTTGGATCCGGGTCCTGGGAGGGAGGAAGCCCTCAGAACAGCGCGATCACATCGCGCTGGTCTGAGGGTCTCAGGGGGGCGCGCAGGGAGCCCCCACCCTGCGCGATCCTCCTCTGTGCCCCCAGTACACCGCGATCATGTTTGATCGCGGTGTGCTAGGGGTTAATGTGCCGGGAGCGGTCCGTGACCGCTCCTGACACCAGTCACGGGTGTCAGCTGTGATAATCAGCTGACACCCGGCGGCGATTAGCTGCGCTCCCCTCAGGAGCGCAGCTGATCGCCTATGACGTACTATCCCGTCCATGGGCAGAATGGCACGGGTTTTATGGACGGGATAGTACGTCTAATGTCAGAGAGGGGTTAAAGGGATCCCCGGTATGGAAGTTAGGACCGTTCCACTCAGCGCTCTGGTTCTGACCCCAGGCTGACGGGATGATGTGGGATATTAGAGGTAGTAGTCCAGTGGCTCTGGCTGACGGGATGATGTGGGATATTAGGGGTAGTAGTCCAGTGGCTCTGGCTGACGGGATGATGTGGGATATTAGGGGGAGTAGTCCGGTGGCTCTGGCTGACGGGATGATGTGGGATATTAGGGGGAGTAGTCCAGTGGCTCTGGCTGACGGGATGATATGGGATATTAGTGGTAGTAGTCCGGTGGCTCTGGCTGACGGGATGATGTGGGATATTAGGGGGAGTAGTCCAGTGGCTCTGGCTGACGGGATGATGTGGGATATTAGAGGTAGTAGTCCAGTGGCTCTGGCTGACGGGATGATGTGGGATATTAGGGGGAGTAGTCCAGTGGCTCTGGCTGACGGGATGATGTGGGATATTAGAGGTAGTAGTCCAGTGGCTCTGGCTGACGGGATGATGTGGGATTTAGGGGGAGTAGTCCGGTGGCTCTGGCTGACGGGATGATGTGGGATATTAGGGGGAGTAGTCCAGTGGCTCTGGCTGACGGGATGATATGGGATATTAGTGGTAGTAGTCCGGTGGCTCTGGCTGATGGGATGATGTGGGATATTAGGGGGAGTAGTCCAGTGGCTCTGGCTGATGGGATGATGTGGGATATTAGGTGTAGTAGTCCGGTGGCTCTGGCTGATGTGGGATATTAGGGGGAGTAGTCCAGTGGCTCTGGCTGACGGGATGATGTGGGATATTAGTGGTAGTAGTCCGGTGGCTCTGGCTGACGGGATGATGTGGGATATTAGTGGTAGTAGTCCGGTGGCTCTGGCTGACGGTATGATGTGGGATATTAGTGGTAGTAGTCCGGTGGCTCTGGCTGACGGGATGATGTGGGATATTAGGGGGAGTAGTCCAGTGGCTCTGGCTGACGGGACGATGTGGGATATTAGTGGTAGTAGTCCGGTGGCTCTGGCTGACGGGATGATGTGGGATATTTGGGGGAGTAGTCCAGTGGCTCTGGCTGATGGGATGATGTGGGATATTAGGGGGAGTAGTCCAGTGGCTCTGGCTGATGGGATGATGTGGGATATTAGGGGTAGTAGTCCAGTGGCTCTGGCTGATGGGTTGATGTGGGATATTAGGGGGAGTAGTCTGGTGGCTCTGGCTGATGGGATGATGTGGGATATTAGGGGGAGTAGTCCAGTGGCTCTGGCTGACGGGATGATGTGGGATATTAGAGGTAGTAGTCCAGTGGCTCTGGCTGACGGGATGATGTGGGATATTAGAGGTAGTAGTCCAGTGGCTCTGGCTGACGGGATGATGTGGGATATTAGGGGGAGTAGTCCGGTGGCTTTGGCTGACGGGATGATGTGGGATATTAGGGGGAGTAGTCCAGTGGCTCTGGCTGACGGGATGATATGGGATATTAGGGGTAGTAGTCCGGTGGCTCTGGCTGATGTGGGATATTAGGGGTAGTAGTCCAGTGGCTCTGGCTGACGGGATGATGTGGGATATTAGTGGTAGTAGTCTGGTGGCTCTGGCTGACGGGATGATGTGGGATATTAGGGGGAGTAGTCCAGTGGCTCTGGCTGATGGGATGATGTGGGATATTAGGGGTAGTAGTCCAGTGGCTCTGGCTGATGGGATGATGTGGGATATTGGGGGAGTAGTCCAGTGGCTCTGGCTGATGGGATGATGTGGGATATTAGGGGTAGTTGTCCGGTGGCTCTGGCTGATGGGATGATGTGGGATATTAGGGGGAGTAATCTGGTGGCTCTGGCTGATGGGATGATGTGGGATATTAGGGGGAGTTGTCCGGTGGCTCTGGCTGACGGGATGATGTGGGATATTAGGGGGAGTAATCTGGTGGCTCTGGCTGATGTGGGATATTAGGGGGAGTAGTCCGGTGGCTCTGGCTGATGGGATGATGTGGGATATTAGGGGGAGTAGTCCAGTGGCTCTGGCTGACGGGATGATGTGGGATATTAGGGTAGTAGTCCAGTGGCTCTGGCTGACGGGATGATGTGGGATATTAGGGGTAGTTGTCCGGTAGCTCTGGCTGACGGGACGATGTGGGATATTAGGGGTAGTAGTCCGGTTAGCTCTGGCTGACGGGATGATGTGGGATATTAGGGGTAGTAGTCCAGTGGCTCTGGCTGACGGGATGATGTGGGATATTAGGGGTAGTAGTCCGGTGGCTCTGGCTGACGGGATGATGTGGGATATTAGTGGTAGTAGTCCGGTAGCTCTGGCTGACGGGATTGTGTGGAGTATTAGTCCGGTAGCTTTGACGGGATGATGTCGGATAATATTAGTAGTCTGGTAGCTCTGACGGGATGATGTGGGATATTAGGGGTAGTAGTCCGGTGGCTGTGGCTGACGGGACGATGTGGGATATTAGGGGTAGTAGTCGGTGGCTCTGGCTGACGGGATGATGTGGGATATTAGGGTAGTAGTCCGGTGGCTCTGGCTGACGGGACGATGTGGGATATTAGGGGTAGTAGTCCGGTAGCTCTGGCTGACGGGATGATGTGGGATATTAGGGGTAGTAGTCCAGTGGCTCTGGCTGACGGGATGATGTGGGATATTAGGGGTAGTAGTCCGGTGGCTCTGGCTGACGGGATGATGTGGGATATTAGTGGTAGTAGTCCGGTAGCTCTGGCTGACGGGATTGTGTGGAGTATTAGTCCGGTAGCTTTGACGGGATGATGTCGGATAATATTAGTAGTCTGGTAGCTCTGACGGGACGATGTGGGATATTAGGGGTAGTAGTCCGGTGGCTCTGGCTGACGGGATGATGTGGGATATTAGGGGTAGTAGTCTGGTGGCTCTGGCTGACGGGATGATGTGGGATATTAGGGGTAGTAGTCCGGTGGCTCTGGCTGACGGGACGATGTGGGATATTAGGGGTAGTAGTCCGGTAGCTCTGGCTACGGGATTGTGTGGGATATTATAGTGAATGTGGCTATACACTCAGCTTTATATATAGAGATATAATTAT
>JARQOD010000001.1:190602788-190648153 GCA_033576555.1 Oophaga sylvatica
TAAACACCAGAGGAGCCTTGCTCAGAACTCATCTCAAACCATTCACAACAGCCTGCTCTCAGCAGGCACTGAGGAGCCGCCTCCCTCCAGGACCCCGGCGCCATCTTGGATCCGGGTCCTGGGAGGGAGGAAGCCCTCAGAACAGCGCGATCACATCGGCTGGTCTGAGGGTCTCAGGGGGGCGCGCAGGGAGCCCCCACCCTGCGCGATCCTCCTCTGTGCCCCAGTACACCGCGATCATGTTTGATCGCGGTGTGCTAGGGGTTAATGTGCCGGGAGCGGTCCGTGACCGCTCCTGACACACAGTCACGGGTGTCAGCTGTGATAATCAGCTGACACCCGGCGGCGATTAGCTGCGCTCCCTCAGGAGCGCAGCTGATCGCCTATGACGTACTATCCCGTCCATGGGCAGAATGGCACGGGTTTTATGGACGGGATAGTACGTCTAATGTCGAGAGGGGTTAAAGGGATCCCCGGTATGGAAGTTAGGACCGTTCCACTCAGCGCTCTGGTTCTGACCCCAGGCTGACGGGATGATGTGGGATATTAGAGGTAGTAGTCAGTGGCTCTGGCTGACGGGATGATGTGGGATATTAGGGGTAGTAGTCCAGTGGCTCTGGCTGACGGGATGATGTGGGATATTAGGGGGAGTAGTCCGGTGGCTCTGGCTGACGGGATGATGTGGGATATTAGGGGGAGTAGTCCAGTGGCTCTGGCTGACGGGATGATATGGGATATTAGTGGTAGTAGTCCGGTGGCTCTGGCTGACGGGATGATGTGGGATATTAGGGGGAGTAGTCCAGTGGCTCTGGCTGACGGGATGATGTGGGATATTAGAGGTAGTAGTCCAGTGGCTCTGGCTGACGGGATGATGTGGGATATTAGGGGGAGTAGTCCAGTGGCTCTGGCTGACGGGATGATGTGGGATATTAGAGGTAGTAGTCCAGTGGCTCTGGCTGACGGGATGATGTGGGATATTAGGGGAGTAGTCCGGTGGCTCTGGCTGACGGGATGATGTGGGATATTAGGGGGAGTAGTCCAGTGGCTCTGGCTGACGGGATGATATGGGATATTAGTGGTAGTAGTCCGGTGGCTCTGGCTGATGGGATGATGTGGGATATTAGGGGGAGTAGTCCAGTGGCTCTGGCTGATGGGATGATGTGGGATATTAGGTGTAGTAGTCCGGTGGCTCTGGCTGATGTGGGATATTAGGGGGAGTAGTCCAGTGGCTCTGGCTGACGGGATGATGTGGGATATTAGTGGTAGTAGTCCGGTGGCTCTGGCTGACGGGATGATGTGGGATATTAGTGGTAGTAGTCCGGTGGCTCTGGCTGACGGTATGATGTGGGATATTAGTGGTAGTAGTCCGGTGGCTCTGGCTGACGGGATGATGTGGGATATTAGGGGGAGTAGTCCAGTGGCTCTGGCTGACGGGACGATGTGGGATATTAGTGGTAGTAGTCCGGTGGCTCTGGCTGACGGGATGATGTGGGATATTTGGGGGAGTAGTCCAGTGGCTCTGGCTGATGGGATGATGTGGGATATTAGGGGGAGTAGTCCAGTGGCTCTGGCTGATGGGATGATGTGGGATATTAGGGGTAGTAGTCCAGTGGCTCTGGCTGATGGGTTGATGTGGGATATTAGGGGGAGTAGTCTGGTGGCTCTGGCTGATGGGATGATGTGGGATATTAGGGGGAGTAGTCCAGTGGCTCTGGCTGACGGGATGATGTGGGATATTAGAGGTAGTAGTCCAGTGGCTCTGGCTGACGGGATGATGTGGGATATTAGAGGTAGTAGTCCAGTGGCTCTGGCTGACGGGATGATGTGGGATATTAGGGGAGTAGTCCGGTGGCTTTGGCTGACGGGATGATGTGGGATATTAGGGGGAGTAGTCCAGTGGCTCTGGCTGACGGGATGATATGGGATATTAGGGGTAGTAGTCCGGTGGCTCTGGCTGATGTGGGATATTAGGGGTAGTAGTCCAGTGGCTCTGGCTGACGGGATGATGTGGGATATTAGTGGTAGTAGTCTGGTGGCTCTGGCTGACGGGATGATGTGGGATATTAGGGGAGTAGTCCAGTGGCTCTGGCTGATGGGATGATGTGGGATATTAGGGGTAGTAGTCCAGTGGCTCTGGCTGATGGGATGATGTGGGATATTAGGGGGAGTAGTCCAGTGGCTCTGGCTGATGGGATGATGTGGGATATTAGGGGTAGTTGTCCGGTGGCTCTGGCTGATGGGATGATGTGGGATATTAGGGGGAGTAATCTGGTGGCTCTGGCTGATGGGATGATGTGGGATATTAGGGGGAGTTGTCCGGTGGCTCTGGCTGACGGGATGATGTGGGATATTAGGGGGAGTAATCTGGTGGCTCTGGCTGATGTGGGATATTAGGGGGAGTAGTCCGGTGGCTCTGGCTGATGGGATGATGTGGGATATTAGGGGGAGTAGTCCAGTGGCTCTGGCTGACGGGATGATGTGGGATATTAGGGTAGTAGTCCAGTGGCTCTGGCTGACGGGATGATGTGGGATATTAGGGGTAGTAGTCCGGTAGCTCTGGCTGACGGGACGATGTGGGATATTAGGGGTAGTAGTCCGGTAGCTCTGGCTGACGGGATGATGTGGGATATTAGGGGTAGTAGTCCAGTGGCTCTGGCTGACGGGATGATGTGGGATATTAGGGGTAGTAGTCCGGTGGCTCTGGCTGACGGGATGATGTGGGATATTAGTGGTAGTAGTCCGGTAGCTCTGGCTGACGGGATTGTGTGGAGTATTAGTCCGGTAGCTTTGACGGGATGATGTCGGATAATATTAGTAGTCTGGTAGCTCTGACGGGATGATGTGGGATATTAGGGGTAGTAGTCCGGTGGCTGTGGCTGACGGGACGATGTGGGATATTAGGGGTAGTAGTCCGGTGGCTCTGGCTGACGGGATGATGTGGGATATTAGGGGTAGTAGTCCGGTGGCTCTGGCTGACGGGACGATGTGGGATATTAGGGGTAGTAGTCCGGTAGCTCTGGCTGACGGGATGATGTGGGATATTAGGGGTAGTAGTCCAGTGGCTCTGGCTGACGGGATGATGTGGGATATTAGGGGTAGTAGTCCGGTGGCTCTGGCTGACGGGATGATGTGGGATATTAGTGGTAGTAGTCCGGTAGCTCTGGCTGACGGGATTGTGTGGAGTATTAGTCCGTAGCTTTGACGGGATGATGTCGGATAATATTAGTAGTCTGGTAGCTCTGACGGGACGATGTGGGATATTAGGGGTAGTAGTCCGGTGGCTCTGGCTGACGGGATGATGTGGGATATTAGGGGTAGTAGTCTGGTGGCTCTGGCTGACGGGATGATGTGGGATATTAGGGGTAGTAGTCCGGTGGCTCTGGCTGACGGGACGATGTGGGATATTAGGGGTAGTAGTCCGGTAGCTCTGGCTACGGGATTGTGTGGGATATTATAGTGAATGTGGCTATACACTCAGCTTTATATATAGAGATATAATTACATTATAATTTGTTATAACTTAGTTACTATGCCGGGCTCTTCAGGTGGTTCTTTATAAAAAGAAACCTGTTAACTCTTGCTCTGCCTCCTGCTCGTCACTGCATCCCGCGTTCCTGCTTGTTATTATCCTACACACACATTGTGCGAATGCTGAATATTTGGTATTAGGTGTCTGAGGGACCAACCGGACACATTGTCACAGTGATGGTGGGCTGCGCTGCCAGACCTTATGGGCTCCACACGGACACCATGGCCAGCCATGCACAGAGGGAGGTAATGGTGAGTCTGAGGCAGATCCTCTGTCGGGATACAGGACAAATGGAGCCCACAGAGAGCTGGGTGATGGGCAGTGCCCGTCCTGTGTGAGCCGGTACATATACTGTGCAATCACCAGTCAGTGATGCCCGGTATCGCCACCACACGGCGGCGCTCCTCTCACTCTCCCATCCCCCGCCCAGACTCCGGGCAGCAGGAGGAGGAGGAGGATTATTACTGGAGATCTCCCGGCATCACCGGAGCGTCCTCATTACACCGGGCCGCTGAGCTGTCGTCCCTGCCCGCAGTGAGTACCCCCTGCACCTGTGTCCTGCACGCGCTGCCCTCACTATACACGGACAGTGGGTGAGGCTGGGCATACGCTGCCAGTGCATTGGTTATATGCGCCTAGTATTCTGTGTAGACCAGGTACTAATATACCATCTGTGGTAACACGGGCAGGCTGCCCCACTGAGGAGGTGGGCTCCATGTCTGCTGTCACTATGGCAGCCTCTCCATCCCCTCACCTCCCTCAGAGAATGCAGCAGGCTTACTGCCCCTGGTGTGGCTGATGTAATGGCCACAGTCCTAGAGCTTCATCATCCATCAGCTCCTGGAAGCTCTGATATCACCATGAAATGGTCACCAGCCTTCACTGCAGTCTCAGGGACATCGGTGGTGGCGATGGCGGCATCTGGCTGTGGTAATATTGTGCCAGTATTGTGGTATCGAGCCTTTTGTCTCCTGTGAAGGTTCCTGCACAAGTAGCGGGTAGGCCCCGTTCACACGGTCAGTATTTTACCTCAGTATTTGTAGCCAAAACCAGGAGTGTGTGATAAATACAGAAGTGGTGACGAGTTTCTATTACACTTTCCTCTGATTGTTCCTGGTTTTGCCTTACAGATACTGAGGTAAAATACTGACCAAATACTGACCGTGTGAATGTGGCCTAATACTGCAGCTTCTTGTTCTGTCTGGTGATCATTATGTGTCAGATTGTGAACTTATCCGCGCCCCACGCCGTCATTGGCACAACTTGCCGTTGTCGCCTAGGGTTAGACTATCGCTGGTCGTGGCTTGTAGCCTGGATGGGAGACCAGCCTCATCAGCCTGTCCATTGGGGGTGCCATTGCTGTTAACCCTTTTATCTGATGATTACTTCATCATAATTGTTACACAAAAAGCCAATTTTCCTGTCATTGTACCAGTAGGTTGCCATTGACTTGGTACAATAGAAGAGTTTTGTGTGCCAGGTGTATCCCGGTCACTGCTTCAGAGACTTCTACAACCTTTCTGGAGTTGTAAGCACCGAGGTGGCAGAATAGGAGTTCTGACAGATTGCTGGCAAAGAGGCCGTGGCCCACACCCACATTTGGCGCCTTACACCCTGGCAGCACCAGGCAGGCATGGCCTGGCTGCAGAGCATTGCAGCAGTTTGTCCCCGAGGTGGAAGATAATGCACTGTGTTTGGCTGCCATGTTGTTTGAGAAGCATGTGAATGGGGTTGTTATTGTTACATCCCTTTTACATGGTAAGGCCACATGCACATGTTGAGTATTTGGTCAGTTTTTTACCTCAGTATTTTTAAGCCAAAACCTGGAGTGGGTAATAAATACAGAAGTGGTGACGTGTTTCTGTTATACTTTTCCTCTGATTGTCCCACTCCTTGTTTTAGCTTACACATACTGAGGTAAATACTGACCAAATACTGAACGTGTGAACGTGGCCTAAAGAAAAATTCCGTACAATTTTTAAAGGTAGTCTGTAAATCCGCAAAAGAAAATTTAAATGATTAAAGCAGTTATTAAGGTGACTCATTTATAGCTATAATTACTTTTAAAAGTAATTTTATTCCATTTACATATTTGGGGGCTTGAGTGCACTCTTGGCGTATGCAAATTGTGGGGACGTAAAGGTGCACCAAGGTCTTGGCCACACCAATGGTGCACTGAAACCCCCTCATTATACGTACAATAAAATGAGTTTTGATAATTACAGCAATGAAACATACAATGGATATAGGGGCAAAGTCCCCTGCATAACTATTTAGTTTAATTGCATTTCAGGGGTGACACTCCATTTAATGGCACCTCTGAAAAATCCACCATAGGAATCAGAAGCGTGCGACTTGTCTTCATAGAGTCTTTATTAAATAGGCTAATCCTGGTGACGATCAGTTGTACACTTGCAGCTCATCCACTGCAAATCTGCAGAAATCTTAGTGTCAGGCTTGGATTTCTGCTATGGAAATATACATGTCGGATTTAGAATATTATTCGCTTTTCTTGGTTGCTCCAACCCCCAAGATGGGAGACTGCTGCTGGGCAACGCCAGGTGAATACCCAGATGGATACTTACATGTCTTTAGTTACCATTCATCTTCTATGACACAAGGAAGAGAGATGCTTAGCACAAAAGTGTGGGCCCATCAACCATCGTCAAGGTGATCTCATGAATCTGATGGGTCCCTGACCTAACTGCCAAGTATGAACACTTACCTATGGCACACGTTTGCCGCATCAGGACCAAACAGAAGGCTACAGTAAGCGCTGTCCCCTGCCTGTGGTGCTGAAGCTCCCTGTCATTATTCTCCCTGCTCAGCTGGCAACAGAGAGAAGAGAGAATAAATGAAAAACCCGACGTGGGGTCCCCCTTAGGTTTTGAACCAACCCGACAAAACTATACAGATGCGGGCTGCTATTCTCAGATTGGTTAGGGGCCATCAATATGGCCCCCCCAGCCTAAAACCAGCAGGCTGCAGCTGCCCAGAAAAGGCGCATCTATTAGATGTGCCTATACTGGAACTTTATCGAGTTCTTCCCACTTGCCCTGTAGTGGTGGCAAGTGGGGTTAATAAGGGGTTAATGTCACCTTTCTATTGTAAGGTGACATTAAGCCAGGCTCAGTAATGATGAGGTGTCAATAAGACACCTCTTCATTACTAATCCTATACTAAATAAAGGGTTAAATAAGCACACACACAATAAGAATAAAGTCTTTTAATGAAAGAATACACTACACATTTTTTAAAATCTTTATTACACTCCCATTCCATTATCGAAGCCCTCAATCTCCTGGAAAAAATATAAAATAAAAAAGCAACAATATCCCATAACTGTCCGCCGTACAGTCAAGTCCCACGGCGTAATTCCATCTCGGAGGGTTAATCAGTTTACAGCCGGAGCGCTGCTAATGCAGCCGATCCGACTATAAACTACTTGGGAATAAATGGGAGCAACGCGCACAGGCTCAGTGAGTAGTGGAGACTTCACTGAGCCTGTGCTGGCTGACAGCTGAACTCCTGTGAACTCAGCACTGTCATTTTCCCACGGTGTTGAGGTTACAGGAGTTCAGCTGTCAGCGAGTACAGGCTCAGTGACGTCACCCCCAGTCACTGAGCCTGTGCGCGCTTCTTCCATTCATTCCCGAGTAGTTTACAGTCAGAGCGGCTGCATTAAAAGACTTTATTCTTATTGTGTGTGTGCTTATTTAACCAGTTTATTTACTATAGGATTAGTAATGAATAGGTGTCTTATTGACACCTCTTCATTACTAAGCCTGGCTTAATGTCACCTTACAATAGAAAGGTGACATTAACCCGTTAATAACACCACTTGCCACCACTACAGGGCAAGTGGGAAGAACCCCACAGAGCTCCAGAATAGGCGCATCTAATAGATGCGCCTTTTCTGGGCAGCTGCGGGCTGCTTATTTTAGGCTGGGGCGCCCATATTCATGGCCCCTTACCAGCCTGAGAATAGCAGCCCCCAGCTGTATAGTTTTGCCGGGTTGGTTCAAAACCTAAGGGGGCCCCATGTCGGGTTTTTCATTTATTCTCCCTGCTCGCTGTTGCCGCCAGAGCAGGGAGAATAATGACAGGGAGCTTCAGCACCACAGGCAGGGGACAGCGGTTACTGTAGCTGTCCCGGTGGTCCGTGCGCACGGAGGACAGTGTGAACTGTTCTCCGTGTCCACGTGTACAGCACGTTTTGCAGTCCATGCGCTCCCACGAACACTGACAAGTCTCCATGTTTTGCACACGGACACGGTCCGTGAAAACACACTGACATGTGCATAGACACATTCATTTTAATGTGTCTATGTGTGTCAGTGTCTCCGGTACGTGAGGAAACTGTCACTACACGTATTGGAGCCACTGACGTGTGAAACATGCCTGAAACATCAAGAGCTAGTCTGAACAGGTGCATACCGAAAAAAGTAACTTAAATATCAAATACACGCAGTACCCTGGAGAGTGTGTGGCGAGACAGCAGTTTAATGCTAAATATTCATTCACTCAACATATACTAGACACACCCTTAGGGTAGTGGAGTTTACTCTTGAGGGAGTGGTCAAGGTAGTATGTGTTGGAGTGATTTGGTCAGTCAGTGTCCTGACTTCAGAGAGAGAGGACGTCTGGAGGGAGGAAGGAGTCCAGATTGCTCTATCACCAGCTTTGGAAAGTGGAGTCTAGTATAGGTGGTGTAATTCACCTTAGTCTAGTCAGAGCTGTACTTCATCAACATACATTGGAAGGAAAGAAGAAGTTTAGTGCAGAAAGTCTTCAGCATCCTGTCTAAAGGACGGTATCAGGTTCAGAGACGTGCTCCTGCCTATTGATAACTGAGCATCTGTAACTAACTTTGAAGTAAGGAAAAGAAAGAAGTGACTGCTCGACCCTTGGCTAGTTTGAGTGCTTATGTTACCAGCGTGGACAAGGCGAAAGGCACAGTGGTTTTATTGGATTAGTGCTTACGGATTGAACAAGTCCTGCACATTGCAACCGGTCACTGGGGACCGAAGGATCACTACTGTTTCAAGCAGAGTGGTAAGAAAACCAGGAATTTACCGGACCTTAGGTCGCGGCAAACAAGCCCCTTATAGTCAGTACGTAACTGGGGTCAGGGGAAGTGAAGACTTTGAGTCTCTGCAGGACAAAACAAGAATTCAGCTTCTTCGCAGGAAGGCTCCTAACACAAAGCTGACTGGGCAGGTACAGCTATAGATTAGCTGGAATCATAGAGGGGACTACGCTTCAGGCTGGTCGTACTCATCTTGTATTGAAAGTAAAGGAGGCCCCTAACTTGTCCAGCTGCTGTCTCAAGATACACTCTCCTTGGATCAGCCTCCCTGGGACCTGCCTGAACATCTTACAAGTAAAGGTATGGAAAGACGCTGACCGTGTGAGACTGTGTTCTTTATCTGCACCCGACTTCACAAATCCCATAGACTTTGAGGGACCAGTCCCACCTGTAGGGGACCCGACATCTAGCTGCCTCACCATCCCCTCAGAGATCTACAGCAGCGCTGGTACTAATTACCAGAAGACTACAGGTGGCGTCACGAACTGTATATGAACCTATCCCCTGTAAATATATCCCCAACATACGCCAGACCGCCAGGGCCACAGACCGAGCCACAGCTACCTGTGACAAACCCCATAGACTTCCATGGGCTCGGCTCTGAGTACCCCATTGCCCTGGTAACCCACAATTGTGGTGGCGGGTCGACACAAAAACTTGGCGTCACGAACAGGATATGAACCTATCCCCTGTAAATATATCCCCAACATACGCCAGACCGCCAGGGCCACAGACCGAGCCACAGCTACCTGTGACAAACCCCATAGACTTCCATGGGCTCGGCTCTGAGTACCCCATTGCCCTGGTAACCCACAATTGTGGTGGCGGGTCGACACAAAAACTTGGCGTCACGAACAGGATGCGAAACTCGCAGAATTGCGAGCCCTGTGTGCCTAAGGAATTGTTTTTATGAAAAAGGACTGTTTGCACTTTTGGCGCCAAAATCGCCATTTTTGTCGCCATATTCGCGCCCTCAGGCGCTGGAGAAGAAGGTGGGCGTACCTTCGTGGGCGTCTACCCCCCTGTGGCGCGAAGAAAATGCCTGCCCTCTCAAAGTGCTATTACAACATGCGGTCCTGCCCTACAGCAAAGGAGGTCCGCCTCCTCTTCACCTTCCCTGCGAGGAGGAGGAGACGCAAACCCCACCTCCACGGAAGAGACCGGATGTCTCCGGAGGAGGAAGAAGAAAGAATCTTCTGGAACATCATGGAGGCAGGACGTGTGCAGCCGAGCTGGGAAGCGGAGGAAGGCAGGCCCCGTGCCCCAGCCAAGCTGCCACCAACACCGGAGTTATCCGTGATCCTGCACCTGAAGCAGGCGTTGCTAGAGACAAGAGAAGAAAATGCACGCCTGAAGAAGATGGTCCAGGACCAACCTGGCTTTGAAGAAATCGAGAGACGCCGGCGTACCCTGGAACAGCGGAGGCTGTGGGACACGGTGGTCTCTCCCCTCAACGACCCCCCACGATTCCAGATACCGAAGAGTCTGCTGCCCAAGGCAAAGGAGCAACCGGAGGCTGCCCCCGAAAGTACCGATCCCGATCCCACCGGTGAAGCGGTGGAAGCGAAGGAGGTTGAGGAGGTACAGCCAATCCCGGAACGCCCGCCCGGCCAAGAGGCCGCAGCAGATGATCGGTCCCCGGCAGGGACACCGGAGGGGTCCTGTCCGTCACTACCAGATGTGGACTGGGACGAAATGGCGCGCCTGGATGACGTCGCCTACACCGCCCAGTGGGAACAGGAATGGCAGAGTCGTGAGGAGAAGAAGAAACGCCAGCAGGAGGAAGAGCGGGAAACTCAGAGGAACCGTCAGCGACAATATGCCGAGCTGATCGCGGACAAAGAGAGTGTCCGGAGAGATAAAGGTACCCTGAGGGAACCGCGGCGGCAGGGGTGTGTGACTGAGTTCCAGCTCCGGAAGGGCTGGGGCTTTATCCGTGAACCGGGCCTCTACCCAGCGGTCTTTGTCAGCAGGCGTGACGTAGAATCTCACCTGCCGCAAGGCCATCCCGGGAGGGACTTAGTAAATGGAGATATCGTCACATATACGCGGCACTGGGGAATGAAGGGATGGTATGCCCTTAACGTCACCGTCGTCCGTGACCCCGTCCCAGACGCAGGTACCGTCACCATTACCGCAGCGTCCCCGTCTCCAGCTCTAGCAGAATCCGGCCGTGCCCCAGCATCGCCCCCTGCAAATTCATCGCAACAAGCGACCCAGATTTCATCGCAAATTAAAGCCACATCTTCATCGCAACATGCGACCCAGTCTCAATCGCAATCCCTGACGCGGTCCATATCGCTAACTGTGATTGAAACGCAATCGGTGTCACGTGAAGAAAATGTACCCGTTGCGCCCCTAGAGGTTCGCACCAGAACTGTGGCGACCCAGACCCTAATCGCAGCACATGATTTGCTAGTCCTGGGATCTAGGGCCCATTGCATTGTTCCAGCCCCGGGGTGGAAAGTGTATTTGCAGAGAATGAATAGATAGTGAGGAAAAAGTGGTGAGATCCCTATCGGGTCTACCAAAAGTATAGAAAGTTTGAAAATGTTTTATAAAGTTTTGCACAAATTATATAGTGAATATATATATTTCTAACTGTAGAATGCCCGGCTGGGTAAATGATAAATAGTAACCAGAAAAAGTTTTTGCACTTTAGTATTATGTGATATTATATAATATGTCTTTGGTTTTACATTGGACTCGGAGGTTAAGGACTATGCTAACCCAGAACTTACTTGTAAATAGTTGCGCTTCGGTGCCCTATCTTGGTTTTACATAAACCAGTACAACTACCTCTGAAAACAAAACCCGTGTGGTGTGGCACTGAGTGAGGTCTGCAATTGGATGTCCTGCAGCCCACCCAGGACCTACGTTGAAGGTTTGGTGCGGGTCCTTCACAAGTATACTGTATATTTATTGAATGCTATTTAATACTTTTGTATTTCTATGATGTTTGCAACGTTCAAGATTTTCTCACCTCCCGGATGGGACGAACCAATGTTATTGTTTAATGTTTATTGCATAAACAAAATGTCTCTTTTGTATTTTACAGCCCGGGAGTGCTGTCTTTTACCATGGGGGAATGTGTAGCCCTGGTGTTAGGCACACGCAGTACCCTGGAGAGTGTGTGGCGAGACAGCAGTTTAATGCTAAATATTCATTCACTCAACATATACTAGACACACCCTTAGGGTAGTGGAGTTTACTCTTGAGGGAGTGGTCAAGGTAGTATGTGTTGGAGTGATTTGGTCAGTCAGTGTCCTGACTTCAGAGAGAGAGGACGTCTGGAGGGAGGAAGGAGTCCAGATTGCTCTATCACCAGCTTTGGAAAGTGGAGTCTAGTATAGGTGGTGTAATTCACCTTAGTCTAGTCAGAGCTGTACTTCATCAACATACATTGGAAGGAAAGAAGAAGTTTAGTGCAGAAAGTCTTCAGCATCCTGTCTAAAGGACGGTATCAGGTTCAGAGACGTGCTCCTGCCTATTGATAACTGAGCATCTGTAACTAACTTTGAAGTAAGGAAAAGAAAGAAGTGACTGCTCGACCCTTGGCTAGTTTGAGTGCTTATGTTACCAGCGTGGACAAGGCGAAAGGCACAGTGGTTTTATTGGATTAGTGCTTACGGATTGAACAAGTCCTGCACATTGCAACCGGTCACTGGGGACCGAAGGATCACTACTGTTTCAAGCAGAGTGGTAAGAAAACCAGGAATTTACCGGACCTTAGGTCGCGGCAAACAAGCCCCTTATAGTCAGTACGTAACTGGGGTCAGGGGAAGTGAAGACTTTGAGTCTCTGCAGGACAAAACAAGAATTCAGCTTCTTCGCAGGAAGGCTCCTAACACAAAGCTGACTGGGCAGGTACAGCTATAGATTAGCTGGAATCATAGAGGGGACTACGCTTCAGGCTGGTCGTACTCATCTTGTATTGAAAGTAAAGGAGGCCCCTAACTTGTCCAGCTGCTGTCTCAAGATACACTCTCCTTGGATCAGCCTCCCTGGGACCTGCCTGAACATCTTACAAGTAAAGGTATGGAAAGACGCTGACCGTGTGAGACTGTGTTCTTTATCTGCACCCGACTTCACAAATCCCATAGACTTTGAGGGACCAGTCCCACCTGTAGGGGACCCGACATCTAGCTGCCTCACCATCCCCTCAGAGATCTACAGCAGCGCTGGTACTAATTACCAGAAGACTACAGGTGGCGTCACGAACTGTATATGAACCTATCCCCTGTAAATATATCCCCAACATACGCCAGACCGCCAGGGCCACAGACCGAGCCACAGCTACCTGTGACAAACCCCATAGACTTCCATGGGCTCGGCTCTGAGTACCCCATTGCCCTGGTAACCCACAATTGTGGTGGCGGGTCGACACACTTGCACTCAAACATGCTAAAGTAAGACAATATGAATTACATGAAATGTGAATAGCAAAATGGCTTTTGAAACTTAGGAAATATGGGTGTATGGGTGAATATTTTGTGCTAAGCATCTCATATGAATTTTTCCTAAATTTCAAAAGCCATTTTGCTATTCACATTTCATGTATTTCATATTGCCTTGCTTTAGCATGATTGAGTGCAACCATTTTCGTATTTGATATACAAGGAAAAGAGATTTATTCTGTATATTCTGGATCACTTAGAGCCCTTGCAGAATAAATTGTAATGATGGTCACATTAGAATATAAAGATTTTTTCAATATGTGGTCAGTTTATAAGTCAGGTTACTGAAAAATATTGTTAATCATGAAATGTAACTAGATGTAATAAGATTACATACAACACACAATATTGTACATGTTATGATGGATAATGCATAAATTATAGTGATGCCCACCGCCATATGTTCGCACCCAGTGAAATACATGGCTTTGTTTGTGATAGTGGTGATGGGGATCCCGAACACCCTTTAGCCCTAATGAGGACTTGCCTGTTAGCACCTACTCTCACCCTATGAGGAACATTAATATTTTATGGATTCGGCAGGGATCTGGGTTGTGGTGCAGAAGTAGTACTTTCTCTCGGGTCCTGGGTCTGAGGGACTCTAGTGGTCCTTCTACCCTAAATGGTAGAGGGGGGGCATGTTACAGATTTTGTATTTAGGTCCAACATCTTCTGGTGCTATCTGTGTGAGGATGCCGGAGATGCCCTGTTGCCCAGTTGTGCAGTCCAGTTGTCTGTTAGTATGGATGTGACGCGCACCACATTGGTGGTACCAGGGCTATGGGGTACTCGGAACCGAGCCCATGGAAGTCTATGGGGAATGTCACTGGCAGCAGAGCTCGGTCCGTGGCCCTGGCGGTCATGCAATGGGGGATATTTACAGGGGATTGTAGTTATAGTTCGTGACGCCACCTGTGGTTTCTGATCTGATTGACCAGCGCTGCAGGGTAGATCTCTGAGGGGATGTTATGGCAGCTAGGTGTTAAGTCCCCCACAGGTGGGACTGGTCCCTCAAAGTCTATGGTGGTGATGCAGGGTGCAGATAAGAATTCAGTCACACACAATGCAGTCTCTTTCCATACCTTTACTTGTAGATGTTGCAGGTATGTCCCGGGAAGCTGGTCAGGTTGGAGAATGCACATTCAGGAAAACTGTTGAGCAGGTTAGAGGCCTCCTTTCTCCTTAAAGTGTATGTGAGTACAAACTTGCATAAAGTCAAGTGCAACTCTTTCAATAGCAACTATGCCCGGCCAACATTGTGGTGGAGCCTTCTATGTCTCTGATTATCAGATGATGAGAGAACTAAGTCCTTACTTTTGCAGGGTCCTGCTCAAAGTCCCTGTTCTCCCTGACTCCGGTTACGTATCAGCGCTTAGGGCTACCTTCTGCGACTTGAAGTCCAGCAAGGCTCCGGTTTTCTTATTACTAGCGTGAAGTACTAGCAATGCTTCGGACCCGGTGTCCGGTTTAACTAGTGAAGGTGATCTGTCACCTTGTCACTTTCCTTCTCCACTCGCCCTTCGCCCTTAACATAAGCACGTGTAGCAATGGTATAAAGGTCAGCTTTCCTTCAGTGCTCACTGACCTGTTCTCAGTTGAC
Source organism: Oophaga sylvatica (assembly GCA_033576555.1). Classification (NCBI taxonomy): domain Eukaryota; kingdom Metazoa; phylum Chordata; class Amphibia; order Anura; family Dendrobatidae; genus Oophaga; species Oophaga sylvatica. The sequence continues at coordinate 190,617,464 of JARQOD010000001.1, forward strand.
TCGTTGGTATAACTGCTGTAATCCCTTCCTTCTTTCCTTCACAGATCTCTGTCCAGAGCAGCTCACAGGACGCTTCGTCAGACTGTATTTACGCTGTAGCTCTGAGAGTCACTTCCACTTTCTTAGGAACACAGGCAGCTTGTTCTGAGTAGCAGGTTAAGGGGTAGCTCTGACTAGGCTAGGATGATTCACTTCACCCGTACTAGCCTCCACTTCCGTATAAGATGAGCTACACAAGCTCTGTCAGGATTCAGTCTTCTCTCCTCTCCCTCCGTCTGTCTCTGACTGAAACAGAAACTAAACTGTCTGAAGATGGATGGGATGACTCACTCCTGAGCCACCCTAGGCTTTGACTGACTAATCTATTTTGCTACGTCACACCACTTAAATAGTCTAATATGCCTCTAGTGGCAATGCTGAGAAGTGTGCGTGAATGAATATCAGGCTTTACAGTTACCTTTCTGTGCACTTTCCAGGAGACATGTGTGCCTGCGCAGCTGGGCCACACATCCCCCCCTAGTTAAACTCAGCACTCCCGGGCTGAAATAGAAAAGAAAAACATTTTTGTTTTGCATATAACATCAACATTAACTCATCCCTTGCGGGAGGTAAGGACTCTTTAACGTTACAATGTTACATGGACATAGAAAAATATGAAAATACTTTTCATAAATACAAGTATAACTTTGTGGAGGACCCGCACCAAAACCTCCCACGTGGGTCCTGGGTGGGCTGCAGGACTTCATAGCTGCAGACCTCACTCTAGGCCACACCATACGGGTTTTTCTTCAGAGGTAGTTTAGGCTTTATGTAAAACCAAATGGGGCACCGAAGTGCGAACTATTTACAAGAAAGTTTTTGGGCTGGCAAAGTCCACAGCCACGCAGTCCTTTGCATGATAAAACACTTTTCAAGTAAAAATCACATTTCACTTTAACTCTTTACCCAGCCGGGTATTCTACTTTAAATAAGCAAACATACTATGTAAACATTTATCAATAGTAAGTGCAAATTTCATCTTTTTAAAACTTTATACATGTTCAGGTGCAGTAAACCCCTGTCTGGGTCCTACTGTTTTTCATCTTTCTTGCTTACAACAATTACTTTTTCCATCCCTGGGGCCAGAAGTATACGATGCCCTTGGGAACCCATCACAAGAAGATCGTGTCCTGCAATGTACGTTTGTGTAGCTACATCTTTTGTTTGATCTGGGGACCCAACGGGTTCTCCCTGAAGTAGAACGCAGGTTGCGTTGCAGAAGGTGCCGCAGTGTACAATTCAGATGCGCTTCGAACTGGTCGCAGGTTGCGATGCTGAATGGTCGCAGATGGCGATGCCGAAATAGTCGCAGGTTGCGTTGGGGTGCACGGCCTGGTGCGGACGCCAAAGATGACGCTGCTGGGGTTCGCGGTGCTGTGGCACGGGAACCTCACTGGCTTCAGGGACGGGGTCGCTGACACGGGTGACGTTTAAGGCGTACCACCCTTTTAACCCCCAGTGCCGCGTGTAGCTGACAATGTCCCCGTTTAATAGATCCCTCCCAGGGTCCGATGGGTAAGTGGGACTCACATCTCTCGACTCACAAAGATCTCTGGTAAGGCCCGGCTCTGTATGAAGCCCCAGCCTTTTCGGAGTGGAACCCTGTTATGCACCCCTGGCGCCCGGTTCCCGTGCGTACCTTTGTTCTTCCGGACGGTCTCCTTGTCAGCGAGGAACTTTTCATGGTACGCCCTGCTGCGGCCTCTCTCTGCTCCTGTTGGCGTTGCTTATCCCGATCACGGCGTCGCTGCTCATTCTCCACTTTTACAGCATAAGTGACGTCATCCAGATACTGCATTGCGTCCCAATCGATTTCTGGCAATGATGGCTGGGACCCCTCCGGTGTTCCTACCGGGGAACTGTAATCTGCTGCGGCCTCCTGGCCTAGCGGCACTCCGGAACGGCAGGGCTCCTCAGCCTCCTTCTCTTCCACCGCTCCATCGGTGGGGTCAGGTACAGCTCTTTTGGGGCCGGCCTCCGGTTTTCCTTCAGCTTTCTTCAGCAGTGACACAAGAAGGTCAGGTAATGGCGTTGTTCCTGTAGGAGAGAACACTGCGTCCCACAGCAGCCGCTGTGTCTGGGTACGCCAGCGTCTCTCGGTTCCTCCATGTCTGCCTGGTGCTGGATCAACTTTTTAAGCGCCGCATTCTCCTCCTTACTCCAGCAGGTTGTTGAAGGTCCCGGACTAGGGATGGCTCCGGTTCAAGCAACAGCTTTTACTGGGAAACAGGGCCTGCGCTCCACCGCTCCCTCACAAGCTGCTCTTGTCCTTCCTGCCATCTCTCTCCAGGCCAGACTGTGGTTTCCATCAGGAACAATCTGGTCCCTCCGTGGAGGCGGGATTTGCGCTTCCTCCTTTTTGCATAGAAGATAAGAGTGAGGCGGATCTCCCTTGCAGTGGGTAGGATCTCACATTATAGTAGCATTTTGAGAGGGCGGCCATAACTTTCGCGCCACAGGGGGGGTACGCCCACGAATGCACGCCACCTTCTTCACCAGCGCCTCAGGGCGCGAATATGGCGGTCAAAATGGCGGAAAATGGCGCCAAAAATCACAAAACAGCAACACAGTCTTTTTGCACAAAACAGTTCAATAGGCACACAGGACTCAAATCAGTAAGCTTCGTATCCTGTTTGTGACGCCAAAGATGAGCGCACACATTGACCAGGGTTATGGGGTACTCGGAACCGAGCCCGTTGAAGTCTATGGGGAATGTCACTAGCAGCAAGCTCGGTCCGTGCCCTGGCGGTCATTCAAAGGGGGATATTTACAGGGGATTGTAGTATAGTTCGTGACGCCACCTGTGGTTTCTGATCTGATTGACCAGCGCTGCAGGGTAGATCTCTGAGGGGATGTTATGGCAGCTAGGTGTTAAGTCCCCCACAGGTGGGACTGGTCCCTCAAAGTCTATGGTGGTGATGCAGGGTGCAGATAAGAATTCAGTCACACACAATGCAGTCTCTTTCCATACCTTTACTTGTAGATGTTGCAGGTATATCCCGGGAAGCTGGTCAGGTTGGAGAATGCACATTCAGGAAAACTGTTGAGCAGGTTAGAGGCCTCCTTTCTCCTTAAAGTGTATGTGAGTACAAACTTGCATAAAGTCAAGTGCAACTCTTTCAATAGCAACTATGCCCGGCCAACATTGTGGTGGAGCCTTCTATGTCTCTGATTATCAGATGATGAGAGAACTAAGTCCTTACTTTTGCAGGGTCCTGCTCAAAGTCCCTGTTCTCCCTGACTCCGGTTACGTATCAGCGCTTAGGGCTACCTTCTGAGACTTGAAGTCCAGCAAGGCCTCCGGTTTTCTTATTACTAGACGTGAAGTACTAGCAATGCTTCGGACCCCGGTGTCCAGTTAAACTGAGTGAAGGTGATCTGTCACCTTAGTCACTCTTCCTTCTCCACTCGCCCTTCGCCCTTAACATAAGCACGTGTAGCAATGGTATAAAGGTCAGCTTTCCTTCAGTGCTCACTGACCTGTTCTCAGTTGACTCGTTGGTATAACTGCTGTAATCCCCTTCCTTCTTTCCTTCACAGATCTCTGTCCAGAGCAGCTCACAGGACGCTTCGTCAGACTGTATTTACGCTGTAGCTCTGAGAGTCACTTTCCACTTTCTTAGGAACACAGGCAGCTTGTTCTGAGTAGCAGGTTAAGGGGTAGCTCTGACTAGGCTAGGATGATTCACTTCACCCGTACTAGCCTCCACTTCCGTATAAGATGAGCTACACAAGCTCTGTCAGGATTCAGTCTTCTCTCCTCTCCCTCCGTCTGTCTCTGACTGAAACAGAAACTAAACTGCTCTGAAGATGGATGGGATGACTCACTCCTGAGCCACCCTAGGCTTGACTGACTAACTACTGCTACGTCACACCACTTAAATAGTCTAATATGCCTCTAGTGGCAGTGTTGAGAAGTGTGCGTGAATGAATATCAGGCTTTACAGTTACCTTTCTGTGCACTTTCCAGGAGACATTGTGCCCTGCGCAGCTGGGCCACATCTCCCCCCCTAGTTAAACTCAGCACTCCCGGGCTGAAATAGAAAAGAAAAACATTTTTGTTTTGCATATAACATCAACATCTTAACTCATCCCTTGCGGGAGGTAAGGACTCTTTAACGTTACAATGTATACAATGGACATTAGAAAAATATGAAAATACTTTTTCATAAATACAAGATACTTGTGGAGGACCCGCACCAAACCTCCCACGTGGGTCCTGGGTGGGCTGCAGGACTTCTGAGCTGCAGACCTCACTCTAGGCCACACCATACGGGTTTTTCTTCAGAGGTAGTTTAGGTTTTATGTAAAACCAAAATGGGGCACCGAAGTGCGAACTATTTACAAGAAAGTTTTTGGGCTGGCAAAGTCCACAGCCACGCAGTCCTTTGCATGATAAAACACTTTTCAAGTAAAATCACATTTCACTTTAAGGCTAAGTTCACACGTTGCGGAATTGCCGCGGAAATTTCCGCGGCAATCCCGCACTTCTCCCGCAGAAAATACGCACTTTTTTTTATGCTGATTCCCGCCAGAATAATAGCGTTTTGCAAGCGTAATTAGCTTGCAGAATGCTAGCGTTTTCCTAGCGATCTGTAGCATCGCTTGGAAAACTGATTGACAGGTTGGTCACACGAGTCAAACATAGTGTTTGACAAGTGTGACCAACTTTTTACTATTGATGCCGCCTATGCCGCATCAATAGTAAAAAGATCTAATGTAAAAATAATAAAAAAAAAAATAAATAATGATATTCTCACCTTCCGGCGGCCCCCGCAGCCTTCCCGCCTTCAGCGACGCTCCCGGCAACTCCGGTCCCAGGAGTGCTTTGCGACAAATCACACCGATGACGTAGCATCTCGCGAGACCGCTATGCCATCTGGGTGATTCTCGCAAAGGACTCTTGGGACCGGAAGTTGCCGGGAGCGTCGCTGAAGGCGGGAAGGCTGCGGGGGCCGCGGGAAGGCTGCGGGGGCCGCCGGAAGGTGAGAATATCATTATTTTTTATTTTAATTATTGTTTTACCAGGGATATGGTACCCAGGGCCTGGAGGAGAGTCTCCTCTCCTCCAGACCCTGGGTACCATCGCACATGAACCGCTTACATTGCGCATGGTGGGCACAGCCACATGCGGAAAGTAAGCGGTTCAATGCATTCCTATGGCGGCGGAATCACCGCGATTACGCTAAATTAATGAACATGTTGCTATTTTTTCCGCGAAGCGTTTTTTTTCGCGGAAAAAAAACGCAACATGTGGCCAAAACATGCGGAATCAATTAACATGTATAGGATGCTTAATGCTTGCGTTTTTATCGCGTTTTTACCGCGGAAAACCGCAGAAAAACCGCGAAAAAAACGCAATTATTCCTGATCGTGTGCACTTAGCCTAAGGCTAAGTGCACACGTTTGCAGAATGTTTGCAGAATATTCCTGAGCAAAACCGGACTTTTTTGCGCGGCAAAAACGCGCGTTTTTTTGCGCGGATTTTGCGCGTTTTTGGTGCGTTTTTTGCGCGGTTTTGACGCGTTTTTACCGCGATTTTTTCCTGAACTTTCTAGGTCAATAATAAAGAGGGAAAAACGCTAGAAATCCGCAAAATTAATGGACAAACTGCTAGATTTTCCGCGATGCGTTTTTTTTGCGGAAAAAAACGCACCATGTGCACAAAATTTGCGGAATTCATTCTAAATGATAGGATGCTTAATACATGCGTTTTTGACGCGTTTTTTCCCGCGAAAAAACGCGAAAAAAAAACGCAAATATTTCTGAACGTGTGCACTTAGCCTAACTCTTTACCCAGCCGGGTATTCTACTTTAAATAAGCAAACATACTATGCAAACATTTATCAATAGTGAAGTGCAAATCTTCATCTTTTTCAAACTTTATACATGTTCAGGTGCAGTAAACCCCTGTCTGGGTCCTACTGTTTTTCATCTTTCTTGCTTACAACAATTACTTTTTCCATCCCTGGGGCCAGAAGTATACGATGCCCTTGGGAACCCATCACAAGAAGATCGTGTCCTGCAATGTACGTTTGTGTAGCGACATCTTTTGTTTGATCTGGGGACCCAACGGGTGTCTCCCTGAAGTAGAACGCAGGTTGCGTTGCAGAAGGTGCCGCAGTGTACAATTCAGATTGCGCTTCAGAACTGGTCGCAGGTTGCGATGCTGAAATGGTCGCAGATGGCGATGCCGAAATAGTCGCAGGTTGCGTTATGGGTGCACGGCCTGGTGCGGACGCCAAAGATGACGCTGCTGGGGTTCGCAGTGCTGTGGCACGGGAAACCTCACTGGCTTCAGGGACGGGGTCGCTGACACGGGTGACGTTTAAGGCGTACCACCCTTTTAACCCCCAGTGCCGCGTGTAGCTGACAATGTCCCCGTTTACAAGATCCCTCCCAGGGTGCCCGATGGGTAAGTGGGACTCCACATCTCTCCGACTTACAAAGATCTCTTGGTATAGGCCCGGCTCATGTATGAAGCCCCAGCCTTTGCGGAGCTGGAACCCTGTTATGCACCCCTGGCGCCGCGGTTCCCGTCGCGTACCTTTGTTCTTCCGGACGGTCTCCTTGTCAGCGAGGAACTTTTCATGGTACCGCTGCCGCTGTGCCTCTCTCTGCTCCTGTTGGCGTTGCTTATCCCGATCACGGCGTCGCTGCTCATTCTCCACTTTTACAGCATAAGTGACGTCATCCAGATACTGCATTGCGTCCCAATCGATTTCTGGCAATGATGGCTGGGACCCCTCCGGTGTTCCTACTGTAATCTGCTGCGGCCTCCTGGCCTAGCTGGCACTCCGGAACAGGCAGGACTCCCTCAGCCTCCTTCTCTTCCACCGCTCCATCGGTGGGGTCAGGTACAGCTCTTTTGGGGCCGGCCTCCGGTTTTCCTTCAGCTTTCTTCAGCAGTGACACAGGAAGGTCAGGTAATGGCGTTGTTCCTGTAGGAGAGAACACTGCGTCCCACAGCAGCCGCTGTGTCTGGGTACGCCAGCGTCTCTCGGTCTCCTCCATGTCTGCCTGGTGCTGGATCAACTTTTTAAGCGCCGCATTCTCCTCCTTTATCTCCAGCAGGGTTTGTTGAAGGTCCCGGACTAGGGATGGCTCCGGTTCAAGCAACAGCTTTACTGGGGAACAGGGCCTGCGCTCCACCGCTCCCTCACACAGCTGCTCTTGTCCTTCTGCCATCTCTCTCCAGGCCAGACTGTGTTTTCCATCAGGAACAATCTGGTCTCCTCCGTGGAGGCGGGATTTGCGCTTCCTCTTTTTTGCATAGAAGATTAAGAGGAGGCGGATAGGATAGGATCTCACATTATAGTAGCATTTTGAGAGGGCGGCCATAACTTTCGCGCCACAGGGGGGGGTACGCCCACGAATGCACGCGCACCTTCTTCACCAGCGCCTCAGGGCGCGAATATGGCGGTAAAATGGCGGAAAATGGCGCCAAAAATCACAAAACAGCAACACAGTCTTTTTGCACAAAACAGTTCAATAGGCACACAGGACTCACATCCAGTAAGCTTCGTATCCTGTTTGTGACGCCAAAGATGAGTCGCACAACACCAGGGTTATGGGGTACTCGGCACCGAGCCCGTTGAAGTCTATGGGGAATGTCACAAGTAGCACAGCTCGGTCCGTTGCCCTGGGCGCTCATTCAAAGGGGGAAATTTACAGGGGATTGTAGTTATAGTTCGTGACGCCACCTGTGGTTTCTGATCTGATTGACCAGCGCTGCAGGGTAGATCTCTGAGGGGATGTTATGGCAGCTAGGTGTTAAGTCCCCCACAGGTGGGACTGGTCCCTCAAAGTCTATGGTGGTGATGCAGGGTGCAGATAAGAATTCAGTCACACACAATGCAGTCTCTTTCCATACCTTTACTTGTAGATGTTGCAGGTATGTCCCGGGAAGCTGGTCAGGTTGGAGAATGCACATTCAGGAAAACTGTTGAGCAGGTTAGAGGCCTCCTTTCTCCTTAAAGTGTATGTGAGTACAAACTTGCATAAAGTCAAGTACAACTCTTTCAATAGCAACTATGCCCGGCCAACATTGTGGTGGAGCCTTCTATGTCTCTGATTATCAGATGATGAGAGAACTAAGTCCTTACTTTTGCAGGGTCCTGCTCAAAGTCCCTGTTCTCCCTGACTCCGGTTACGTATCAGCGCTTAGGGCTACCTTCTGCGACTTGAAGTCCAGCAAGGCCTCCGGTTTTCTTATTAATAGACGTGAAGTACTAGCAATGCTTCGGACCCCGGTGTCCGGTTAAACTGAGTGAAGGTGATCTGTCACCTTAGTCACTCTTCCTTCTCCACTCGCCCTTCGCCCTGCTCTCGCCCTTAACATAAGCACGTGTAGCAATGGTATAAAGGTCAGCTTTCCTTCAGTGCTCACTGACCTGTTCTCAGTTGACTCGTTGGTATAACTGCTGTAATCCCCTTCCTTCTTTCCTTCACAGATCTCTGTCCAGAGCAGCTCACAGGACGCTTCGTCAGACTGTATTTACGCTGTAGCTCTGAGAGTCACTTTCCACTTTCTTAGGAACACAGGCAGCTTGTTCTGAGTAGCAGGTTAAGGGGTAGCTCTGACTAGGCTAGGATGATTCACTTCACCCGTACTAGCCTCCACTTCCGTATAAGATAAGCTACACAAGCTCTGTCAGGATTCAGTCTTCTCTCCTCTCCCTCCGTCTGTCTCTGACTGAAACAGAAACTAAACTGCTCTGAAGATGGATGGGATGACTCACTCCTGAGCCACCCTAGGCTTTACAGTTACCTTTCTGTGCACTTTCCAGGAGACATGTGTGCCCTGCGCAGCTGGGCCACACAGATGCAACAGAATCGATTTCCTGATTCGTATCACACAGATCCTGAATTCAATCTTCAGGCTTCATAGACATTGTACAACTTCTGCATTCAAGACGACAAAACTAATGCAATCAGGAAAACAAATGTTAGAAATATAAGAGACTATTGAAGAAAATATAAAATGGATTTTTGACACCCCCACTGTAATACTTGCTGCACAGGCATCCAAAAACAAACATGTTTGGGTCTTTTTTTTTTTTTTTTTCCCTGAGCCAATGCTACTGCCATAAGAAGAGTAGGTAATGCAAGGAGCAACTCCTGAAGTTCCACAGCAGCACCTCTCCTTTGATCCCTGGTGCATTGTCCTGGTCTAATCCTCATTTTGTAGTATTTACTATGATTAAAACAGTGGTCCTCCTCTCTTAGGGTGTGTTTCCACGATCCGGAATTGTTCAGTAATTGCTGCGTGTTTGACGCTGTGCGCTGGCGCAGCGTCAAACACGCAGCGTCCAGATGTTACAGCATAGTGGAGGGGATTTCAAGAAATCCCGTCTCCACTATGCTTAAAAACACGCAGGCGGCAGACCTGCGTTAACGGACATGCGGCGCGTCTTTTTAGACCGCAGCATGTCCTATTCCACATCGCCGCAAGGGAAATAACACAGATCTGTGTAGCCCTGCGGTCATTCCGGATGTGTTCCGGATGTGTTCCATTAACACATCTGGATTGAACGCGCGTTCACTAGGGGGCGGGTCTTTGGGCGGAGCGGACTTTCCGCTCCGTCCAAAACGCTGTGGTTCCGGATCGTGGAACCACAGCCTTAGTGTAATGGGTCTGTTTACACTCCTTCATTTAGCTCCATTTATACCTGGGAAAGCTCTGCTGTACTGCTGTACAGGATAAATGGATCCATGGACCCCCATTCACCCTGTAGTAGGAGATTCGGCAATATAACACTTTATTATTTGTTATTTTGATGTTATAACATTTCAGCTTATATACCCGATGAACAGTAGAAGTGCAGGAACACGTGTACAAGTAATGCTTCTAACACTTTAACACACGCATATACTTACATCAATATATGAAGGAGGACATATGTGATGGGGGCTCTCTCTTCTGATCAGCCATTGTGTAGTCTCAGGAGATTCTGCCTGATACCTAGAGAGATGGATAATTTGTGATCAACAGCAATTAGTTATACATAAACTATAGATGCTGATGTTAGTACTGTGCGGTAATTATAGCAACAGTAATAAGCAGCGGCGCACACAGCAATGCGCTAAAACATCCAGAGGGATTACACCTCCGACCCACTGTTCTGTTCTCTGTTTTTTAGAGGACATGGTTAATCAGGATTATATATAATTTTATTTTTATATAAATATAACAAATATAACAATGATGGTCAAAACATCCTCAGTGTTACTGTTGTAAGGTTTTTTCTGATACAGTAATATATATTATCATAGTACAATAGTGGCCAAAAGTTTTGAGACTGACATAAACTTTGACATTAACAAAGTTTGCTACTGCAATGTTTTTAGATCTTTTAGGCTATGTGCACACGATGCGTTTTTAATGCGTTTTTGCGGCGTTTTTTTCCGCGCGGAAATGGTCCAAAACGGCAATGGCATCCTTATGCAAGGTAATTCAATGACAATCCTGAAGTGTTGTGCACATGATCAGTAAATTTCCGTTTGTATTTGCAGTGTTTTTTTTTCTGCAGCATGTCAATTCTTTTTGCATTTCTGCACCTATTGACTTCAACTGAGTCAGTCAAGTCCGCAGCAAAAACGCAGGTATAAAAATGTTTGCGGATTTGCTGCGTTTTTGTTTTGCGTTTTTACCAGTTTTGAATAGTGTGTTTCCCACGCTTTCATCTGTATGACAACGTGGAAAACACCCGTGCGGTAGTTCTTATCGGTGGTAATGCTGCTGCCGGTAAGACTGTCGGTCGAGTGCTGCGGGATCATGCTGTCAGAAGTCAGTGTGACCCTGCAGCTGTGACTGCGACCCACGGTAACGCTACCGCCGATAAGGCCGGCGGTCAAAGTGCTGCAGGATCATGCTGGCAGATGTCAGCGTGACCCCGCAGCTGTGACTATCACCCGCGGTAACGTTACTGCCGGTACTGTCGGTCATAGCGCTGCAGGATCATGCTGGAAGATGTCAGCGTGACCCTAAAGCTGTGACTGTGACCCGCAGGCATGGGCCATTGAGACTACTTCTCCCATCTGGCTACGTCTGCTGTCACTGATAACAGTGACAGCAGGTGCTACTGATTGGAGACGTAGTCTCATCTGCCAGCGCCTGTGCTCACAGTTAAAAAATAAATAAATAAATACACATTCACATAAAAATAAAAAAACACATTATACTCACCTAACACCAAATGCCCGATGCCCTCATCTTCTATAAATAATGTAAAGTAATAAACCAACATATACGGTATACCCATGTGTCCACCGTAGTCCACGTAATCCAGAGTGTCCCACGGCAATCTCACGTGTAGAACAGTCACATCGGGAGATGTGACTGCTCTACCCGGCCGCCGGCGATACACTGACAGGAGGTAATCGCTCTTCACTCCCACTGCGGGACAACTTTTCCACACAGCAGTGGTGCTGTAAGTGAGAGCACTGTAGCTGATCAGCTGATGAACTCCAGTGAACTCTCTCACTGCAGCTCAGTGATGCACTGCGTGAGCGATTACCTCCTGTCAGTGTATCGCCGGCTGTCTTTGAGAGCAGTTACATCACTGATGTGACTGCTCTCAAATTGATCAGGATCGTCATGGGAAATTATGGATTATCTCTGCGGACAGGTGAGGAATATTGTGGTTAATTTTATATTTGTTGCAGGAGACGTTTGCTTCGGTGGATTAGGTGTTCGGTGAGTATGGTTTAATTAAGATTATTAAAGGAGTCTGTGCCATTATTTCAAATAAAGAACTTTATTCTGGGTGTCTTTGTTCTTATATATTATCACTATGGGGTTACTAATGGATAGGTGTCTTATAGACGCTTCTCCATTACTAACCTGTGGGCTTGATGTCACCTGACAATACAAAGGGGACATCAACTCCACAAATATGAACCTGTTATGTTTTGGTAGCTGAGGAGAGCAGGCAAAAACGGCAATACACCAAAAGATAGAAAGAGGAAAGCTATCTGCCCCGGAGCAGATCCCCAAAGAACATAGGAAGCCCCCAAACATGTAATGGCGGTTAGACCAGGGTTCGACAAACCCGGGCGCCAGGTCGCCAGTGGCGCCTAGAAAATCATGCCTGGCGCCCGGGTTTGTCGGGGCCCTGAGCAGGCGAGGGGGGCCCACTCGCCGTCGGGCACCCCGGCGCCCGTTAGCGGAGGAGAGCGGTGTCAGCGCCGCCAACCGCCCCCGCCTGCTCAGGGCCCCGGCAGCAGCTGGCACAATACTTACCTCTCCCGAGCCTCCGCTGCCGCAGCTCCGGGCTCCAGGGGGCGCCGGCGCTTCCTCTCACAGCAGCGCCGCTGAATGACGTCATCATTCAGCGGCCGGCTGTGGCAGAGAGCGCGGACGCCGGACAGGTGAGATGTGGTGTGTGTGTCTGTGTGTGTGTGTCTGTGTGCATCAGTGTGTGTGTGTATGTGAGAGAGTGCTTGTTTGCTGCATGTGTGATGGTGGTGGGGGGAGGGCAGTTATGATGGGGAGGCATTGATGATACTGGGCAGGCATTGATGATGATGGGGAGACATTGATGATAATGGGCAGGCATTGATGAAGATGGAGATTCATTGATGATGATGGGGAGGCATTGATGATGATGGGGAGGCATTGATGATAATGGGCAGGCATTGATGATGATGGGGAGGCATTGATGATGATGGGGAGACAATGATAATGATGAGGAGTCAATGATGATGATGGGGAGGAGATGATGATGAAATGAAGAAAAAATTTTTTGGCTGGCTCCTAGATTCTGAACAACTTTGTCGACCCCTGGGTTAGACAAGAGGAAATACAGACACAGACAGAAAATAGTATGAGCAAACGCTGGGGCCCAATCTGCCTGGACAGAAAAGGATAGGAAGGATACTTACTGCAATCCAAAAAACCCTAAAAAAAGCCAACGCTACTAATTGCAAAAACACCTGAGATCACACGACCTCTACCACCTAAATTAGTTCTCTGGTGTAACAAACTAAGCCGCAGCCACAGAAAAAACTGGAAAAGGCAAATGAACAAACAACAGTGGCTCCAGAGGAACCGAGAGGCGCCCAAGCCCCCCGAGGAGGGGAACCTGGCCAACCTCACAGAAATGCAGAGAAAATTGCAAATGGCAAGCACAAAAACAAAAAACAGAAAATATCTTATCTGAGAGCAGGAGAAGAGGCAAGACTCAGCAAGCTTCCAAGTGAACCAGGTAACAACGTTGAGACAAGAACAATTGATCACCGGCAACCATGATGGGGGAAACCTCCCTTATATCCAGCCAGTCCGTGATTCCTGATTGCCAATCCTCATTGAATGGTTCAGTACCGTTTGTAACCACCAGAGGGAGCTTCTGCTCAGAATTAATTTGTAAAACATTCATAACAGTACCCCCCTTGAGGAGGGGTCACCAAACCCTCATTTGTGCAACCAGGTCGGTCAGGATGAGCTCTGTGATACGCACGGATCAGTCTCCTAGCATGGATGTCCGAAGCAAACACCCAAGAATTGTCCTCCTGACCATAACCTCTCCACTTAACCAAATACTGGAGTTTCCGTCTAGAAAAACGAGAATCCAATATTTTCTCAACCACATACTCCAGATTGCCCTCAACCAAAACAGGGTCAGAGGGCGCAGCCATAGGAACCACTAGCTCGACAAACCTCTTCAATAAGGACTTGTGGAACACGTTATGGATCTTAAATGTCCCTGGAAGAAGTAACCGAAAGGAAACAGGATTAAGAATCTCCATGATCTTATAAGGTCCAATGAACCTAGGCTTAAACTTAGGAGATGCAACTCTCATAGGGATATTTCTTGAGGACAACCAGACCAAGTCCCCCACTTTAAACCGAGGACCATCAGTCCTATGCCGGTTGGCAAACCGCTGGGCCTTCTCTTGAGAGAGGGACAACCTCTCCACTACCTGGTCCCAAATCTGCTGCATACGCTCCACAACAGAGTCAACACCCGGACAGACAGAAGCCTCCGTCTGTCCCGAAGAAAATCGAGGGTAAACCCAAAATTGCAGAAAAATGGAGACATCAAAGTGGCAGAGCTTGCCCTATTATTAAGAGCAAACTCAGCCAAAGGCAAAAAAGAGACCCAGTCATCTTGATCAGCAGACACAAAGCATCTCAGATAAGTCTCCAATGTCTGGTTTGTTCTCTCAGTTTGTCCATTGGTCTGAGGATGAAAAGCAGAGGAGAAAGACAATTGAACACCAAGTTTAGAACAAAACGTCCTCCAAAATCTGGAAACAAACTGGACTCCTCTGTCAGACACAATGTTCTCACAGGAATGCCGTGTAACCGAACCACGTGCTGAAGGAACAAAGGCACCAATTCGGAGGAGGAAGGCAACTTAGGTAATGGCACAAGATGTATCATCTTGGAAAACCTATCACAAATCACCCAGATAACGGTCATTCTCTGAGAAACAGGGAGGTCGGAAATAAAATCCATAGAGATATGGGTCCATGGTCTCTTGGGCACAGGCAATGGCATCAACAAACCACTAGAGCGAGAGCAAGGCTTGGAGCGAGAGCAAGTCCCACAGGACTGCACAAACTCCCTGACGTCACGAGACAAAGTAGGCCACCAAAAGGACCGACTCACCAAGTCTCTGGTACCAAAAATTCCGGGATGACCGGCCAACGCGGAACAATGAATCTCAGACATCACACTCTTCTTCCACTTGTCTGGGACAAACAATTTCCCAACAGGTCAGCGCTCGGGTTTATCCTCCTGACACCCCTCCAGAGCCAGTCTCAAATTGGGCGAGATGGCGGAAAGAACTACACCCTCTTTCAAAATAACAGCAGGATCAGATAACTCAGGAGAGTCCGCAAGGAAACTCCTCGAGAGGGCATCCGCCTTAACATTCTTAGTGCCAGGAAGAAAGGAAACCACAAAATTAAAACGTGTGAAAAACAAGGCCCACCTGGCCTGTCTAGGATTAAGTCGCTTAGCTGATTCCAGATAAACCAGATTCTTATGGTCTGTGAGGACCACCACCTGATGTTTGGCTCCCTCCAGCCAATGTCTCCACTCTTCAAATGCCCACTTCATGGCCAATAACTCCCGATTACCCACGTCATAATTACGTTCAGTTGGAGAAAATTTTCGAGAGAAAAAAGGACAAGGGTTACTTTTAGAGGTCTCAGGATCTCTTTGGGACAAAACGGCACCTGCCCCAATTTCAGAGGCATCAACCTCCACCTGAAATGGCAGAGAAACATCAGGCTGCCGTAGAACAGGAGCAGAAGTGAATCTCTGTTTAAGTTCCTGAAACGCAGAGACTGCCTCAGGAGGCCAATTCACCACATCAGAACCCTTTTTGGTCAAATCGGTCAATGGTTTAACAATAACAGAGAAATTACCAATAAATTTACGATAAAAATTGGCAAAACCCAAGAATCTCTGAAGAGCCTTTAATGAAGTAGGTTGGACCCAATCACAGATGGCCTGAACCTTGACCGGGTCCATTTCAATGACAGATGGAGACAAAATGAATCCCAGAAATGAGATCCTCTGTACGCCAAAAAGACACTTTGATCCCTTCACATACAGAGCATTCTCTCTCAAAATCTGGAACACAGTCCGAACATGTTTCACATGAGAGTCCCAGTCATTGGAAAAAATCAAGATATCATCCAAATAAACAATCAGAAATTTATCCACAAAATCCCTGAAAATGTCATTCATGAAGGACTGGAAGACGGAAGGAGCATTAGTGAGCCCAAAGGGCATCACTAGGTACTCAAAATGCCCTTCTGGGGTATTAAACGCCATCTTCCATTCATCCCCGTGCTTAATGCGAATAAGGTTATACGCCCCCCTGAGGTCAAGCTTGGTAAACCAAGTAGCACTTTTCACCCTGGAAAACAGGTCAGAAATCAGGGGGAAACGGATATTGATATTTCACAGTGATATTGTTCAAGAGACGATAATCAATACACGGCCTTAATGAACCATCCTTTTTGGCCACAAAGAAAAAAACGGCACCCAAGGGTGAAGAGGATGGTCTGATATGACCCTTCTCCAATGACTCCTTGATATAAAACCGCATAGCGTCATGTCCAGGTACAGACAAGTTAAAAAGGCGACCTTTAGGGAATTTACTACCAGGCACTAATTCAATAGCGCAGTCATAGCTCCTATGGGGGGGCAAGGATGCAGATTTACTTTCGCTAAACACATCAGAAAAATCAGTCAAAAAGTCAGGCACATCTTGAGCCTGGGGGGAGGCAGAAAAAACAGGAGTGTTGGCATTAACACATTGGCAGCACCAACTGGTTACAGACACAGATTTCCAATCCAAAACAGGATTATGAGACTGCAACCAAGGGAAACCTAGTACAATAATGTCATGCAGATTATACAGCACCAAAAATTTGCAACTCTACTGATGATCAGGTTCAACCCTCATTATCACCTGAGTAGAGAACTGGGGTTTATTCTCAGCCAAAGGGGTAGAATAAATCCCCAGTAGGGGAATAGACTTCGGTAGGGGTATCAAGGGAAACCCACAACGTTTAGCAAAATCAAAATCCATCAGGTTAATAGCTGCTCCTGAATCAACAAAAGCCTGAGAAGAAAATGTGGACAGGGAGCAAATCAGGGTAACAGTCAACAGAAATTTAGTCTGAACACTACCCAAGACAACTGAGCGTGCAAAGCGTCTTCCCCGCTTATGGCAGACTGAAATAGCATGAGAGGCATCACCACAGTAGAAACATAACCCATTGCGTTTTTGAAACTCATGACACTGTGCCCCAGAAGCCACTCTATCACACTGCATGGGTTCAGAAGCTGGTTCACAAGGCAACACCGTTCCATGCATACCTCTATACTCACGCAAACGTCTGTCAATTTGAATCGCCAATGACATAGAATCATTGAGACCAGAGGGAGCAGGGAAACCCACCATAACATCTTTTACATTCTCTGACAGACCCTTCCGAAAAAGGGCTGCCAAAGCATCATCATTCCATTTGGTCAGAACTGCCCACTTTCGGAATTTCTGACAGTACAACTCAGCATCCTCAAGCCCCTGATTTAATGCCAACAAGGTTTTTTCAGCTTGATCAGTGACATTAGGTTCATCGTACAATAACCCCAGAGCCAGAAAAAATGCATCAACATTACTCAAAACAGGGTCCCCAGGTGTCAGGGAAAAAGCCCAATCCTGAGGATCGCCGCGCAGGAGAGAGATGACAATTTGAACCTGCTGTGCTGCGTTCCCTGAGGACTTAGGTTTTAAGGCAAAAAACAACTTACAGTTATTTTTGAAATTCAGAAATTTAGCTCGATCCCCCAAAAACAAATCTGGCATGGGGATCCTAGGTTCCACAACCGGCAACCCTGCAAGATAGGTAGCAATACTCCGAACTTCAGTGGCAAGCTGATCCACACGGCCAGACAACTGTGCAAACTCCATTGAGAGAAAAAAAATCCTCCTCAGCACCCAGAGAAAAAGAGGGAAAAAAAAATGCAACAAACAGAAAAAAAAAATAAAAATCTCTGACAACTCTGACAACTTTTTTCTTTCACACCATTTTTCCCTTCTGTGAGTACCATATAATTTTCAATTTGGCCGGTGATACTGTTATGTTTTGGTAGCTGAGGAGAGCAGGCAAAAACGGCAATACACCAAAAGATAGAAAGAGGAAAGCTATCTGCCCCGGAGCAGATCCCCAAAGAACATAGGAAGCCCCCAAACATGTAATGGTGGTTAGACAAGAGGAAATACAGACACAGACAGAAAATAGTATGAGCAAACGCTGGGGCCCAATCTGCCTGGACAGAAAAGGATAGGAAGGATACTTACTGCAATCCAAAAAAACCCTAAAAAAAGCCAACGCTACTAATTGCAAAAACACCTGAGATCACACGACCTCCACCACCTAAATTAGTTCTCTGGTGTAACAAAACTAAGCCGCAGCCACAGAAAAAACTGGAAAAGGCAAATGAACAAACAACAGTGGCTCCAGAGGAACCGAGAGGCGCCCAAGCCCCCCGAGGAGGGGAACCTGGCCAACCTCACAGAAATGCAGAGAAAATTGCAAATGGCAAGCACAAAAACAAAAAACAAAATATCTTATCTGAGAGCAGGAGAAGAGGCAAGACTCAGCAAGCTTCCAAGTGAACCAGGAAACAACGTTGAGACAAGAGCAATTGATCACCGGCAACCATGATGGGGGGAAACCTCCCTTATATCCAGCCAGTCCGTGATTCCTGATTGCCAATCCTCATTGAATGGTTCAGTACCGTTTGTAACCACCAGAGGGAGCTTCTGCTCAGAATTCATTTCTGAAAAAATTAATAACATGAACCCCACTTGCCACCACTACAGGCCAAGTGGGAAGAGCGAGGCTAAGTGCCAGATTTGGCGCATCTTATAGATGCGCCTTTCCTGGGGCATCCGAGAGCTGATGTTTTTTGTCTGGGAGGGGCTAATATCCAAGACAGTGGTATAGATATCATGTGGATGGTGGTTTGTCCCTAGCAGGGTTCACTTGGGGTTTGTCCTTGTAAGGATAGAAGCACTACAAGGGGCACGACAGGGAGTTAAGGAAAGAACTCTATACTGCCTAATTTCCTCCCTCCCTTCTCCCCTTTTGGGACTATCAAGATAAGCTATAAGAAGGAACCTGCTGTGGATTCATGTCCGTTCCTATTGGTGAGATCAAACCAATTTTACTATTGAGCACTGATTTGCACGAGCACTTTATTATATGTGATTTTTGTGTCATGGTTTTTTGTCCATTTTTATATTAGTTATTAAAAGTTAAGTTTTATTCCATTGGGAGACTCTCTGAGCTATATTCTAACTTCTTGCAGTGTAGTGGAATGACAGGAAGGACGTCTACATGCTGACCACACTGCATGCTGACACCATTGTGACGGTCAGAGACAGGGGCGCCACCAGGGACAAAAAAAAACCGTTCTACATCACAGACTATAATAAATATATGGGAGGCGTTGACTTATCAGACCAGGTTCTACAACCATACCTGGTCAAGCGGACGACCAGGGCCTGGTACAAAAAGGTGGCAATCTACAGTACCTTATTCAAACTGCCACAACAGCTTTGTCCTGTATAAAAAGTCCCAGGACCACTTACATTCCTCCAATTTCAGGAAAAAATTGTTGAGGGCCTCATGTTTGAGTCGATGGAACGGGGGGATGCCTTCGAGTCTGAGGATTCCCGGAGACTTGCAAAGCGCTATTTTCCTCGCCCTGTACCTGCCACTCCCACCGAAAGGTATCCTATGCCGGGTTTGTAGGAAGCATGGCAGACGGAGTGATTCCCGGTACTATTGCCCCACATGCCCATCCCAACCAGGCCTTTGTATCTCTTCCTGTTTTGAGACCTACCATACCTCTTACAATTATTAGTTTTTTTTTTGTTTTTCAATAATTTTTATTTTCTGCTTAGTGGCCCCTGTAGAGTAAAATTTCGCACGGGCCAAGCTAGTAAAGAATATTTTCATTAGTAGATCCCATTTTACCCCAGTTCACCATTAGTTCCAGGACTTGATCAATCCCATACCAAACTACTATTCCAACAAATTCTCGTCCACATACCCACGTCTGTACAACCCAGAGTGTGGACCCCACAACTGTTCTTGAAAAGTATGGTCATCTGAAAATTAATTCTGGGACTTGAATACTCACATTTTTGACCATTTATCTAACTTTGACTGTTTTTACGACTGTTGCTGCACAAAACTTTTGCTTCCATTTATATTACTTATATTTATGTTGGTGATACGGGCATGATCATTTTATTGGAGGGTCTCTAATAATGAAGAAGTTCCGAACTTATACACTGTGCTTTACTATGGTTTCTGTAGAGAATTGGTTGTTTTGTGCATATAGCGGTTCTGACCTTTGCGGGTGGGAGCTTTCTATGGTGTACCACATCTATTGCCACATTCGTCTTTCATATATAGGGATTGATGGAGCTAAACGGACGTTATATAACCAGTCTCTGTAAGTGTCTACCATTCTAGCCCTGCTGGTGTTCTTTCAGCTTTGATCTTTGGAACAAACTCAGGTTTGCCACATAGTTGGCTGCATTTTCCTCCACATTTTGCCCTTCATTTCAGTACTGTTTATTCTTCCTGCTACAATATGCGCAAATGCAAGACAACTGTTTTGTTGCCTCCCTCTGTGAGTAATAATTCCTGGTAGGATTTTCTTGTTTGCTCAATTATCTCTAGGAGCTTTGAATGGCTCCTGAAACTTAAATTTTACCCTAAAGACCAAATGATGTGCCATCTATTATAGGCAATGCCGTGTGTCCAGTACTCACATTGGTGCCATATTGGATATATTTCTGAACACATAAAAACTAGTGCAATAAAATTTGAGGTGTGTTCCTCAGAATATACAAAAAAGAATCATAAAAGAAACAGTGAAAAAAATGCAATTTTTAAATTTTCAAACTTGTGTTGCATCAACTGCATAAAAATGGTGGTATCAAACTACTCACTACCTCCATAGATCAATAGATTTGAGGGTACAATTTATAAAAAAAGACATTTATGGGGGATTTCTGTTGCTCTTGAACCACACAGGCTCTGAAAATATGACAATCTATTTCAAATAAAGCCAAATTTGTCACATTGTGCTCCTTCCTATCCGAGCCCTGTCGTCAGGGTGAACCTAGCCTCTCTGCTGCCTGAGGCAAACTGCAAAATGGCGCCCCCCACTTAGTAAAATCAGTACAAATAAATCTGGTTTACTCTTTACTAGCATAACCTGACGCACATATAAAATACATACACTTTTAAATAGGAATATATTTGAAACATCGATCTTTACACTTCTTCAGTGACTCAATGCCGCCTGAGGTGAAGTGATCAACTTGTTTCATTTTAGGTGCGCCCCTGACCGGGGAACTAACTGCTTACTGTAGCGCTTCTTCCGCGGCGGCTGTCCGTGTGGTACTGATGCGGCACACAGTTGCCACACGTATTACACACACGGACACGGATATCTCCACTAACGGTTTTTCCGGTACCGGAAATATCAGGATGTGTGAAACCAGCCTAAAGCCACATTCACACGTTCAGTATTTGGTCAGTATTTTACCTCAGTATTTGTAAGCCAAATCGGGAGTGGGTGAGAAATCCAGAAGTGGTGACGTGTTTCTATTATACTTTTCCTCTGATTGTTCCACTCCTGGTTTTGGCCTACAAATACTGAGGTAAAATACTGAACGTGTGAACGTGGCCTGATAGAGGGTTTTGTGCTACTTCTGGCTTCCCGCAGACAGACGTTGCAGTCACAAGATGGCGCCGATAAAAAGTGGAGACAGTGACATTATACACAGGAGCTCTGTATATAGTGTCAGTGGCTGGTACTATGTACTATGGGCACACTGACTGGTACTGAGAAAAAGAAAGAAAACGTGAGTGAGAGAAAGAGAGAGAAAGAAAAAACAGAGAGAGAGAAAGAAAGAGGGGAAAGAAAGAACAGAGAGAGAAAGAAAGAACAGAGAGAGAGAAAGGAAGAACAGAGAGAGAGAAAGAGGGGACAGAAAGAAAGAACAGAGAGAAAGAAAGAAAGAGAAAGAACAGAGAGAGAAAGGAAGAACAGAGAAAGAAAGGGGAAAGAAGATGAACAGAGAGAGAAAGAAAGAGGGGAAAGAAAGAAAGAAAGGGGAAAGAAAGAACAGAGAGAGAGAAAGAGGGGAAAGAAAAAAAGAACAGAGAAAGAAAGAAAGAACAGGGAGAGAGAAAAAAGAATGAAAGGAGAGAGAAAGAAAGAACAGAGAGAAAGAACAGAGAGAGAGAGAGAGAGAAAGAAAAAACAGAGAGAAAAAAGAAAACGGAGAGAGAAAGAAAGAATAGAGAGAGAAAGAAAGAGTGGAAAGAAAGAACAAGAGAGAGAGAAAGAAAGAAAGAGGGGAAAGAAAGAAAGAAGAGACAGAAGAAAGAGAGAACAGAGAGAAAGGAAGAACAGAGAGAAAGAAAGAGGGGAAAGAAGATGAACAGAGATCAAAAGAAAGAACAGAGAGAGAGAAAGAAAGAGGGGAAAGAAAGAAAAAAAGAAAGAAAGAAAGGGTAAATAACAGAAAGAAAGGGGAAAGAAAGAACAGAGAGAGAGAGATAGAAAGAAGAAAGAACAGAGAGAGAATGAAAGAGGGGAAAGAAAGAAAGAACAGAGAGAAAGAAACAACAGGGAGAGAGAAAAAAGAAAGAAAGGAGAGAGAAAGAAAGAACATAGAGAAAGAAAGAACTGAGAGAGAAAGAAAGAACAGAGAGAAAGAAAGAAAGAAAGAAAGAGAGGAAAGAAAGAACAGAGAAAGAAAGAAACAGAGAAAGAAAGATTCTATAAAGATACTACAGCAGCCCGGCTCCCATTGACATGCCCACCTGAGCCTCCCGATGCAGGACATATCATGATTTGCTCACATGGCCGACATCCCCCATTCCAAGGCGATCCCGCTGTCCGCGCTATCGGAGGAGGACATGGTGATAGATCGGAAGCATTCCCTGAAGTGCCTCCATGGTTCCATCACAATCTCCTCCCGAAATTACCTCATTTCCGGTCAGCTTCCAGCACATCACTTCCAGTGGAACGTCACGTGCGAGTTTTAAAGTGCTCCTCGGGGCTCCGCCGTGTACTCCTGTGTCCACGGGAAAAGCTCCACGTACACACGCGGCTCCGCTCCGCACACCTCGTACACACGCGGCTCCGCTCTGCATACCTCGTACACATGCGGCTCCTCTCCGCACACCTCGTATACACAGGGCTCCGCACACCTCGTATACACGTGGCTCCATACACTTCATACACACATGGCTCCATTCTGTACACCTCGTACACACACGGCTCCGCACACCTCGTACACACATGGCTCCGCTCCGCACACCTTGTACATACGCGTGTTGTGAACACGTTGGAGGCGACTTCGGAGCTGGGGCTCCCTCCGGTGGTTGCTGAGGGTAATGAACCAATTGCTGAATGGCTTTCAGCTGGGTCCGAATGGTCTGATATAAGTGACCTGAACTCCCATCATCCTTGCCGGTAATCAATTGTTCTTCCAGGTCTTGGTTGGAGCTCAGCTTGCATTCCTGCTTTCAGTCACATAAGTGAATTGCTTTTTTTTTCCTCTGGTTGGATTTTCCTTGCTGGTTTGCTGCCTTGCAGTAGACTTCAGCCTGGTCCCCTTTTTGGGGCCTGGCGCTGCATTTGTGCTCAGTTTGTGTTTGCACTTTTGCTCTGTTCCTGTGTCACTTTTTATTTGCTGAATTGCTGTGTGTTACACCAGAGATCTGATTTAGGTGTTAGAGATCGTGTGATCTCAGGTTTTTTGTTAATCAGAAGTGTTGGTATTTTTGTCAGGGTTTTTTGAGTTGCAGTCAGAATTCTTTCCTATACTTTTCTATCTAGACAGAATTGGGCCCCAGCATTTGCTCATTCTATTTTCTGTCTGTGTTCGTATTTTCTTCTTGTCTAACCGCCATTACATGTTTGGGGGCTTCCTATTTCTTTGGGGGTTCTGCTACGGGGCAGTTAGCTTTCATCTTTCTGCCTTTAGGTGTAGCTATCTCTCCGGCTGTGACGAGGCGTCTAGGATCACCGTAGGTACGCTCCACGGCTACTTCTAGTGTTGCGGTTAGTTTAGGGTTCTGCAACCCAGTAGTTTCCAGCCTCTCTGGTGTATTGCTACTTTGGCTATTTTTGCTATTTCTCCTCAGCTACCGAAACATAACACACGCGGCTCTGCACACCTCGGACACACGTGGCTCTGCTCCGCACACCTCGTACACACGTGGCTCTGCTCCGCACACCTCGTATACACGTGGCTCCGTACACTTCATACACACAGGGATCAATTCCGTACACCTCGTACACACACGGCTCCGTACACCTTGCACACACGTGGCTCCACTCCGCACACCTCGTACACACATGGCTCCACTCCGCACACCTTGTACACATGTGGCTCCTCTCCGTACACCTCGTACACACATGGCTCCGCTCCATACACCTCGTACACATATGGCTCCGCTCTTTACACCTTGTACACACGCGGTTCCGCTCCGTACACCTTGTACACGCGCGGCTCCGCTCCACACACCTCGTACGCACAGGGTTCCGCACACCCTCCTACACACGTGGCTCCACTCCGCACACCTCGTACACATGGCTCCTCTCCGCACACCTTGTACACATGTGGCTCCTCTCCGTACACCTCGTACACACATGGCTCCGCTCCATACACCTCGTACACATATGGCTCCGCTCTTTACACCTTGTACACACGCGGTTCCGCTCCGTACACCTTGTACACGCGCGGCTCTGCTCCACACACCTCGTACGCACAGGGTTCCGCACACCTCCTACACACGTGGCTCTGCTCTGCACACCCCATACACGCAGCTCCGATACGTCCACCTCGTACACACATACAGCACTGCTGCATCCACCCTGTAAACCCCTCCTGACCCCACACATATACTTCCCTCATTCAGCACCATGACCACCAGCACAGCAGAGTCCTGCATACACTGAGGGCGGCCCCTGATCATGTGACACCTGGCTCCTCCCCTCCTGTGACATCATCACAGGTCCTGTGCGCACAGAGCAGCAATACATGAGAAACACCAGCTGATGCAGGAGCCAGGAGATAAGAATCTGCCGCCCCCCCACTCTTCAGGGATGTGCCGCCTGAGGCAGAGTGCTCAACTCGCCTCATGATAGGTGTGCCCCTGCCTGTCGTTTGTCGAAACAGAACTTTTTGACTTCATATGGGATATTTCCGCGCTCATAAGAAAGTGGGTAACAAATTTGGGGTCCACTTTTTGGTGTAATCTCTGACAAAAGTGAGAAATTCAGGTCTAAAACAAGATTTTTGTGAAAAAAAATGAACTTTTTCAATATGACGACCTAATGTTCTCAAATTCTGTGGCGTACCTGTGGGTTCAAATTGCTCATTATACCCCTGGATAACATTTTTGAGGAGTCTAGTTTCTAAAATGGTGTCACTTGTGGAGGTTTCCACTGTTTAGGCCCATCAGGGGCTCTCCAAACACGACATGGCATCCGATCTGAATTCCAGCCAATTCTGTTTTGAAAAAGTCAAATGGCGCTCCTTCCCTTCCGAGCTCTGCCGTGTGCCCAAACAGTGTTTCCCCCCACATATGAGGTATTGGTGTATTCAGGAGAAATTGCACAACATATTTTGTGATTCATTTTCTCTTTGTAAAACTTGTGTAAATAAAAATATTGGTTATGAAGTAAAATGTTTTGTGAAAAAAAGTTAAATTTTCATTTTTTTTCCTTCCACGTTGCTTCAGTTCCTGTAAAGCACGTAAAGGGTTAATAAACTTCTTGAATATGGTTTTGAGCACCTTGAGGGGTGCAGTTTTTATTTTTTGTGACATATCTCTCTCATTTAAGGGCATAAAAATTAAAATTTTGAAAATTGTTAAATTTTAATTTTTTTTTGCCATATTTCCGTTTTTTTCATAAATAAACACAAGTCATTTCGAAGAAATTTTACCACTATCATGAAGTACAATATGTCATGAAAAAACAGTCTCAGAATCTGCGGGATCCGTTAGAGCGTTCCAGAGCTATAACCTCATAAAGTGACACTGGTCAGAATTGTAAAAATTGGCTTGGTCATTAAGTAGCAAATTGGCTCTGTCACTAAGGGTACCGTATTTTTCTGACTATAAGACGCATCGGACCATAAGACGCACCCCAAATTTTCAGAAGGAAAATAGGGAAAAAAAAATAATGTGTCAAATGGGGGTCCGTCTTACAGTCCGAATTCAGCTTACCAGCGAAGGGATCAGCACAGGTAGAGGAGTGGTCACTGAGGTCGTTCGGTGGTCCAGGCTGGTGCGGTGGTGGTGCTCTGTGGGGTGGCTGTGCTCTGTGGGGTGGTTGTGCACTGTGGGGTGGCTGTGTTCTGTGGGGTGGCTGTGTTCTGTGGGGTGGCTGTGCTCTGTGGGGTGGCAATATACTTAAAAATCCGGTGGCGGCGGTCCCAATGCAGCCTCCTGTGCTCCGTGGTGCAGTGGTGTCGGGGCTCTGTGGTGTGGCTGCAGCGGGGCTCTGTGCTGCGTGGGGGCCTCCGCCGGCATTTCCTCCTAGCCCAAAAGCCCCCCGCAGCTCCGCTGCTGCAACGCGGTGGCCTCCTGAAAGATGGCTGCCAGAGGGCCTCCGGTGGTGGTCCCGATGCAGCCTCCCTGTGGTGCAGTGGTGTCGGGGCAGCAGCGGGGCTCTGTGCTGCGTGGTGGGCTCCGCCGGCATATCGTCCTAGCCCGAAAGCCCCCCGCAGCTCCGCTGCTGCAACGCGGTGGCCTCCTGAATGATGGGCGCCAGGGGCCTCCGGAAAGATGGCCCCCGCATACTCAAATTCAAATCTCGGGCTAGGACGATATGCCGGCGGACCCCCCCATGCAGCACAGAGCCCCGCTGCTGCCCCGACACCACCGCACCACAGGGAGGCTGCATCGGGACCGCCACCGGAGGCCCCTGGCGGCCATCTTTCAGGAGGACACCGTGTTGCAGTAGCGGAGCTGCGGGGGGCTTTCGGGCTATGACGAAATGCCGGCGGAGCCCCCCACGCAGCTCAGGGCCCCACTGCCGCCACACCATAGAGCCCTGACACCGCTGCACCACAGAGCACAGAAGGCTGCATCAGGACCGCCGCCACCGGATTTTTAAGTATGTTGCGACCATAAGACGCACCCCCATTTTCCCCCAAAATGTTGGGGGAAAAAAGTGCGTCTTATGGTCCGAAAAATACGGTATGTTCCTATGGTCAATAAGCACTGCGGGTTGGACTCTGCTTACAGTCATGGCCAAAAGTTTTGAGAATGACACAAATATTATATTTTCACATGATCTGCTGCCCTCTGGTTTTTATGTGTGTTTGACAGATGTTTTTATCACAGACAGAAATATAATTGCAAACATATGAGTAACAAAGCTTATATTGACAGTTAGAATGAGTTAATGCAGCAAGTCAATATTTGCAGTGTTGACCCTTCTTCTTCAGGACCTCTACAATTCTCCCTGGCATGCTCTCAATCAACTTCTGGACCAAATCCTGACTGATAGCAGTCCATTCTTGCACAATCAATGCTTTCATTTTGTCAGAATTTTTAGGTTTTTGTTTGTCCACCCGTCTCTTGATGATTGACCAGAAGTTCTCAATGGGATTAAGATCTGGGGAGTTTCCAGGCCATGGACCCAAAATCTCTATGTTTTGTTCCCTGAGCCATGTAGTTATCACCTTTGCTTTATGACAAGGTGCTCCATCATGCTGGAAAAGGCATTGTTGATCGCCAAACTGCTCTTGGAGGGTTGGGAGAAGTTGCTCTTGGAGGACATTTTGGTACCATTCTTTATTCATGGCTGTGTTTTTAGGCAAGACTGTGAGAGAGCCGATTCCCTTAGCTGAGAAGCAACCCCACACATGAATGGTTTCAGGGTGCTTAACAGTTGGCATGAGACAAGACTGGTGGTAGCGCTCACCTTGTCTTCTCCGAATGAGGCGTTTTCCTGATGTTCCAAACAATCGAAAAGGGGATTCATCAGAGAAAATAACTTTACCCTTTATCCTCAGCAGTCCAATGCCTGTACCTTTTGCAGAATATCAGTCTGTCCATGATGTTTTTTCTGGAGAGAAGTGGCTTCTTTGCTGCCCTCCTTGAGACCAGGCCTTGCTCCAAGAGTCTCCGCCTCACAGTGCGTGCAGATGCACTCACACCTGCCTGCTGCCATTCCTGAGCAAGCTCTGCACTGCTGGTAGCCCGATCCCGCAGCTGAAACACTTTTAAGAGAGGGTCCTGGCGCTTGCTGGTCTTTCTTGGGCGCCCTGGAGCCTTTTTGGCAACAATGGAACCTCTCTCCTTGAAGTTCTTGATGATGCTATAGATTGTTGACTGAGGTGCAATCTTTCTAGCTGCGATACTCTTCCCTGTTAGGCCATTTTTGTGCATTGCAATGATGACTGCACGTGTTTCTTTAGAGATAACCATGGTTAACAGAAGAGAAACAATGATGCCAAGCACCAGCCTCCTTTTAAAGTGTCCAGTGGTGTCATTCTTACTTAATCATGACAGATTGATCTCCAGCCATGTCCTCATCAACACCCACACCTGTGTTAATGGAGCAATCACTGAAAAGAGGTTAGCTGGTCCTTTTAAGGCAGGGCTGCAATGATGTTGAAATGCGTTTTGGGGGATAAAGTTCATTTTCTAGCCAAATATTGACTTTGCAAGTAATTGCTGTTAAGCTGATCACTCTTTATAACATTCTGGAGTATATGCAAATTGCCATTAGAAAAAGTGAAGCAGTAGACTTTGTAAAAATTAATATTTGTGTCATTCTCAAAACTTTTGTCCATGACTGTACATCCGCACAGTCAAGCCCGCAGCGTCCAGATGTTACAGCATAGTGGATGGGATTTCATGAAATCCCATCTTCACTATGCGTTTGGAGACGCCTCCAGCTTCCCTGCGGAGACGCACATGGGGCGCGTCTTTCCAGACCGCAGCATGTCAATTTATGTAGCGGAGACGCTACAGAGTGCTTTTTTTTTTTGAGTGTATATGAGTTGGTGACTCCAGGTTAAGCACCTGTTGAAAAATGAATTGCATTACTGCATTAGAAATATAAAAAACTGAGAAAGCTTAGCGCATAAATTGGCTTCCAGGTACACATGAATTGTCCAATTTATGCGCTAAACATTCTCAGTTTTTCATATTTCTAATGCAGTAATGCAATTTATTTTTCATATTTCATATTTGCATGCTATGCTGCCTTTTTGTTTGAGTGTATATGAGTTGGTGACTCTTGGTTAAGCACCTGTCCACACTTAGCTTATGTTTGGATGTGATTGTCAGTGTTTTGAAATTAGTGTACAAAAAAGTGAAATTTTAGTTCCTGACCAGGAAATTTTACAAATCTGTCACGTTGATAATCTGGGGTCAGTCCTGAAAAAAATGGGTGGATGAGCAAAAACCCAGAAATTGCCATATACTCCAAGCACTGGTTAGACAAGAATGGGTTGTCATCAGTCAAGATTTGGCCCAGAAGCTGATATCGCATATCAAGGCGAATTGAAGAAGTCTTGAAAAATAAGGGTCAGCACTATAGAGTCTTTATATAAATTATGTATTTGTCAAAAAATGAATAAAATGCTATGAAACAATTATAATTGCACTGCAGTAGCCAAGGAATCATCTGAATAAAATACGTAAAAGCACCGAAGCAGCAAACTGTGTGAAAACCAAAATTTGTGCCAGTCTTAAAACCTTTGGCTATGACTGTATATATGTGTGACAAATCTAGTTTTCTAGGGCGCTTAGTATCCAATTCAAGTATAACGATGAAGGCCAAGTTTACAGATACCCAGAGATTTTGATTGTATGACAAGCAGTATGGTTAAATTCAAATATGTCATTATCCAAGTGACATGAGCCACAGCAAAATCCAATATACCCTCCGTTTATCTCCTTAGTTCTCAGGGGTGTGCTGATTCTTTTTGTTGAGCTCTAGCAGGTATAAGGTTGCTTACATGCACTTCTCCTTGGAATAAAATATGCAAATTATCTTTCAGAACTAAGAAAACTTTTTTTTAGTGCCACCTATTGGGAGCTACCAGTCCAACCCAATCCAATAAATAGTCCTGCAAGAGTTTCTTTAAACCCCTTCCTGCCAATGTCAATGTCCATTTTTGCAGATTTTTTTTTCCTCCTCGTCTTCCAAGAGTGATAACTTTTTTTATATTTTTATTGCAATAGCTGTGTGAGGGTTTGTGTTTTGCAGGATGAGTTGTACTTCTAAATGACGCCATCCATTTTATCATGTGATGTACTGAAAAGCGGGAAAAAAAGAGCGAAAAAAGACGGATTTTGGTAAGAACTTACCTGTAAAATCCTTTTCAGCGAAGGAAGGAAAGGAGACACACTAGTAATGACTAGTGGGGTAGGCGGAGCCCAGATAGGATTGACACCTCAGATTAAAAAGAGTGTTGACCGGCCCTCCAGCTCGGGCTCCTCCTACTCCTGCTTCTTCAGTCATACAAAAGCTTAGGGAAGAGCAAATATCACCAGCGGAGCAACATAACCCTTCTGAAGGACTTCAGAGAAAAAGCAAGAATACAGGTTATGCATGCATGTAGGCAAAAAACCACACAGTTCCAGGTACTACTCACTGGACCTGACCACCGCGATGAGCTGGCAATGCTGGAAAGGAGCCGTAGCGCGTCAACCTCAGTCCAGATAATCGCTATCAGAAGAGGGTCACGCCGCATCTGAAAACACATCAACACACTTCTGCCATGGGTGGGTGCTGTGTCTCCTTTCCTTCCTTCGCTGAAAAGGATTTTACAGGTAAGTTCTTACCAAAATCCGTCTTTCAGCAGCAGAATGGAAGGAAAGGAGACACACTAGTAATGACTAGTGGGACGTCCCAAAGCAGTCCAAAAATTAAGGGTGGGAATATAACCAAGAAAAAACAGGCAGAATCCCAACAACCTTGGTAAATGCGCAACAGGCGCCAAATACAAGTTAACTAGAACTTTACACTACAGCCGCCTGTAGGACCCTGCGTCCTAAGGCCGCATCAGCGGAAGCACTGACGTCCACCTTATAAAACTTTGTAAACGT
>JARQOD010000001.1:190648253-190693055 GCA_033576555.1 Oophaga sylvatica
ACTGCAAGTATTCAATTTGCATACTTGCGGCCACATTCCAACTAAACGTGTCCAGTCTTGCACATATCACTTGTATCCAGTTGGCACTAGACCACACGTATACAAATTTTAACTTGTGGTCATGCGCCTGTAGCAGAGAATCCTGATAGGATAGGATGCAGTGTGCGAGCTGTGAGGATTCATTAGTCTGAGTCACATAGAGTACCTGCAGTCTTGAACCCCAGGCTTGGATAACCCCTTTAACAACTTTTACAATCTTTACAGACCTTGCTGATGTACAGTGTATACATATGTTATTGTACTCAATGTGCATGTGACACATTTACTAATAGCTCTGGCACCATTAGGGTATGTGTACACGATCAGGAATGGCTCAGTATTTACTCAGAATATGCATCTGAGGTCACTGGCCGGTTACCTGCATTTTTTATGCGTTTTTAAATGCGTTTTTGATGGGTTTTTTCATTGCATGCTTTTTTTTGTCACTGGAAATATAGCTAATTGAAAGTTGGCTTCTGGGAAGGAAAAAAGTGATTTCCTATTTGCAGATATATTGGGGTATGTTCCCATGCTCAGTAAACGCTGCGGGTTGGACGCTACGTACATCTGCAGCGTCCAGCTGTTAGAGCACAGTTGATGGCTCACCTGCAGAGTCGGACATGCGGGGCGCGTCATTCCAGACCGCAGCATGTCTATTTATCTTACAGAGACGCTCAGTCTCCGCTATTTAAATTACCCATACACTTTCATTAGATGTAGTAAAACCGCATTATCTTCCTAGTCACATGCGTATTAAGTGCGGGAACGCAGCTTACTACGCATGTGTACTAATTTACATAATGGTGAATCTTGTGACACAGCCAGAAGTACATGACACAGGAAGTGGAGGAAAGCAAAGAGAGAGGTCCCTTCCTTTTTAATAAAATAATAATTAAAAAAAAATGGCATGGGGTCCCCCTATATGTGTTAACCAGCCAGAATAAAGCAGACTATTGGGACTGGTATTTTAGGCTGGTAAGGATCCAATATCCATGAACCTTACCAGCCTGATAATACCAGGCCGCAGCAGTCTGCTTACCTTGGATGGTTAGCAAAAATAGTGGGATCGCCTCCAAAAAAAACCAGCTTGGGGTCCCCCTATTTTTGTTAACCAACCAAGGAAAAAGCAAACAGTTGCAGCCTGGTATAGTCAAGCTGGCGAGGCCCATGGATTTTGACCCTCACCAGCCTTAAAATAGCAGCCCTCAGCCGCCCCACAGTTGGCACATACAAAGATACGCCAATTG
This sequence comes from Oophaga sylvatica, assembly GCA_033576555.1. Taxonomy (NCBI): domain Eukaryota; kingdom Metazoa; phylum Chordata; class Amphibia; order Anura; family Dendrobatidae; genus Oophaga; species Oophaga sylvatica. Next base: position 190,649,540 of record JARQOD010000001.1, read on the forward strand.
TGGCACTTTACCCGGCTCTTCCCACTTGCCCTGTAGCGGTGGCAAGTGGGGTAAAATTTGTGGGGTTAATGTCACCTTTGTGTTGTCAGGTGACATCAAGCCCACGGCTTAGTAATGGAGAAGCGTCTATAAGACACCCATCCATTACTAATCCTATAGTTATATGGTAAATAAAGACACAGCCAGAATAAAGTCCTTTAATTTAAATAATGACACAGACTCCTTTTATCTTAATTAAATCATACTTAGTGCATTGCCTATTCCACAGACGTCCTAGTCTCCTGGAAGAGCATTAAAATAAAAAATCAACAATATCCTTACCTGTCCGCTGAGAAGATATACATACTGTCCCACGACGAGTCCAGCTCTGCTACATCTGGATGCCTTTGGCTGAACGGTGGCATTATGCCACCGCTCAGCCTGACATCCAGACACAGCGGAGCTTGAAGATGCTCACTGGAGATGTCCCCGGCGCTGCAGTTCACGTGGAAAGCTATTCGTGAGAACTTGGAACTTGGAGATAACCCCGTCCCCTGCAGTCAAGTGCACAGCAGTTCTCGCGGTCAGCTCAGCTCATCACGAGAACTGCAGTGTATGCGAACGTCCGGCTGAAGCAAGGTACACCTTTATTTAAATTAGTACACATGCATAGTAAGCTGCGTTCCCGCACTTAATATGCAAGTGACTAGAAAGATTTTACCGCATCTAATCATCGTGAACGGATAATTTACGCAGCAGAGACGGAGCGTCTTCGCTACATAAATAGACATGCTGCTGTCTGGAAAGACTCGCGGCATGTCCGTCTCCTCAGGGAAGCTGGAGGCATCCGTGCACGCATAGTGGGCATGGGATTTCTTGAAATCCCATCCACTATGCTGTTATATCTGGCCGCTGTGGGTTTGACGCTGCGGATGCACGAAGCGTCCAACCCGCAGCGTTTACTGACCGTGGGAACATACCCTTAGAGCTGTTGGATGATTGGTTATTGGTATTTTTACTGTGATGAATACATGCCGTAGTCAAATACAGTACAAAACATTACTTTGCATCTACCCTGCTTACGTTTAAGGTGAATGGAAAGTAGAAGAACTTAAGGAAAACAAGTTGTCTGGAGACCTGGGGCTTGTCCTGAAGTCCACAGCACGTCACCATGCCATCTCAGCAAAGCTTCAGAAGCCTTTTGTGTTTGAAAGCAAACCTCTAATTGTCCAGTGAGTGTCATTTTATCATCTTGAAAATAGAAATAAGCTCTGAGCAATAGGATAACAAATGAAGCTGGTCGTCATATGTTAAGCATGTCCCACGGATTTCTGTCTGAAGATCTTGATAAAATGGTTTTATTTTTTGAATGGTTTCAAAATAGTTTATGATTTTGTTGTTCACAATCAGCAATTAATAATACTGATGGATATAGGAACGGTATGGCTCCACCGCTGCTTTTTCTGTTCTCAGCTGTGAGAGCAGTGCTATCCAGTTTTGTCATTTCAGACACATTGCCTACCAGGGATATGACAATTAACAACTACAGGCTTTTTAATGGGATTGTTGGTGGCATGTCTTTAGCCAGTCATCCTCAGGCTTGTTTGGTCTTCAGATGGAGATAAAATGGGCAGTAAATGTTCTCCATCTTTCATGTGTTTTTAAGTGCAGAACCTCTGTAAATATCGTCTGTCAGTGCAAAATGACTTTTCAAACCAAGCGCAGTTGCTTGATGCACCCTTGGACAGTGGTGTAACTAGAATTCGATGGATCTCGTTGCAAGATCCTGGTATGTATATATGTCCTCCTTCCTGGTATATATGTCCCTCATCCTGTCCCCATCCTGGTATATACATTTGAAGGAAACATATAATTGTAAGGGAAACTATAATATCAGTAAAATAACAAGTTATGCTGCATCCACATGTTTCTCTACGCAAAGGAGATCACATCTGCCTACTCTTATTGCAGGAACTCAGAACCACAGGATGGGTCTCCTGTAAGAATACTGAGAATTGTGAAACATGGCACCTGGGCTCCTGGACCAGGAGCTTCAAAAGGAGCTACCAAATAATCTTTAACTTGGCAGGCTATTTCCTATTTACTGTATAGAGAGGAGTGGGGGGGAGACACAGTATAGTTAAAATGCAAGGCCCCAAATTAGCCCATCGTTCACTCACAGACCAGCAATTTTTAAGTAGTCGAATCCAGGTGATCCTGGAAATTTGAGCCTATTGTCAGTACTATAAAAAGCTGGGTGGCACAAAAAAGAAGTTGTTCACATGTGGGGGCTGCAGATTTTGCTTGTGATTCATAATGCATTTTCTCCTTCCTCCAAGGAAACAGAAGAACAATTGGTATTTCTGTTATTTCTCCCTCTTTTATTTTATAACTGTTTTGCATATTTGTGTGTCTTGTTATTTTTGCCTCACACCCATACTGCTCAGGAACCAGTACCAGGCTCTCACGCAGGAGAACGATGAAGAAATACATCAGGATAAGACTTTGTCCACAAACAACAACCTTGTACGCCTTCAGACTCCTCCTGGATGGAGGAAGAAAAATGTTGTGAGGAAGAAATGGATTGTTGTGGTCATGTGGATTCCCTGTTGAGAGGAACAGAGGCCGCTATCTGCAGACCGGATATACCCTCAAGAGAAATATGCTGTCTTGCAGGTGAAAAAATTAAAGATGTGTCTGACAGGATATCAGGACTCTTCAGACCTACAGATGACTACCCATTCCTGCTAATACATGTGGAGACAAATGACACCGTGAAAACCATCTGCAGTGACTTTGAAAACTTAGGTAAGAAAGTGAAGGTACTGAGAGCGCAGGTGGTCTTCTCTTCCATCCTTCCAGTGGATGGCCATGGAACAAGGAGGTGGAATAAGATTCTGCAGGTGAACAACTGGCTACGTCGATGGTGCTGTCAGCAAGGATTTGGATTTCTGGATCATGAAGTGAATTACCTATACGATGGGCTACTTGCTAGAGATGGGGTGCACATTACGAAGACTGGAAAACATGTGTTTGGAAGTCGCCTTGCTATACTCATCAGGAGAGCTTTAAACTAGAACAATGTGGAAAGGGAAGCAAAAGGCCTTAAAAAGCCATACACCCAACAAATACTAATAATAATGTAAAGGACTCAGAAAGAGAATTGGAGGGATCCAATGGCTGGATATCCTAAAGGACAAAAATGTCCAGGAAGGATGGGAAATCTAGAAAAATTAGATTCTCAAAGCACAATTGTTAACAATTCCGAAAAGAGGTAAGAATAGGAAGCATTTAAGGAAAACAGGATGGATGAGCACAGAACTTAAACACATGTTAACCCCTTAACGGCCGCCGATACGCCTTTTCACGGCGGTCATTAAAGGGAATCTGTCACCCCAATTTTGCCATATCAACCAAAGATATGGCTGAATAGTGCGTCCCATAACAAAGCTATCGGTAGGTATCATATATCCTGATACCCCCGTTTTCATATCAAAATACCTTAGTAAACTTTGGTTTCTGCACTGTCAATCAGGGTGGTCAGGTCAGGAGGGCGGCGTTTTCACTCTCTCTCCCCCCCCGCTCCTCGGCATCACTTGCGTATCGCAGTCTGTGAATCCCACAGACGGCGTTCGGCTTACCACAATTGCGTATTTCAAATTAGGCCCCGCGCATGCGCAGTGTGCTTTGCTCAACAGTGGGCAAAGCATAAAATCAGTACAGCGCGTGCGCTACTCTTTCCTTGCCCCGGAAGTGACTTCTTGCCTTGGACGACTTCCGGGGCTAGGAAAGAGCAGCGCATGCGCTGTACTGATTTTATGCTTTGCCCACTGTTTTTACCGACCCCGATGTTGCGATCGCCGTTATTAACCCTATAACGGCGATCGCAAAAAATAAAAAAAAAAGATGTGCCATATAATTTCTCTCTCCTCTGATGTGATCGGACATCAGAGGAGAGAGAAAAAGGGTCCCCAATCCCCCCTTGTGGCCCCCGATCCCCCCTGCTTGCCCCAGGGCCCTCCGTTATCCCCCGGTGCCGCAGCCATGCTGCAATGGGGAGAAAATGGCGGGCTCATGCTCAGTGCGCCCGCCGCGATGTGCTGGGGGGGCTTAGGAAATTTTCTCCGGGGTCTCGGCTGCCGGGGGTAGCCGAGACCCCAGAGAACATGATCCGGGTCGGTATTTACCGACCCTGGTGTCGCGATTTTTTATTTTTTTTTGCGGTCGCCGTTATGCTCAGTATAACGGCAACCGCAAAAAAAAAAAAGATTTCTCTCCCCTCTGATGTGATCGCACATCAGAGGGGTGAGAATTAGGGTGCCCAGTACCCCCGAACACCCCCCCTGTACCTCCCGGTGTCCCCTGTCCTCCGGCAGTTCCTGTAGCTCTGTCCTCTTCATGCTGGAAAAAAATGGCGACAGATTAAAAAAAAAAAGAATGAATGAAAGTACATTTTGATCACTGTGATAAACTATCACAGTGATCAAAATAAAAAAAAAGTACATAAACCCCCCCTTTATCACCCACTTAGTTAGGGACATATAATAAATGTCACGGGTGTGTCGCGGCGAAGATCGTCGCGATTGCACACCCTGACTTCGCACAGCTGAGTTTCTGGTGCTGGGTGTTTTTCGGCACTGAGGGAGTTAATTCTTTCTCTCTCGGTGCTGGACTGACCAGCCTCGCCCAGCTGCGATTGATGTTTTGTTAATTAGCTTCCTTCATATACTTGCTGGTCTGCTGGGGAAGTTGTCGGTGAAAGCATTCATTCAGACCAGCAGAGCGGATCCTTTCTGAGAAGACTTAAGCTAAGAGTGCCTGTTGTGGTTTTTCCTCTCCTCGCTTATTGTTTATCTCCTTAACCTTTTGTGTTCCTCTGTAGTGGAAGTTTTGTATGCAAGGCAGTGTTTTCTTTACCCCTTGTCTGTCTCGTTTGTCTTAGACTGTGTGTAAGCTGTGACCTGCCCATTCCCTGTGGTGGTAATCAGGGTCCTTCTCAGGACTAGATTACAGTGGTCAGGGATCTACAGGAGACAGGGTTACGCTGGCGGCCTGGACCTCTGTACCATTAACAGTACCTCCAGGTAGAGGGACTAGTCAGGACCCCAGTTCAGGGTCAGCATAGACCCCGGTCCACCTCTATCCTGAGACAGCGTGACACGTACACAGTATAGACCCACAATACATAGGATATTATGTCAGGTAAGACATTGCTGGCAGATACTATGTATACATGTTGATATTTTCTATTATACGAAATATAGAATGTTGTCACATTAGATATATGTTACTATCATAGAATATATCTGTTATACGTCGTGACATTTTCACCGACCACACTAAAAGATTCTCCCCAGCTACCATGGATCCAGTAGCCCAGTTAGCTTAGCAGTTGCAGAGTTTGTCCATGGAGCTGACGGACGTTAAGTCCAAGGTTTTGTACCCCCGGGAGCAAACCAGATCTGAACCTAAAGTAGCTCTCCCGGACAGGTTCACTGGTGGGCGGGACAAATTTTTTACCTTCCGGGAGGCATGTAAATTATATTTTCGGCTACGGCCTCGGTTTTCGGGGAGTGAAGATCAGAGGGTGGGAATTGTCATCTCGCTCTTACAAGGGGACCCTCAATCCTGGGCGTTCTCTCTTCCTCCGGACTCCCCGGCTCTCCAGTCAGTAGATCGATTTTTTACAGCCCTGGGTCTGGTATATGATGACCCGGATCGGGTCTCCCTTGCTGAAATGAAGTTACGTAAGATACAGCAGGGAGATCGTCCGGCGGAGGAATTTTCTTCTGAGTTCCGTAGATGGGCCACAGATACTCAGTGGAATGACCCAGCTCTTAGGAGCCAGTTTTGTCAAGGATTATCTGACAAATTAAAAGATGTGTTGGCTCAGTATGATTCTCCCCCGTCACTGGAGGCCGCTATGGCCCTTGCTATTCGCATTGATAGACGGCTTCGGGAGAGGTGCGAGGTAACTCCGCCACCTGTGATGACTCCACCTTCTACTATAGTCCCTTATATTGAGGTTCCCCTGGTTTGTTCTGAGGAGCCTATGCAGTTAGGAGGGACATCGTTTCGAGGGAGGGGATCGGCGGTGCGCCGCAAGACAGGAAAGTGTTACTTCTGCGGGAGAAAGGGACATTTTGTTGGGGGGTGTCCATCCCGTACTTTGCTGAGCAAGGAGTCGCCGGAAAACTGTTGATCCCAGGTTGTGTGGTGGACGACAATCTGGGAGTATGTATTTCGTCCCCAAGTCCGTCTCAGTTTCTCGTACCAGCGGAGGTGGTGGTAGGTACGAGAACTGAGAGGATTTCTGTTCTTCTGGATAGTGGGGCCGCGGCTAATCTGGTGGACGCTCGGTTTGCCCAGGTGCAAGGTATGCAACTGAGTGTATTGGCCAAACCTATCCCTATATTCTCTATTGACGCCAGGCCTCTCGGTCAAGGTAGCTTTGTGCAAGCCGTGCATAACATAGACCTTCGAGTGGGGGCAATACATAAAGAACTATTGTCTTGTTATGTGTTGGAGGGCCTTCCCACTCCTATTGTGTTGGGACTTCCTTGGTTAACTAAACATAACCCAGTTATTAATTGGCAATCCAGAGAGATAAGCCAGTGGGGTGAATTTTGCAATAGTAACTGCATGAACACGGTCATCGGTGCGGTCGTGCCTAGAACCTTACCTCCTTTTCTGGAGGACTTTGAGGATGTGTTTTCAGAGGAAGGGTGTCAAGAATTACCTCCTCATCGCGAGTATGACTGTGCTATAAAATTGCTTCCTGATGCTAAGTTACCAAAATCTAGGTTATATAACCTTTCTGGTCCTGAGAGGCAAGCTATGAAGGATTATATTTCGGAAAGTCTGGCCAAGGGGCATATTAGACCTTCATCTTCCCCAGTGGCCGCGGGGTTCTTCTTTGTGAAGAAAAAAGATGGAGGCCTATGCCCTTGCCTGGATTTCCGTGAGCTTAATCGGATTACGGTCCGAGATCCGTATCCGCTCCCACTTATTCCTGATCTCTTCAATCAGATTGTTGGCGCCAAATGGTTCTCTAAGTTGGATCTCAGGGGGGCGTATAATCTGATTAGGATAAAGGAGGGGGATGAGTGGAAGACGGCGTTTAACACTCCGGAGGGACATTATGAGAACCTTGTCATGCCTTTCGGTCTGACTACTGCCCCGGCGGTGTTTCAACATTTTGTTAATGACATCTTTCGCCACCTAGTGGGACAGTTTGTTGTCATTTATCTAGATGACATCTTAATTTACTCGCCGGATCTTGTGTCTCATCAGGAGCATGTGAGACAGGTGTTGCAGATCTTGCGAGACAATAAACTGTACACCAAATGGGAGAAGTGTGTATTCGCCGTACAAGAACTTCAGTTTTTAGGATTCCTGGTGTCAGCTTCCGGTTTCCGTATGGACCCTGGGAAAGTGAAGGCTGTGCTTGAATGGGATCAGCCAGAGGATCTTAAAGCACTGCAGCGTTTCCTGGGGTTTGCTAACTACTACCGGAAATTTATTCGTAATTTCTCATCCGTTGTCAAACCTCTCACTGACATGACAAAAAAAGGGACGGATTTTTCTAGGTGGTCTGACAAAGCTTGTCAAGCATTTTCCTCCTTGAAAAAATGTTTTGCTTCAGCACCCATACTCATCCAACCTGATGCATCACAACCGTTCATTGTGGAGGTAGACGCATCTGACGTAGGAGTAGGTGCGGTATTATCTCAAGGTCCGTCCCCTGGTAAATGGCATCCGTGCGCTTTCTTCTCTAAAAAATTGTCGTCCGCCGAGAGGAATTATGATGTCGGCAATAGGGAACTCTTGGCCATTAAGTTGGCTTTTGAGGAGTGGCGTCACTTTTTGGAGGGGGCAGTCCACCCGGTCACCGTCATTACTGATCACAAGAACCTGCTGTATTTAGAGTCTGCAAAACGTCTGAATTCCAGACAAGCTAGATGGTCGTTGTTTTTACCAGGTTTAATTTTGTCGTCACATATCGTCCTGGGTCAAAAAATGTAAAGGCTGATGCCTTATCTCGTAGTTTCCCGGGGGCCGGGAAGACGGATGACCCGGTTCCTATTCTTCAGGAGGGAGTTGTGGTGTCGGCTGTATGCTCTGAGCTTGAGGAGGAGGTATTGGAGGCTCAGGGGGACGCCCCTGTAGGACCTCCAGGGAAACTGTTTGTTCCAGATCAGTTAAGACAAAAGGTTATCGAGGCACATCATAATTCTGCTTTGGCAGGACACCCAGGGAGTAAAGCAACTGTAGATCTCCTTTCTCGCCGGTTTTGGTGGCCTAACTTAAATAAAGAGGTGGTAACTTTTGTCGCGTCCTGTGGGGTATGTGCGCGCTCTAAGACCCCACATACCCGTCCGTCTGGGGCCCTTTTACCGTTGAAAATCCCGGAGCGTCCATGGACCCATCTGTCTATGGACTTCATTACGGACCTCCCTCCGTCTTCAGGTAAAACTCATACTAGTTGTAGTTGACAGGTTCAGCAAAATGGCACATTTTATTGCTCTTCCTGCTCTTCCTAATGCTAAAACTCTGGCGCAGGTGTTCATTGGGGAGATTGTGAGACTTCACGGTTGCCTTCCGATGTGGTGTCGGATCGGGGGTCTCAGTTTGTGTCCAAATTCTGGAAGGCATTTTGTTCTCGTCGGGGGATGCAGTTGTCATTTTCTTCGGCTTTTCATCCGCAGACCAATGGTCAGACAGAGCGTCTGAATCAGAGCTTAGAGACATATCTCCGGTGTTTTGTCTCAGAGAACCAAGAGGACTGGTCTTCTTTCTTGCCTCTGGCAGAGTTCGCTCTTAACAATAGGCGGAGCGAGTCCACTGGTAAGTCCCCGTTTTTTGGGGCATATGGTTTTCACCCCCAGTTTTGTACTTTCAATGGGGGGGGCTCTTCTGGGGTTCCTGAGGAGGAACGATTTTCGTCGTCACTTGCTTCAGTGTGGAGAGGAGTGCTTAATAATCTGAGCACTATGGGGAACTGATACAAACGTATGGCTGATAGGAGGAGAGTGTCTGGTCCGGACCTAAGTGTGAACGATTTGGTATGGTTGTCTACCAAGAATATAAAACTTAAGGTTCCCTCCTGGAAACTCGGTCCCAGATTCATCGGGCCATACAGGATCAGTTCAATAATTAATCCGGTGGCTTTCCGTCTTGACCTCCCTCCTACGTTTAAAATCCACAATGTGTTTCACAAATCGTTGCTTAAGAGGTACGTGGCACCAGTTATACCGTCACCTCTACCTCCTCCTCCTGTGGTGGTCAATGGTAATTTGGAGTTTCAGGTATCGAAGATCATTGACTCACGTCTGAATCACCGGTCCCTTCAGTACCTTGTTCATTGGAGGGGGTATGGTCCTGAGGAGAGGATGTGGGTTTCTGCGTCGGATATTAACGCAGACCGATTGGTTCGGGCCTTCCACACTACTCACCCAGATAGACCAGGCCCTGAGGGTCCAGAAGCCCCTCGTAGAAGGGGGGGTACTGTCACGGGTGTGTCGCGGCGAAGATCGTCGCGATTGCACACCCTGACTTCGCACAGCTGAGTTTCTGGTGCTGGGTGTTTTTCGGCACTGAGGGAGTTAATTCTTTCTCTCTCGGTGCTGGACTGACCAGCCTCGCCCAGCTGCGATTGATGTTTTGTTAATTAGCTTCCTTCATATACCTGCTGGTCTGCTGGGGAAGTTGTCGGTGAAAGCATTCATTCAGACCAGCAGAGCGGATCGTTTCTGAGAAGACTTAAGCTAAGAGTGCCTGTTGTGGTTTTTCCTCTCCTCGCTTATTGTTTATCTCCTTAACCTTTTGTGTTCCTCTGTAGTGGAAGTTTTGTATGCAAGGCAGTGTTTTCTTTACCCCTTGTCTGTCTCGTTTGTCTTAGACTGTGTGTAAGCTGTGACCTGCCCATTCCCTGTGGTGGTAATCAGGGTCCTTCTCAGGACTAGATTACAGTGGTCAGGGATCTACAGGAGACAGGGTTACGCTGGCGGCCTGGACCTCTGTACCATTAACAGTACCTCCAGGTAGAGGGACTAGTCAGGACCCCAGTTCAGGGTCAGCATAGACCCCGGTCCACCTCTATCCTGAGACAGCGTGACACGTACACAGTATAGACCCACAATACATAGGATATTATGTCAGGTAAGACATTGCTGGCAGATACTATGTATACATGTTGATATTTTCTATTATATGAAATATAGAATGTTGTCACATTAGATATATGTTACTATCATAGAATATATCTGTTATACGTCGTGACAATAAAATATAGAAATTATATTTATTTTCATTTTTCCGTTAGGGATAGGGTTAGGGCTAGGGTTAGGGTTATAATTAGAGTTAGGGTTATAATTAGGGTTAGGGTTAGGCTGGGTTCATACTGTGTTATGGCAGTCCGTTAGACGGAGTGCGTTACACCGCGGTGTAACGCAGTCCGTTAACGCTGCCATTCACCCCCATTTGAGGGCGTATCGCGACGCATGCCGTAAAGCGGCATGTGTTCGCGACGTGCCGTCATTCAGTGACGGAGCCTCGGACGTGGCCTACAGTATCTGGGCTCCGTCACCGCTAGCGCAGATGAATCATCTGCTGATTCCTCTGCGCTAGCGGGTATAGCATAACGCGATTGTGTTATGCTATACCGTTACCAGCCCGTCAACGCTTTGTGTTGAACGGGCTGGTAAAATGCAAAATGAACCTAGCCTTAGGGTTAGGGTTATAATTAGGGTTAGGGTTGGAATTAGGATTAGGGTTACAATTAGGGTTAGGGTTACAATTAGGGTTGGGATTTAGGTTAGGATTAGGGTTAGGGTTGGGATTAGGGTTAGGGGTGTGTTGGGGTTAGGGATGGAGCTAGAATTGAGGGGTTTCCACTATTTAGGCACATCAGGGAGTCTCCAAACACGACGTGGCGTTCAAAAAGTCAAATGGCGCTCCCTCCCTTCCGAGCCCTGCCATGCGCCCAAACAGTGGTTTACCCCAACATATGGGGTATCAGCGTACTCAGGACAAATTGCACAAAAACTTTTGGCATCTTGTTACCCTTGGGAAAATAAAAATTGGGGTGAAAAGATCGTTTTTGTAAAAAAAAATATGATTTTCTGCGTTTATAAATTTCTGTGAATCACTTGGGGGTTCAAAGTGCTCACCACACATCTAGATAAGCTCCTTGTGGGGTCTAGTTTCCAAAATGGTGTCACTTGCAGGGGGTTTCTACTGTTTAGGCACATCAAGGGCTCTGCAAACACAACATGACGCCCGCAAGACATTCCATCAAAGTCTGCATTACAAAATGGCGCTCCTTCCCTTCCAAGCTCTCCCATGCGCCCAAACAGTGGTTCCACACCACATATGGGGTATCAGCGTACTCAGGAAAAATTGCATAACAACTTTTGGGGTCCAATTTCTCCTGTTACCTTTGGGAAAATAAAAAAATAGCGGGCTAAAGAATCATTTTTGTGGAAAAAAAATATTTTTTATTTTCACGGCTCTACGTTATAAACTTCTGTGAAGCATTTGGGGGTTCAAAATGCTCACCACACATCTAGATAAGTTCCTTAAGGGGTCTAGTTTTCAAAATGGTGTCATTTGTGGGGGTTCCACTGTTTAGGCATATCAGGGGCTCTCCAAACGCGACATGGCGTCCAATTTCAATTCAGACAATTTTGGTTTGAAAAAGTCAAACGGCGCTCCTTCCCTTCCAAGCCCTGCCGTGCGCCCAAACAGTGGTCCCCCCACATATGGGGTATCAGCGTACTCAGGACAAATTGGACAACAACTTTGGGGTCCAATTTCTCCTGTTACCTTTGGGAAAATAAAATAGCGGGCTAAAGAATCATTTTTGAGGAAAAAAATGATTTTTTATTTTCACGGCTCTACGTTATAAACTTCTGTGAAGCACTTGGGGGTTCAAAGTGCTCACCACACATCTAGATAAGTTCCTTAGGGGGTCTAGTTTCCAAAATGGGGTCACTTGTGGGGGGTTTCCACTGTTTAGACACATCAGGGCCTTTACAAACGCGACATGGCGTCCAGCCAATTCTGCGTTGAAAAAGTCAAACGGCGCTCCTTCCCTTCCAAGCTCTGCCATGCACCCAAACAGTGGTTTACCCCTACATATGGGGTATCAGCATGCTCAGGACAAATTGCACAAAAACTTTTGGGGCTTTGTTACCCTTGGGAAAATAAAAATTGGGGTGAAAAGATCTTTTTTGTGGAAAAAGTATGATTTTTTATTTTCACTGCTCTACGTTATAAACTTCTGTGAAGCACTTGGAGGTTCAAAGTGCTCACCACACATCTAGATAAGTTCCTTAGGGGGTCTAGTTTCCAAAATGTGGTCACTTGTGGGGGGTTTCCACTGTTTAGACACATCAGGGCCTCTACAAACGCGACATGGTGTCCAGCAAATTCTGCATTGAAAAAGTCAAACGGCGCTCCTACCCTTGCGACCTCTGCCCCACATATGGGGTATCGGCGAATTCAGGAGAAATTGCACAACAAATTTTGTGGTTCATTTTTTCTTTTAACACTTGTGAAAATAAAAAAAATTGTTTCCGAAGTAAAGTTTTTGTAAATAAAGTTAGGCCTCTTTCACACATCCGTTGTGCGCCTGACGGTGCCCTCCGACATTTTTTTGTCCAAACGCATCCGGCTAAATGTGATCCCGGGTGCGTTTTTTTTGCATTGACTTTCATTAGCGCCGGATGGCGCCGCAAGTCAGTGCGTTGTATGCGTTTTTGTCCGGATCCGGCGGAAATGTACATTCCGACGGCCGGACACAACGCAGCATGTAACGTTTTTATTTTTTGCCGGTGCTGCCTGATGTGCCTGAAGCGGCGCATCAGGCAGCACGGCAAAATGCCGGGGGCGCCGTCAGGCGCACAACGGATATGTGAAAGAGGCCTTAAATGTCAATTTTTTCCTTCCACATTGCTTCAGTTCCTGTGAAGCACGTAAAGGGTTAATAAACTTCTTGAATGTGGTTTTGAGCACCTTGAGGGGTGCAGTTTTTAGAATGGTATCACTTTGGGGTATTTTCTATCATATTGACCCCTCAAAGTGACTTCAAATGTGAGGTGGTCCCTAAAAAAAATGGCTTTGTAAATTTTGTTGTAAAAATGAGAAATCGCTGGTCAACTTTTAACCCTTATAACTTTGTAACAAAAAAAAAATTTTGTTCCCAAAATTATGCTGATGTAAAGTAGACATGTGGGAAATGTTATTTATTAAGAAATTTGTGTGATATATCTCTCTGAGTTAAGGGCATAAAAGTTGAAAGTTTGAAAATTGCTAAATTTTCAAAATTTTCGCCATGTTTCCGTTTTTTTCATAAATAAAAGCAAGTCATATCAATTTTTTTTTACCACTAACGTAAAGTACAATATGTCACAAAAAAACAGTCTCAGAATCAGCTGGATTCGTTAAAGCGTTCCAGAGTTATAACCTCATAAAGTGACAGTGGTCAGAATTGTAAAAATTGGCCCGGTCATTAAGCTGCAAAATGGCTCTGTCACTAAGGGGTTAAAAAGGAAGAAAGAAATGTTTATCAAATGGAAAGAGGGAGGCATAATCTAGAGAAGAATATAATGCTGTCTGCAGAACCTGCAGGGCATAAATCAGATTATCTAAAGCTGACAATGAATTAAGGCTTGCAAGAGATGTCAAAAGCAATAAAATAGAATTTTGGGGATATGTCAAAAGTAAAAGAAAAGTCAAAGATGCTATAGGATTTTTACAGGATGAAAATGATGAAATGGTAAGACAGGATGTTGAGAAGTCCGAACTTTTAAATTCCTGTTTTGCATCTGTTTTCTCTCAGAAAGGAAATGTAACATCAACTGATCTTCACTGTCCTATTATGGGGATAGAAGAATCCAGGATATCTATAAACAGAAAAATAGTGAGGAAACACTAAGGCCTCTTTCACACATCCGTTTTTTTGTATCAGGCATGATCCGGCGTGTTGGTAAAAAAACGAATCCGGTACCGGATGCGTTTTTTTTACCATTGACTTTCATTAGCGCCGGATCGTGCCTGATGTCATTGCGTTTTTGTCCGGATCCAGCGGAAATGTACATTCCGGCGGCCGGACAAAACGGAGCATGTAACGTTTTTTTTTGTTTGCCGGAGCCGCCTGATGTGCCTGAAGCGGCGCATCAGGCGGCCGGAAACAATAGAAGTCAATGGAACCGGATCAGACTTTTGTGCAATCCGTCAAAAGTCTGATCCGGATTCTGGAAATCAAGGTCTACTACTACTACTACTACTACTACATTTTCCAGTGTCTCCGGGCATCCAAAACCCTCTTTTTCTGGGTTCAAAAGTTCAGGTCGGATCCAGCAAATAAACGGATCCGTTGCATCAGTTTTTTTATTTCAGTGCCGGATCCGTCCCTTCAGGTGTTCGACGGATCATGCCTGATACAAAAAAACGGATGTGTGAAAGAGGCCTTAGCTAACCTAAATGAATTCAAGTTTCCAGTTCCAGATGAATTACACCACAGAGTACTGAAAGAGATAGCAGAAGACATTTTTGAACCACTCTCCATAATCTTTGAAAATTCTTGGAGAATAGGAGAAGTCCCAGAAGACTGGAGAAGAGCAAATGTTCCTATCTTCAAAAAGGGGAAGAAGGTGGACCGAGGGAACTATAGGCCCATGAGTCTGACTTCTATACCAGGAAAGATCTTTGAAAAATTCTTAAACAACATGTATGTAAGTACCTGGATAAGAATTAAGTGATTAAACAGAGTCAGCATGGGTTTGTAACGAATAAGTCATGTCAGACTAACTTAATTTCCTTCTATGACAGAATCACTGACTGGTTGGATCATGGAAATGCTGTATATATAGTATATCTTGACTTCAGGAAAGCATTTGACAAAGTATCTCACACAATCCTTATTGAAAAAATGACTAAGTATGGAAAGGACAAGGCAACTGTTAGGTGGATTCATAACTGGCTTAGCGATCGGACCCAAAGAGTGGTCGTAAATGGCTGCATATGCCGTTGGAAGAATGTCTCAAGTGGGGTACCGCAGGGCTCTGTCCTGGGCCCTGTATTGTTTAACATCTTTATCAATGATTTAGATGAGGGAATTGAGGGTAAACTGATTAAATTTGCTGATGACACAAAGCTAGGAGGGATAGCTAATACTAGAGAAGAGAGAGGAAGGATTCAAAAAGATACAAATAAACTGGAGCAGTGGGCAGCAACTAACAGAATGGTTTTTAACAGGGAAAAATGCAAAGTACTACATCTGGGCAATAAAGTGAAAAAAGCATATACAGAATGGGAGGAATAGGGCTAAGCAACAGCACATGTGAAAAGACTTGGGTATACTAATAGATCACAGACTGAACATGAGTCAACAGTGTGATGCAGCAGCAAAGAAGGCAAATACAATTTTAGGATGTATTAACAGAAGCATACAGTCTAGATCACATGAAGTCATTATTGCCCTCTACTCCTCTTTGGTCAGACCTTATCTGGAATACTGTAAATTTTAAAAAAGACATCAACAAACTGGAGCAAGTTCAGAGAAGAGCGACCAGAATGGTGACCGGTCTGCAAACCATGTCCTATGAGGAACGGTTGCAGGATTTGGGAATGTTTAGCTTGCAAAAGAGAAGACTGAAAGGAGACTTAAAAGCTGTATACAAATATCTCAAGGGCTGTCACATTGTAGAAGGATCATCTTTATTCTCATTTGCACAAGGAAAGACTGGAAGCAATGGGATGAAACTGAATGGGAGGAGACACAGATTAGATATTAGAAAAAACTTTTTGACAGTTAGGGTGATCAATGAGTGGAACAGGCTGCCACGAGAGGTGGTGAGTTCTCCTCCAATGGAAGTCTTCAAACAGAGGCTGGACAGACATCTGTCTGGGATGATTTAGTGAATCCTGCTTTGAGCAGGGGGTTGGACCAGATGGCCCAGGAGGTCCCTTCCAACTCTACCATTCTATGCATACCTTTTTATATCTTTTATTGTAAGCCTATATTTTTATATTAAAGTTTAAAATCTGTATTAAGTGTGATCCTTGTATGCGCTAAAGAATACACAGCCTTTCAGAGAGTGTGTGACCTTTTGATTGTCTGACAGTGACATATTTTTGGACTCATCACCCTGTGTGTTTGTGTGGTGACAGCGTGTTAAGAAATCGGGGTGAATGTGATGTATGCTCACTTAATAGGCTACAAAAGAGGTTGGATTGACCGAGGGAAGATAAATTAACCCTTGCAGGTGCACCCCACGTCACGTGACAAAACATATATGTCCTCAAACCTGGTATATACTGCTCTGGCAAAAATTAAGAGACCACTGCACAGTTTTATAAAAATCAACTTCTTTACATGTTTGACAGCCGTTCCATTCCAGTGTCAGTTGAGTTCAGGGCCGGACTGAGCATCAGGCACTTCTGGCAAATGCCAGAAGGGCCGATGCCTGTAGTGGGCCGCTCGATCCGCACATGCTCCGCCTCTGTCAGCGCCACAATCGTGCAGTATTCTGCACCATCACCTTTCCTGCTGCCGTGCTAGACAATCCAGATCACGAGCTGCAGTGAGGTAGTTGAGGAGGCAGGGCCGGAGAACTACAGCACACAGCTCCCCGTCCCTGTCCCTGTCTTTTCAAGTGCATTACTGCAGCTCGTGATCTGGAGGGAAGACCCAGGGGCACACCTATCATGAGGCGAGTTGAGTACTCTGCCTCAGGTGGCACATTCCTGAAGAGTGGGGGGGCGGCAGATTCTTATCTCCTGGCTCCTGCATCAGCTGGTGTTTCTCATCTATTGCTGCTCTGCGCGCACAGGACCTGTGATGAGGTCACAGGAGGGGAGGAGTCAGGGGTCACATGACCAGGGGACGCCCTCAGTGTATGCAGATTCTTATCTCCTGCATTGGCTCCTGTTGATCATATATTGCTCTTCTATGCCCACAGGATCTGTGATGAGGTCACAGGAGGGGAGGTGTCAGGGGTCACATGATCAGGGGCCTCGGTATGTATGCAGGTCTCTGCTGTGCTGGTTGTCATGGTGCTGGATGAGGGTAACTTTATGTGTGGGGTCAGGAGGGGTTTACAGGGTGGATGCAGCAGTGCTGTGTGTGTGTGTACGAGGTGGACGGATCGGAGCCGCGTATATGGGGTGTGCGGTGCGGAGCCACGTGTGTACGAGGTGTGCGTTGCCCTGTGCATACGAGGTGTGCTGAGCGGAGCCGCGTGTGTACAAGGTGTACGGAGCGGAGCCATATGTGTACGAGGTGTACGGAGCGGAGCCATGTGTGTACGTTATGTACGGAACGGAGCCCTGTGTGTATGAAGTGTACGGCGCGGAGCCGCGTGTGTACAAGGTGTACAGAGCGGAGCCGCGTGTGTATGGGGTGTGCGGAGCAGGGCCACGTGTGTGCAAGGTGTACGGAGCGGAGCCGTGTGTGTACGGAATGTAGCCCTGTGTGTATGAAGTATAAGAAGCCACATGTATATGAGGTGTGCGGAGCAGAGCCACGTGTGTACGAAGTGTGCAGAGCACTGTGAGAAGGAGGTGTGCGGAGCCGAGCCACGTGCGTACGAGGTGTGCGGAGCCCTGTGTGTACGAGGTGTGTGGAGAGGAGCCTCATGTGTACAAGGTGTGCAGAGCGGAGCCATGTGTGTACGAGGTGTGCGGAGCGCAGCCACGTATGTGCAAGGTGTACGGAGCCGTGTGTGTACGAGGTGTACGGAATGGAGCCTTGTGTGTATGAAGTGTACGGAGCCACGTGTATACGAGGTGTACGGAGCAGAGCCACATGTGTACGAGGTGTGCGGAGCCCTGCGAGTACGAGGTGTGCGGAGCCCTGGGAGTACGAGGTGTGCGGAGCGGAGCCACGTGTGTACGAGGTGTGCAGAGTGGAGCCGCGTGTGTACGAGGTGTGCGGAGCGGAGCCGCATGTGTACGAGGCATACAAAGTGGAACCGTGTGTGTATGAGGTGTGCGGAACCGTGCGTGTACGAGGTCAGTGTATAGTGAGGAGCATTCATACCTTCCAACTGTCCCAGATCCAGCGAGACTGTCCCGATTTTGAGAGTCTGCCCGCTGTCCCGGCCAGGAGCTTACTTTTCCTATGGACACAGGAGTACACGGTGGAGCCCCGAGGAGCACTTTAAAACTCGCACGTGACGTTCCACTGGAAGTGATGTGCTGGAAGCTGACCAGAAATTAGGTAATTTAGGGAGGAGATTGTGATGGAACCATGGAGGCACTTCAGGGAATGCTTCAGATCTATCACCATGTCCTCCATCGAGAGCACGGACAGCGGATCGCCTTGGAATCGGGATGTCGCCATGTGACGATCATGATATGTCCTGCATCGGAGCTCAGTGGGCATACAATGGGACCGGCTGCTGTAATATCTTTATAGAATCTTTCTTTCTCTCTGTTCTTTCTCTCTCTCCTTCTTCTTTCCTCTTCTATCTCTCTCTTCTTCTTGTCTCTCTCGATTCTTTTTTTTCTCTCTCCTGTTCTTCTGTCTCTCCCTGTTCTTCTTTCTGTCTTTCTTTCTTCTTCCTCTTCTTCTCTTCTTCTTTCTTCTCTTTTCTTTCTTTTCTTTCTTCTCTCCGTTCTCTTTCTTCCTCTCTGTTCTTCTTTCCTCTTCTCTCTTCTTTCTCTTCTTTCTTTCTTTCTCTTTCTTTCTTTCTTTCTTTCTTTCTTTCTTTCCCCTTTCTTTCTCTCTCTGTTCTTTCTTTCTCTTCTTTTTCTTTCTTTCTTTTCTCTTCTTTCTTTCTTCTTCTTTCTTTCTTTCTTTCTTTTCTTTCTTTCTTTCTTTCTTTCTTTCTTTCTTTCCCCTCTTTCTTTCTCTCTCTGTTCTTTCTTTCCCCTCTTTCTCTCTCTCTGTTCTTTCTTTCCCTCTTTCTTCTTCTTTCTTTCTTTCTTTCTTTTCTTTCTTTCTTTTCTTTCTTTCTTTCTTTCTTTTCTTTTTTCCCCTTTTTCTTTCTTTTTTTCTTTCTTCTTTCTTCTTTCTTTCTTCTTCTTTCTTTCTTTCTTTCTCTTTTCTTCTTTTCTTTCTTTCTTTCTTTCTTTCTCTTTTCTTTTTCTTTCTTTCCCCTTTCTTTCTTTCTTTCTTTCTTTCTTTTCTCTTCTTCTCTGTTCTTTCTTTCTTTCCCCTCTTTCTTTCTTTCTCTTTCTTTTCTTTTGCTCTCTTTTTCTTCTTCTTTCCCTTCTTTTTTCTCTCTCTGTTCTTCTTTCTTCCCTCTTTCTTCTATCTCTCTTTCTTTCTTTCTCTCTGTTCATCTTCTTTCTTTGTTTCTCTCTGTTCTTCTTTCTCTCTGTTTCTTTCTTTCTTTCTTTCTTTCTTTCTTTTTTCTTTCTTTCTTTCTCTCTTCTTTCTTTCTTTCTTCTTTCTTTCTCTCTCTCTGTTCTTTCTTTCCCCTCTTTCTTTCTCTCTGTTCTTTCTTTCCTTTCTCTCTCTTCTTTCTTTCTTTCTTTCTTTCTTTCTTTCTTTATTTCTTTCTTTCTTTCTTCTTTCTTTTTCTTTCTTTCTTTCTTTCTTTCTTTCTTTTCTTTCTTTCTTTCTCCCCTCCTTTCTTTCTCTCTCTGTTCATCTTCTTTCCCCTTTCTTTCTCTGTTCTTCCTTTCTCTCTCTGTTCTTTCTCTTTCTTTCTCTCTCTGTTCTTTCTTTCCCCTCTTTCTCTCTCTGTTTTCTTTCGTTCTTTCTCTCTCTGTTCTTTCTTTCCCCTCTTTCTCTCTCTATGTTCTTCCTTTCTCTCTGTTATTCCTTTTCCTCTCTCTGTTCTTCCTTTCTCTCTCTCTGTTCTTTCTTTCTCTCTCTGTTCTTTCTGTTTCCCTCTTTCTTTCTCTCTCTGTTCTTTTTTTCTCTCTCTGTTTTTTCTTTCTCTCTCTTTCTCTCTCTCTGTTTCTTTCTATTTCTCAGTACCAGTCAGTGTGCCCATAGTACCAGCTACTGACACTATATACAGAGCTCCTGTGTATAATGTCACTGGTCATCACTGTATTACCTGTACACTGACACTATATACAGAGCTCCTGTGTATAATGTCACCAGTGATCACTGTATTACCTGTGCACTGACATGACATACAGAGCTCCTGTGTATAATGTCACCAGTGATCACTGTATTACCTGTACACTGACACTATATACAGAGCTCCTGTGTATAATGTCACCAGTGATCACTGTATTACCTGTGCACTGACATGACATACAGAGCTCCTGTGTATAATGTCACCAGTGATCACTGTATTACCTGTGCACTGACATGACATACAGAGCTCCTGTGTATAATGTCACCAGTGATCACTGTATTACCTGTGCACTGACACGACATACAGAGCTCCTGTGTATAATGTCACCGTCTCCACCTTTTATCGGCGGTGACTGCAGCTTCTGTCTGCGAGAAGTCAGAAGTAGCAGAAACCCTCTATCAGGCCACGGTCACACGTTCAGTATTTTACCTCAGTATTTGTAGGCCAAAATCAGGAGTGGAACAATCAGAGTAAAAGTATAATAGAAACTCGTCACCACTTCTGGATTTCTCACCCACTCCCGATTTGGATCTCAAAATACTGAGGTAAAATACTGACCAAATACTGAACATGTGAATGTGGCTTTAGGCTGGTTTCACACATCCTGATATTTCCGGTACCTGAAAAACCGTAAGTGGAGATATCCGTGTTCGTGTGTGTAATACGTGTGGCAACTGTGTGCCGCATTAGTACCACACGGACGGCCGCCGGGGAAGAAGCGCTACAGTAAGCACTGTTCCCCGGCCAGGGGCGCACCTAAAATGAAACAAGTTGATCACTTCGCCTCAGGCGGCATTGAGTCCCTGAAGAAGTGTAAAGATCGATATTTCAAATATACTCCTATTTAAAAGTGTATGTATTTTACATGTGCGTCAGGTTAGGCTAGTAAAGAGTAAACCAGATTTATTTGTACTGATTTTACTATGGAGGGGGGGGGGCGCCATTTTAAAGTTCGCCTCAGGCAGCAGAGAGGCCAGGTTCACCCCTGGGAAGACCGCCCACTTCCTCCTACCTAGCGCGGCGGCAAAGCAAGAAACATGAACTCACACTGCAGAGAGAACCGGAGACTGGAGTTCCCTTGTAAACTTCAGGCAAGCATCAAAATAAACATAATAACAAATAAAAGCACTGTACAGCTCCTGTGGTGAACTCTAACTCCCAGCATGCCATTGGAGCTTCAGGACATGCTGGTAGTTATAGTTCTCAAAAAGATACTGGTCACATAACATCACCCCTTGAAATAAATAGCTCTTATGAGGTCTTAAAGGGCACCTTTCTGCTTATGTAGGCTGCCTGATCCATGGACAGTGTGTAATGGACACTGGCTGCATGATTTCAGCCACATGTTTTTCCCTGAAATGCTGCTGTGTCACCAGTTTTGGCCGATATATGTAACGGCCATCACCTTTCAGGGCTGATATACAGCATTCAGCAATTCCTGCAGTGAGCAGGCGCTGGGCTTCTCTGACCTTTCCCAGCACCTTCGCACTGTAGGACTTTACTCTGCCCTCAAAAGGAGCAGGAGCGCAGTGGCGGGGCGTCTGTGTGGATGACGCAGACACACGTCATCCATACGAAGTAAGCAGGAGGGTGGTTTCGCAAGATGGGAGGGCGCCCGACCAAGAAGAGGGACAGCCCTCGGACCGGACCGCCCCCACAGGTGAGTATAATAAAAGTTATTTTTCTTTTTACAGGTCGGGTTGGAGGAAGATATACCGCAATATAGAATGCTGTATATCAGCCCTGAAACTCAGTGGCCGTAACTCGTATCGGCCAAACCTGGTGACAGGTTCCCTTTAAAAGTGACCAGGACCAACCACAAGAAAGAAAAGTTCGACATTTAGATCCTCTGTGGCTTCTCCCCATCCTCTCCCATTAACTGAAATTTTTTTTCCTGTCAGTCACTGACAGCAGGAGAGAAGATGCCAAAGTATGTTTTTTCTCTGTGACGCCGCAGCATTTCAGAGTCAAACATACATGGCTGAGGGATCGTACAGCTAGTGTCAGAAACATCCTGTCCATTAATCAGATAGCCTGTATCGGCAATCAGGTTCACAGTTTTTTTCAGTGCTGCATTGGGAGGTGTGCAGCATTGAGGACATCATGTCTACAGGTACCTGACAGGACAGATTCGTGATTGACAGTTTTGCTTTGATGGCAGAATATTAACCCCTCTCACTTACCAATCTGGAAGCAAACAGTGCCAAAGAAACCTTTGAACCTTTGAACCCATCAAAAAATACAGGATTTCACGAATCCGTGCACACCATTTTTTTGTTCATCCCACCGCACAAAAAAAAAAGTGATTTAAAAATCAAAACTTCCACAACTTGGCACCAATAAAAGCTCCAGCTTGAAGAATTTTGGAGAGTTCTAAGTAAAGGATCTAAAGCAAGGTTAAAAAGTAAGGGCGATAAGGGGCAGCCCTGACGCGTTCCTCTCTGGATTTCAAATGTGGAAGAGAGTATACCATTTATGGCCAGCCTGGACACCGGGCTTTTATATAACAACTTTATTGCCTCACAGAACCATGGACCAAAGTTTTTTAAACTCCAGGATGTCGAGGAGATAATCCCATGCAACCCTGTCAAACGCTTTGTCAGCATCCAGGCTGACCACAATAGACTCTAAACAGCCATGAGATTTTCCGTAAGAGATAGCTCCCAAAGCCGTCCGTATGTTGTATGTTATGGATTTACCGTGGACAAACCCAATTTGTTGAGGCAATATCAGGTTGGGGAGTATTTTTTGCACTCTATTCGCTAGTATTTTAGTGAAAATTTTAAAGTCGGAGTTTAAAAGCGAGATTGGTCTATATCCTTCCACTAGTGAAGGATCTTTGCCCTGTTTGGGGAGCACTATTATGTCTGCTTCATTGAAACGGTCCGGGAGCTGCCCCGATGGAACCAACTGATTAAAGACTTCACAAAGATGTGTCCCTATACTGCCTCCCAATATTTTGTAAAATTCATTACTATACCCATCAGGGCCAGGAGATTTAGAGAGCTTCAAGGAGCTGATAGTTTGGATGACTTCTGAAGGGGATATAGGAGCATTAAGGATTTCCCTGTGTTCCTCTGTTAGTAAAGGTGCCACCTCCGTTTGCATAAAGTTTAGAATATCGTCCCCCTCTCTCTTCTCCGCTTTGTACAGGGAACCAAAAAATGATCTAAATTCCTCTACAATCTCCTCATTCTCTGTCAACACTCTGCCCTCTTTGGTCCGAATTTTGTGAATCCTTGTGGTCTTTCTGTATGGTCTAGTAAGAGACGCAAGTAATTTGCCAGGTTTATTGCCCCATTTAAAAAATTTGTGCTTTTGGAGATCAATACTATAAGTGGCCCTTTCATGAGCTAGTGCATCTGCCAATTCTTTTGCCTCGATATATTGTTTTTTCGTGAGGGGTGAATTATTAAGTTTAAAGTTTTTATATGCTAAGGTTAAAGCACTCTGCGCTGCCAGGGTCCGCTCCTGCAACTGTTTTTTTTATGACATATATACACAATTATTTGCCCTCTCAACACTGCTTTAGAGGTATCCCAGAAAAGAATTGGTGTTTTCACAATGTATTTGGTTATCAGTTTGTACGTATCCCATGAGAATTGTATGAATTTTTTTAAATCATCTGAGTGATATAGGTATGACGGGAACCTCCATTTCCTATGAAAATAGATTGGGTTAGTTAGTTTTAGGCTGAACGTTATCGGTTCATGATCTGAGATGTGCACGTCCAGTATTTTGGTATGTGTGATTCTTGGCATGAGTGGGGGACCCAGCAACCAGTAGTCAATTCTAGCATGGGAATTATGAACATGTGAATAGTGAGGGTGTTGCACTCTCCAAACATCCAACAAAACAGGTGATCTAAAAAAGATTGTATTAGTCTCCCCTGCGTAGGTGCATATGTGATTTTTGACAAATCACAGCTGTCATCAACACCATACCTTAACCCGATTGCCACCACAGCAGGGCATCAGGATGAGCTGGGTAAAGTGCCAGAATTGGTGAATCTAATGTGATGCGCCAATCCTTTGGAGGCTGTGGGCTGCTATTTTTTTGGCTCAGGATGGGCCAATAACCTTGGACCGTCCCGGTGAGAAGCCCACAGACACTATTACAAAAAATTTGCGATCATCAGGTTCAAATATTTTTCTTACCTTGTTATATTTATGACTATCTTTCTTTCCGCGTGGTGTTTGTGGCCATCAGGGCTAATGTTTTGCCCTTATATGCATATATACTTTGTCTGTATGGTGCTGTGAATAGTATTTTTGTACAGGCCTCCCCGTGATCAATATGCATTTTATTGTTTGCTAACTACATTCTATTTAGTGGAGTGTGCCTTGTTTGTATACACATTTACATATTGTTGCTGTGTGGGCCTTTTTTGATGTGTGAGAGTCATTTTATCATTATTTCATGACATGACTTGTCTACTCTCTATATGCTTTTAATTGTTTTTAATGTTGTGTTTTGGTCCATGTATGTGTCTGTATTGAGAAATAAAAATTGTCACTATTTTTTCACAACTTGTGGTGTTCCCATGTCATAGATATGTTGCTTTCTCCTTTGCTCTCATTTATTGCTCATTAACATATCTTTGGTGAACCCCATATCTTTGGTGATTACCTAGTGGTGCCCTCCGCATTATAACTTCACAGTCACCGAGCGCAGCGCAAGACCCGGAATATTTGAAGAGCGGTGACGTTACTAAGTTACTGATGTCACCGCTCTTCAGAGTCACTGGGTCTCGTGCTGCGCAGCGGAACCAAAAGTGGCTGTAGGCAAAGTTTATGGAGCATCAGAATGAGGTTCTGTAGCCTTTGGTCGTCTCAATCCCTTCATTATGTACGAGATCCAGTTATGTAGGTAAAGTAGCGGCTTTTCTTGGTACTGCAACTAAAAGCAATAAGAGGACTGAGCTGTAATACTGGATACAGCTGTGATTATATGTTATATAGTCGTGTTACACTCCCCTCACTTCTTGTAACCTACAAGTGTACAAAGATATTATACAATCACCATGTGACAAGTGGGCCTGTATAACTTCAAATGCCAGGGCTTATTTTTAGTCCCAGTCCGGCCCTGGTTGAGTTCCAACCAGAGTACACCTCATTCTAATTAATGTGCTACTGATTAGGTGATCATCTGAACCAAATCTTATTTAACGAAGGAAAGTATAAAAAAAACTGCTGTGGTGTTCACAATCTTCTTGCAATAGGAGAAGCTGGATGGCAAAACAAGTGCTAGTAATATCCCAAAAGTAATAGGAATGAAAAAATAACTTTTAACCATACCAAATGAGTTGAAAATAAAAGTCTTGAGTGAGGAAAAGAAGGACTCAATTCTAGCTTTACTAGCAGAGGGATACAGTGAGCGTCATGTTGCCTCCATCCTTAAAATTTCTAAGACTGCAGTCCATTACAACAAGGTCAAGCAGAAGACATTGGGGACAACAAAGTACAGACAGGCAGAGGGTGAAAACGACTCTCCATTGACTGGGATGACCGTCATCTTATTCGAATGTCACTCAGCAACCACAGGATGACATCAAGTGACATACAAAAGGAATGGCAAATGGTAGCTGGGGTGAAGTGCATGACAAGAACAGTTCGTAACAGGCTCCTAGAGGCAGGGCTCAAGTCATGTAAAGCTAGAAAAAAGACTTTCATCAATGAGAAGCAAAGGAGAGCCAGGCTGAAGTTTGACAAAGACCTTAAGAATTGGACCATAGAGGACTAGAGTAAGGTAATCTTCTCTGATGAGTCTAATTTTCAGCTTTGCCCAACACCTGTTCGTCTAATGGTTAGACGGAGACCTGGAGAGGCGTAAAAGCCACAGTGTCTTGCACCCACTGTGAAATTTGGTGGAGGAACGGTGATGATCTGGAGATGCTTCAGCAAGGCTGGAATTGGGCAGGTTAATCTTTTTGAAGGAAGTACGAATCAAGCTGCATATAAGGTTATCCTGGAAAAACCGTTGATTCCTTCTGCTCAGGCAATGTTCCCCAACTCTGAGGACTGGTTTTTCCAGCAGGACAATGTGCCATGCCACACAGCTAGGTCAATCAATGTGTGGATGAAGGACCACCACATCAAATCCCTGTCATGGCCAGCCCAATCTCCAGACCTGGACCCCATTGAAAACCTCTGGAATGTAAGCAAGAGCAAGATGGATAGTCACAAGCCATCATACAAAGAAAAACTGCTTAAATTTTTGTACCAGGAGTGGCATAAGGTCCCCCAAAAGCAGTGTGAAAGACTGGTGGAAATCATGCCAAGACGCATAAAAGCTGTGATTAAAAATCATGGTTATTCCACAAAATATTCATTTCTGAACTTCCTGAGTTAAATCATTAGTATTGTTGTTTCTAAATGATTATGAACTTATTTTCTTAGCATTATTTGAGGTCTGCAAGCACTGCATTTTTTTGTTATTTTGACCATTTCTCATTTTCTGAATATAAATACAAAATTTATTGCTTGGAAATTCGGAGACATGTTGTCAGTAGTTGATAGAATAAAAGAGCAATTTACATTTTGCTCAAAAATATACCTATAAAGAGAAAAATCAGACAAACTGAAAATTTTGCAGCGGTCTCTTAATTTTTGCCAGAGCTGTATGTGCTCCCTTCTGGCCCCAACATGATATATACAGTGGGTTCGGAAAGTATTTAGACCACTTTAAATTTTTCACTCTTTGTTTCATTGCAGCCATTTGGTAAATACAAAAAAGTTAATTTTTTTCTCATTAATATACACTCTGCACCCCATTTTGACTGATAAAAAACAGAAATATAGAATTTTTTGCTAATTTATTATAAAAGAAAAACTGAAATATCACATTTTCATAAGTGTTCAGACCCTTTGGTCAGACACTCATATTTAAGTCACATGCTGTCCATTTCCTTGTGATCCTCCTTGAGATGGTTCTACTCCTTCATTGGAGTCCAGCTGTGTTTAATTAAACTGATAGGACTTGATTTGTAAAGGCACACACCTGTCTATATGAGACATCACAGCTCACAGTGCATGTCAGACCAAATGAGAATCATGAGGTCAAAGGAACTGGCCAAGGAGCTCAGACAGAATTGATAATGGCTGTCCACAAACGTTCACCATCCAATCTGACGGAACTGGAGAGGATCTGCAAGGAAGAATGGCAGAGGATCCCCAAATCCAGGTGTGAAAAACTTCTAGCATCATTCCCAAGAAGACTCATGGCTGTACTGGCTCAAAAGGGTGCTTCTACTCAATACTTAGCAAAGGGTCTGAATACTTATGACCATGTGATATTTCAGTTTTTCTTTTTTAATAAATTTGCAAAAATTTCTACATTTCTGTTTTTTTTCAGTAAAGATGGGGTGCAGAATGTACATTAATGAGAAATAAAAATGAACTTTTTTTTGCATTTACCAAATGGCTGCAATGAAACAAAGAGTGAAAAATTTAAAGAGGTCTGAATACTTTCCGTACCCATTGCATGTCCCTTATCCTGGGCCCTATCCTGGTATATATAGAACCCGTCCTGGTATATATATCCCCCATCCTGGTATATATGTTCCCCATCCTGTACTCATCCTGGTATTTGTTCCCCGTTCTGACACTGTTTTATTAATGCATAGAAAAAAATAAACAATTATACTCACCTTCCCTTCGCTCCCCCGCCGCCCGCATCCTCTTCTGATGCCGGCTGACTTTAGCAGAGGACGCACATCCAGTGGAAGCCTGTGCTGGAGTCGATGGGCCTCCACCCACACAAGCCTGTTCGCGAATGCGGTCGTTACGCCCCTGCCCTTGCAGTAAACAAACAATTAATTGCATCTTCCCATCTATTTCTTTTCCATCTATCCCCACCCCCTTTTCTGTGATTGACAGTTCTGCCTTTTACAGGAGGCAGAGATAGATGGAAAATAAGTAGATATGGAGGTACGCTGAACTATTTTGCCACACCAAGTGTGCACTGAGCTTCTTTGCTCAGCTAGGACAGTACTTTTGTGCTGGCAGACTCCCTATGGTCCAAACTGAAATAAGATGGCCATCTGACATATACAGCAGTAATCTGCAACCTGTGACTCTAGAGCTTCTATAGTACAACAATACTCCAAATAGCCTGGTAGCTACAACTGGAAAGCTGCCGGTTGTTTTTTTTTTATTGTACAGATAATTTTTAATGTGGTTGTTCAGAACTAGAAAAAACATCTTTCAAAAACAGTGCCACACCTGTCTACAGGTAGTGTGTGGTATTGCAGGTAAGCTCTATTCACTTAATTGGAGCTGGAACTAAATAACAGACACAGCCTATGGACAGTTAGGGCATTACTTAGTCTCTATTCATTCCTAGAAAACCCTTTAAAAAAGATGTATATAAGCATAGCATTGTATTGGTGGTAAGAAAGGAGCATTTGTACAGAAATTTTTCCCTAAGCTTTATCTTCAGGAACATGCGGCCTCTGTTAAAGGAGCTGGCCCAAAAGCAACATTCATCACCTATCTACAATATTATTGATAAATGTATTAGTGCTGTAGTTCTTGCTGAAGAATCCCACACTGATCAGAAGTACAGGAATCCAGGGCTCCCACTTGAATGGACTGATGGTCATTCATGCACGCCTATGCTTCATGTATTGTCTATGGGACTGATATGAGATTGCATAGTACTCCGCTTGGCTATCTCTCTGTATATGTAAGCATTGCTAGATTCAATTGAGAGGCAGGAGGCCCCCTTCCTTGAAATTGATGGGGGTCCAATATTGAGACCCCAAAGATCAAATTTTTATCTCTTATCACATGATGGGCGGTAGATGTTATTTGTGGACTAAGCCCTTTAAAATTAAGAGACTCAAAGCACTACTGAAAAGTGTATCTTCTACTGTGACTGAGGGGTAAGGTGTGTAAATGAATGCATTTCTGGTAATTATTGAGCCTTCATATAAAATCATTTTTAGCATGGGCCCACAACATTCCTTTGTGACAGGTATGACCACAAGCGGCCCCTTTTCCTGAGCCGCTGGACAGGGATCAATGATGTATAGTATTTTTTTTTCCTGCTTCTCACTTGCCTGTTTCTTTATATTTTCCTTTAGGTATGAGGTGAATTTTCAGGATGGCATTGATTGTGGAGGCGCATACATCAAACTTCTGTCTCATTCCAGTGATCTCAATCTGGTGTGTGAGTTGCATTTCTTAAATCCATTTTTATCGCGTTTTCTAAGTTTTAAGAAAGAGCATTCAGATAATCAATATGATATTTTCCATTCATCCAGGCCATGTTTCCAGAGTTACTAGTGGATGATGATTGTATTATGTGGTGATTTGCTGAAAATTAAAAATACCTCAAATCTTTCCCTCCTATTTGGTGGGATTGAATGATTATTGAATGTTTATAGGGATTGCTTGCCCTCCATAAAATAGCCGGCACTGGGAATAAGCGAGGGTTGGACATGTAGAATTTCTGTTGCTGTTTTGCTGGGGCCAATATCCATGGCCTCTTACCAGCCTCAGAATACCAGCCCCTAGATGTTGGCTTTAGCTTGGCTAGTTGTCAAAAATGGGGGATACCCCATGCCATTTTTTTTTAAATGATTTATTTAAATAATTAAAAAATACGTCGTAGGGACCCCTCTATTCTTGATAACCAACCTTGCTAAGGCTGACAGCGGAGGGTTGCCTAGCTGTCAGTTTTGCTTAGCTGGTTATCAAGAATACAGGGGAACCCCACGTCATTTAATTTTTTTTAAATTTATTTATAGCACAGGCTGTGCCTGATGAATACTCCCATCAGCAGCCGCCTGCTATCTTTGTTAGGCCGGAGTCACACGCAATGACAAAAAATCGGACCGTTTTAGTCGGTCGATTATCGGACCAAAATGTAATCAACAGACATCCGCCTGGCATTCGATTTTCCTTCAAAGATGCGATTTAGTCGCATGTGTCCGTACCTTGTAACATCCGATTTCCATCCGACCACCGTTTTTTTGTTGCAGCTTACCAAAAAGGACCAATAATGGTTTTGAGGCCTGATACTCATTTAAATCATCAGGCAGAGCTATATTTAAGTGCTCTGCTACAGGTGTGACTCTCCCACCTTTGCACTTGTGTCATTTTGTTCCTTGTGCTTAGTGCTTTGTAGCTGCTTTATCCAAACATGAGCGACACACTCAGATTTACTCCCACTGAGCGTGTGCTGTTACATTGGGTTATATCCCGACGTTTTGGGGAGCCATATCCTGTGATAGCAGATCCCAGAAGGCGCAGAAGAATGTGGGTCCATCCACTTTTGACAAGAAGGATAACTAAAGGCCATTTTCACCGACTATATTTGTCACTGCGTAGCCATGGCGATAAGTTTTTCTAATATTGTCGAATGAGCATAGCTACCTTTGATACGTTGCTTGACATTGTGCGCCCTGGGATCACATTTCAGGACACCAGGATGAGAAAAGCAATTTCTGCAGAGGAACGCCTTCTCCTAACAATAAGGTATGTGTGTCAACGATATGTTGATGATGTTTGCCTCGACATAGTCACTTTGCAAGTGTTGTAGCACACTTATTGTACAGTTATAATGTGAGTAATGTATGTCTCAAGCTTACCTATCTAAATGATTGGCTTTGGTCTATTCCACAGAAGGCATGTCTTGTAATATAATTTACAGCATGTGTGCTCTAAGAAACTGAGGCATTGTAAGTGTTGTGAATCATGTGTTTCTTCTTTTTGTTGCTAATGTCTTCATGTTCTATGTTCTTTGTGTGTTACAGGTTCCTTTCTACTGGCATGTCCTACGCTGCTCTGCACTTAGAGTTCTTAATAGGGAGATCAACAATTTCAGGCATTGTGCGGTCAACTTGTGTGGAAATTTGGAGCAGACTACATCAAGACGTCATGCCTGAGCCAAAAATGAGTGACTGGTTGAGGATAGCACAGGGTTTTGCAGAAAATTGCCAGTTTCCATACTGTATAGGAGCCTTGGACGGCAAGCACATACGTGTTCGTAAACCTCCTAACTCAGGCTCCCAATTCTTCAATTATAAGCAATATTTTTCTGTAGTTTTGTTGGCCTTGGTCGACACAAACTACAGGTTTATAATTGTAGACATTGGGGCCTATGGAAGGACTGGAGACTCAAGAGTCTTCAATACTTCCATAATGGGTAGGCGGATACGAAATAACCAACTGGACCTCCCACCAGCAACTCAACTTACAGACTCTATTCCAGAATGTGTGCCTTATGTTATAGTAGCGGATGAGGCATTTCAATTAACCCGTAATGTTATGAGGCCATATCCCCGTCGCTATCTCACCCATCGGCGGAGAATATTTAATTGTCGCCTGTCACGTGCTCGAAGGCTGGTGGAGTGCACATTTGGAATTCTTTGTGCTAAATGGCGGGTACTTCAATCTGCAATTCAACTCAGTGAAGACAATGTTAATGTGGTCCTCAAAGCATGTGTGGTCCTACATAATTTCAGCTGCAGATGAAGGAAGGGAGACACACTAGGCATTACTAGTGGGTAGGCGGAGCCCCAGATAGGATTGACACCTCAGATTAAAAAGAGTATTGACCGGCCCCTCCAGCTCAGGCTCCTCCTACTCAGCACTTCAGTCTAAAATTTGAGGTCTCAGAGGATGGTCGCTGCTGGAAGCAGCTCCTCAGAAGATTTTATTATTTTTTATCGGACAAGAGACTTGGATCACCAGAGTGGTCTAGAGGTCTCAGGGGTCTCAGCGCTGCTGGACCCCAACCTCTCCCTTGGCGGATCTGTATTACCCTAATGGTGGTCCCTGCAGAACCCTGCCGACCCGGGGGGATGAGGATGGCTTCCCTGGCGGGGGCGCAAACCGCGCACAGGGGTCACTGCGTCCCCCGCCCTGGGGGGAAGCATGGGCAAGCGCCAGAAACCCCTGGGGGTCCCTGTGGCGCTCGGCTGGTGAGTACTCAACATTTTTATTAAAGATGTGTGTGAGTGATTTAGCGGTTGCTGCGGCAACCGCTGTACAGTATACATGCCGGTGACTCTGAGGAGAAGGAGAGAGAGGAGTGCGCGCTTTTTTATTTTTGAATTTCGCGCCGCTCTGAGGGGAAGAGAGAGAGAGGAGTGCGCGCCTTTTTTATTTTTGAATTTCACGCCGCTCTGAGCGCGCGCTTTACTGCAGCCTCCATTTTCGGCTCCTCTACATGGAGCACATAGGAGGCAGAGCGCGGCGGCCATTTCATGACAGGCTGAAATCGCTCCCCTCCCCTCCCGGCAAGAACGTGACCAGCTGGGTGAGTCGCTTCTAGCCCGCGGGCAGAAGCTTAACCCCTTCACCCCCACAGCGCGGGCGCCGTCTGGGGCACTAATGAGTGACAGATTGCGCGGTCCTGCGGCTGTTATCGCATAAGGGGCTCGCACACTCTTTTCAATATTAATAAAGAGGTTGTGGGGAGCCTGCGATATTATTATTGCCACTAACGTTTCCACTAACGATCCTGATAACGACGCATACTAATGCGATCGTTTGTGTGATCTTTTTTAATGTCGCTAGTAGCTGCCAATCTGAGCGATCTCATTAACATCGCATAAGCGGTTAGCGATCCCCTTAATGACTTTGGCGGTCATTGCGATATACAAAACAGCGCAATTTTTTAGCGATTTTGGGAACGTTTTTTCTGTATAGTGTGGCATAACTGTCCTGTAGCTGCGACCTTATAAGAGGCGCTTGAGGCTCGCACACCCTTTTCATTATCAAGGTTGTGGGGAGTCTGCTACTTTAACCCCTTCTTAGGCGGTTAACTCTTAATGGGGGACAGCTGGGGTAGCTCTCTCTTTAAGAGCTTTAACCCTTCAGCGTTTGTTTTTTCTTTAAGAAACATACTGTTCTGGTTACTGACAGGTTTAACCTGCCGTATACTATGCAAGGGCAGTCCATTTCCCAGATCCGCTACAGGATCAGTCTCGCGTATCTGACACGCAGACCTCGACTCATGCGCAGCGGTCGAAAGTTCCAGTGGTGTCAAAATGGAGGTCCTCACTAGTTTTTATTGATGGCCTGTCTGACCTTCTAGGTTATTGGGTGTCAGCTACATCCTCTCAAGGAAGCGACACAAATCGGTGCCTTCCTTCTCGCGTAGCGAAGATGTCCGATTCGGACAAGGAAGATCGGCAGGGACACTCTGCCTCTCTCATGGGCCGTACTAAGATTTGTCCATGAGGGCGTTACAGTTACCGGAGGAGGTAACTAGACGTCCCGGATGTTTCAGGAGTCGCATGGGTCGCGACGGCTTTACAAACTGTTTCCGTTTTTTTTTTTTTTTTACGGAGTTGATTGTTAATTGGACCCCCTCTCCTGAAGTGAATGTCCCTTTACCCCAGCTTAGCAAATCTTCCTGGTAAAGGGAAGGCGAGTCTGCAACCCGCTGGACAGAAAAACGGAGATGGCAACAATATCCATCTGTGAGGCCGCAGGTCATGGATTCGGTATTAAGGATGTACTTGTAAAGTTTCCCTGAGCCGGTTGGACCGTCTAAGGACGGGATCCCCCTCTTTCGAGGTAGATGGGCTTGTCAAGTTGAAGGATACTGCGTCACTGCTATCCAGGGCGCAATCCTCGGCAGTCACAGTCAGACTCTGTGGCTTGGACAGTGGACGCGGTTTCCAAGCAGGGTTTGCTATCTTTAGCTTAGGAAGTGGTCAGCTATTTGAATCTGACCTCACGGAGCTGATTGCCAAGGCAAAGGCAAAAGAAACAGCTTTACCGCAGCGCAGACCTGTGACTTCTGCGTCTGGCAGGACTAGTGCCGGTAGTTGTCGGCGGTCCTTTCGGTTCAAGGGATGATCCGGCCAACCTTCTGGGGGTTTGGGTCGTCTCTCTCTTTTTAAAAAAAAAAGGGGAATTCTCAGAAATTCCGCATACCCTGGAAACAGAACTTCTGTTAAGACAGAAGCTGGCAAAAAACCCGCTAAGGCGCACTGTCGTCTGGGTCTCACTCGAGCGCTCTCGAGTGGGGGGGTCGTTTACTCCAATTCAAACCGACTTGGGTTTCCCGTGTGTCGGACGCCTGGATGACACAGGTTGTGTTGGCAGGCTACTTCATAGAGTTTCTTTCTCGACCCCTGGACAGTTTTTGCCAATCTCGCATTCCGTCAGAGCCGAACTATTTGCCGTTCTACTACGAGAGGTCGATTCCCTTCTGCAGAAGGGTGTGGTGATACCGGTTCCGCAGAGGACCGGGGAAGAGGAATTTTATTCCAACCTCTTTGTGGACCCCAAAAAGGAGGACAAATTTCGCCCTATTCTGGATCTCAAAGATTGAATCGACATGTCTACACCCGACAATTTCACATGGAGTCGTTTCGCTCCGTTGTGGCAGCCCTGTCGCAGAACGCCATCGGAAGGGCTCACCGGCGCTTCCTTCGTTTTGCCATAGGTCAGGACCATTGCCAGTTTGTGGCTCTGCCATTCGGCTTGGCCTCGACGCCCAGAGTTTTTACAAAAATTCTGGTACCCCTCATGGCAATTCTTCAAAGACAGGGGGTTACGATTTTTCCCTACCTGGACGATCTCCTCAAAGGAGGAGGCGGTAACGGCTCGCAATCTATCCCTTCAGCTCCTGGAGGATTTCGGGTGGCTGGTTCAATTGGGAGAAGTCGTCTCTGGAACCGTCGCAGTCATTCCTGTTTTTGGGAATGCATTTCGACACGGTACGGACGGTGGTGTCCCTTCTTTCCAGACAAGCGGGCATGTCTATTCCGACATGTACAGATTATGAAGTCTGCGACAGCAATGTCCCTTTGGAAGTGTATGCGCCTTCTGGGTTGATGGTGGCGTTCATGGAGACACTTCCGTTTGCCCAATTTCATTCCAGGGCCCTCCAAAGGCTCATTCTGAGTCGTTGGGATCGATCGCAAGTTTCTCTGGATTGCAACGTCATCATCTCTCACAGGGTGCGAGAATCCCTAGGATGGTGGTTACGTCCAGGAGCGTTATCCCTGGGGAAATCTTTCTTTCCTCCGAGGTGGTCGGTCATAACCACCGATGCCAGCCTAACGGGCTGGGGGGGGTGTCTGGAACGATCTTTGGATCTAGGGAGTATGGTCATCGGGAGAGTCTGTTCTACCGATCAACATTCTGGAATTGAGGGCAATTTTCCTTTGCCTCCATCACTGGACGGTTCCTTCAAGCGGTCTACCAGTCCGAGTGCAGACAGACAACGCGACGGCGGTTGCGTATATCAACCACCAAGGCGGGACAAGGAGCTCCAGGCTCTTGATGGAGGTGTCTCGGATTCTGTTATGGGCCGAGACCAAGGTTCCAGCTATCTCTGCGATGCACATTCCAGGAGTCCAGAATACCACGGCGGACTTCCTCAGTCGCGAGAAGATGGATCCTGGAGTCTTCATCTGAAAATTTTTGCACTGCTGTGTTTCCGTTGGGGAACTCCCCAAGTGGATTTGATGGCATCCAGGTTCAATGCCAAACTACCGACCTTCATGTCCAGGTACAAGGACCCGAAGGCTATAGCGGTGGTTGCTCTGGTGGCTCCGTGGGACCATTTCGAGCTAGTCTATGTGTTTCCGCCGATATCTTTACTTCCTCTGGTGCTGCGTCGGATCAGACTGGAGAGAATTCCGGCTATGTTGATAGTCCTGAATTGGCCAAGGAGGACGTGGTTCTCGACACTGGTGTCGCTTTTGGCGGCACCGCCATTCCCACTTCCTCCTCGCCCGGACCTGTTAACCCAGGGGCCCGTTCGTCATCCGGACTTGAAGTCTCTGCGTTTGACGGCGTGGCTCTTGAGACCGAAATATTGACCCGTAGAGGTTTTTTCAGCCGAAGTCATTGCCACTCTGCGAGCTGCCAGAGGTCCGGCTACTACTAAGATTTATCACAAGACTTGGGAAGCCTTCTTTTAGTGGTGTTCGGGTTCTTCAAGGAATCCGAGGATTTTTTTTTCCATTCCCAATTTGTTGGCTTTGCTGCAGTACGGGCTGGACAAAGGTTTGGCAGTTAGCACTCTGGAAGGTCAGGTTTCTGCCCTGTCCTTTCTGTTTCGGAAGGCTATCGCCTCGCGTAGGGACGTGCGTTCCTTTTTTTCAAGGAGTAACCCGTCAGCTTCCACCGCGGAAGGCACCTGTGTCTCCTTGGCGCCTCAACCTTGTTTTGGAGGCTCTTCAGCATGTACCTTTTGAGCCTATGGGTTCTGCTAGATTTTCTTTACTTTCTTAGTCTTAGAAGGTTGCCTTCTTACTGGCGGTAACCTCTTTAAGAAGGGTTTCTGAGTTGGCAGTTTTTTCCTGCTCGCCTCCTTTCCTGGAGTTTTACCCGGATCGAGTAGTGCTTCGCACTCGGGGCGACTTTCTACCTAAGGGGTGTCGCAATTTCATGCTAACCAGGATATTGTGTTGCCTTCGCTTTGCCCGGGCCCAAGGAATGCAAAGGAACGGGACTTGCACAAATTGGATTTAGTGCGAGCCTTGAAGTTCAATTTGTCTGTCATTCAAGGCTTTCGAAAGTCAGATTCCCTGTTTGTGATTACAGCAGGTCGTAGGCGTGGTCATCGAGCTTCCAAGGACCCTATAGCTCGTTGAATTTGGTCGGCCATTTTGGAGGTTTACCGACTTAAAGGCGAACCTTGCCCGATTAAGATTCAAGCTCACTCCACGAGGGCTGTGGCTTCATCGTGGGCCTTTTCACCAAGGGGCCTCGGCAGTTCAGCTCTGCCGAGCGACGACCTGGCGTTCTGTCCACACATTTACAAAGTTTTATAAGGTGGACGTCAGTGTTTCCGCTGATGCGGCCTTAAGACGTAGGGTCCTGCAGGCAGCGGTAATTTAAAGTTTTTAGTTAACTTGTATTTGGCGCCTGTGGCGCATTTATCTAGGTTGTTGGGTTTCTGCCTATTTTGGTTTTTTCCCACCCTAATTTTTGGACTGCTTTGGGACGTCCCACTAGTAATGCCTAGTGTGTCTCCCTTCCTTCATCTGCAGCTGAAAGATGGATTTTGGTAAGAACTTACCTGTAAAATCCTTTTCAGCGAAGAAGGAAGGGAGACACACATCCCTCCCATGGCAGAAGTGTGTTGTTGTGTTTACAGATGCAGCGTGGCCCTTCTCTGATAGCGATTTTCTGAGCTGAGGTCAACGCGCTACGGCTCTGTTCCAGCATTGCCAGCTTATCGCAGTAGTCAGGTTCAGTGAGTAGTACCTGGAACTGTGTGGTTTTTTCTTTGCCAAATGCATGCATAACCTGTACTTTTGGATTTTTCTCTGAAGTCCTTCAGAAGGGGTTATGTTGCTTCGCTGGTGATATTGTTCTTCCTTAAGCTTGGGTACGACTGAAGTGCTGAGTAGGAGGAGCCTGAGCTGGAGGGGCCGGTCAACACTCTTTTTAATCTGAGGTTCAATCCAAATCTGGGCTCCGCCTACCCACTAAATGCCTAGTGTGTCCCCCTTTCCCCTTTTTTCGCTGAAAAGGATTTACAGGTAGTTCTTACCAAAATCCGTCTTTTTGTCCATGAACCCATGAATCTCCTCACAACATTGGGTGACATTGCCTCGTTAATGTTCTAGCCTATGTCACCACCCACCCCACCCCCGGGTCGTCCACCTTCAGCCCTAAAAGTATGTGAGTGTTCCTCAATATTTTGTGCCCCTGAGGGTGCTACTGGCTGGCGAGGAGGCATTATTCAGATGTATTTTGCCTAGTTCTCGTCATAAAGACACTTTGCTCACCTAATTATAAAAGTTGTGTTTGTTTTTGGTCTCATTTGTTCAAAAAATTAGACCCATCATATTGAATAATCACTACAATCAATGCGACTTCAACTTATTTTTATGTTTATGCATTTTTAGTGGGCTGAAACATAATGAAAAAAGGACTAATGTTCCAAAGCTTTTTGAACATATTTGCTGCTAAATTTGGCAGCAGAAAACAAAGTACAATTTTTAAAACTAAAAAAAAACATAATAAATCATTAACACCATAACTGGTGGAGGGGGGGGGTGGTGAAGGTGAGGGCCAGCTTGTGGGGCGGCTATACTGCTCTCCACCACTGGATTTTTATGTAAACTAAAGCTTGGGCTGATAAAGGCAAATGACTTTAAGGGGGATAAATGTAAGTCATGCATTTGGGGGAGAACAAATAGATGTTTAATTAGTCTAATTGTAAAACCTGGGCAAAACTGCACTGAAAAAGACCTGGGTGTAGGGGTGGAACGACAAACTACATTTAGTGGCCATGTCAGGCAGCTGTTTCAACAAAAAAAATAATGGGATGCATTAAAAGAGGCTAGTGTAATACTTTGTAGGAACTCGAGGATTCGATAGCGTGGGGCAATGAACAATCAGAGACGGGTTTCTTTTGAATGCAAATAATGTATTTGTGAAACAGCAAAA
Organism: Oophaga sylvatica; assembly: GCA_033576555.1. Taxonomy (NCBI): domain Eukaryota; kingdom Metazoa; phylum Chordata; class Amphibia; order Anura; family Dendrobatidae; genus Oophaga; species Oophaga sylvatica. The sequence goes on from JARQOD010000001.1 coordinate 190,687,941, forward strand.
CCCCCAAAAACAATTTCAAAACAACCCTAGTGACATGCAATGAGTCCATATAAAAATATACACAATCCAGTTATATGAATCCGATATATAAGTCCTTGAACCTCTATACGAGGGTGGAGAGTTCTTACGACAAGTCCTCACACAAATGTACCACAAGGAAGTCTGATGCACAGGTTACGTGGCTGGATTTACACACTGCTGGTGTGTGAAAGTCAGATCCAGGTAGGGAGAAAACACAGGGAGGGCCAGGAACAATTTTAATCTCAGTTGTGTTAATTCATTGAAGTCCAACAACAAGTTCAAAGTCAGTAAGGTTCCAGTAATATTCCAACAGCTCTCACCAGAGGTAATGCACAAAGGGTTAAACAGCAACAGTTCAGAAACACAGTTCTTATCAGATGGAGTGAACCAAAGGTTAAATTCCCCAAGTCCAACAGTTTAGTGACAACACAGATTGCAACTTACATATGCAGAGAATGTCCAAGCCATGGGTAGAAACTGCTGGGCAGAGAAACACCTGAAAATAACCCCGGTTATGCACTTCCCTGGGAAATACACAACGATCTGTGAGGAACAAGCAGCTGGGTTGCAGGGAAACAGAAGCAAAAAAATTCCGCAGTGAACCAGCACCTGACCGGGTTTTTAAACAAACGAACAGGAAGTAGGGCCAAGAAAAAAAGCAAACTCCATCTTAACAAAGGGCAAAATCATTGACAAAGTTACCTAGAAAACCCGGAAAACTGACATTACTCCCCCCCCCCAAAAAACGGCCTCCGGACGGTCCTGGACCGGCCTGTCCGGGTATCTCCGATGAACTGAGCAATCTTCAGAGGCGCATTGAGTTACTTACTGGTTCCCAGAATCATTTTTAGGAGAGAACCTTGCCATCTAACTAAACTGAAGCCGGTTTCTATGAAGTCTCGAATTAACAAACCTGTACCACAATTGTTCTTCGCCACAACCAACACTGGGGAGGGGGAGGGAGTACGTCCCTGAAATGGTTAGGAGAACTGGTTTTTAATAAGGAAACTGAAATACTGGGTGTACCTTTAAAGTCCGTGGTAGCTTCAACCGACAGGCAACAGAGCTCACAAAACCCCGTGATCTTGAATGGACCGATGAATTTCTGCCCAGTTTCTGCGAAGGAACACCCAATTTTAGATTCTTGGTGGACAACCAAATGATCTCCTACCTTATACATGGTGCTGGTTTCCGAATCTATCGGCCGACTTTTTGTAACCTCCTGTGCTGTGGTCAGGGAGTCCTTCAAAACTTCAAGATTACTTGCAAACCCGTCCTCGTCTTCAACCGCTGGTACCGAAATCGTAACCGGAGCCGGGGAAAATTTTGGATGATCCCGGGGTTGGAAAAAAAGGCTTTTCCTTGGGGGAATGCTTTGGGAGTTGTTGTACAAAAAATTCCCAGGGGAAGTACTTCACCAAATCACCTGAAAAAAGACTGACGAACAGCGTAGATATTGCCCAAAAAATTTTTATTTGTCCGTTCTCGCCCGTTGGTCAGGTGGTATGCAGAAGACAAGCAAACATTAAGTGGAGCGCAGAACAAAACCTTTTCCAAAACTAGAGGAAAATTTGTTTTTCCCCGGCAGAAATGATGTCATCGGGAAAACCCCATGCAGCCGGAAAAGTTCTGGATAACTAATCACTGTCTCGTACCTGGGGGAAGACCACCAGGGAATAAATTTTAGCATTTTTTTAAAAAAACGATCCTCCCCAAAAAATAGTTTTTAAAACCCCAGAGGTGGGTAACTCCAAATAAATTCCATCGAAAAAACCCCCAAGGGGCAAAGGGGGTCCGTAGGTTTTTAAAAAAACCAGTAGGTGAAACACGGGAACCTGTACCGGGCACAAACTTCACAAGGGACATAGTCATTTCACATCCCAAGCGGTGGCCCCAAAAAAAAAAAACGATTAAAAATTTCCTGCGCTTCTGCCCCCCTGACCACCATTTAGAGCCCGGGACCAATCTGAAACCGAATTTTTACAGCCTGGGGAAACCCATAAAAAAAAACGATCTCTAAGCCAACACCATTCCGAAGGAAAGATTCACTTTGTCAGGGGGGCGCAAGAAATACCCCCCCGTCAAGGCCAGCGATCTCCTGCCACAAGCCCGGTTCCCCCGGGGCACCCAAAAAAAAAATTGGCCTCCGCAAATTGGTTTTTTCGGGGGGCCCAGGCAGGGAATCCACGGTATGGATTGGGGATAAGCTCAGCCCCAACGGAACCGGCGGTACAAAAAAAAATTTTTAAAACTTCGAAAAAACCCCATTTTCGGGGAAAAAGCCCCCTGGAAAGTTTAAGGAATTTTCCCAAAAGCATGACCTGAGTACAAAAAACCGCGAGTTGCCCCCCAAAGGTGTTCCATTCCCCAAAGGGAGAAATAATTCCCAAAAACCTTTCCACACTTTTTTTATTTTAGAAAAAACCCAAAAAAAGGGGCCACGGGGGGAAAAACCTTTGTCCCCGGGTAAAAGTTTTGAGGGGTAGCCCCCCAATCAAGCAGACGGGCCCCCCTCCACAAAAAAGGGGTGGGGCAGGTCCGGATGCACAATATTGGCTGTGGAAAAAAACCCTTTTTAGGCGATCAAAGGCCCGACTTGCGAAGACCCAAATTTTTCCCCCTTTTTGGTGAGGAAGTGATGGGACGGACAATTTCGAAAAATTTCGGATAAACCGTCATAAAAGTAGCAAAGCCAATAATCGTTTACCCCTTTAATGTTTCCGGTACCGGCCACCAAAAGATTGCCGGATCTTCTAAACCCCCATTTTAAAATCCCTGGGGGCGGATAACAACCCCAAAAAAATTGATTTCAAAAATGGAACTCACACTTTTCGAGTTTGATGAAAAAATGTTATCCTCAAACGTCTAAGAACGGTCTTGACATTTCCTGTTTTTCCTAAAAGGAGTCAAAAAGATAAGATTCACAAGGAAATTACCACTTTTTGGTAAAAAAAATCCCTGAAAATGCGTTGGCTAAATTTGAAAACAGCAGGAGCGTTACGATCCGAATGGCACACCAAATATCAAATGCCAACCCGGGACTAAAAGCGTCTTCCATTCGTCTCCGGGCCGTATACGGAGTAAATTATATGCCCCACGAAGATCAATTGGTAAATATTTTTGGGCCCGGCGAACTCTTTCCAACATTTGGAATTTTGGGGAACGGGTACCTGTTACAAGGTTACCTATTTAAAAATCCCGGAGTCAATGCAGGGTCTTAGAGTACCACCTTTTTTCTTTACAAAAAATATTGGAGCTCCCGCTGGTGAAGAAGAGGCGATAAACCCCTTTGGGTAAATTCCATCTATATATCTCAAAAAATTTTTTTAAATTTTCCCGGGGCCCCAACGGGAAACATGGCCGAAAAGGAACGCTGCCCGGAAGAATTTTTAGGGGCATATCGGTCTATGGGGGGGAATTTTATCCCCTTCCTTTTTTAACAAAAATGCTGAGAATTCCGATAAAACAAGGAGAGAGTACCTTATCCCTTCCAAGTTCTGGGTAACTGAGCCGCTACATTGGGGCTGATGGTAGAACGCACTTCGGGAAAAGGTTACCCTTTTGGTTTTTTCCCCAATGAGATTGATTTTGTGCCCCTAACCGGGAAAATTTCCAAAATTAAGGGGGAAAAGAGGGGAAAAATTTAAAAAATAAAGTGTTTCTTTTGGCTGGTTCCATTTTACACCCAGAGGCACTGCTCCCAATTTCTGGCCAGAAACAATGGGGAACCATCCCCCGTTTCCATAGTGTTTTTGAAGCTCTTATTGTGTTTTTATCCCCCGTTTCTCTGCAAAAAAAGAATCCATAAATTCCCACCTGCTCCAGATCTACATGGCAGAACTTGTATCCCGGTTTCCCCCACGAAACTGTAAAAGAAAGAAACAATGTAATATTTCTCCCCGGGTCTTTAGGGGAAGTGGGGATCGTATTTGGGGGAAAAAACCGCACAGATGAACTGGTTTCTGAAATTTCAGACTCACGTTTTGGTTATCATAATCCCAAACTACTCCCAACCCCTTTTTGGGGGTCGCCAGGACATTTAGGACAATTGATGAGGAAATGGTCCGATTGACCACAATAAAACAAAGCGCTCACGGAAAGGGTGTTCGCGGGCGTTCTTTTTCCCTCACGTCTCGCAGTGAGCCACCTGCGGGCACCCCCTCAGCCTTCGGGGTTTTTTTTGCCTGGGGTTTTCCCTGGAGGGGAAGAGAGTAATTAAATGCGATTTACAGCGGCCCATTTTTCTTGTCCCGCGTTCAGTTAAACGGGACAATACGTACACAGTGCTGTATAAACAAATTTAAAATCCTGTGGAGACTCTGAACGAGTAGCCATCCTTGATTCTTTGAAAAACCCTTTTTTAAAGATTTGGGAAAAGCATTGTTTTTCCCACGGGGTCCACCACTAACCTTTTTAAATTCAGTAACATATTCAGACTGACCTTTCCCCTGCTAAGGAAAGCAAGGGAGATTCAGCGGAACACGCGGTTGGGGAAAAGTCGAACATTTTCGCCTTTGGGTGCCAAAAATTTTCCAAATTAATTTAGAAAGGGTATCAGACCTCAACCCCAGGATTTGCCCAAGCCAGTGCACGTGATGCAACAAAATAATAATACATAGAACCTTAGATCTATCAACCGGTAGTAAAAGGATGTACTCAAAAAATAATATACATTGATTAAAAACCCACGGGAATTGACTTCGGTCACCATTTTAAAAAGGGAAAGGAGGCAATTTGGCAACGTGGATAGGTAGGGTCATAGGTAAGGCCTCCAGGACTCCTAACCTAGAAAAGTAGATCTTTGGAGACCGACCAAACCCCTGTGCATTGTGGTTAACCCGGACTCCAATCTCTAATTTATTGAGTCAGCCGCACCTCCGCTGCAAAGGGGTTAACTATGGGGAACATTTTTTCTGCCCGTGTCTCCGTCATTCCCCCGCAGAACCTCTTTTTTAGCTGGAATATCCGTAATACCCTTTTTAGGGAAATCGAGGATTTTGAAGCGGGGCAAGGAAAAATCAGAACGGGTTTTTTGAATGCAAATAATGTAATTTTTTAAACAGCAAAAAACCCCCAAAAAAAAATATTCAAACA
>JARQOD010000001.1:190693155-190771754 GCA_033576555.1 Oophaga sylvatica
ACTCCTCACCCCGATCAGTGAATTTTGCTTTACTTTGTCGTGCTCCTCACTCTCCTAAAAGGAGATATTTGAAGAGCCACATGTGAATGCCACCACAGTGCATATGGTCGACCACAGCTGCATTTACATGGTGCTCTACAGAGCTCCGATTTTCAGGATCGTAGGGGTCCCAGCAGTCAGAGCTCCATCAATTGGAAAGTTATCCCCTTTTCAGAGGAGAGGGGATAACTTGGGATAATCCATTTAAACAACTTTTCCAATATTTTATTTTTATTCGGCCATAGTATTATTGAAAATACTAAACCAATATTGACCCTCCCGAAGTCCAATGTTGCCTCTTCGACAAAAAGACAGGAGAAGTGGTACTGTGCAGTGCATACAGGATGACAAAAAGGGAAAAGGGAAGGGAAAGCTTCACTCACCAGGGCATACCTGAGACCGTCCGTGCCTGGAGATCAGTGACTGACTACCACATGTGAACAAAGAGAAATAGAAGACTTCCGGCACAGCAATCCTTTTTCTTTAAAATTTCCAACTTTATTTAGACATCTTCAGCAATAAAAAACAGCATCAGAGGAAGCACTGCATATAAATTTGCAGGGTTTCATCCACCTGCAATATACGCAGTCTCCACACTTGAAAAATCCGCTGATTTTAATTGGGACTTTTGATTGCCAAAACCAGCAAGTAGCCAGGATTCCCAATAGACATTGGAGAGTCCTACTAGCAGATCCAGATTTGAGGAACGTGGTGGGACCTAGACCCCTTATTACGTACCGGCGGGGACGTTCTATTAGGGATAGTGTGGTTCACAGTTTCTTTAGGAGACCTACCCCCAGGGGAACTTGGCTTGAACGCAAAATCTGCAGATTTTTCAAGTGTGGAGACTGCGTATATTGCAGGTGGATGAAACCCTGCAAATTTATATGCAGTGCTTCCTCTGGCAAACAGTTCTACATGCGTGATTTTTCAAACTGCAAAACAAGTGGGGTGATTTATGTGGCCAGCTGCACTTGTCCTTTGGACTATGTAGGTAAAACTTGTAGAGAATTTAGAAGGAGGGTGGGCGAGCACACTGGGGATGTGAGAAATAAGAGGGACACCTCATTGGCGAGACACCTCAACACTACACATAAGGGCAATTTGAATCAGGTTTCATTCTGTGTATTGGAAGTTGTTAAACCAAACCCAAGGGGGGGCAATTTTGATAGACAATTACTCCAGAGAGAATGCGAGTGGATTTTTCGTATGGGCTTGCAGGCTCCTGCTGGACTAAATGAGCAGATATCATTTGCCTGTATAAACATAATATGCATCTAGAGACGCTGTGATTATTGGTGATTAAACGGCTGTGTTTCTTTTTTTACCCCATGGTTAGGGGTCTCGCACGATTAAGGGTGTAGATGTTATCAATATGATCAAATTTAATATGATTATCATTATTATGGGAATATTAAATAATATTTTGTCCGTTTCTTTTTTCTATTTCCCTCCCCCAGTCCTTTCTTTCCCCATGTAAATGTACCTTTTCTTTATTATATAGTAAAATACATCTATACATTGTGGTACATTCCATTGGGTGAAACGCAAACAATACGTCACATTCTGGGCGGGTCAGCACCTGCAATATTGCGCCGTTCACATCAGCCATTTCCAGCTATACAGCGACAACCGGAAGTTGTGTTACTGGCGTGCGTTCCACTGTGGAGAGCACGTCTAGTCGCACTAAGGGGATTTCATCACTTCCGTTTTTCATGTGCTGCCGTTAAGTGCTCCAATATCATTTTAGCGTGCGTTCCACTGTGGAACGCACGCTAGGTCTATCAGTGAGAGCGAGCGTTCTCAGTGGTGGTTACCTTTTAGTGATGAACGGACATTTTCTGGGTGATTTGAAGGTTATTGACGAATATGGAGCGACCATTTTGGTGATGATCTTTGTGACTACATCTCTGCATAAGACCATTTGGTTTACATTTTGGGGTGAGATGGAGGCTATATAAGACCGGACAGAACATTTTTGGACACCATGCTGTATCACACATCTTTCCTTCTTATGAGCCGCTGGGCGAAACGCGCAGAGGTGTCATAAGAATATATCAAGATGAGTACCCCTCTTATTCAGCATGAATTTGGCAACCCTGGAGTTTAGTCATGAAGGGGAGATTATTTAATACCCTGGTGTGATATATCAATCTAAGAGACACTGGATGCCTTTATCATTATCATATAGCACAGTTGTTACTCTCACACCATACAGGGTTTCCACACTTCTATATATAAACATTTTTGCTGGGAGCAGGGACCAGCAGTTATCTTGAGGGGCTCCATCCATAACATTGTCTTGGTTTTCATTTATTCATAATATATCAGGCATGGAAATTCAGCCTTGATCCCTGACCTGAATACACAGGAGTACACTGCCGGTTTCCTACCTTTAAAGGGCACTATCTTCACTTGTTGTGCATGGTTTTTGGGGTCACCTATTGTAAGGACATATCAGGAGCCTAGGGCAGCCGACGTGACCGGGGGCGCCACTCTCGTTGGGGCTGTCTTAGGGTGTCAACCTCCGCATGCTAGGCAGGTGTACAGATCAGGGCATTGTTTTAGGGTGAATTCAGTGTGCACTTTTTAAATGTGTGGTGTTTTTGTTGTATGTCTCGATTTTAGAGCATTAATAAAAGTTATATTTTATCTTATTGTTTTTGGGGTTTTGTACATGATATAGAGTTAAAATACCCCATTTATTCAACATTGTAAGATCTTAACAGTAGGGAGAGGTTACTGACGCTGTTTATCAGTAGGGAGAGAGTTAGGGCTGGAAAGAGAAGTTCTTATGTGCTTGTTCTGATAGCAATTGTGCTGTACAGTTAGTGTGCAGTGACAGGGAGGATTTTGTTGTGTGCAGCAGCGCTGGTTATTAGGCTGACTGCCAGTGACAGGGGAGGATTTTCTTGTGTGCAGCAGCCGTGGTTAATAGGCTGCCTGCTAGCTGTATTGCAGTGTGTACACTGCGGTGCAGAGTGCTTTTTACACAGCACTATTACTTTTATTCTTTTTTTCTGTACAGTTACCGAGCGTTAATTTTTTCCCACACCGTATAGAGCTGTACGCTCCTCACACACTACCGTGTACCGGCTGGTATCACGGACAAATACATGCTGACTATCTGTGTGTGACTGCGGAAATATATACAGAGATTTACAATTACCCCTAGACTGTATACAGCTGTACGCTTGTGATACAGTACCCTTTTTCTGCTTTTTATATTCTGGTCTAATCCATACTGAGCCTGTGAGCGTCTGTGTGTTACTCCGGAAATATATACGGAGATTTACAATTACCCCTACACTGTATACACCTGGTATCTTCTGATACATTACCCTTTTTCTGCTTTTTATATTCTGGTCTAATCCATACTGAGCCTGTGAGCGTCTGTGTGTTACTCCGGAAATATATACGGAGATTTAAAATTACCCCAACACTATATACACCTGGTATCTTCTGATACAGTACCCTTTTTATATTCTGGTCTAATCCATACTGAGCCTGTGAGCGTCTGTGTGTTACTCCAGAAATATATATGGATATTTCCAATTATCACTAGACTGTATACAGCTGTACGCTTGTGATATAGTACCCTTTTTCTGCTTTTTATATTCTGGTTTAATCTATACTGAGCCTGAGAGAGTCTGTGTGTGACTCTGGAAATACATACGGAGATTTACAATTTTCCCCTTCACCGTATACAGCTGTATGCTTCTGATACAGTACCATATATCTGCTGGTATTTTGGGTACATTTTCACAAACATGAGGAAGTATGGTGGAAGAGGCCACGGACGTGGGGGCCAGCTGGTACTGATGGTGGTGGTGGTGCATCTGCTGGTAGTGCCAAAAGCACAATAGCACCTAAGGCAGGAGGTGTTGAGCCTGCGTCATCGTCTGGCTCCAGAAGGCCTGGAAGGCTCCCTTTTCTGGGAGTAAACCGCTTTTAAAGCCGGAGCAGCAGGAACAGGTTTTGGCTTACATTGCCGAAACAGCCTCCAGCTCTATCGCCTCCTCTTCTGAAGTTCAAAAAAATGCAAGCACTGAGTCGTCAGTGCAGGCTCCTGGTCAGGAACAACACCTTTCCTTGTGTCCTTCACCCCCACCAAAAGTGAAGGATGCGGCAGGCCACACTTCAGCTTACTCCATGGAGCTCTTTTCACATACCATACCTGGGTTATCAAGTCAAATCCTGAATTCCCCAGTCCAACATGAATCTGACATGGAGTGCACTGATGCACAGCCACTGCTATATGATTCTGCTGGTACATTCACCCAGAGCACTACAGTGCCCTAGCAGTCTACTGAGCCAGAAACTGACCCTGATGAAACTCTGGTGCCCCTTCCCACATAATATACCACCTTACACGGTGACACAGAGGAAGGTGATGAAATTGAAGAGGAGGTGATGGATGACCCAGTTGTTGACCCGGATTGGCATCCATTGGTGGAAGAGGGTGCTGCTGGCAATAGTTCAGAAGAGGAGAAGGATCCGCAGCAGGCAACGACATCGCAGCAGCGGTTATCTGGCAAGCCCGTAGCTATCCAAAAATGTGTTAAAAAAACAAAAAGGGTTGCAGGACAGCTTGGCCAGATGGTCAAATTAGCACAGCATGCAAGCCCTGAAAATTTATCCCATAGTAGGAAGAGTGCAGTGTGGCACTTTTTTGACCAAAATCCTATTGATGAGGCAAAGGTTTTCTGTAAGAAGTGCGGAAGGACCTTTAGCCGAGGGAAAAATCTCTGAAATTTGAATACCAGTTGCATGCTTAGACATTTAATCACCATGCACTTGCAAGCGTGGATGGACTACAAAACCTAAGGTAGCACATGTGCACCTGCTCCGACTGAAGGTAGCCAGCAACGTTCCATCGCTTCCCCCACTGTAAGCCCACCAGTTAGCACACCACCAGCAAGAAATGTTGAGGTGTCGTCGCAAGGCCAAAGCAGTCAGGGAATCACAATGTATTTGCAACAACAGACTGAATCTAGGCCATCACCACCACCAACCCCCTTCTCAGTATGTCATGTCCACCGCTAGTTCCCCCATATGCAGCTCTCAAGTCCAGCTCACCCTAGCAGACACTCTGAGTAGGACAAGAAAGTACTCATCCTCTCATCCGCGTACACTGGCTTTGAAAGCCTACATTGCCAAACTGATCTCATTAGAGATGATGCCCTTCCGTTTGGTTGAAAGCGCAGCATTCCGAGAGCTCATGGCTTACGCTGTCCCATGCTATGACCTACCCAGTCAGCACTTCTTTTCTAGAAAAGCCATCCCTGCCCTCCACCTGCATGTGAAAGACCACATTGTCCATGCACTCAAACAATCAGTGAGTGGAAAGGTGCACCTCACAACAGATGCATGGGCCAGTAGGCATGGCCAGGGCCGTTACGTGTCCATCACTGCGCACTGGGTTAATGAGGTGGATGCAGGGTCCACAAGGGACAGCGTGGTGGGACAGTGCTGCCTAGCCCACGGTATAGGCAACCGTTGGCTGTAGGCGTTCGACCCTCCTCCTCCTCCAGAAGCGAAAGCTCGTCGACAGAGCGCAGTCGCACGAGCACTCCATCCACAGCTGCCAGTGTTGCACACGAGGTGTCCCACTATCGAACAGCTAATGGTAAGCGTCAGCAGACTGTTTTAAAGATGATGTCTTTGGGCGACAACAGACACACCGAGGAGGTACTGGCCGACTATTTGCAGCGAGAAACTGAGTCATGGCTGGGCAGTCTACATCTTGCACCAGGCAAGGTAGTCAGTGATAAGGGCCATAATTTTGTGGCAAAACTCAGAAACATACCTTGCCTGGCTCACACCTTGAACCTGGTGGTGCAGTGCTTCCTAAATAATTATCCGGAGTTAACAGCCCTGCTCCATAAGGTGCGAAGACTGTGCTCGCACATCCGTCGCTCGCCTGTAGACTCCAGTCGTATGCCGAGGCTGCAGCGATCACTCCACCTCCCCAAGCACCGCCTAATCATAGACGTTGCAACAAGGTGGAACTCCACCATGCACATGGTTGAGAGGCTGTGCAAACAGAGGCAGGCTGTAATGCATTTATAGGAAGATACACGGGCAGGCAGTTTGAGTGCAGACATGGAGTTGTGGGGTGTGCAGTGGTCAAAGCTGAAAGACCTCTGTAAAGTCGTTCAGTGTTTTGAGGAATGCACACGGCTGGTAAGCGCAGACGATGCGATCATAAGCATGAGCATCCCACTTATGCGTCTGCTCATGCAAACTTTGACGCACATTAAGGATCAGGCGTCCGCAGCAGAGGAGGAAGAGGAGGAGGGCCATTATACACTGGAGCATTATAAATAGGGCCCATTATATATGGAGCATTATGTAGGCCCATCATACACTGGAGCACCATCCATGGGGCCCATCATATACTGGAGCATCATATAGGGCCCATTATATATGGAGCATTATATAGGCCCATCATACACTGGAGCATCATCCATGGGGCCCATCATACACTGGAGCATTATAAATGGGGCCCATCATACACTGGAGCATCATCCATGGGGCCCATCATACACTGGAGCATTATAAATGGGGCCCATCATACACTGGAGCATCATATACGGGGCCCATTATACACTGGTGCATTATAAATGGGGCCCAATATATATGGAGCATTATATAGGCCCATCATACACTGGAGCATCATCCATGGGGCCCATCATACACTGGAGCATTATAAATAGGGCCCATCATACACTGGAGCATCATATACGGGGCCCATTATACACTGGAGCATTATGAATGTTGCCCATTATATATTGAGCATTATACACTGTTTGCATAATTATTAGGCAAGTTGTATTTGAGAGGATTCTTTTTATTATTGAACAACAACTATGTTCTCAATCAGGGCCGGCGTCAGCACCCGGCACACCCGGGCCAGTGCCGGGGCCCTGAGCAGGCGGGGGGGCCCACTCGCAGTCTGGCACCCCCGCGCGGAGAGCGGTGTCAGCGCCGCCACTGGGCCCCCCCCGCCTGCTCAGGGCCCCGGCAGCATCTGGCAACAATACTTACCTCTCCCGTGCCTCCGCTGCCGCAGCTCCGGGCTCCAGGGGGCGCCGGCGCTTCCTCTCACAGCCGGCCGCTGAATGACGTCATCATTCAGCGGCCGGCTGTGGCACAGAGCGCGGGGACGCTGAACAGGTAAGACGTGTCTGTGTGTGTAACAAGTCTTTATTCAGCCACCATAAAATACGACGTTTCGGCCATTTTCAGGCCTTTATCAAGTACTTGATAAAGGCCTGAAAATGGCCGAAACGTCGTATTTTATGGTGGCTGAATAAAGACTTGTTATACTTCACCTGGATTGGATGCTGTTTCTATTTTTTCGTTGGACTGTTGTTCATTTGGATCCTTGAACGCCTGAACGTGCATCCGTGCTAACTCCCGAGTGCTGTCAGCTGCTTGAATACTTGTGTCTGTGTGTGTGTCTCTGTGTGTGTATGTAGTGCGGTGCTTTGTGTGTGTATGTCTGTGTGTGTGTGTATGTATGTATGTGAGAGAGTGCTTGTGTGCTGTCTGTGTGTGATGATGGGCAGGCATTGCTGATAATGGGGAGGCATTGATGATGGGGAGAAGATGATGATGGGCAGGCATTGATGATGGGGAGAAGATGATGATGGGCAGACATTGATGATGATGGGGAGGAGAGGAAATGATGATGGGCAGGCATTGCTGATAATGGGGAGGCATTGATGATGATGGGGAGAAGATGATGATAATGGGCAGGCATTGATGATAATGGGCAGGCATTGATGATGGGGAGAAGATGATGATGGGCAGGCATTGATGATGATGGGGAGGAGATGATGATGATGATGGGCAGGCATTGCTGATAATGGGGAGGCATTGATGATGGGGAGAAGATGATGATGGGCAGGCATTGATGATGGGGAGAAGATGATGATGGGCAGACATTGATGATGATGGGGAGGAGAGGAGATGATGATGGGCAGGCATTGCTGATAATGGGGAGGCATTGATGATGATGGGGAGAAGATGATGATAATGGGCAGGCATTGATGATAATGGGCAGGCAATGATGATGGGGAGAAGATGATGATGATGGGCAGGCATTGATGATGATGGGGAGGCAATCATGATGATAATGGGGAGTCTTTCCACAGCGCAGAGGAGAGCTCCATATTTTGTATGGAGCATTATATGGGGACCAGTATCCTGTATGGAGCATTATATGGGGACCAGTATCCTGTATGGAGCATTATATGGGGACCATATTCTGTATGGAGCATTATTTTGGGTCCAGTATTCTGTATGGAGCATTATATGGGGGGTGACATCCTGCATGGGGTATTATATGGGTGATGAGGGGGAGACTGTGGTGCCCATAATATTGTATGGAGGACTGTACTGTCCAGTCTGTTCTGTGCGCTGTGAGGATTTGGCGGTTTTTGAGCTATTGTACATTTTACAATAGATATCAGTCATGTAATGGAAGAAGAGAAGTATTTGGCATTGTACTGCACCTATATTTCTCTGCTGTATCTGTGCATCATGAATCGTGGTCTGTGTTAAAGGGGCCCACTGAGGCTCTTTCGCCCGGGGCCCATAAAAACCTGGAGCCGGCCCTGTTCTCAATCAACCCAAAAGACTCATAAATATCAAAGCTTAATATTTTTGGAAGTTGGAGTGTTTTTTTTTTTTATTTGGCTATCTTAGGAGGATATCTGTTTGTGCAGGTAACTATTACTGTGCAGAATTATTTGGCAACTTAATAAAAACCAAATATATTAACCATCTCACTTGTTTATTTTCACCAGGTAAACCAATATAACAACACAAAATGTAGAAATAAACATTTCTGACATTCAAAAACAAAAAAAAAATAAAAATCAGTGACCAACATAGCCACCTTTCTTTACGATGACACCCAAAAGCCTTCCATCCATAGATTCTGTCAGTTGCTTGATCTGTTTACGATCAACATTGCGTGCACCAGCCACCACAGCCTCCCAGACACTGTTCCGAGAGGTTTAATGTTTTCCCTCCCTGTAGATCTCACATTTTATGAGGGACCACAGATTCTCTATGGGGTTCAGATCAGGTGAACAAGGGGCCATGTCATTATTTTTTCTTCTTTTAGACCTTTACTGGGCAGCCTCGCTGTGGAGTATTTGGATGCATGTGATGGAGCATTGTCCTGCATGAAAATCATGTTTTTCTTGAACAATACCGACTCCTTCCTGTACTACTGCTTGAAGAAGGAGTCTTCCAGAAACTGGCAGTAGGTCTGGGACTTGAGCTTCACTCCATCTTCAACCCGAAAAGGTCCCACAAGTTCATCTTTGATGATACTAGTGTAATGTATGTGGTACAGTTCATATAGCGTCTTGTGCTTGGGTGCGATGAAAATACTTGAGACACAGGTTGATAAAGAAAGTCTTGTATTGCTTCATACAAATTGGCAAAAATAAACACACAGGTTGCAAACACAGAAGCAGGAGACACAGCAGGCCAGAGTAATCTAAGCTCAGCAATAACTCTCCACAACAGATTCAGATCTTCTTCTCTGTTACCGCAAGTCCATGCAAACGTGAGGCTCTCAAGAGCAGAGTTCAGAGTCCACAAGTGCTTCAGAGTTCCTCAGTAGGAATGGCTGGAGTACAAGGTCCAAGGCTTCAGGAGTCAGAACACAGGTTCACTGCAGGCTAGATTCTGAAGCACTGATTGCTCAGCTGTGGCTGTTTAAGAAGCAAACGGAGAAAATCAGGGCGGGAACATGCAAGCTGGAAAACTCCATTTTGACTGAGGGCAAGATAGCTGCAGCAAAACAGAAAGCAAAATGGCCGACGAACAAACTGAGTTTCAGAAACAGATACACAGAACCTTACATTACTCCCCCCTTAGGGACAACCTCCGGATGACCTCAGACCAGGCTTGTGTGGGTACCTCTGATGAAACTGACGGAGCAAGCGAGGAGCATTAACGTTATTGACTGGCTCCCATGAGTTGTCCTCCACTGGGTAGCCCTGCCATTTAATCAGATATTGTAACTGATTTCTATACAACCTGGAATCTAAAATCCTTTCCACCACAAATTCCTCCTGACCATCGACTAGCACTGGGTCAGGGCAAGGAGAAGAACGTCCAGGAAACGTATTGGGTGTCGCAGCCTTTAGTAGGGATACATGAAAGACAGGATGGATTCTCATAGTTCTGGGCAATTGAAGACGACAAGCAATGGCACTTATAATTTTACTGATTTTATAGGGTCCAATGTACTTATGTCCCAACTTAGACGATGGAATCCTTAACTTAAGATTTCTGGTTGACAGCCAGACCAGGTCTCCTACCTTAAAAGCTGGTGCAGGTTTACGAAATTTATCTGCTGCCTTCTTGTACCTTTCCTGAGCCGATTCCAGATTCTCCTTTAGAAGATCCATATTCTTCTGTAAAGTCGTGACTCTTTCAGCCACTGCTGGCAAAGGCGTCTCTATGGGAAATCGTGGTAGAATGTTAGGATGATAACCTAGATTAGAGTAAAAAGGAGACTGTTTAGTGGAGGCACTCTGAGAGTTGTTGTAAGAGAACTCAGCCAATGGAAGTAGATCCACCCAATCATCCTGTAGGTGGCAGATAAAGCAGCGGAGATACTGCTCCAGGGTTTGATTGGTTCGTTCGGTTTGTCCATTAGTCTGGGGATGAAAAGCAGAAGAAAGGTTTACTTTAATGTCCAATGCTGCACAGAAATTTTGCCAAAACCTAGAAGTGAATTGCACCCCTCGATCCGAAATAACCTCATCCGGTACTCCATGTAAACGAAACACATCTTTAATCATCAAATCTGATGTCTGTTTTGCAGTGGGTAAGCCGACACAAGGGATAAAATGAGCTGCCTTTGTTAGACGGTCAACCACCACTAACAGACCAGTTGGTGAAGAGCGAGGTGTTTTGCATCTTGCACAAACCTCACACGAAGTGACATAGTCCAAAACATCCTTCCTACAAGTGGGCCACCAAAAGAAACGAGAAAGAAATTCCTGTGTCTTTAGAATTCCTCTATGCCCGGCTATTTTGGAATCGTGAATGAGTTGCAATACTCTCAATCTGACTGTTTCAGGTATATACAGACGTTGTCCCAGAATCCACACACCATTCTTAAAGACAAGACTTACGTCCCTTGGGGGTTGAGCCAAAAAAGAATCTGCATGGTATGCTTCCTTGATGTCTTTAATTAGGTCTTGATGATGAATCACTCCTAGGAATCTAGAGTCAGGAAGAATAGTCTTAGGAGGAGTAATTGGACGTGTCTCTGCTGAGTAAATCCTAGAGAGTGCATCAGCCTTTCCATTGCGCGATCCTGGTCTATAAGAAATAATAAAATTAAATTGGTTTAAGAAAAGATTCCAGCGAGCCTGGCGAGGAGTCAGGCACTTAGCCGACCTGATAAACTCAAGATTACGATGGTCTGTCAGAATGACTATTTGCTGTGCAGCTCCTTGAAGAAGGTGTCTCCATTCTTTGAAGGCGGCAATAATGGCCAACAACTCTCTATTGCCCACATCGTAGTTCTTCTCAGCCGAAGACAACTGCTGGGAAAAGAAGGCACAGGGATGCAAGACATTCTTCTCACCTGTTCTCTGAGAGAGTATAGCTCCCACGGCACAGTCTGAAGCATCCACCTCTATTATGAAGGCAAGCTCTGGGTTGGGATGTACTAGGATAGGTGCAGTGGTAAATTTATCTTTTAGACGGGAAAATGCTTCCTGGGCTTGGGGAGTCCAGGAGAACTTAGACTCTTTCCGGGTAAGTTGGGTGATAGGTGACACTACCTCAGAGAAATTTCTAATGAAACGTCTATAGAAGTTTGCAAACCCGATGAAGCGCTGTACCTCCTTCACATTTCTAGGACTTGGCCAATCATTGATGGCTTGGGTTTTACTTCCATCCATACTAATTCCTTGTGTAGACAGTACATACCCCAGAAATTGAATTTCGGTCTTATGGAATTCACACTTTTCAAGCTTGATGTAAAGATGATTTTGTCTTAGACGTTCCAAGACCATTCTCACATGTCCATGATGTTCCTCTGTGGAGTTAGAAAAAATTAAAATATCATCCAAATAAATTACCACGAATGTATCTAGGAGATCCCTGAAGATATCATTCACCAAGTGTTGGAAAGTGGCTGGGGCGGTACTCAGACCAAAAGGCATAACTAGATATTCAAAGTGTCCATAGCGTGACCTGAATGCAGTCTTCCATTCATCCCCAGGTCTAATACGGACTAAGTTATAGGCCCCACGAAGATCTAGTTTAGAAAAAATTTTGGCATGTCGCACTCTCTCCAATAAACTCAGGGATTAAAGGCAATGGATAACGGTTTCTAATAGTAACCTTATTGAGTTCCCTATAGTCTATGCATGGTCTCAGGGATCCATCTTTCTTCTTTACAAAGAATATGGGTGCCCCTGCAGGAGATGAAGAGGGGCGTATGAAGCCCTTGGCTAGATTTTCGTCTATGTACTCTTTTAAAGCCTTCAGCTCGGGCCCCGCCAGGGGGTAGATCTTACCAAAAGGTATCTCTGCTCCAGGCAATAATTCAATTGGACAATCATATGGAGGTGAGGAGGAAGCTGGTCAGCATTCTTGTCACATAAATCCACATAGTCCTGGTATACAGCTGGTAGTTCAGGGACTGACATGGTTCCTTTAGGAACAGAGCAAGCTGAAATTTTTGGACTCATCTGTTTCTCTGGAAAGTGTAATTCCTTGGTCTCCCAGTTAATGGTAGGATTCTGAGCCTGCAGCCATGGTAGCCCTAGAATAATGGGAAAGTGAGGAGAAGAGATAAGCATAAAGGACAGTTTCTCTTGATGATCTTTACCCATAAGAACCTTTAAAGGCTCTGTTTCCTGATCCACTGGTCCAGAGGTCAGCAGGGAGCCATCCACAGTTTCCATCTGTACTGGAGTAGCCTTCTTCACTGAACGTATTCCCTGTTTTAGAGCAAAGGAGACATCCATAAAATTTCCACTTGCACCTGAGTCGATCATAGCAGAGCTAGACACCCAGGCTGAGTTAACCCAGAGTTTGATGGAAAGGAAACAGTGAGAATTGTTTTTCTTACAACTCAGCTGGGACACCGCTGAGGAAACTTGAAAGATGGCAGCATTTACACAGTCAACGTCCTCAGAGGTAACGGAGTTTAAGTCCGAGAAATCAAGATCTGTTGCTGCAGCTCTCTCTGGAGCCTGAGGCTCGGACCTGACAGATCCCCTCTCGCAACACTCACAATGAATGAGTGCTGCAGTAGTCTTGCGAGAACGGCTGGGACAGTTAATAATAAAGTGCCCTGACTTACCACAAGCAAAACATAGATTCTCCTTAAAACGATGTTCCTTGCGTGCATCACTAACCCGTCGTAGTAAAGAGTCTACCTGCATGGGTTCAGGTTCAGGTTCCCGTGTAATCCTATTCAAAGGTTCCTTAGCTGGAGAGGAAGGTAGGAAAAGGTTAGTACGATTGCTTTCGAACCATCTCTCTTGCCTGCGTTCAGTTAAACGAGTATCAATACGGATGCAGTAGTTAATAAAGTCACCTAACGCAGTGGGAGGGTCGGCACGAGCAAGTTCATCCTTAATCAGTGGAGACAACCCTTTCCGAAAAATAGATTTTTTAGCGGAAGTGTCCCAAGTGGTATCAAGAGGCCCATCTCCTGAAATCCAGGGCATAATCGGCTACTGAACGCTTACCTTGGCGCAAAGTTAACATGGCTGCTTCAGCTGTTGCACCTCGATTGGGGTCATCAAACACCTGCCCCATGGCTGAAATAAAATCATCAAGGTGATTCAAACAATCATCCTCAGTCTCAATCAGAGGGTTTGCCCATATCAAAGCCTTGTTGGTAAGCAACATAATTATAGTAAGCACCTTAGATCGTTCAGTGGGAAATTGTGAAGCATGTGCAGAAAAAAAAAGATTGCATTGATTAACAAATCCCTGAATTTTTCACGTTCACCACCAAAACGAAAAGGGGGCAACTTGGGAATCCCAGAACTCGGGGCCACGGCAGGAGCCTGGACTCGCCCCTCCAGAACCTCAATCCTGGCTCGCAAATCCTGGGTAGTCTGTCCAACCACTTGCAAATTGTGATTATTTAGGTCCTGAAGATTTGTAAAACGGGTCTTTATATTCTGCAAATCTGCAAGGATATTATCAGTCACTCCGCAAAGTTCCTTTATGCGGGCCTCCATTTTCCAGATCTTTTAAGACAGGATACTGGAAGAAGAGGAGAAAAAAAAAACAATAGTGTTCACCTGTGGCACACTGAAGAAAGAAAAAACTTTAAGGGAACTGCTCACCTGGAATGGTTGTGAGAAGTCACAACCACTATCATCACAGAAAGCTTTCAACCAGACATCTGATATCCAGAGTTTCAGCAGACAAAAAGAGAAGAGAGAAAAAAAAAAAAAACAGTGTTTACCTGTGATAACACTGCAGAAAAAAAACTTAAGGGAATTGCTCACCTGGAATGGTTGTGAGAAATCACAACCACTATCATCACAGAAAGTACAACCGGACATCCGATATCCACAGTACAGCAGACAAGCCTTTCCAGACCCAGCAGACACTAACGTTTGGCTTCAGAATCTTGTAATGTATGTGGTACAGTTCATATAGCGTCTTGTGCTTGGGTGCGATGAAAATACTTGAGACACAGGTTGATAAAGAAAGTCTTGTATTGCTTCATACAAATTGGCAAAAATAAACACACAGGTTGCAAACACAGAAGCAGGAGACACAGCAGGCCAGAGTAATCTAAGCTCAGCAATAACTCTCCACAACAGATTCAGATCTTCTTCTCTGTTACCGCAAGTCCATGCAAACGTGAGGCTCTCAAGAGCAGAGTTCAGAGTCCACAAGTGCTTCAGAGTTCCTCAGTAGGAATGGCTGGAGTACAAGGTCCAAGGCTTCAGGAGTCAGAACACAGGTTCACTGCAGGCTAGATTCTGAAGCACTGATTGCTCAGCTGTGGCTGTTTAAGAAGCAAACGGAGAGAATCAGGGCGGGAACATGCAAGCTGGAAAACTCCATTTTGACTGAGGGCAAGATAGCTGCAGCAAAACAGAAAGCAAAATGGCCGACGAACAAACTGAGTTTCAGAAACAGATACACAGAACCTTACAACTAGCCCATACCAGTAGCTCACCTCCACCTTGCTGGCGTCGGAGTGGAGCTCTCTGCCCTTTACTGATCCAGCCTCGGGCCCATCCATCTGGCCCATCAAGAGTCACTCTCATTTCATCAGTCCATAAAACCTTAAAAAAATCAGTCTTAACATATTTCTTGGCCCAGTATTGACATTTTATCTTATGTTTCTTGTTCAAAGGTGGTCGTTTTTCAGCCTTCCTTACCTTGGCCATGTCCCTGAGTATGGCACACCTGTGCTTTTTGATACTCAAGTAACGTTGCAGCTCTGAAATATGGCAAAACTGGTGGCAAATGGCAGCTTCACGCTTGATTTTCCTCAATTCATGGGCAGTTATTTTGAGCCTTTATTTATCAACACGCTTCTAGAGACCCTGTTGGCTATTTGCGATGAAACGCTTGATTGTTCAGTGATCACGCTTCAAAAGTTTGGCAATTTCAAGACTGCTGCATCCCTCTGCAAGACATCTCACAATTTTTGACTTTTCAGAGTCCGTCAAATCTCTCTTCTGACCCATTTTGCCAAAGGAAAGGAAGTTGCCAAATAATTAAGCACACCTTATATAGGGTGTTGTCATTAGACCACACCCCTCCTCATTACAGAGATGCAAATCACCTGATTTACATAATTGGCAGTTGGCTTTCAAGCCTATACAGCTTGGAGTAGAACAACACGTATAAAAAGGATGATGTGATCAAAATACTCATTTGTCTAATAATTCTGCACACAGTGTATAGGCCCATCATACACTGGAGCATCATCCATGGGACCCATCATATACTGGAGCATCATATGGGGTTCATTATTTATGGGGCATCATATAGGGTATGGGGCATCACATGGAGCACATATGGGGCCTATTCTGTATGGAGCATTATATGGAGCCCATTCTGTATGGAGCAATATATGGGGCCCATCATATACTGTATGGAGCTTAATATGCGACTCATTATATTGTATGGAGCAATATGTGGGCTCATTCTACTCTATGGGGACCGTCCAATACTGTATGGCACATTATATGGGGACCATCATATACTGTAGCATTATGTGGAGCTCATCATATACTGTATGGAACATTATATGGGACCAATTATTCTGTATGGAGCAATATATGGGGCTCATTATTCTGTATGGCGCACTATGTGGTGGCCATAATACTGTATGGAGGAATATACTGTCCGGTTTTTGAGCTATTGTAGAATTTAAAATAGATATCACTCATGTAATGTAAGAAGTGAAGTATTTGTCATTGTACTATACCTATATTTCTCTGCCGTATCGGAGCATCATGAATTGTGGTATGTGTTAAAAGGGCCCGCTGACACTCTTTCGCCCGGGGCACACGAAAACCTTTGCCAGCCCTATCCCCCACAACTTTAGCCAAATAACCCCCAGTTTTCAATGCGTAACTATTGTTGTACAGTAAATTAAGGCTGACAAGCTTAAGTAATAAGAATTGATGTCGTTGGCATTGAAATGGGCACTGTAGGTGTGTTTACTGTCCTCCACTCCATGCCGACTTTGCTTCCCCATTGACTTGCATTGGGTTTCGTGTTTCAGTCGGACCTCTGACTTTTCCCGATAGTCGGCCGATTTCGTTCGACTCAACTTTTGAGAAAGTCGGGTTTCACGAAACCCAACTCGACCCTCCCGGAGGCAAAGTCGCTCATCTCTACTCGCAGCAGTTCCAGGATTTGCGGCAGTAATATGCTCTCTTATCCTTTTCTTAAGACTCCTTGTAGTGCAGCCTATACGGTATAATAGTTTTCACATTCCACACACTTTGCCATATAGACAACGTGCGTGGTATTGCAATTAATATGGGTTTTTATCCTATATTCCTTTAAAGTGATATTTTTAACATACTTATCCGACCTGTCTATATACTGACACAATCCGCAGGTTCCCTCACCACACTTAAAACACCCAAGTAGGTTTATGAAAACTGGAAGTAAATAGCTATGGAGATAGATAATGCCCCCAAATTTTTTTGCTCTTCTTGGGACACATCTATATTCTGTTGAAAGAATTTTAGATAAGACAGGATCTTGATATAGCATTGGCAAATGCCTGTGTATTAACCCCTTTATTCCCGAGAGTTCTTGGCATGTTAATGACAGGGCCAATTTTTACAATTCTTTTTCAAAATAACTTTATTATAATTTTTAGCAATGAGAGTAGGGTATTACAGTCTTACGTCTCAAATAGAATATAACTTTCCATACTTAACAGTACTAGACATCAATCGAGTTAATCATGGAGCTGAAGAAATCTAACTGTAGAATATGTCAAGTAGCTCGACAGTAAGGATATTAATAAATAATAATAACATAACCATAACAATAACTAAACTAACAGTAGAGGATATCAATTGCTAATCAATCAAAGAGAATCTTTGCCGTGAGAGGATATAGGAGAGAATCAAGCCAACATAAGCGAGTTTAAGAGATCAAGTCTTGCCAAGGATTCCATTTTTTACAGAAGGAAGTAAAGCTGTTATTAGCCAGTGCATGGCTTTTCTCGTATGACATGTGCAGAGACATTTTGTCTACAATGTCGGCTATTTTAGGAACCGCTTCTTCCTTCCAAAGAGAAGCTATTTGGTTTTTGGTTACCAAGAATAAGTGGATGATTAGATGTCTGTTTGAGTGAGGGATTTCCTCAAGATCGAGAGACAATAAGGCCAATTGAGGGGTCAACGTCACAGTTCTAGAAGTGATCTTGTCCACCAAGTCAGAGACATTTGACCATAGTAACCTTATCTTGGGGCACTCCCAAAAGACATGAAGAAGATTCCCTGCGAAACCACAATCTCTCCAACAATTAGAGGACACTCCCGGAAAAATTCTTGCCATTTTAGCAGGTGTGAAATACCATCGGGAGACTAATTTATAATACGACTCATGGAGGGAAGCACATATGTTTGAGGAATAAGTAGCTTTAAGTGCTTTCCGCCATTGATCGTGAGAGAAATTCAAGTTCATATCCCTTTGCCAGTTAGTCTCGAAAAGGGTTTCCTTGGGTACTAGATCTTCATTTAAAAAGTTATAAATAAATTTTGGATTTCTAATAAGGGTTATTGTCCGGATTACAAATTAACATGCCTACCATCTCCGTGATAAGAGACTTTTTCCTGATAAATTTGGAGATGAGTTTTTTAATGAAATAAAAGATTTGGGCATCTTCAGGAGGAAGTTTATGTACTGACAACAACGCTTCATATTCAATGAAATCTTTGCCATCAAAAATATCCTGTACTTTCGTTAAACTAGCCAATCTCCAAGAGCTAGGAATCTCCTTTTCCATTATCAAGCCAAAAAACTTCAGTGATATGTCCTTGATTTGGTCATATCTGAACCTCTTCCTGCTTTGTGTTTGAATTTTGGCCATATAGGTCCAGGCATATAAGGTAGCAGAAATAGTCGGCGAGATATGCGATACAGAGGAGGATGATAGGACATTACTTAAAATTAATTTTGCCAGAGGAGTGTTCCTATTATAGTGTCTTTCAATCTCTGACCAAGCCGGGCCATTATCCGGCCTGAGCCAAATACGAGACTGTTTCACCAAGGAGGAGTAGTAATAGTTAACCAAATTTGAGAGAGCAAGGCCTCCATTTGTTTTAATTTTGGTGATAGTGGTGAATGCTATCCTTGCTCTCTTCTTGTTCCATATGAATGTGTTAACTATACTTTGTAGTTTTTTGATTAGCTTTAACGGAATAAGTAAAGGTAAAGCTCTAAAGGTGTATAAAATTTTGGGGAGAGTAAAAAGTTTAAATAAAGTAATTCTCCCGGCCCAAGAAATTTCCTGCTTCCCAAGATTATTAAGTTCAGATTGCACTTCCTTAGTGATTTTTTGGAGGTTAAGATCAATCGTCTTGCGAAAAACTCTAGAGATAAGTATGCCAAGATATGTCAGCGACTCCTTTTCCCAATCAAAATTAGTATTCCCTTTAATACCGCAGATATCATCCTGGCTCAAGAAAAAGTCCAAAATTTTAGACTTTGATTCGTTAATTTTGAACAACGATGCCTTTGAAAAATCTCCAAAATCCTGGAGGACATGCATAATAGAACATGAAGGATTTGTAAGGCTGAGGATGACATCATCCGCAAACAGGCTAATTTTGTACTGTTTTGCCCCTATCTGGATTCCCCTAATCGACTCATTCCCTCTTATTCTCTCAGCAAGTGGCTCCATGATAATAGCGAATAGCAGAGGGGACAAGGGACATCCCTGTCTTGTACCATTCGTTATTGGAATGTTTTTAGATAGGTGACAATTTACATACACGTTTGCTGAGGATAAGCATATAAGGCCATGATTGTTTTAATTATATTGAGGCTAAATCCAAATTTTTTAAGGGCCGCTACCAAAAAGTCCCAATTCACTCTATCAAATGCCTTCTCAGCATCCAACGCTAGGAGAATTGAAGGAGTTCTTTTAGATCTGACAGAGTGAATTAGATTGAATACCTTTCTAGTACCGTCACTGGTCTGACATCCCAGGATAAAGCCCATCTGGTCTTTGTGAATAATGCTTGGAAGAATAAATTTGATTCTATCGGCAATGATTTTTGAATATATTTTTACGTCAGTGTTAATTAGTGAAATTGGCCTATAATTTTTTACCGACTCCAGGTCCTCTTTAGTTTTGGGAATTAAGATTATAGTGGCCTTTAGCATTTCCGGTGGGAATTCGCCAATCGAAGATGCTTTATTGAACACTGAGCCGAGGCAGGGAACCAGGTGAGGGGCAAACACTTTAAAATACTCACTCGTGAATCCATCAGGTCCCGGTGATTTCTTAAGTTTTAGTTTCTTGATGGATTCGGAAATTTCATGCTGAGTAAAAGGGGCGTCAATGGCCGTCAATTGCTCAGCAGAAAGTTCAGGTAGGTTAATACTTGATAAGAATTTTTGGATGTGGAGTTTGTCTGGCTGGGATGTATCTGGGTCATACTTAAGATTGTATAGGGAAGAGAAATAATCTGCGAAATGATCCGCTATTTCTTTAGGGTGGTCGGAGATCATCCCGTTATATTTGATCCTATTAATCCTATTCCTAACTCTTATGGCCTGGAATCTCTGGGCCATAAGCTTGGAAGGTTTGTTATATGAGGAGTAGAAATTCGCTTTCATCCTCTTGGCATACCTATCATAGTCTTCGAATAAAGCTGCTCTCAGCGCAATTCTGAGGTTGACAATCTCTGAGTGCAGTTCTGAAGAAGGTGCCACTAATTTTTGTTGTGCATCTTCCTTATTCTTAAGATCCATTTGTAAATTGTGGATCTTTTCCTTGTCCTGTTTTTTTTTGGTTCAGTAAGCCTATCATCACTCCTCTTATAACGCATTTGTGGGCATTCCACAATGTGAACGGGCTCACATCTTCCGACTCGTTTTCCTTAAAATAGTCAGTGATGGCTTTCTCGATTTTTTCTCTGAAGATTGGGTTGTACAAAAGTGAGGAATTACATCTCCAGAGAAAGTCTCTCTTATGTGATAGACCAAGATCTACTTCACAGATTACAGGAGAGTGGTCTGAAAAGGACTTTGGTAGGATATCTATTCTCCTAAATCTGGAAATTGAAAAGTAATCGGTAAGGAATAGGTCGATTCTCGAAAAGGTCTTATGTACCTCTGAATAATGTGTATATTCCAATGATGTAGTGTTTATGCACCGAAAAACATCCAGATATTCATGGCTGTGGAGCCATCCTTTTAAAACTGGGTAAGAAGACCTAGACCTTGCAGTAGAATCCAGCTGGGCGTCAGGGACAATATTAAAGTCTCCTACTACAATCACCACCCCCTTTTTAACCTCCTGGATTTTACTGTCAAGCTCGTTGAAAAATTTAATCTGAGCGTTTTGAGGCGCATAAACATTGATGATAGTAGTCAATTGATTATTGACCATGGCCACCAGTATTAAATATTTACCCTCTGGGTCTGAGTGAGTCTCGATGCTGCGGAAATCTAATGAATTTTTGATAAGGGTAATAACCCCTCCCTCTTTTTATCATTTAGGGCTTCAAAGATATGAGAATAATTTTTATTTTCGAATCTTGGGTGACCTGACTTGGCAAGCTTGACCTCCTGCAAGCAAATGATTTTGGCACTGCTTCTCTTGATCTCTCTCCATGTAGAGTGCCTCTTAACCGGGCTATTTAGGCCTCTCACGTTAAATGATAATATTTTAACCATTTTCTCCTATGTAGTAATGCTAACAAACAGAAAAACAAAACACACAAAACTTTGATAACCAACTAAACAGTCTTGTGAAGAATCCTCGAATTCGAAGGATGTTCTCCTTAAATGGGAAAGTTCATGGATGGCATTAGAAGCCCCCTGCAAATGACACATTTACAAAGAATAAAGTACACAATTTCTTACCCCGGATTATCCCCAATTTTGTTCAGAGAGGAGATAAAGGACATACCATCATGTGGTGTGAGTAATGAAACAATCCTACCTCCTCTATTTACAAGTAATTTAGTTGGGAAGCCCCATCTGTATTGAATACTCATCCTGCGTAAAATTGAAGTGACTTCCCCAAAGCTCTTTCTTAGCTGGATTGTATCTTTGGACAAGTCAACAAATACTTTAATATGATCAAAAGGGGGAGGGAGCTGCTTCTTGTCCCTCATAAAAGCTAGGAGTCTTTCTTTAGTGGGGTAAAAATGAAATCTTAGTATTGTGTCCCTCGGAATATCTTCCGAAATAGCTCTGGGTCTTGGTAACCTATGTATCCTGTCAATCATTAGCTCAAGTTCCGGAGAATCCGGAAAGATTTTTTTTAGGATCCCCATAGTGTAGTTCTGTAAATTTGCCTGGCTTACTTTTTCAGAAATTCCCCTCAATTTAATGTTGTTCCGCCTACTGCGGTCCTCGATGTCAGCAAGCTTCATTCTTAGGTATTGCACCTCTTTTTGTGTATCTGCTTGATGCTTCTGTAAAGAAGAAGAACTCTTTTCCAAGTCAACAATTTTTTTATCGTGTTTATCAATCCGAGAATTGATAACTTCAAATTTGGCTTGTAAACGATTGGTATTTTCCTCCATTGTCAATCTAAGACTATTGTTTAGGGCGACTATTAGGTCTTTCACGTAAGCTTGGGATACACCCTCATTGGAAGCTTGAATCCCTTCAATAGGGCATATTTTGGGTGCTTCCTCAGATAACCTAGGCCTACTTCTATCTGGACTCTGAGTAGGAGAAGTGTCATGAAACTCCTCCTCAGAGTCAGACCAAGCTTTAATTATGTTTCTTTTTTTAGTGACAGTGGTATCCATATCAGCCTGAGTATCAATTATGTCTTGAATTTCTTTCAGCATGCTAGTGTCATCTTTTAAGCCAATTTTATAGCCCTCCGCAGGCGGAGATGCGGAGGGGCTAATACAAATTGCCTCATCAAGATCAGTGATATCCTTCCTGACAGCAGATTTCAGTGCTGATTTGTGTGATGACTTTTCCCCCTGAGTTTTTTTGTTACTTCTAGTACTCATTTTTAAAGAGGGGTAACCTTTCAACAAAGAGGAAAGAATCAAATGCAATACAAAGTAACAGAAGTGAATGATTAACCAAGCTACACGTCTTTTTTCTTTGAAATACAGCCTGCAAGATTTGCTGAAATAAGAACTGTCAGGATAAGAAGACAGGAATGACTGAGCTCGCTGAATGATTTTAGCGAGTTTAGTTCCAAAAAGATAGGAAACGTCAGGCAAATGCAGACTTCTTCAAGAATGGGATTCCTCCTTAATGGTAAAATCCAGGAGCGAACCAGCTTACCAGATGTTAAAGAACAAGTAAAATCCTCCTTTAGAGAGAAGAGACACGAATCAAGATGTAGATGACGTCGCAATCCGGGACTCCAATAAAGCCTTTAGAGCGTTTGTGTCGTCGTTAGAGTCTCACTTGAACTATGCGATAATTTCCAGAATGCAGGCTTGTTGTGCGACTTATTCCAAGTCGCAATCCTCCTTAGCGATGCTTTTAGTGACGCTATCCAGTTTAGCGACTCCTTTCAGAGCGCAAAATCGCTTTACTGCAACGGTATCGCTTTACGGTAATGGCGGCGTTCACCGCTTACCTTCACAGAAACCGACGGTGCAGCTGCAGCTCACAGGGCGTCACGGCTTCGGGTGAAGAGGTCTCGGTCTCCGGTCCCTCCTGGAACTTGATTGAAGAAGACGTCGGCTTAATCCTGAGAAGACCGCTGGTGTTTGAAGATCTCCACACCACTTCAGGCAATGGAGGAAGCCTCAGGGACGCTCAGGACGCTGGAGACTACAACGGTGAGTAGAATTCTTCTATATCTTCTTTATATCCAGGTCTTCTTGCACCCGATGAAGTCAGGGGGCAAACCGCTCACTTTAGAAGGGGGGCACAGGTCCCAAACCAGTGCTGGAGGCTCAGACAGGATGCGGCTGCACTGGGCTGCACAGGGCTACTCCAGGCCCCGGCTTCTCCCTTCTCTGTAGGCCGCAAACGTTCCTCCTCTCAATCTGGCTCCAAAACAGTCCAAATTAGGATTTTTGTAATCCTTATGTGATCAGGGGTCCTCCGGTGTCGAAGATTTTTCTCCCAGCCTCCTCCAAACGTAGCTTATTTCGTTGCTAAAGCAGGGGCTTCAGGAGCCCAGCAGAAAGATGTCTGCTCACATCTAGCAGCAAACCACGCCCCTTCCAATTTTTACAATTCTGACCACTGTCCCTTTATGAGGTTTTAACTCTGGAACTCTTCAACGGATCTTGGTGATTCTGAGACTGTTTTCTCGTGACATATTGTACTTCATGTTAGTGTTAAAATTTATTTGATATAACTTGCGTTTATTTGTGAAAAAAACGTAAATATGGCGAAAATTTAGAAAATTTCTTTCAAACTTTGAATTTTTATGCCCTTAAAACAGAGAAATATGTCACATAAAATAGTTTCTAAATAACATTTCCCACATGTCTACTTTACAACAGCACAATTTTGGAGACAAAATTATTATTTTTTTGTTAGGAAGTTATAAGGGTTAAAAGTTTACCAGCAATTTCTAATTTTTACAACAAAATTTACAAAACCATTTTTTTTAGGGACCACATCACATTTAAAGTCACTTTAAGGGGTGTAAATGACAGAAAATACCAAAAAGTGACACCATTCTAAAAACTGCACCCCTCAAGGTGCTCAAAATCACATTCAAGAAGTATATTAACCCTTTACAGGAGCAGAAGCAATGTGGAAGGAAAAAACATTTAACTTTTTTTACAAACATTTTACTTCAGAACCATTTTTTTTATTTTCACAAGTGTAAAAAAGAAAATGAATCACAAAATTTGTTGTGAAATTTCTCCTGAATGCGCCGATACCCCATATGTG
This sequence comes from Oophaga sylvatica, assembly GCA_033576555.1. Taxonomy (NCBI): domain Eukaryota; kingdom Metazoa; phylum Chordata; class Amphibia; order Anura; family Dendrobatidae; genus Oophaga; species Oophaga sylvatica. The sequence continues at coordinate 190,717,774 of JARQOD010000001.1, forward strand.
GGTGTAAACCACTGTTTGGGCGCACGGCAGAGCTTGGAAGGGAAGGAGCACCATTTGACTTTTTCATTGCAGAATTGGCTGGAATTGAGATCGGACGCCAACAGTGGAAACCACCCACAAGTGAAACCGTTTTGGAAACTAGACCCCATAAGGAACTTATCTAGATGTGTGGTGAGTAGTGTTGAGCATTCCGATACTGCAAATATCGGGTATCGGCCGATATTGGCTGTATCGGAATTCCGATTCCGAGTACCGATATTTTCGTCATATCGGATACCGGAATCGTAATTGTCCTGTCACTGTCAGTGTCCGTCGGTCGGGTCTGTCAGGAGTCAGCGGCACTTACCTGGCAGAAGATCTCCGGCGGTCACGTCCTGGACTGCTTGATGGCCGCCATCATCTTCTCCCTGGCGGTCACGTGCAGTTTCTCGCGATAACTGCAGTGACTGCAGGGTAATCGCGGCCGTAAAGCAGTCCGATGACGTCACCGCCGGGGAAGCTGGTAAGCAGCTGTGCTGCGCCGGGATGTTAGGCTCTGCCTGGCATTCCGATGTAGCAGAGCTGGATCGTCGTGGGACACTCGTTACTATGGACTGCGTCGGACAGGTGGTATACTGTTGGTTTGTTTTTTTCCTTTTTTTACAGGAGATCGATGGCGTCGCAGGAATGAGAGAGTAATAAAAGAAATGAAAACTGTGTTGTCTCTTTTATTTCATTAAAATACTTTTTTCTTGCTGTGTCTTTTTTTTAAACCTTTAAAAACTTTGGGATTAATAATGGATCGGTGTCTTATTGACGCCTCTCCATTATTAACCGGGCTTATTGTCACCGTGCAATCAACGGTGACATTAACCCCTTATTACCCCGCTTGCCACCGCTACAGGGCAAGTGGGAAGAGCCGGGTAAAGTACCACAATTGGCACATCTTTTGATGCGCCAAATGTAGGGCTGCTGTAGCCTGGTATTATCAGGCTGTTGAGGGCCAAAATCCATGGGCTTGACAGTCTTTTAATACCAGGCCGCAGCAGTCTGCATTTTACTTGGCTGGTTAACAAAAATAGGGGGACCCCTACGCCATTTTTTTTTTCGAGGGGATCCCCTATTTTTGTTAACCAGCCAAGCTAAGCAGACTGCTGTGGCCTGGTATTATCAGGCTGGCAAGGTCCATGGATCTTGGCTCCTTAACAGCCTGAAAAACCAGGCCTCAGCAGTCTGCTTCATCTGGCTGGTTAACAAAAATAGGGGGGACCCCACGCCAATTTTTTTCGAGGGGATCCCCTATTTTTGTTAACCAGCCAAGATAAGCAGACTGCTGTAGCCTGGTATTATCAGGATGGCAAGCAGGGTCGGACTGAGCCACGAGGACACCGGAGAAACCTCCTGCGTGGTGGGTCCTGATTTGAAAGGATAGGTCGCGGGGCAGAGGGGGCAGTGGCCCCGGGCCCCGCGCTCTGAGGGGGCCCACCCGGAGCTATGCTACAGTAACTAAGAATCGCTCTCCCTGCTCTGCCGCCCGGAAGCTATGGGGCCTGAACAGGCGGTGGGGGCGCCCGGTGCCAGTAGTGGGCCCCCCACCCGATTATCGGAGGGTCAGCTGTATCGGCATCCAGCCGATACAGCTGACCGCATAGAGAGAGAAGGAGCGAGCGCTCCTTCTCTCCCATAATCCCCCTCTCAGCGTCTGACAGCGGGCGCGATGACGTCACCTGCCGGCGCCCGCTGTCAGACGCTGAGAGGGAGAACAGTGAGCAGCACAGGAGCCGGGAGGTGAGTATTGTTTTTTTTTTTTTTTAATGGGGGTGCATTATACTACAGAGGCTGTATATGGGGGGTGCATTATACTACAGAGGCTGTATATGGGGGCTGCATTATACCACAGAGGCTCCATATTGGGGTGCATTATACTACAGAGACTCCCTATGGGGATGCATTATACTACAGAGGCTGCCTATGGGGGTGCATTATAATATAGCGGCTGCCTATGGTGGTGAATTATATTATAGACTCTGCCTATGGGGGTTTATTATAATATAGAGGCTGCCTATGGGGGTGCATTATACTATATTGAGGACTATCTGGTGTATTATGCTGTATGGATGCTATCTAGGGGCCATCATACAGTGTTGGACCCATTAAATAGTTTGAGGACATTAAGGGGTCAGTATATATCCAGTGAGGGGCATTATTCTGTGTATAGGGGAGATGTACAGGGGGAGACTTGGGACATTATTAAATGTAAAGTGGACACTTATTGTTATAGGGGAACTCGGGTTACTGTGACTGTCAAAGGGGCACACAGGGCATTATTACAGTCTAGGGGACAAAATGTGGGCACTGTTTTCTAGGGCACTTGCACCCGGCATTACTATATTCTAGAGGGGTGCTTTAGAATTTAGAGGTCACACAGAACCACACAGCAGGTGCAGTAATAGGGACACATACGGCAGCAGCGGCTCAGTATTGGGGTATCAGGTGCAGTAATGTTGTGACCCGCACCACAATTGTGGGTTACCAGGGATATGGGGTACTCGGAGCCGAGCCTGTAGATTTCTATAGGGAATGTCACTGGTAGCGTGGCTCGTTCCGTGTCCCTGGCGGTCAGGCGTATGTTGGGGGGTATATTTACAGGGGATAGGTATATATACAGTTCGTGACGCCACCTGTAGTTCTCTGATCACTAAGACCAGCGCTGCTGTAGATCTCTGAGGGGATGGTGTGGCAGCTAGATGTCAGGTCCCCTACAGGTGGGACTGGTCCCTCAAAGTCTATGGAAATAATGATGTAGGGTGCAAATAAATGAAGCAGTCTCACACCATCCAGTGTCTTTCCATACCTTTTACTTGTCAGATGATAAGGCAGGTCCCAGGGAGGCTGTTGGGGTGGAGGATGTGCTTCAAGATAACAGCTGAACAGGTTGGGGGCCTCCTTTACTTCCAATATTATGAGTCCAACTAGCATAGAGCTAAGTTCACTCCGAATTCTCCAGCTAACTCCTTAGCTGTACTGCCCGGTCAGTTTTGTAGTCGGAGCCTTCCTTTGAGAGAGCTGGGTTCCTACCGTTGTCCTGCAGTGACTCAAGGTTCCCACTCTCCCTGACCCCTGTTACGTACCGACACTCCAAGGGCTGCTTTCTGCGACCTAAGGTCCAGTAAGACTCTGGTTTTTCTATCACTATGCCTAAAGCTATAGTGACACTTCGGTCGCCAGTGACCAGTGAGCAATGTGCAGGATAATCCAATCCTTAAGGCAACTCTTAGAATCCTTTTCCTCTGCGCCCTTCGACCTGCTCACTCTCTCAATATCAGCACTGACTAGGCTAGGATAATGTTTGGTTATCCGTACTAGCCTCCACTACTGTACTGTCTCTTTGTATCGACAGGAATCTTGGTTCCCCAACAGGCACTAGTCCTGACTCCCTTCACTCTCTCAGGAGAACTTCAGACTCTCTTGTGCTAAAAAGGCCACTCCCCTCTACACCCCTGCTGGGTGTGTCTGAAGTGGGTATGCCTCATGTAGAACCCTTAACCGTTACCTCTCCACTCATCCTCCTGGTATTGTGTGCCTTACATACCAGGGCTACACAGTAATAGGGACACATACGGCAGCAGCAGCTCAGTATTGGGGTATCAGGTGCAGTAATAGGGACACATACGGCAGCAGCGGCTCAGTATTGGGGTATCAGGTGCAGAAATAGGGACACATATGGCAGCAGCGGCTCAGTATTGGGGTATCAGCAGGATGAGGAGTTTGTGCAGGTTGAGAATAGTCCAATTGGTGACTGTGACAGTGCTAAAAATATGAGAAGTGAAATGTGTCTTTGTTGTAATCTCTGCAGTCGAGTCCTGGCTGGAGAAGTCGTCATGTCGGTCTGGGCCAGATGGAAAAGACATGAAAAGTGAATAATTCCATTAGAAAGAACATCAGCGGTAAGTCATTATCTGTACCTGTGCTGTAATCTATTATATGTTCTGTAGGACTGGTATTATTTACCACAGACCATATTGCGGTAATATCAATGTTGGTCTTTTTATATATAGATTATTTTTGGCAACAGCGCGGTCATTTGCTGATTAGGGGCCCACTCAGAAGTTTCGCCCCCACTAAACCAAAACCCTAGCTACGCCTCTGGCTCTCTCTCTAGTCTTTCTTTCTCTCTCTAGTCTTTCTCGCTCTCTGTTCTTTCTTTCTCGCTCTCTGTTCTTTTTTCTCTCTGTTCTTTCTTTCTCTCTTTTCTTTCTTTCCTCTCTTTCTTTCTCTGTTTGTTCTTTCTCTCTCGCTGCTCTTTCTTTCTTTTCCTCATTACCAGCCACTGTGCCCTCATTACCAGTCAGTGTGATCAGCAGTGCTAAATGGGTACGCTTGGGGTGAGGATATGGGTGTGATTAGTTGTGAAATGGGTGTGGTCGGGGCGTGGCCTAAAATTTGCATCGGCGCGCTTAGCGCGCCGCAGCCTTTAACCCTCTTTCCTGTCTTCAAAATTTGGGAGGTATGCTGTATGACCTCCCTACAACTTCTGGGCATACTCCTGATGAGCGCGATGGATGGTCTCCTGAGGGATCTCCTACCACACCTGGACTAAAGCATCCACCAACTCCTGGACAGTCTGTGGTGCAACGTGGCATGGCCTAAAATTTGCTGCAGCAGGCACAGCGTGCCACAGCCTTTGTCCCTCTTTCCCTTCTTCAAAGGTTGGGAAGTATGATGGTGGGCCCCAAGAATAATTTTTCTCTGGTGGGCCCAAGGTACTCCAGTCCGACGCTGCTGGCAAAGTGCATGGATATTGGCTCCTTAACAGCCTTAAATACCATGCCTCAGCAGTCTGCTTCATCAGGCTGGTTAACAAAAATAGGGGGGACCCCACGCCATTTTTTTTTCGAAGGGAACCCCTATTTTTGTTAATCAGTTCCCTCTGACGTCACTGATTGTGTCCCTGGCTGACCTGAAGTGAAAGTGGAAAGCAATCAATTAAGCTTTCCACTTCCTCTCCTGTCAGCCAGGAGAGGAGCTCATTCATTTGGGGGTTTACTGTGAGGCTGCAGCATTAGCTGCGGTCCCTGCAGTAAACATTAACCCTTTCTGCATGATTACACCGTGGGACCTGACTGTGCATGGGATAGGTAAGAATAATTTTGCTTTTTTATTTTATTTTTATTACAGGAAATGGTTTTTGCAGTAAAATAAAAGATGGTTAAAAACATGTGTCTTTATTTCATTAAAATGATTTTTAATTAAAGTGTGTGTGTTTTATTTTTATTTCATGCAATAGGATTAATAATTGATAGTTGTCTAATTGACAGCTCTCAATTATTAACCTGGCTTAAGGTCACCTTTCAATAGCAAGGTGGCTTTAACCCATATTAACCCATTCGCCACCGCTACAGGGCAATGGGAATAGATGGGCAAAGTGCCAGAAAGGGCGAATCTAATTATAGATTTGTCTTTTCTGGGGTGTCTGGGGGCAGATGTTAGTAGCCAGGGGGGGGGCAAAAATAATGGTCCCTCTCTGGGCTATTATTATCTGCCCCCACTCGCTGGCTTTGTCTGTCTGGTTGAGAAAATAGGGCGGGAGCCCACGCATTTTTTTTCAACAATTTTACACCTCATATATATATATACATGTCATTGAATTTGTGACACATATATATATATATATATTTTATTGTGGCAAGACGACTCGCTCGGCTCTCCTGAAGGCAGACTCAGGACACACGTTCTCTGGGTTTTCTTTCTGCTGGTTTATTATCAGCCATAAACTCATGCAGGTTTCGCAGGAAAAGTAAACATGACCCCTCTGGGTTAAACGGGAAAAACATAAAAAGAAAAACCAATAACTCAGTCCATAGATGAGTGGGTTACGCCCGCTCTCGGTAGCATAAACTGCACTGCTAAAGTCCTTGTGGAAAGCTCTGCAGCTTCCACTATACTGTCTGGAGACTTTCCTCTCCAGACCACACACCCGAGAAAAAAAAACAGGACTGAGCTTTTACACATTGCTCAGCCACACCCTGAGGGGAGGTAGGGGGAATGCGTCCCGCCCTCTTTGCCATTCCCATAAAACCGCAACCCTTTAACAGAGTAAAACCTACCAGCATATATAACATGCTGCAGATAAATAAGTAGGTCCTAGTTCCCCAGGAGACGCATCCTGTGTTGATGGTACGCGCACACTACCCAGGGTTATGGGGTACTCAGCACCGAGCCCATGGCAGGTCTATGGGGAATTTCAATTGGCAAGTCTGAACTCGCGTCCATGGCCCTGGCAAGGTCCACCAATGGTGGAATATCTGACAGGGATGATGGAAATGTTCTTTAAGTAGTCGTGGCGTCCACTGGTAGTATCTGGGTCAGAGGGACCAGCGTGCTGTGCACATATCTGGAAGGAATATGTTGGGCACTAGATGGTAGGTCTTCTACAAGTAGACGGTGTCCTTCCAGGGTGGATAGAATATGAGGAAAGCAATGGTCAAGTGATTAGCAGATGAGTATGCGACGTTGTAATAAACCAGGAGACATCATGAGCAGTTCAGGTTTCAAGGCCTTTTCAGTTTACAGGTGCAGCCCGATGCCCGGTTGATCAGCTAGACCGAGACACCGACGGAAACCTGGACGTACTTGACCACTAAGCTGCCTCCGGACGAGATTATGGTAGCTAGTGGCTCTTGAAGAGTCCCACTAGATGCGGTGTTTGCTGATGGCGATGAACTGACCCACCAGCCTGGGAACCGTCTCCCCGATGTGTTGCCTGGTCCTTCCTCCAGTGAGGATGGGGGACAGCGTCAATTGCTGTACCGACCCGGACCCCTTCAATTCCTTCAGCAAGGCCCTCTGAGGTAAACTCAGAGAGCTGCAGGACCAGCCAGTACTCAGGCTGGCCGCCTGTCTCCAACTGAAATTCAAATTTACCTCACGCAGCATAAGGCTGCCTCAACCCCTCCCATCCAACTAGCCACACCCTATTCTAACCAACCTGAGCTAGACCATCCCATTGGGTCCGCCTACACTCAGCTGGCATAGTGTACTGTTGAATGCAGTGGTTGGAGTCAATGGGGTGTTTCCTCCTTACCTGAGAGTCAGGTGTCACACCGCTGGGTGCGATGCAACATCTCTGTGGCGACTGGACCCTCAGGGCGCCACATTCCCCCCTGGTTGAACACAGCACTCCCGGGCTGTAAAAGAGCAAAGATGTTATATAAGAAACATACAAAATTTTTATATGATGCATCAAAATAGTAAGCAGTATAAAACTCTTCTTCCCTTTATGGGAGGCACTTCAGGTTAAACGTTGCATAAAAACATTTTTAATAATAACATTCAAAAATATAAATAATGGTTCTGGCGAAGTTCACTGAGACTTCTTAGGACTACCCCCAACGGGGTAACTTCATAGTGTCCGATTTTGTGCTTGTGGAGGACCCGCTCCAAACCTCCAACGGTGGTCTTGGGTGGGCTGCAAGACATTCCTTTGGCAGTCCTCACTTTCGGCCACACCAAACGGGTTTTTAGTTTCTGAGGTAGTGGTGCAATTTTTGCACAATAAGGCTTCGTGTAAAACCAAGATGGAGCACCTAAGTGCCAACTATGTCCAAAACAGTTTGTGAGCCAGCACAGTCCATGGCTACAAAGTTCAGGTATAAAAATACAAATCAGTAAGCAATGAATCAATGAACACTTGAAAACTCTCTCAACTTTCTGAACATGCACCCGTCCGGGTACAACAATAAATTAACTATTTACATGCTTACTATTACCCTGTCCGGGTTATTATTTATTTCTTTGACCGGTGTACTCCAGGTACCATCTGGTACTCTTCTGGAGCTTTGCGCACATCGGTGACATCAGGGTCCACCTGAACCTGGTGACGCCTGGTGGCTTGGACGATGAGGTCATGACCCATTATCTCTGTCTGGGTCGACATTTCTCTTGTCCCTCTCCCTGTCTGGAATCCAATATCCCGGACTGTACGGACCCCTGGGGGCCTAACTGGTTTCGGGTACGGGCCCATTATCTGAACGGTCTCCATTGCTTGAGCTGCAGAGACCGCTGAGGGAGGTAAAGAGGAGGCACGGCGTGGAGAGGGCAGTGTCGCAGAGGCCTGGTTGGAGCAGATCTGACTCGCTGGGGCCACAACGGGTTCCCTGCTTACTGGAGGGGAAGGGTCGCACCGGGAAACATTCAGGGCGTACCACCCTTTGTACCCCCAGTGCCGGGTGTAAGTGACCAGATCCCCAGCCAACAGGTCCCTCCCCGGGTGTCCCTCTGGGAGGTGGGCCTCTACATCCCGGCGGTTAACGAAAATCTCCAGGTACAACCCGGGCTCCTGGATAAAACCCCAACCATTTCGCAATTTAAAGTCCCGCACTGCTCCCCTACGCCGCGGTTCCTTCAGTGTACCTCTGTCATGACGCATCTTCTCTTTATCCGCCAGATCCTGCTCCGTCTGGCATTGTCGCAGCTGCTGGGCCTCCCGCTGCTCCTTCTGCCGCTCTGCTTCCCGCTGCCGGCGCCTCCACTCTTCCTCCTGATGCCGGTTGTACTGGTCCTCTACCAGCAGCTCCATATCTCCAGCATCGAATGGCGGCTCCTGTTGTTCAGATGGCGACAGCTCCTTCGGGCCCGCCAGTCCTGGCAGCGCTTACTTTCAGCAGGAGCAGCCGTCTCCGGAGCAGATGTCGGTCGGGGCTCTGGTACAGGCAGGTTAGTCTCTGGGACCTGCGCGGCCTCCTCCATGAGGCTGGATGTCGCCTCTACTGACTCAGCAGGATGGGTCAGCAGCGGATCCAGGGATACGGGTGCAGGGTCTTCCGCGGGAGCGGGTGCCTCCACTGTGAGACTGGCAACCGGTCCTGGTTGCAATGGCTGGGATATCTGCACGGCTTCCTTTACTGGAACGGGTGCCTCGCCTTCCGGCACAGACACTGTTGGAGGTAAGACAACCTGCCGCCGCTCCAGATGCAGCTTTAGGGCCCGCCAGCTCGCCTCCATTCTAGCGACCTCTTCCCGGTGCCGGGCCAATTCCTTCAAAGTATCCTCTGCTTCTTTCAGCGTCGGAGGGTCTCCTGGCTGGGTGCCCACCGGTGGCTCTGTGGCGATCGAGTCGCTTCCGTGGGGGAGAGCTCGGACTCCTCCATCCCTTCCCACTGCAGCTCACGTGCAGTCGCCATCTCTGCCAGGTCACATGTATAATTAGCATCAGGAGAGGCCCCATCTTTTGTAGGGAGGCGGACCTTCGTGGCCTTTTCCGCCCACTGAGGAGGATGAGAGAGGCGGAACTCTAAGGCTGTGGGGCAGGATCTCAGATTGCAATAACATTTAGACTGGGCGGCCATCGCTTTTCGCGCCTCTGGGGGGATACGCCCACTAGTTTTCGCGCCACTAGGTGAGTGCACGCCCACCTTCTTCACCAGCGCCTCAGGGCGCGAATATGGCAATAAAATGGCGGTTGTTGTTTTAATGGCAATACAGTCTCTGATGATTTTTGGCAGTTCTCAAACACAAAAACAGTTCAAATTAGGCACACAGGACTCGCGTTTCACGAGCTTCAGAATCCTGTTCGTGACGCCAAAAATGACGCGCACACACTACCAGGGTTATGGGGTACTCGGCACCGAGCCCATGGAAGTCTATGGGGAATGTCACTGGCAGCTGAGCTCAGTCCGTGGCCCTGGGCGGTCATCCAATGGGGGAATATTTACAGGGATGATGGAAATGTTCGTGTAAGTTGTCGTGACGCCACTTGTAGTATCTGGTCAGAGGGACCAGCGCTGCTGTGCACATACTCTGGAAGGGATGATGTTGGGCAGCTAGATGGTAGGTCTTCTACAAGTAAGACGGTGTCCTTCCAGGGTGGATAGAAATATGATGGAAAGCAATGGTGCAAGGTGATGTAGCAGAGTGGAGTATGCGACGTAGTAATAAAGCAGGAGACAGTTCTTATGCAGTTTCAAGGGTTTACTCACAGTCCGTTGATCACACAGATTCCAGTCGGGCACTGTGTCCCTCCAGTGAGCAGTCCAGTAACTCTCAGATAAATTGGTCACACTTCCAATGACTCCCTTTTATGTTCCTTTCCGGCGTTTGTGCAATACTCCTTACTTCTACCTGCACCTCCCTACCACAGAGCCCTCAGCGAAGCAGTGTTAGGCCTTTTCAGTTTACAGGTGCAGCCCGATGCCCGGTTGATCAGCTAGACCGAGACACCGACGGAAACCTGGACGTACTTGACCACTAAGCTGCCTCCGGACGAGATTATAGTAGCTAGTGGCTCTTGAAGAGTCCCACTAGATGCGGTGTTTGCTGATGGCGATGAACTGACCCACCAGCCTGGAACCGTCTCCCCGATGTGTTGCCTGGTCCTTCCTCCAGTGAGGATGGGGGACAGCGTCAATTGCTGTACCGACCCGGACCCCTTCAATTCCTTCAGCAAGGCCCTCTGAGGTAAACTCAGAGAGCTGCAGGACCAGCCAGTACTCAGGCTGGCCGCCTGTCTCCAACTGAAATTCAAATTTACCTCACGCAGCATAAGGCTGCCTCAACCCCTCCCATCCAACTAGCCACACCCTATTCTAACCAACCTGAGCTAGAAAATCCCATTGGGTCCGCCTACACTCAGCTGGCATAGTGTACTGTTGAATGCAGTGGTTGAAGTCAATGGGGTGTTTCCTCCTTACCTGAGAGTCAGGTGTCACACCGCTGGGTGCGATGCAACATCTCTGTGGCGACTGGACCCTCAGGGCGCCACATGACACATACCTCCCCTCACATATAAAACCAGTGACACTGTCACATATTCCCCCCCTCTGCCCAAAGCCGGGGTTTGGGCACCTTCTGACACCAGACAGGGAATCCTAGAGAAGGCATCTGCATTCCCATGTAACTTCCCTGGCCTATGCTCCACGTGAAAGTTAAAATCTTGCAGCTCTAGGAACCATCTAGTTACCCTAGCATTTTTTCCCCTCTTTTCCCTCAACCATCTCAACGGGGCATGGTCTGATACTAATTTAAACTTCCGGCCTAGTAGGTAATATTTCAGTGTATCCACGGCCCATTTTATGGCTAAACACTCTTTCTCTACTATGGCGTAGTTCTTCTCGCAGGAGGACAGCTTTCGGCTTAGATAGAGAATGGGATGTTCTTCCCCATTTATTTCTTGGGAGAGTACGGCCCCGAGACCAACCTCTGATGCGTCAGTCTGGACCACAAATTCTTTCTTAAATTCTGGCGCGACCAGGACAGGCTGCTTGCACAGTGTTAGCTTCAGCTTTTGAAACGCGGTCTCCGTTTCTTCCGTCCATTTCACCATGGTTGATTTGGTGCCTTTTAGAAGATCTGTTAGTGGGGCGGCAATCGTGGTGAAATTCGGGATAAACCGCCGGTAGTATCCCACCATTCCCAGGAATGCTTTCACCTGCTTCTTTGAGAGCGGTTGCGGCCAGGTTTGAATTGCCTCCACTTTCTTGATTTGCGGCTTTATTTCGCCTCTCCCAACAACATAGCCCAGGTACTTGGCCTCCTCTTTTCCGATGGCACACTTTCTCGGATTTATGGTAAATCCTGCTTTCCTTAGCGCGTCCAAAACGGCCTGTAGTTTAGGTAGGTGACTAGCCCAGTCTGGGCTAAAGACCACAATGTCGTCGAGGTAGGCTGCGGCATACTTCTTATGTGGGGCTAGGATCCGATCCATAGCCCTCTGGAAAGTGGCTGGGGCCCCCTGTAGTCCGAACGGCATCCGCGTGTATTGAAAACAGCCATTAGGTGTTGAGAAAGCCGTCTTCTCTTTAGCCATCTGGGACATGGGGATCTGCCAGTAGCCCTTCGTCAGGTCAAGAGTGGTGATGTACCTCGCCGTCCAAGCCTCTCGATGAGTTCGTCGACGCGGGGCATCGGGTACGCGTCACACTTGGATACCTCATTCAGCCGACGGTAGTCATTACAAAACCTCCACTCTCCATTGGGTTTCGGCACGAGGACGATTGGGCTCGACCACCCACTCTTTGACTCCTCTATTACCCCGAGGTCTAACATCCTCTTCACCTCAGCCGAGATCACCTCCCGGCGTGCTTCCAGAATCCGAAACTGCTTCAAATTCACTCGTACATGCGGTTCTGTCAGCACATCATGCTCTATCACTTGTGTATGCCCTGGCAACTCTGAGAACAGCTCCTGATTCCGCTGTAGTAATTCTCGACACTGTTGCTTCTGGGCCGGTGATAGAGTCTCTGCAATAGTGACCTCCTCCACCTTGCCTTCTGGTGCGGTTCCCAGGCAAGGACTTTCCACAGGTTCACGGTCCCGCCACGGCTTGAGCAAGTTTATATGATATATTTGATGTGCCTTCCTTCGGCCAGGCTGGTGGACTCTATAATTAACCTCGCTGACTTTCTCCACTACCTCGTATGGACCTTGCCATTTGGCGAGGAACTTGCTCTCGACGGTAGGGATCAGAACCAAAACACGGTCTCCGGGCTGGAACTGTCTTAGTCTCGCCAACCGGTTATAGACCCTCGCCTGGGCTTCCTGCGCCTGGAGGAGATGTTCCTTCACGATGGGCATCACCTTTGACATTCTCTCCTGTAACTGGGCGACATGTTCGATGATACTCCGGTGTGGCGTGACTTCAGCCTCCCAAGTTTCCTTGGCGATGTCTAGGAGACCTCTTGGATGCCGCCCATATAGGAGCTCAAATGGAGAGAAGCCAGTGGAGGCTTGAGGAACTTCTCTGACCGAGAAAAGCAGAAATGGGAGCAAGTAGTCCCAGTCTCTCCCATCCTTTTCAACGACCTTCTTGAGCATCGCCTTTAAGGTCTTGTTGAAGCGTTCCACTAGGCCGTCCGTTTGTGGATGATAAACCGAGGTCCGCAGCTGAGTTATCTGAAGGACTCTGCAAAGCTCCTTCATCACCTTGCTCATGAAGGGGTTCCTTGGTCTGTTAGAATCTCTTTTGGTAGACCTGTCCGAGCAAAAATATGGACCAACTCTCGGGCTATACTTTTACTGGACATGTTCCTTAGGGGAACCGCTTCTGGATACTGAGTCGCATAGTCCATGACGACCAGGATATATTGGTGGCCCCGAGCTGATTTGACTATGGGGCCCACAAGGTCCATGGCAATCCTCTCAAAGGGAACCTCTATCACAGGTAGTGGAACTAAGGGGCTACGGAAATGGGAGGAGGGAGCGGTTATTTGGCAGGTGGGGCAGGACCTACAAAAGTTTTGAATTTCTCGATAACACCCTGGCCAATAAAACCTCCTCAGTATCCTCTCCTGAGTTTTCTCGACCCCTAGGTGTCCCCCCAGGAACATGTGAATGGGCCATATCTAGCACCCGTCGTCTGTATGGCCCCGGCACTAACAGCTGTTCCACTATCTCACCGCCCCTCAGTTTGGCCACCCGATATAGCAACTCCCCTGTACTGCAAAGTGGGGGAATCTGGTGTCGGCCCCCGGCTCTTGGGCAACCCCATTACATACAGTAACCTGGTCGAATGCCCCTTTTAAGGTCAGGTCTCGAATTTGAGCAGTCCCAAAGTTCTCTCTCTGGACATATCTAACGCAGGTAGGTCGGCCTCCTCGGTCACCGTCTCCCCCTCATCACCGACAAGGACGCACAGTGGGAACTCCTCTCTCTGAGACTCTGTTGGGGGTTCTCCTTCAAGGATCTCGCTTTTCCCCATGCTACTTAGTCCAGTTCCCTTCCCCCACAAGTCCCAGAATAAGGAAAAATCACGGCCCAATATGACGGGATGTATCCGGTCCTTTACCACCCCGACTTCATGGGACTGGGCACCACAGTCTGTCCCCACTGTTACTGTGGCCACGGGATAGTCCTTGGCGTCACCATGGATGCACCGAACACCCAGGGTTTTGGAAGGGATCAACTGGTGGGGAAGGGAGGCTCTGATCAAGGTCACCATACTCCCAGAGTCCAACAGCCCAAGCACTTTTATTCCATTAATGGATACTGCACACGCCTGCGGTCCCTCGCCGGGTCGACAGTCCACGCTACAGGCTGGATAGGCATAATAGGAGACCCGTCTGCCTAGGCTGCAGTCCATGGGCTCAGGGGATATTTGACACCTGGCGGCTACATGTCCAGGGTTGTGACATCGCCAGCAAACTATATCTTTCCCAACTGTTCTAAAGGCACCTTCAATAGGAGTGGGACGCCCCCCAGTGGTGGCTCTAGATCCCTTCCGTAGTGAACCACCCCCTTTTGGGTATCCCAGTAGGGAGAAGTGACTGCATCCGGTTTCCCAAGAGATCTCTCCACTACCTGGTACCTCTCTACCAGGCCGATAAAGTCATCTGCGTTCTGGGATCACCCTGGGCAACCCAGGTCTGTACTGACTTGGGAAGGGAATGCATGAATCTGTCAATCACCACCCGCTCAACCATCTGGGCCGGAGTGGAGGACTCCGGTTGTAGCCACTTCTGAACAAGATGCAGTAGGTCAAACATCTGCGAACGAGGGGGTTTGTTGCTAGCATATGCCCAGTGATGAACTCGCTGGGCTCTTACTGCCATATTTACTCCCAGACGTGCTAGGATCTCTGTCTTTAGTTTGGGATACTCCTTAGCATCTTGCAGCGCCAAGTCAAAATACGCTTCTTGGGGTTCACCCGATAAATATGGCGCCAGAACCTCTGCCCACTGTGCTGGTGGAAGTCTCTCCCGATCAGCCACCCTCTCAAAAACAGTCAGAAATGCTTCTACATCATCCCCAGGGGTCATCTTCTGCATGGCCCGCCTTACAGCCTTCCTGACGTGAGAATCATCAGTCGGCCCTGGGGTTGGGTGTGACCGCCCTGCTCTGGATGGCGTCCGCCAAAAGCTGTATCTGCTGTTGCGCCTCCTGCTGGTGCTGCTGCTGCGACTTTTGCTGAAACTGGATCTGCTGAAGCAACAGTTTGGTCGTCTCCTGGTGCTGCTGCTGCATGCTCTGCTGGGCATGCTGTATGCTCTGCTGGCTCTGTAGGTGTTGCTGCTGCATGCTCTGCTGGGCCTGGACCAGGTGCTTAACGAGCTCCTCCATGCTGCCGGACTTCTCTGGCTGGCTGACAGCCTTCACCCAGGACATCCACCGGTCTTTGTGGCAAGTACACGTGTTCCTGGAATCCTGCACGCACTCTCACACCAACTGTGGCAAGACGACTCGCTCGGCTCTCCTGAAGGCAGACTCAGGACACACGTTCTCTGGGTTTTCTTTCTGCTGGTTTATTATCAGCCATAAACTCATGCAGGTTTCGCAGGAAAAGTAAACATGACCCCTCTGGGTTAAACGGGAAAAACATAAAAAAAAAAAACAATAACTCAGTCCATAGATGAGTGGGTTACGCCCGCTCTCGGTAGCATAAACTGCACTGCTAAAGTCCTTGTGGAAAGCTCTGCAGCTTCCACTATACTGTCTGGAGACTTTTCTCTCCAGACCACACACCCGAGAAAAAAAAACAGGACTGAGCTTTTACACATTGCTCAGCCACACCCTGAGGGGAGGTAGGGGGAATGCGTCCCGCCCTCTTTGCCATTCCCATAAAACCGCACACCCTTTAACAGAGTAAAAACCTACCAGCATATAACATGCTGGCAGATAAATAAAGTAGGTCTTAGTTCACCCAGGAGAGCATCCTGTGTGTAAGGTTCTATGTATATATTCCTGAAACTCAGTTTGTTCGTCAGCCATTTTTCTTTCTGTTTTGCTGCAGCTATCTTGCCCTCAGTCAAAATGGAGTTTCCAGCTTGCATGTTCCCGCCCTGATTCTCTCCTTTGCTTCTTAAGCAGCCACAGCTGAGCAATCAGTGCTTCAGAATCTAGCCTGCAGTGAACCTGTGACTTGACTCCTGTAAGCCTTGGACCTTGTACTCCAGCTATTCCTACTGAGGAACTCTGAAGCACTTGTGGACTCTGAACCCTGCTCTTTAAAAGACCCACGTTTGCATGGACTTACGGTAACAGAGAAGAAGATCCTGAATCTGTATTGGAGAGTGATTGCTGAGCTTGGATTACTCTGGCCTGCTGTGTCTCCTGTTTCTGTGTCTGCAAACTGTGTGACTATTTCTGCCAACTTGTATGAAGTAATACAGGACTTTTCTATATCAAACCTGTGACTCCTGTGTTTTCATCGCACCCAAGCACAAGACGCTATATGAACTGTACTACATACATTACACTGTGTGACACATACCTCCCCTCACATATAAAACCAGTGACACTGTCACATTATATTTATAGTTCATACACTTCTACATAGTATAATAGCCGCTAATTCAATTGCCGGCTTTTGTGAAAATGCAGAACCCGACATGAAATGACACATGGTTTACATAGAGTTAATAATGTCATTTCAAGTTGTTTGATCTATTGTTTTCACTAACAATTACATGAGTGTATGTGTGCAAAATTTCACACCTGTAGGGTTAATTAAAGGTGTAAATTCGTAGCAAAAAAGTCCGTTTTTTTACAACGAATTTACACCTTTAATTAACCCCTACAGGTGTGAAATTTTGCACACATACACTCATGTAATTGTGCAAATCAGATATCAAACTACATGAAAAGACATGGTTAACTCTATGTAAACCAAGTGTCATTTCATGTCGGGTGCTTCTGTCTTTTCACAAAAGCCGGCTTTACCCGGCAATTGAATCAGAGGCTATTTTACTATGTAGAAGTGTATAAACTATAAATATATGTATATATATATATATATATATATATATATATGTCACAATGACATGTATATATATATATATATATATATATATATGTATTCTATGTGTGTATATTTAGTGTTTACAAGGAAAGAAAGAGGTTTTTTTAGTTACGATATTTCTGTCCCATAGACTTGCATTGGATTTCCGGTATCGGAATCGGGTATCGCCGATACTTTTGGGGTATCGGCGATACCCATTCCGATTCGATACTTCTTGATATCGGAAAGTATCGCTCAACCCTAGTGGTGAGCACTTTGAACCCCCAAGTGCTACACAGAAGTTTATAACATAGAGCCGTAAAAATAAAAAAAAATACATTTTTTCCACAAAAATTATCTTTTTGCCCCAAAATTTTTTATTTTCACAAGGGTAATAGGAGAAATTAGACCCAAAAAGTTGTTGTGCAATTTGTCCTGAGTATGCCGATACCCCATATGTGGGGGTAAACCACTGTTTGGGCGCACGGCAGAGCTCGGAAGGGAAGGAGAGCCGTTTGACTTTATCAATGCAGAATTGGCTGGAATTGAGATCGGACGCCATGTCATGTTTGGAGAGCCCCTGATGTGCCTAAACAGTGGAAACCCCCCACAAGTGACACCATTTTGGAAACTAGACCTCTTAAGGAACTTATCTAAATGTGTGGTAAGCACTTTGAACCCCCAAGTACTTCACAGAAGTTTATAACGCAGAGCCGTGAAAATAAAAAATCATTTTCACAAAAATTATCTTTTCATTCCCAAATTTTTACTTTCACAAGGGTACCAGGAGAAATTGGACCCCAAAAGTTGTCCAATTTGTCCTGAGTACACTGATACCCCATATGTGGGGGGAACCACTGTTTGGGCGCATGGCAGAGCTCATAAAAGAAGGAGCGCCGTTTTGGAATGCAGACTTTGATGGATTGGTCTGCGGGTGTCATGTTGCGTTTGCAGAGACCTTCATGTACCTAAACAGTAGAAACCCTCACAAGTGACCCCATTTTGTAAACTAGACCCCCAAAGGGGCTTATGTAGATGTGTGGTGTGCACTTTGAACCCCCAAGTGCTTCACAGAAGTTCATAACGCAGAGACGTACAAATAAAAAAATCATTTTTTTTCCACAAAATTTTTTTTTACACAAAAGTGATTTTTAAGCCCCCATTTTTTATTTTCCCAAGGGTAGCAGGAGAAATTAGACAACCAAAGTTGTTGTGCAATTTGTCCTGAGTACGCTGATACCCCATATGTGGGGGTAAACCACTGTTTGGGCGCATGGCAGAGCTCAGAAGGGAGGGAGCACCGTTTGACTTTTTGAAAGCAAAATTGGCTGGAATCAATGGTGGCGCTATGTCTCATATGGAGATCCCCTGATGTAACTAAACAGTGGAAACCCCCTAATTCTAACTCCAACCCTAACCCCAACACACCCCTAACCCTAATCCCAACTCTAACCATAACCCTAATCACAACCCTAACCACCACTCTAACCCCAACACACCCCTAACCCTAATCCCAACCATAACCCTAACCACAACTCTAACCACAAACCTAACTCCAACCATAACCCTAACCACAAACCTAACCCCAACACACCCCTAACCCTAATCCCAACCCTAACCCTAATCCCAATGATCCCAACCATAATCCCAACCCTAACACAAACCCTAACCCTAAAACTTTAGCCCAGCTCACTTTAGCCTAACCCTAACCCTAAAACTTTAGCCCAACTCACTTTAGCCTAACCTTAACCCTAAAACGTTAGTCCAACTCACTTTAGCCTAACTCTAACCCTAACCCTTAAACTTTAGCGCAACTCACATCCTAACCCTAAAACTTTAGCCCAACTCACTTTAGCCTAACCCTAACGGGAAAATGGAAATAAACATATTTTCTTTATTTTATTATTTTTCCCTAACTAAGGGGGTGATAAAGGCGGGGGGTTTATTAACTCTTTTTTTTTTATTTTGATCACTGTGATAGCGTCTATCACAGTGACCAAAATAAACCAATAGGAAAAATCTTCCTATTGTTGCCGGGTGCCGGCCGACAGATCGCGTCGGATGCACTGCGCATGCGCCCGCCATTTTCTGACCGGAAGAAGTTGGCGGCGCCCACCGGAGGATGCAGGAGGGTCCGAGGACCACCGGGAGGTATGGGGGGGCGGATCGGGGACCCTATTTCTCTCTCCTCTGATGTGCGATCACATCAGAAGAGAGTGAAATTAAATGGCACATCTGATTTTTTTTTTATTGTGGTCGCTGTTATACGGTTAATAACGGCGATCGCAACCCTGAAGTCTGTAAAAACAGACCCAAATCATGTTCTCTGAGGTCTCGGCTACCCTGGTAGCCAAGACCCCGGAGAAAATCCAACTCTGGGGGGCGCTATACACTTTTTCCACAGCGCCATTAATTAACGGCGCAGTGGTTTAAGTACCCTTACCTACCGCCGTTAAAAGGCATATCGGTGGTCGTTAAGGGGTTAAATACATTTTCTATTTTTTCACTTACGTGTTGTACTGAATTATAACCTCCTGTTCAGTGTTTTTCCTCTCTTGGGTTTCCCTTCATATTGTGCCTACACAATGTCCTTCCTTTTGTGTGTTGCCTCCCATACTGTACCCTTACTGAAACTTCAACTGCACTAAGGATCCCTTACCTTCTCCTTTGTTGCGCTCTATTGCACACAGCCTGCACCCCCATTTATGCTCCACACAGCCAGCGCCTCTTGTGACCCCCAAGCCATATACACACTATGTACAACCTGTACCCCCAACATACAGCTTGCACCCCTCATACACAACCTGCAGCCCATATACTCCCCATATACAACCTGCACCCAATGTAGCCCCCAGTAAAGCCTGCACCCCCATACAAAGCCTGCACCCCCCACATTCAGCCTTCATCACCTTCAATATGCAGCCTGCACCCCATGTACAGCCTGCACCACTATATACAACCTGCACGTGATGTACCCCATATACAGACTACACATCCCCATATACAGACTACACACCCCATACACAGACTGCACATGCTCATATACAGACTACACCCTGATATACAGATTGCACCCTCATATACAGTTTGTACACCACATATACAGTCTGCCAACCCCCATATACAGACCATACCTCCCAACTTTTGAAGAAAGGAAAGAGGGACAAAGGCTGCCGCGGCAAATCTTAGGCCACGAACCAAACTACGCCCATTTCACTAGTCACACCCATATCCACGCCCCAACCACACCCAAGAATTGATGGAGCCATGTACCGTAAAATCCTGAGTGACAACCTCCTTCCCTCCGCCAGGTCATTAAAAATGGGTCATGGCTGGGTCTTCCAGCAAGACAATGACCCAAAACATACATCCAAGGCAACAAAGGAGTGGATCAAAAAGAAGCACATGACAGCCCTGACAGGAAGTGTGCAGGCCCCGACATGTGCCAGTATATACACTGCCCCCAACATGTGCCAGTATAACAGTACATATACACACTATATATGGACACACTGTACACTACATATTTATACAGTAAATATATACAGTATACAGTATATATACAATTATACATTGTATATACCTCGTACACTACATGTACACTGTACATGTATACCCTGTACACTATACACTATATATATATTCCCCATACACTACATCAACACTGTATATATAGGTGAGTCTCCATTGGAGAAAGAAGCAGATAGACATAATTCTACTCTATCTTAGGTTAGGTTCAGATTGCATTAGTGCAGTCCGCTTAACGTATGCGTTAAATGGACTGCGCTAACGCAAGTGCCTTTTAAAGATCGCGTTATGCGATCGCGCTAGTGCAGATGCTCCATCTGCGCTAGCAGTGACGGACCCCCGAAGGCCGGGTTAACATTGCGTCAATGGCAATACGCTGACGGCATCCGTTACATAGCGGCACTAACGCTATGTAACGGATGCGTTAGCGCACCCATAGACTGAAATTATGTAGCGCATCGCTAACGCATGTCATATTTGGCATGTGTTAGCGATGTGCTGTCATTCTGTGAAAGACCCTCGGACGCGGTCTGCAGCGTTCGGGGGTCCATCACCTCTAGCACGATCACATTACGCGATCTTTAAAAGGCACTTGCGTTAGCGCCGTCCGTTTAACGCATAAGTTGAGCAGACTGCACTAACGCAATGTGAACCTAGCCTAATGCTGCAGACCGCGTTCGAGGGTCTGTCACAGAATGACGGCACATCGCTAACGCATGCCAAATATGACATGCGTTAGCGATGCGCTACATAATAGTCTATGGGTGCGCTAACACATCCGTTACATAGCGTTAGTGCCGCTATGTAACGGATGCCGTCAGCGCATTGCCATTGACTCAATGTGAACCCGGCCTTACAGAGGAATCCTACTGACCCATCAACATGGTGCCAATTGCTGACAGTCAGCTTCATGACTGGATCTCCACACTACTGAATCAGGAGCATCAGGACTGAGAGATACCACTGGTATACTATCTCTCAGTCCTGAGGCATACGCATACCACAGCCAAGTGAGACACTGACTGTTTACAGCCAGAGAGTGACGCAAGCAGGGCTTAGGTGCTACACTGTGCCAGCACTGAGGATGATGTGGAAACAAATGGTTGGCACAGTGCAGCGCCTAAGCCCTGCCTGCGTCACTCTCTGGCTGTAAACAATCCCTCCCCCGGTGTACAGATGAGCGCTGCATACAGTACCCGGCTCTCACTCCAAGACCTGATGAACCCATCCTGCTTGTCTAACTCTCACATGCTGCCACGCATGGAGCGGCAGCATGTGAGAGCGAGACAGGCAGGATCTGGGATCATCATGTCTTGGAGTGAGAGCCGGGTACTGCATGGAGCGCTGGATGCGCCGTCGGTTCTGTCCTCCCGAACGACTATTACCTCCTTGTGCTGTAACAAATGACCGCCGGAAATGAGGTCAGCGGTCACTTCCGGTGAAATGTGACAAGCGAGTGCGAGAAAGTGCTCCCAGTCCCGGGGTTTCCGCTGTGCACTCTGCTGTTATCACTGCCCAACCGCGATAGCGGGACAGTAAGCCTCCTGGCCGGGACAGCGGGACAGGGACTCGAAATCGGGACTGTACCGCTGAATCCGGGACGGTTGGGAGGTATGTACAGACTGCACCCCACAAACCCCGATTACCTGTCACCTGTGCCCCAGCTTCTCCAGCTGCTGCTGCTTCCTGCATGGGAAAACTCTTCACTTCCAAGTTCCTGCAATCTCTAGGATGGCTCCTACCATAGATCTGAGGTTAGAAGACACTAGGTGTTTGTGTTGTGGTGCCCTGAGGGTCCAGTCGCCACAGAGATGTTGCATCTCACCCAGAGGTGTGACACCTGACTCTCAGGTAAGGAGGAAGCACCCCATTGACTCCATCACCGCATCCACACACATCATGCCAGTGCTGAGCATCAGGCTGGTTAGGAAAGGGTGTAGAAGTGGGTGGGTGGAGCCAGCTGCAGCATGAGGCAGCAGTGTGTTAGTTTGGAGTTTCAGTTGGAGACAGGCAGGCAGTGAAGTGGGTACTGGCCTGGCCTGCAGCTCTTCTGAGTTCACCTTGTGTCGACCCGCCACCACAATTGTGGGTTACCAGGGCAATGGGGTACTCAGAGCCGAGCCCGTAGAAGTCTATGGGGATTGTCACAGGTAGCTGTGGCTCGGTCTGTGGCCCTGGCGGTCTGGCGTATGTTGGGGATATATTTACAGGGGATTGATTTATGTACAGTTCGTGACGCCACCTGTAGTATTCTGGTAATTTATACCAGCGCTGCTGTAGATCTCTGAGGGGATGGTGATGCAGCTAGATGTCGGGTCCCCTACAGGTGGGACTCTTCCCTCAGGTCGGTAGTTAGGTAGGGATTGTGCAGGCATGCAATAATAACTCAGTCTCACACGGTCAGCGTCTTTCCATACCTTTACTTGTAAGATGTTCAAGCAGGTCCCAGGGAGGCTGATGGGGTTGATGGAGGATGAGCTTTGAGGCAACAGCTAAGCAAGTTAGGGGCCTCCTTTACTGTCCAATGAAGATGAGTACGACCAGCCTGAAGCGTAGTCCCCTCTATGATTCCAGCTTATCCAAAGCTGTGCTTCCCAGTCAATTTAGTGTTAGGAGCCTTTCTATGAGGGAGCTGAATCCTTATTTTGTCCTGCAGAGACTCAAAGTCTTCACTTCCCCTGACCCCAGTTACGTACTGACTATAAGGGGGTGTTTGCCGCGACCTAGGGTCCGGTAAATCTCTGGTTTTCTCCTCACTATGCTTGTAACAATAGTGATTCTTCGGTCCCCAGTAACCGGTAGCAATGTGCAGGACTCTTCCAAGCCAAACGCACTTTTCCAATAATCTTCCTTCCACTTTGCCCTTCGATTTGCTCAACTCTTAATAGCTAGTTCAGTCTTTCTTCCAGTGGGGCACAGCTCTGACTAGACTAAGGTGAATTAGACCACCTGTACCAGCCTCCACTTTCTGAACTGCTGACAGGCTCAAACTGGACACGTCTACTCTGTCCAAGGACAGGAAACTGACTGACTAGAAATCACTCCCTTCCACACCCCTGCTGGGTGTGTCAGAAGTGTACATGATGTCATGAAGAGACCTTAACTGTTACCTCTCCACTCATCCTCCTGGTATTGTGTACCAGGGCTACACATTCCCCCATGGTAAACGACAGCACTCCCGGGCTGTAAAATATAAAGAGACATTTTTGTTTATGCATGAAAACATTAACAATAACATTAATTCGTCCCATCCGGGAGGTGAGGATATCTTAAACGTTGCAAACATTAACATTTTATATAGAAATACAAAAGTATTAAATAGCATTCAATAAATATACAGTATACTTGTGAAGGACCCGCACCAAACCTTCAACGTAGGTCCTGGGTGGGCTGCAGGACATCCGAATGCAGACCTCACTCAGTGCCACACCACACGGGTTTTTGGTTCAGAGGTAAGTCAAGGTTTCATGTGAAACCATTAAAAAGGCACTTTAGTGCAACTATTTACAGGATACAGTTTTTGGGCTGGCTCAGTCCTCAGCCTCTGAGTCCATTATTAAACGAAGACATAATAGGGAAAAACACATTTATATTTATAGACTTTTTACAATGTTCACATAAATTCGTTATAATCACTGCTGATATCTAATGGGTAATTTCCCTTTTGTGATTCTCTCTGATCTACGTGGTGTAGTTTCAGGTATATCAAGTTGCGATCTGTCTGCACTGCGTAACGGCAAACTATAGAACTGCCTTAATCTTTCTATGGATCTGGCAAGCGTACTGATGGCTGGGCGGTGTGAGTCAGCTTCACCAGGGGATCCCATAGTATGGGGCGCTGCTACAGATGATCCTTCTTGAGATTCCACAGGTTGAGGTGTTGCTGGGATGGGTAACTCCTGAGCGGGCTCAACTGGCACCACAGGCACAACTGGAGGTAGAACTTCCTCTTGTGGCTGATAAAACTGCAACACTGGAATTATCACAGCATCTCCCAGTCTAGGCCAATCCGCAGGAAAATCTCCCAGATCGGTGTGTATGACCTCTTCCTTTCTTTCTCTTTGATTGAGGACAGGGTTCTTTTCACAACTCTTTAAGTGTTCTGGACACAACTTCAAATGATCTCTGGACACAGTGGTTGTTGTTCTTCCTCCGTCTTTACTGACGACACAAACTTTTCTGTTGTCATATTTAGAATCTTGTATGACGTAGGGTTCTTGCTCCCACTGATTATCCAATTTGTGCATCTTCCTCTTTCTTTTTAATACTACCTCTCCAGGCATCAAAGGCTTGGCAGGAGCATTTCGGTTGTAAACATCTTCCTGTTTCTCCCGTGCCTTATTGAGACTTTCCTCCACACAGATTTGTACTCTTCTGTATTGCTCTTGCCGATTGATGTCCCAGTTTTCCACAGCGTCGTCTGCCTCCGGTTCTACCACTCCAAGTTCTAAATCCATTGGTAGTTTTCCAGGCCTTGCTCTCATAAGATAGGCTGGAGTGCAGTTAGTTGAGCTTACAGGTATATGATTATACAAATCAACCAAATCAGGTAGTAAATCCGGCCATCGATTCCTGTCTTCCAACGGTATGGATCTCAACAAGTCAAGGACAATATGGTTCATCTTTTCACAAAGACCGTTGGTTTGAGGGTGATATGGTGTTGTTCTTATTTTCTTGCACCCGTACATGTGACAGAATTCCTTGAATAAATCAGCTTCAAAAGCAGGTCCCTGATCGGTTAAGACTTGCTCGGGATACCCATGCGGTCTGCAGAAACTTGCTTGAAAGGTTTTCGCGGCCGTCACTGCGGTCTGGTCCTTCACTGGAACAACCACCAGAAATCTGGAGTAATGGTCCACCATAGTCAAGGCGTATGAGTATCCAGATCTACTTGGCGACAATTTGACGTGGTCCAGGGCCACAATCTCCAGGGGACGAGTCGTCCGGATAGGTTGCAGGGGTGCCTTCTGACTTCCGTAGTCCTTTCTTCTGAGACCACAGGGTCCACAGTTCCGACACCACCTCTCGATGGAGCTGCGCATCCCTACCCAGTAGAACCGGCATCTCAACAGGGTCTCCAGCTTTCTCCAGCCAAAGTGTCCTGCTTGATCGTGGTACGCTTCCAACACCATTGGGACGTCTGCCTTGGGGACCACTATTTGCCAGACCATTTCATGGGTTCTGGGGTTGACGTATCTCCTGCACAACTTCTCACGGTATAGGAACAACCTGCTTTTCTCGTTCCACAGGAGCTTTGCTGACATAGGTGCATCCTTTTCCAAGGAGGAACCTTCCTGTTTTAACAACTCCTTGATGCGGCTGACCACTGGATCACTGTCCTGAGTCTCTTTCCAGCTGTGATGGGGTAAAGGATTTAATGTTGCACCATACTGCTTTCTGTGGACTCGATGCTCATGGACTACCCCATTTCGATGGAACGCAGGTAGCTCAATTTCTTCCAGGTCGTCCGATTCTTCTTCCGTATCAGAGTCATGCGGCATTCGGGACAACGCATCAGCATTAGCATTCTTTCGACCTGCCCGGTACTTGATAGTAAACTGGTAATTGGACAACCGGGCCATCCATCGCTGCTCCATGGCACCCAGCTTGGCGGTTTCCAGGTGCGTTAACGGGTTGTTGTCTGTGTACGCCGTGAACTTATTGGAGGCCAGATAGTGCTTAAATCTTTCAGTAATGGCCCAGACCAGCGCCAGAAACTCCAGCTTGAAGCTGCTATAATTTTCCGGATTCCTCTCCGTTGGCCTGAGTTTTCTGCTGGCATACGCGATGACTTTTTCTTGGCCATTCTGCTTCTGACTGAGAACTGCTCCCAACCCTTCATTACTGGCGTCGGTGTACAACAGGAACGGTTGGCTGTAATCAGGATAGGTTAAGATCTCATCACCTGTCAGGATCTCTTTCATCTTTTGGAATGCTTCAGCCTGTTCTTTACCCCAATTAAAGGGAGGGTTTCTGCTCTTTAACCCCTTCACCCCCAAGGGTGGTTTGCACGTTAATGACCGGGACAATTTTTACAATTCTGACCACTGTCTCTTTATGAGGTTATAACTCCGGAACGCTTCAACGGATCTTCGCGATTCTGAGATTGTTTTCTCGTGACATATTTTACTTCATGTTAGTGGTAAAATTTCTTCCATATAACTTGCGTTTATTTTTGAAAAATACGCAAATATGGCGAAAATTTTGAAAATTTAGCAATTTTCAAACTTTGAATTTTTATTCCCTTAAAACAGAGAAATATGTAACACAAAATAGTTAAGAAATAACATTTCCCACATGTCTACTTTACATCAGCACAATTTTGGAATCAAAATTTTTTTTTGTTAGGAAGTTATAAGGGTTAAAAGTTGACCAGCGATTTCTCATTTTTACAACAAAATTTACAAAGCCATTTTTTTTAGGGACCACCTCACATTTGAAGTCACTTTGAGGGGTCTACATGACAGAAAATACCCAAAAGTGACACCATTCTAAAAACTGCACCCCTCAAGGTACTCAAAACCACATTCAAGAAGTTTATTAACCCTTCAGGTGCTTCACAGGAACTAAAGCAACGTGGAAGGAAAAAATGAATATTTAACTTTTTAGCCACAAAAATGATCTTTTACAAACTTTTTTTTTATTTTCACAAGGGTAAAAGGAGAAAATGGACAGATAAGGTTGTTATGCAATTTCTCCTGAGTACGCCAATACCCCATATGTGGGGGAAAACCACTGTTTGGGCACACGGCAGAGCTCGTAAGGGAAGGAGCGCCGTTTGACTTTTTCAAACTAAAATTG
Source organism: Oophaga sylvatica (assembly GCA_033576555.1). Taxonomy (NCBI): domain Eukaryota; kingdom Metazoa; phylum Chordata; class Amphibia; order Anura; family Dendrobatidae; genus Oophaga; species Oophaga sylvatica. The sequence goes on from JARQOD010000001.1 coordinate 190,744,790, forward strand.
GCTGGAGTTGAGATTGGACGCCATGTCGCGCTTGGAGAACCTCTGATGCGCCTAAACAGTGGAAACCCCCACAAGTGACACCATTTTGGAAACTAGACCCCCTAAGGTACTTATCTAGATCTGTTGTGAGCACTTTGAACCCCCAAGTGTTTCACAAAAGTTTATAATGCCTGGGTGTGAAAAAAAAAAAAAAAAAATTCCACAAAAATGATTTTTTAGTCCTAAATTTTTGAATTTTCCCAAGGAAATTGGACCCCAAAAGTTGTTGTCCAATTTGTCCTGAGTACGCTGATACCCCATATGTGGGGGTGGAAAACTGTTTGGGCGCACGGCAGGGCTTGGAAAGGAAGTAGTAACGTTTTGGAATGCAGACGTTGATGGGGGTCATGTTCCGTTTGCAGTGCCCAGATGAGCCTAAACAGTGGAAATCCCCCACAAGTGACCCCATTTTGGAAACTAGACCCCTAAGGAACTTATCTAGATCTTTGGTGAGCACTTTGAACCCCCAAGTGCTTCACACAAGTTTATAATGCCCGGGCATGAAAATAAAAAATCCTATTTTTTTCCCACAAAAATTATCTTTTAGTCACTAATTTTTTATTTTCCCAAGGGTATCAGAGAAATTGGACCACATAAGTTGTTGTCCAATTTGTCCTGAGTACGCTGATGCCCCATATGTGGGGGGGAACCACTGTTTGGGCGCACGGCAGAGCTCGGAAGGGAAGGAGCACCATTTGACTTTTTCCAACCAAAATTGGCTGGAATTGAGATTGGATGCCATGTTGCATTTGGAGAGCCCCTGATGTGCCTAAACAGTGGAAACCCCCACAAATGACCCCATTTGGGAAACTAGACCCCCTAAGGAACTTATCTAGATCTTTGGTGAGCAATTTGAACCCTCAAGTGCTTCACACAAGTTTATAACGTAGAGCCGTAAAATTTAAAAATCATATTTTTTCCACAAAAATGATCTTTTCACCCCAATTTTTATTTTTCCAAGGGTAACAAGACTCCAAAAGTTATTGTGCAATTTGTCCTGAGTACACTGATACCCCATATGTGGGGGTATACCACTGTTTGGGTGCATGGCAGAGTTTGGAAGGGAAGGAGCGCCATCTCACTTTTTCAACGCAGAATTGGCTGGACGCCATGTCGTGTTTGGAGAGCTCCTGATCTGCCTAAACAGTGGAAACCCCCCACAAATGACACCATTTTGGAAACTAGACCCCTCAAGGAACTTATCTAGATGTGTGGTGAGAACTTTGAACCCCCAGGTGTTTCACTAAAGTTTATAACGTACAGCCTTAAAATAAAAAATCCTTTTTTTTTTTTACAAAAATGATTTTTTCGCCCCCAATATTTTATTTTCACAAGGGTAACAGAAGAAATTGGAACCCAAAATTGTTGTCCAATTTGTCCTGAGTACGCTGATACCCAATATGTAGGAGAAAACTACTGTATGGGTGCACGTCAGGGCTCGGAAGGGAAGTAGTGACGTTTTGGATTGCAGACTTTGATGGAATGGTCTGGGGGCGTCATGTCGCATTTGGAGAGCCCCTGATACGCCTAAACAGTGGAAACCCCCACAAGTGACCCCATTTTGGAAAATAGACCCCACAAGGAACTTATCTAGATGTGTGGTGAGCACTTTGAACCCCGAAGTGCTTCACAGAAGTTTATAACGCACAGCCGTAAAAATAAAAAATCCTTTTTTTTTTTACAAAAATGATTTTTTCGCCCCCAATATTTTATTTTCACAAGGGTAACAGGAGAAATTGGACCCCAAAAGTTGTTGTCCAATTTGTCCTGAGTACGCTGATACCCAATATGTGGGAGAAAACTACTGTATGGGCGCATGTCAGGGCTCGGAAAGGGAAGTAGTGACGTTTTGGATTGCAGACTTTGATGGAATGGTCTGGGGGCGTCATGTCGCATTTGGAGAGCCCCTGATGCGCCTAAACAGTGGAAACCCCCCACAAGTGACCCCATTTTGGAAAATAGACCTCACAAGGAACTTACCTAGATGTGTGGTGAGCACTTTGAACCCCGAAGTGCTTCACAGAAGTTTATAACGCACAGCCGTAAAAATAAAAAATCCTTTTTTTTTTTACAAAAATGATTTTTTCGCCCCCAATATTTTATTTTCACAAGGGCAACAGGAGAAATTGGACCCCAAAAGTTGTTGTCCAATTTGTCCTGAGTACGCTGATACCCAATATGTGGGAGAAAACTACTGTATGGGCGCATGTCAGGGCTCGGAAAGGGAAGTAGTGACGTTTTGGATTGCAGACTTTGATGGAATGGTCTGGGGGCGTCATGTCGCATTTGGAGAGCCCCTGATGCGCCTAAACAGTGGAAATCCCCAACAAGTGACCCCATTTTGGAAAATAGACCCCACAAGGAACTTATTTAGATGTGTGGTGAGCGCTATGAAGCCCCAAGTGCTTCACAGAAGTTTATAATGTACAGCCGTAAAAACAAAAAAATCTTATTTTTTTTACAAAAATAATATTTTCGCCCCCAGTTTTTTATTTTCCCAAGGGTAACAGAAGAAATAGGACAAATTTCACAATAACTCTTGGAGTCCAGAGTACGCTGATACCCCATATGTGGGGATAAACTACTGTTTGGACGCATGGCAGAGCTCAGAAGTGAAGGAACACCGTTTGACTTTTTCAACGCAGAATTGGCTGGAATGGAGATCAGACGCCATGTCACATTTGGAGAGCCCCTGATGTGCCTAAACAGCGGAAACCCCCCAATTCTAACTCCAACCCTAACCCCAACACACCCCTAACCCTAGTCCCAACCCTAATCCCAACCCTAACCCTAATCCTAACTCTAACCCTAATCCTAACTTTAGCGCCAACCCTAACCCTAACTTTAGCCGAAACCCTAACCCTAACCCTAATGGGAAAATGGAAATAAATACATTTTTTTTATTTTATTATTTTTCCCTAACTAAGGGGGTGATAAAGGGGGTTTGATTTACTATTTATAGCGGTTTTTATGATTGGCAGCTGTCACGCTAAAAGACGCTTTTTATTGCAAAAAGTAGTTTTTTGCATCGCCACATTTTGAGAGCTATAATTTTTGCATATTTTGGCCCACAATGTCATGTGAGGTCTTAATTTTTGCGGGACGAGGTGACGCTTTTATTGGTACCATTTTTGAGCACGTGACATTTTTTGATCGCTTTTTATTTCGATTTTTGGGAGGTTAGAATGAACAAAAATCAGCAATTCATGAATTTCTTTTGGGTGAGGCGTTTTTATTGTTCCGCGTGTGGTAAAATCGATAAAGCAGTTTTATTCTTCGGGTCAGTACGATTATGGCGATACCTCATTTATATAATTTTTTTATGTTTTGGCGCTTTTATAGAATAAAAACAATTTTATATAAAAAATAATTATTTTTGCATCGCTTTATTCTGCGAGCTATAACTTTTTTATTTTTTCGCTCATGATGCTGTGTGACGGCTCGTTTTTTGCGGGACAAGATGACGTTTTCAGCGGTACCATGTTTATTTATATCCGTCTTTTTAATCGCGTGTTATTCCACTTTTTGTTCAGCAGTATGATGATAAAGCACTGATTTTTTGCTTCGTTTTTATTTTTTATTTTTTAAGGGGTTCACAAAAGGGGTTAACTAGTGGGACAGTTTTATAGGGGGGGTCGTTACGGACGCGGCGATACCATATATGTGTACTTTTATTGTTTTATTTTTTTTATTTACAATAAGTAATGAATTTATTGGGGAATATTTTTTTTTTTTTTTGGATTTTTTTTTACACATGTTTATTTTTACTTTTTTTTACTTTTTTACTTTGTCCCAGGGTGGGACATCACTGTATTTCATCAGATCGCTGGTGTGACAGTGTGCATAGCACTCTGTCACACCAGCGATGTGACAGGCAGTGCAGGACGCTTCCTCATGCCTGCTCTCGGCAGGCACTGAGGAAGCCGCCTCCCTCCAGGACCCCAGCGCCATCTTGGATCCGGGTCCTGGGAGGGAGGAAGCCCTCAGAGCAGCGCGATCACATCGCGCTGGTCTGAGGGTCTCAGGGGGGCGCGCAGGGAGCCCCCTGCCTGCGCGATCCTCCCCTGTGCCCCCAGTACACCGCGATCATGTTTGATCGCGGTGTGCAAGGGGTTAATGTGCCGGGAGCGGTCCGTGACCGCTCCTGACACACAGTCACGGGTGTCAGCTGTGATAATCAGCTGACACCCGGCGGCGATTAGCTGCGCTCCCTCCGGGAGCGCAGCTAATAGCCTATGACGTACTATCCCGTCCATGGTCAGAATGGCACGGGTTTTATGGACGGGATAGTACGTCTAATGTCAGAGAGGGGTTAAAGATTGTCCTACTAGGAGGTCCTGTAAAGGAGCTGCCTTCTTCGTGTAATCTTTCACGAATCTCCTGTAGTAACCCGTTAGTCCCAGGAACTGTCGCACTTCCTTAAGGTTCTTCGGCTCCGGCCACTTCTGGATGGCAGTGACTTTCTCTGGGTCCGGCGCTACTCCTTCCGAACTGACGATGTGCCCCAAGTATTGTACCTTCTGTTTGAGTAGATGGCATTTTGAGGGTTTTAATTTCATCCCGTACCTGGACAGGGACTCGAATACTTCTGCCAGGTGCTTCAGATGGTCCTCATATGTCTTGGAATACACGATAACGTCGTCTAGGTATAGCAGCACGGTTTCAAAATTGAGATGTCCCAGACAATTTTCCATCACTCTCTGAAATGTTCCTGGGGCACTACTGAGCCCAAACGGCATTCTGTCGAACTCACAGAGCCCCATTGGGGTGGTGAAAGCCGTTTTCTCACGATCCTCCTCAGCCACAGCCACTTGCCAGTAACCACTAGTCAGATCAAGGGTAGAAAAGTAGTTAGCCGTTTTCAGAGCAGCTAATGATTCCTCTATACGTGGTAACGGGTATGCATCCTTGTGTGTTATGCGGTTCACCTGCCTGTAATCCACACACATTCTCATACTACCATCTTTCTTTTTAACCAGAACTAGAGGGGCTGCCCAGGGGCTACAACTATCCCTTATCACCCCAGCTTTCTTCATATCATTCAACATTTCTTTAGCCTTCTGATAATGAGCTGGAGGTATGGGCCTATACCGCTCTTTGATGGGAGGATGACTGCCAGTAGGGATATGATGTTGTACTCCCTTAATTGTCCCAAAATCAAGTGGATTTTTGCTAAACACTTGGGCGTACTCTTGCACCACCCGTAATACCCTTGCTTCTGGTGAGCGGGAGTGGTGTCCGTCCCAACATGGAGTTGCTGACACCATTCCGCCACCTGAGTTGCTGGGTCATTGTCCTCCTCTATTTGACAGGAGTCTAAGGACTCAGCCGGGAGAATAGAATTATTATCAACAGCATGAAGTTTAGCAATGGTTGCATAACGGGGTAAATTTACCTCATCATCTCCCCAATTGAGAAGCCGTACCGGTACTCTTCCATTCACCACTTCTACTACTCCTCTAGCAGTCATAAGTGTAGGTCTATGTTCTGAATGGTGGGGTTCTACTACAGCTTGGTAATTCTGTCCTCTCAGACCTATGGCTGCCCTGCACCAAATGATCATTTCACTCATTGGGGGTATCACAATAGGATCTGAGTCAGTGACCCGTACATTACCAATTTCGCCGTCGGTAAGCTTCGCTTGCTGCTGACACACCAGGGCCCGGATCTCTCTTTGGATTACTCCTCTCTGCCTTGGTCGGGCAATCTCAGCGAGCTGTTGGAGCAAGAACACAACTTCTCCCAAACAATTACCGATAATGTTAGTACCCAAAATGATATTTAAACCGTTCTCCTCATTTACAGTCTTTACTACCAGAAGCCCTTGGTCTTTCAACTCCTCTCTGCCCACCTTTACATCTACACATTTTGTTCCGAGTACTTCTACAGGAAGACCATTAGAAGCATACACAGTAAAGTCAAGGCTCGGAGGTTTAAGACTGTCCATTGACCAGTACTTGGTATATAGAGCATCAGGTATTAGGGTCACCTGGGACCCAGTGTCTAACAACGCTGGAACAGCAATACCATCTAGAATAATAGACAGGTAGGGTCGCCCGCCCACATACCTGCGGTTCCAGTCTAGGGGGCCTGACGGGTATTCTCCTGGGTGTTGGCCCTTGGACCCAGGTTCTGCCCGTTTAAAGGACACTGTGTAGACAGATGACCTTTCCGGTTGCAGCGATAACAGATGATCTCTCGACGAGAAGGGTGTTGATCAGAGGTTGCTCCTGGGGGTGGCGTTGTCCTCCTCCGGGGGGGCGACGTCTTCTTTCTTCTCCGGTGCATCCACGGAACGTCCTCTGGGCAGTCAGCTAACAAGATCTTCCCTTCCTCTTCTTTCCGCAGCTGTAGGGCACTCATCACAGCGGCCAGATTTTTAGTCAGCTGGCGCACCTCTGAGCGCAGACAGTCCAATTCACTAGGAGGTGTCACCTGCGTTTTGGTTTCTGCCACTAGCGGGGAACAGGGGGTTACTGCCGGTTCCAGAGTGACTTCACCCTGATGATGTTGGGTGGCCACCTCAGGTTTGCCCAGGGGTCGCAGCCCTTTTATTGCCATGTCCTTTAGGGCATCAAAGGTAGCACCCGGATGATCTAAGGACCACCAATTCACAGTTCTGCGTTCCTCTGGGGATCTCAATCCTGTATAAATTGTTCTTTCAGCATTCTATTCTCGTCGATAGCATTTAAATTGTTAATTTGCTTGAGGGCTCTCAGGGCCCCCTGTAGTCGGCAAGCATAGTCCCGGATGCTGTCACCTGGCTGTTGTGAACAGTGATAGAAGGCCATCCGGAGATCCGTTTCTGTGCGGTCTTCAAATATGGCATGTAGCTTCAGGAAGATCGCAGGTACCGACTCCTGATCAACGGTATCCCAGGTCTCCACTTCCCTCTCAGCAGCGCCAGTTAGCTGCCCTATTAGCACAGCAGCTTTTTGTCTCTCAGGCATGGAGTACATTTCTAGGATGCTGCATAACTTCCGCTTGAAGCCTGCTAATGTGCCTGGCTCACCACTGTATTGGGGAAGCCATTTCGCCCCAGGCATATATGGGAGCGTTAGTGGCATGATCGGGACTACCGGACTGGGTGCAGGGCCTGCGCCCCCATCTGGCGCTACAATACCAGACGGTGCGGGATTGGGGCCTCCGGCTGGGGCCGCACTGTCAGCCGGTTGTTGTGACATCTTAGCGCCCCCTTGGTTAAACGGAGCCTACCGGTTTCAGACGCTGCTACTTCACAGGCACCGCAGTGAGAACAGGACCTTCGTCGCAGGCGCTCTGATGTCAGAGCGTTCACTTCCTGTTGCAGGACCTGCCGATGAGTCAGAGCCGGGGGCGTGTCCAAGACTTTGCGCGCTCTTTCAGGTACGCCCACCTTCTTCTCCAGCGCCTGAGGGCGCGAATATGGCGACAAAGATGGCGATTTTTGGCGCCAAAAGTGCAAACAGTCCTTTTTCACCAAAACACTCCACAGGCACACAGGGCTCGCAATGCTGCAAGTTTCGGATCCTGTTCGTGACGCCAAGTTTTTGTGTCGACCCGCCACCACAATTGTGGGTTACCAGGGCAATGGGGTACTCAGAGCCGAGCCCGTAGAAGTCTATGGGGATTGTCACAGGTAGCTGTGGCTCGGTCTGTGGCCCTGGCGGTCTGGCGTATGTTGGGGATATATTTACAGGGGATTGATTTATGTACAGTTCGTGACGCCACCTGTAGTATTCTGGTAATTTATACCAGCGCTGCTGTAGATCTCTGAGGGGATGGTGATGCAGCTAGATGTCGGGTCCCCTACAGGTGGGACTCTTCCCTCAGGTCGGTAGTTAGGTAGGGATTGTGCAGGCATGCAATAATAACTCAGTCTCACACGGTCAGCGTCTTTCCATACCTTTACTTGTAAGATGTTCAAGCAGGTCCCGGGGAGGCTGATGGGGTTGATGGAGGATGAGCTTTGAGGCAACAGCTAAGCAAGTTAGGGGCCTCCTTTACTGTCCAATGAAGATGAGTACGACCAGCCTGAAGCGTAGTCCCCTCTATGATTCCAGCTTATCCAAAGCTGTGCTTCCCAGTCAATTTAGTGTTAGGAGCCTTTCTATGAGGGAGCTGAATCCTTATTTTGTCCTGCAGAGACTCAAAGTCTTCACTTCCCCTGACCCCAGTTACGTACTGACTATAAGGGGGTTTTGCCGCGACCTAGGGTCCGGTAAATCTCTGGTTTTCTCCTCACTATGCTTGTAACAATAGTGATTCTTCGGTCCCCAGTAACCGGTAGCAATGTGCAGGACTCTTCCAAGCCAAACGCACTTTTCCAATAATCTTCCTTCCACTTTGCCCTTCGATTTGCTCAACTCTTAATAGCTAGTTCAGTCTTTCTTCCAGTGGGGCACAGCTCTGACTAGACTAAGGTGAATTAGACCACCTGTACCAGCCTCCACTTTCTGAACTGCTGACAGGCTCAAACTGGACACGTCTACTCTGTCCAAGGACAGGAAACTGACTGACTAGAAATCACTCCCTTCCACACCCCTGCTGGGTGTGTCAGAAGTGTACATGATGTCATGAAGAGACCTTAACTGTTACCTCTCCACTCATCCTCCTGGTATTGTGTACCAGGGCTACACAACCTCAGGGAGCCTTGCTGAGTGAGCGAAAGGGTCCTGGGCTGAGACAGTAATTGAAGCTGTGCCCCCATCCTAAAGAAGGAAGGACCAGGCAAATATCGGGGAACGGTCCCTAGACTGGTGGGTCAGTTCAACGCCACTAGTAACACAGAGTATAGTGGGACTCTTCAAGGGCCACTAGCTGCCATATTCCCATCCGGGAGGAAGCCTAGGGATCAAGTATGTCAAGGCATCCGACGGTGTCCCTGTCTCCATGAAGAGGAGAGCCGTGCACCGGGACATCGGGTCGTACCTGTAAACTGAAAGGATCCAATACTTCCTCGTCTGAGGGCTCTGTGGTAGGGAGGTGCAGAAGGAGTAAGGAGTGTAGCACCAAGAAGCCGGAAAGGAACACAAAGGGAGTCTTTGGGAGTGTGACCAATCTACCTGAGGGTTACTGGACTACTCACTGGAAGGACACAGTGCCCGGCTGGACTCTGTATAGCGCTTAACAGACTGTGAGTAAACCTTTGAAACTGCAACAGAACTGTTTCCCTGATTCATCCAGCGACGCACACTCCACTCTGCTACATCACTCTGCACCATTGCTTTATCTCACATCTACCTGCCCTGGAAGGATACAGTCTTACCTGTAGAAGACTTATCATCTAGCTGCACAACACCATCCCTTCCAGAGGACCTGCACAGCAGCGCTGGTTACCCTGACCAGGTACTACAGGTGGCGTCACGACAAACTACACAAACATTTAATCCCCTGTAAATATCCCCATTTATAGTGAGCGCCCAGGGCCACGGACCGAGCTGCAGCTACCGTGACATCCCATTCCCATAGAAGTCGACGGGCTCGGTGCCAAGTACCCCACGGCCCTGGCGGGCGACTCAATGTCCCATATTACATGGATTAGGTTTCTTTTGGTGCTGAAGAGGTTAACGACCCTTTCTATGCTGGTCAGAAACATGCAGCTCCATTTCAGCTACTTCTGACCTTGTCAATACCTCTCCCTATAAAACCTAGCCAGACCTTCACTTCATTGCCAGTGAAAGCTTTGCTTCCTAGCTCCTTGGAGATGCTGTGCTGAAGTGGAGATCACTGTTGCTACTGGAGCTTGTTGTGTGATGTTTATGGGTGTATGCTTTCCTCATTGTCCTATTCCCGTTTGATTGGTACATTCCTATCCTTCCCTACATACCTCTCTTACCTTTAATGAGTGTTTGTATGTTTGTTGCTTTCTGTTATACACTAGCATTGCTGTCATGGTCCTCCTGGGGGAGGAAGAGGGGACTGCTTAGGGAGTAACAAAAGAACAGTATGTCTGATGTCCTAAATATTCTCACCTTTAGAGGTACCTTTAGGAGCATGGATAGTTAGGGCCCCAGTCCTAGGGACGGTTCAGGGCCCCTTTCCTTAATCACAAACCATCACACACACTAGCGCAGTTCCTCTAGCATGCCTGCAGCTAGTAAAGGGTGTTAGATGGTGGGTGGAGCTGGAGGGTTAGAGCAGGAGAATAGAGGGAAGTAAGAGTGAGTCTTCCCAGAGGGGAAGAGGGGGAAAGACATGCTTAGGCAACCTTCCCATAAGGAAAGGCGGGAAGAGATAGAACCGTGCAGCAGGCTCCTAGTCTGAGGAGCTGCTGACAGACAGAAAGAAGGTTCCCTTGAGGCAAAAGGGATTTCTCAGAGGCACGGTAGAGCAGAAGGCTACCAGTGGGGCTAGTTCCAGGCTGACGGACGTCGGCTGGGAGAATCCAGGTCGCATAAGGGTCTCGGCCCCTAGCCTAGTGGAGCGGACAACAGGACTCAGCAAGCCGACAGCTGTGGCAATTTTAGGGGTCACAGCCAACAACCACAATCATCTTCTCCGGGAAGGCAGCTATATAGAATCGAGGAAACGCCTGGGTCACATTGTCAGACAGGATTCGCAGCTGCTGGACTGGGACACTGTTTGTGTGGTGCTGGGAAGGAAGAGGAGTAGGAATCAACACAGTGAGACGGCAGTAAAGGCATATACTTACAGGGATCTCTGGACAGATGTTCTCCATCTACCTGGGAGTTGGCTGGATCCCTCACCTGGAGGACGTGGCACCAAGCGGGCACCTGTGTGCACCAGAACTGTGAGTAAAGCTCTGGAAACTGCATCTGACTGTGTCCTCTCAAGTTCTTCCCGCGACATGCACCCAGCACTGCTACATTACATCTTCACCATTATCCTCTACAACATACTCCTGCCCTAGGACAACAAGCTCTGCCTGTGGAGAGCTATTCCAACTCTGCTGCATCACACCACTAGTCCCAGAGGATCTGCACTGCAGCGCTGGTCACCTCTGCCCAGATACCACAGGTGGCGTCACGAACACTTCAAAACAAACTCTTTATCATCCCCATAAATATTCCCCTTTTATTGGACGCCCAGGGCCACGGACCGGGTCACTGCTGCCGTGACACATCCCTATAAGACACTGGCCCAGTACCTAGTATCCCACTGCCCTGGCGGGCGATCCAAATATAGGCGGCTATGTGGGGGCTTATACTGTACAGTATGTAGGCAGCTATGTGGGGGCTAATGCTATATATGAGGCTATGTGGGTGCTCATGCTGTGTATAGGCAGTTATGTGCAGCCTCATACTGTATATAGGAGGCTATGTGGCTCATGCTATGTTGGGGCTCATGAAGCATATAGGAGGCTATGTAGAGGCTTATATTGTATATAGGCAGCTATATGTGAACTCATGCTGTATATAGGAAGCTATATGGGGCTCATACTGTATATAAACAGCTACATGGGGTTCATACTGTATATAAAGAATCTATATGGGGGGCTATGCGGGGGCTCATACTGTATATTGGGGGCTATGAGAGTGTTCATGCTGTATGCAAGGGGCTGTGTGTGGACTCATACTGTAGCGCTGGCATCTCTGCATGCTTCTCCCCTCCCCTGGCAGGAACACTGACTCAATCACTGCCGCGGCCCCTGTCTCGCACTTCCTCCGACTGCTGTCTGGGGTCTATGCACGGCTCGCAGATCCTCGGGCATTGTGCTTAACGCACGCACACTCCCTCTTTCTTAATGGGACATCGCACGCCGTCCTAAAGCGTGCCCAGCCAATAGCTGGGAGACACATATTATTTAAGGCACTTCCATCTGAATGGAGGTGTTTGAGCAGCGTGCAGTCAGTTTTATGCACGTTTGCTAGTTGTCAGATCCACAGTACCCGACAGTTACTGTCCTGTACTTGTCTGCCCGCCTATATGTCAGCCATGTCAGCCTGCGCCAGCCTGCCTGTATATCAGCCATGCCCACCAGCACCTGCCTGCTTGTGTATCAGCCATGCCCACCAGCACCAGCCTGCCTGCATATCAGTCATAACTGTCTACACCTGTTGTGTCTCCCAATATTCCTGTCATGCCTGCCTGTACTTATCAAGTCCATCTAGTCTTGGTTGTTCCATCTACCTGCCCCTTTGGGGGTCAGTTGTCGTGCTAGAGTAGCAACTGGCCTCCATCTGGAGCCACGTCCAATCCCACCATCAGGGGCTCTAGTGAAAAGTCAGGTGTTTATCTAGTCATGCCCCTCCAGACTCCTGGGATCTCGGCACTGTGGTTCCACCACGCGGTTACACGTACTGTATGTAGGGCTGCGTGTGGGCTCATACTGTATGTAGGAGGCTATGTGGGGCCTCATACTGTATGGGGCTTTGTGGAGGCATATTGACTGGGCTTGTGAGCCGTAATCCTCATTGCAGTATTGCTTATGTTCTCTCTCCTTTTCTTGTCTTGATTGAAGGAATTCCCTAATGAACCCCAGAATGATCAAAAGAGGGAGAAACGACTCGGAAGAAGATGCCTATATATATAGGTAGTCCATGTCCATGGAAACATGACTATGAGGTATATGGGTTTTCAAACTAACTAAATAAAGAAATAATTTTTTAAGTTTTTCTTTTTTGTTATGGTTTACATGTATAAGGGACCCATAGGTTAATCACTTTGATTATTGATTGAGGGCTATGTGGGGGCTCATATTTTATGTTGGTGGTTCTGTAGGGCTCATACTGTATATAAGGGGGATCTCCGCATACTTAATTCTGTTCATTAGTAAGTCATATAATTAATATAAAAAAATAATAATTAATATGTTAATATTAATATTGAGCAGAATTCATTTCAGACTATTCCTTATGCCTCTACAATTATCACGGTCCCTCATGTGGCCTCTTGGGAAAATTAATCTCCCACCCCTGCTCTATTATGTATGGCGCTATGTTATGTATAATGCTGTCTATAAGGGAAAAATGTGCACGGCGTGCTATGCTATCGCTGTCTGTCACGGGGATACCAACGACTGCACAGTATTGAAGGGAGGATGGATGGGGTCATGTATCGCAAGATTTTGGCCATCAACCTCTTTCCCTTAGTAAGAGCATTGAAGATGGCTCATGGCTGGATCTTCCAGCATGACAATGACCAGGAAAACACAACCAGAGCAACTAAGGAGTGGCTCCGTAAGAAGAATTTCAAGGTCCTGGAGTGGTCTAGCCAGTCTCCAGACCTGAACCCAATAAAAAAAAATCTTTGGAGCGAGCTTAAACTCAATATTGCCCAGCGACAGCCCCGAAACCTGCAAGATCTGGAGAAGATCTGTATGGAGGAGTGGGCCAAAATCGCTGCTGCAGTGTGTGCAAACTTGGTCATGAACTAGAAGAAACGTCTGACCTCTGTAACTGCAAACAAAGGTTTCTGTACTAAATATTAAATTCTGCTTTTCAATTGTATCAATTACTCTTTTCATGCAATAAAATGCACATTAATCATGTAAAATTCACACAAATCTGATTTTCTGGATTTTTTTTAAGATTCTGTCTCTCACAGTTGAAGTGTACCTGCAATAAAAATGACAGAACTCTGCATTCTTTGTAGGTGGGAAAACTTGCAAAATCGACAGTGTATCAAATACTTATTTTCCCAACTGTATGTCTCCTTATATAGCCTGCTCATGGCTGCCTATTCACAGTATGAGCCCCAAATAGCCTCCTATATACAGTGTGAACCCACACATAACTGCCTATATACAGTATAAACTCCCTCATAGCTGCCTATATACAGTATGAGTCCACATATAGCTGCTTATATACAGATTGAGTCCCTAATAGCCTACCTATGTACAGCATGAGCCCATACATAGCCTCCTATATGCAGCATAAGCCCTAACATAGCCTCCTATATACAGTATGAGCTCGTTTATGGCTGCTTATATATAGTATGAGCCCTCACAAAGCCCATATTCAGCTGCATGTATCGCGGCTGTGTTACAGTCACAACACATACATGGAGAGCCTGTGTGTTGAGCTCTCCTTCCATGTACTGTGTCACATGCAGCTGCGGTGCCCATCAGCCATCACGCTCCAGGTATCCGCGTTCCCGCTGTAGCTTATTCGGTAAGCGCTATAGCTTGACGAATAAGTGGGGACCTGAACAAATTTGCTCATCTCTAGTCATTAGCTCTCAATGCAAGTATATGAGAGCTTCAACAATGTTCTCATAGATTAGATCTGGTCGTGGTGTTACGGTATTTATCTATGTGGTGTAGTCATGGTGTGATGGTATTTGTCCCTTGTATGTAGTATTTTTCGGCCACTGTGTGGTGGGAATATGTGATCTGGTCATGGTATGATGATATCTCTCCCTTTAATATGGTACTATGTAGTGGTAATATATGATCTCTTCATGAATTGGTGGTATGTATTCCTTGTATGTGGTATTTTTTGGTCACTGTGATGGTAATATGTGGTCTGATCATGGTGTGGTGGTATTTGTTCCTTGTATGTCTATTATTGCTCTTGGTATAGAGAATACTGTGATATGTATGGAGATCACTTGTTACGGGATATCAATAAAGGCAATTCTTTATTTCCAATAAAGATTAATTACTTAAATATGATTTAACCTCTCCCTGTCATATGACTATTAGACAGTATCCCTTGTTCTGCTGTGTATGTGGTGCTTCCCACTTACTTCTGTCCACAGACCTTTGTTGGCTCCATGAATCCCTCTCCTGGAACCAGGGCAGAAATCAATCTAAGGGACTCATCATTTTGACAGGCCAAAAAAATGGTCCGCACAATATTTATTTTTGCCCTGTCAAAATGACTGCACTGCATAGCGGAGTTAAGCAGCAGCACCTCCACTCGTTCTTGTCACCATTGAGTCAAGAAGTGGAGTTTTTCCAAGAAAGGGCGGAGGGATTTTGGGAGGTTCACGTGGTGGAGGAGGAGCTAGGGTGGAGGCGGAGCTGGGGGTGGAGCCTGGGCGGAGTCTCAAGGGGGCCCCATAAATTTTGCCAGTATGGGGCCCCGAAATTCCTAGTGGCAGCCCTGCCCATATATACAGGCATACATTCTATACACATATTAATGAGAAAAGCAACACATACCGTAGTCATCTTGCTCCCATTCCCCTGGCGGTCCCAGAGACTCCACTTGTCCTGGATCTCATCGCGCTGCACATCATAGCAGAGTTATTGGAGTTCCCCTGGAGCTGTGCTGCTATTCTGTATCGTCGGCAGAGTTCCAGGAAAGTCCTTGTCGGCGGCGCACAAAACATTGTAATGAGGACAATCTGGCCATGTGCACCTTGGAGCCTTGAGTCCTGGTAGGTAGCCTAGATTGCCCTCATTAGAATCCACCTATGGCTGGGTTACTTTGTTTAACCACTTTGCATCTTTGGAAACCTGAAGAAATTAAAAGAAGCTCAAAAGAATGAACATGATCGGCAAGTTATTTTTACAGAGTAATGCATATATTCAGTCTTTTTAGATTTTATTTAGCGCTTTGTCAGGCGGGTTACGGATTGGATCCATCTGAAAAAAGTGTAGTGTGCGCACATCCTTAGTCTGACTTACCAGTAAGGGGCATGACAACTTAAAGTGCCTAGGGCAGCATGAACACCAAATACGGCCCTGTGTGTATATATAGTATGTTGTGTGTGTATAGTATGTTTTGTATGTATGTATGTATATAGTATGTGATGTGTATAGTGCGCATATAGTATGTGGTGTGTATGTGTATATAGTATATGGTGTGTGTGTGTGTGTATATAGTATGTGGTTTGTGTATATAGTATGTGCTGTGTGTATATAGTATGTGGCTTGTGTGTGTATATAGTATGTGGTGTGTGTATATAGAATGTGGTGTGTCATAACACATGACAGTGCATAGCATCCTTACAGGACAACCTACTGTATATAACTGTGGCTTCTGGAATACCTTGCGACATAGAAAGATAAATTGAATCGAAACATCAATCCCTTGTCTCAAGAAGCAATTTCTTCCTTTTGAATACATGATCTATACAAATGTAAATAAATACAAATCATCACTTCTGCTTAAGGCTATGTGCACACGTTGCGGAATTGCCATGGAAATTTCCGCGGCAATTCCGCACCTCCCTGCCGCGGGAAATACTCATATTATAGGTATGCGTATTCCCGCTAAAAACTAGCGTTTTGCAAGCGTAATTAGCTTGCAGAATGCTAGCGTTTTACAAGCGATCTGACAGGTTGGTCACACGAGTCAAACAAGCGTATGACAAGTGTGACCAACTTTTTACTATTGATGCCGCCTATGTCGCATCAATAGTAAAAAGATCTAATGTAAAAATAATAAAAAAAAATAATAAATAATGATATTCTCACCTTCCGGCGGCCCCCGCAGCCTTCCCGCCTCTCAGCGACGCTCCGGCCAATCCCGTTCCCAGGCGTCCTTTGCGACAATGACCCCGATGACGTAGCATCACGCGAGACCACTACGTCATCTGGGGTGTTCTCGCAATGCATTAGTGGGAACGGGAGCGTCGCTGAGAGGGCGGGAAAGCTGCGGGGGCCGCCGGAAGGTGAGAATATCACTATCTTTTATTTTAATTATTGTTTTTACATGGATATGGTACCCAGGGCCTGGAGGAGAGTCTCCACTCCTCCAGACCCTGGGTACTATCCGCACATGAACCGCTTACTTTGCGCATGGTGGGCACAGCCACATGCGGAAAGTAATCGGTTCAATGCATTCCTATGGCGGCGGAATCGCCGCGGTTCCGCAAAAAAGAATGAGCATGCTGCGGATTCTCCCGCGATGCGATTCCACCGCGGAAAAACCCGCAGCATGTGCACAGCATTGCGGAATCTCATAGGCCTTAATGAGTTGTATTGTGTAAGCGGTTTTGCCGCGGTTTCGCGGCAAAACCGCTAGGAATCCGCAACGTGTGCACAGGCCATGAACCAAATTGAGTGTGCTTTGAGTAATTCCAGGACAGAGGAGCAGCATCATGTAAAGGAGCAGTGAGGAACCTGCAGCCGCTAAGGCGGACAGAGCCCTGACTTCAACCCATCCAACACATTTGGGATGAACGAGAATGGAGATTGCTAGCCAGCACCACCTATCCAGCATCAGTGTCTGATGTCACAAATGCTATCCTGAATGAAGGGGCAAAAATGCCTATGAATTTAAAATTAGATGTTATAAAATTCTGTATCCCTACACTTATGTCCATATAGTGTATATGTATAACAATATAAAAAAAGATTGGATTATAAGACTTCTTCGCACGTGTGTGTGTGTGTCTGTGTGTGTGTGTGGCGCAGGGGTGTTGTTTTCTGTAATTTGCTGTATCACATTATTTACATATGCATTTATTAATCGTCCAATACTTCATTATACATGATTATATTGGATCTCATTGGCTGAAGGGCACATTGTAGAATGTTGCTACATCACAGGATCGGTGCCATAGTCACCTCTGCCGCTGTACTGGAACTCTTGTGAGGATTATAGTAGGCGATGAGAGTGAGTATGCGTGTCTTATGCTCCTGTCCTGTCCTTGTTATTTCACATTTCCTAGCTATATAAGTTTCTGATTTCTTGTGATAAGCTTCCCCTATTTCCTAATTCTCATGTCCCATACATTTTTAAATAGAAAACCTTATATTTGTTAATTAGTTACAGCAATCTATATATATATAAAATTGAATGTGTGTATCACCAACCAATCACGAAGCATCTTTCATTTCACCAGAGCTGTTTAACCCCTTTATTCCATCAGACGTACTATTCCGTCCATGTGACCCTGGACCTAATTCCCATGGACGGAATAGTACGTCATGGGCGATCAGCTGCGCTCCCGGGGGGAGCGCAGCTGATCGCCGCCGGGTGTCAGCTGATTATCACAGCTGACACCCGTGACTGTGTGTCAGGAGCGGTCACGGACCGCTCCCGGCACATTAACCCTTGGCACACCGCGATCAAACATGATCGCGGTGTACCCGGGGCACAGGGGAGGATCGCGCAGGCAGGGGGCTCCCTGCGCGCTCCCCTGAGACCCTCAGAGCAGCGCATTGTGTCGCGCTGCTCCGAGGGTACGTCCTCCCTCCAGGGCCCCGGATCCAAGATGGCGCCGGGGTCCTGCAGGGAGGCGGCTTCCTCAGTGCCTGCTGAGAGCAGGCACTGAGAAGCCTGCAGCGATGCCTGTGCGATCGCTGGTGTGACAGAGTGCTGTGCACACTGTCACACCAGCGATCTGCTAAAATACAGTGATGTCCCACCCTGGGACAAAGTAAAAAAGTTAAAAAAATAAAAATAAAAAGTGGTAAAAAAAATCATAAAAAAAAAAAATATTCCCCAATAAATTCATTTTTTCCTGTAAATAAAAAAAACAAAACAATAAAAGTACACATATTTGGTATCGCCGCGTCCGTAACGACCCCCACTATAAAACTGTCCCACTAGTTAACCCCTTTAGTGAACCCTTGAAAAAAAAAAGAAAACGAAGCAAAAAATCAATGCTTAATCATCATACCGCTGAACAAAAAGTGGAATAACACGCGATCAAAAAGACCGAGATAAATAACCATGGTACCGCTGAAAACGTCATCTTGTCCCGCAAAAAACGAGCCATCATACAGCATCATCAGTGAAAAAATAAAAAAGTTATAGCTCGCAGAATAAAGCGATGCAAAAATAATAATTTTTTATATAAAATTGTTTTCATTCTATAAAAGTGCCCAAACACAAAAAAAATGATATAAATGAGGTATCGCCGTAATCGTACTGACCCGAAGAATAAAACTGCTTTATCAATTTTACCACACGTGGAACGGTACAAACGCCTCCCCCAAAAGAAATTCATGAATTGCTGATTTTTGTTCATTCTAACCTCCCAAAAATCGAAATAAAAAGCGATCAAAAAATGTCACGTGCTCAAAAATGGTACCAATAAAAACGTCACCTCGTCCCACAAAAAATAAGACCTCACATGACTCTGTGGGCCAAAATATGCAAAAATTATAGCTCTCAAAATGTGGTGATGCAAAAAACTATTTTTTGCAATAAAAAGCGTATTTTAGCGTGACAGCTGCCAATCATAAAAACCCGCTATAAATAGTAAATCAAACCCCCCTTTATCACCCCCTTAGTTAGGGAAAAATAATAAAATTAAAAAAATGTATTTATTTCCATTTTCCCGTTAGGGTTAGGGTTGCGGCTAAAGTTAGGGTTAGGGTTGGCGCTAACGTTAGGATTAGGATTAGGGTTGGGATTACGGTTAGGGGTGTGTTAGGGTTAGGTTTGTGGTTAGGGTTGGGACTAGGGTTAGGGGTGTGTTGGGGTTAGGGTTGGAGTTAGAATTGGAGGGTTTCTGCTGTTTAGGCACATCAGGGGCTCTCCAAATGTGACATGGCGTCTGATCTCAATTCCAGCCAATTCTGCGTTGAAAAAGTCAAAGTGTAAGGTTCTTTGTCTCTGTTGACATGTTCCTTGAAACTCAGTTTTCCGTCGGCCATTTTGCTTTCTGTCTTTCTGCAGCTCTTGCCCTCAGTTAATATGGAGTTTCCAGTTTTCATGTTCCCGCCCTGATTCTTCCCTCTTGCTTCTTAACCCCTTCACCCCCAAGGGTGGTTTGCACGTTAATGACCGGGCCAATTTTTACAATTCTGACCACTGTCTCTTTATGAGGTTATAACTCTGGAACGCTTCAACGGATCTTCGCGATTCTGAGATTGTTTTCTCGTGACATATTGTACTTCATGTTAGTGGTAAAATTTCTTCGATATAACTTGCGTTTATTTTTGAAAAAACGCAAATATGGCGAAAATTTTAAAAATTTTGCAATTTTCAAACTTTGAATTTTTTTTCCCTTAAAACAGAGAAATATGTCACACAAAATAGTTAAGAAATAACATTTCCCACATGTCTACTTTACATCAGCACAATTTTGGAACCAAAATTTTTCTTTGTTAGGAAATTAGAAGGGTTAAAAGTTGACCAGTGATTTCTCATTTTTACAACAAAATTTACAAAGCCATTTTTTTAGGGACCACCTCACATTTGAAGTCACTTTGACGGCTCTATATGGCAGAAAATACCCAAAAGTGACACCATTATAAAAACTGCACCCTCAAGGTACTCAAAACTACATTCAAGAAGTTTATTAACCCTTCAGGTGCTTCACAGGAGCTGAAGCAACGTGGATGGAAAAAATGAATATTTAACTTTTTAGCCAGAAAAATGATCTTTTACAAACTTTTTTTTATTTTCACAAGGGTAAAAGGAGAAAATGGACAGATAAAGTTGTTGTGCAATTTCTCCTGAGTACGCCAATACCCCATATGTGGGGGAAAACCACTGTTTGGGCACACGGCAGAGCTCGTAAGGGAAGGAGCGCCGTTTGACTTTTTCAAACTAAAATTGGCTGGAATTGAGATTGGACGCCATGTCGTGTTTGGAGAGCCCCTGATGCGCCTAAACAGTGGAAACCCCCACAAGTGACACCATTTTGGAAACTAGACCCCCTAAGGAACTTATCTAGATCTGTTGTGAGCACTTTGAACCCCAAAGTGTTTCACAAAAGTTTATAATGCCTGGGTGTGAAAAAAAAAACAAAACAATTTTCCACAAAAATGATTTTTTAGTCCCAAATTTTTGATTTTTCCCAAGGAAATTGGACCCCAAAACTTGTTGTCCAATTTGTCCTGAGTACGCTGATACCCCATATGTGGGGGGGGGGAAACTGTTTGGGCGCACGGCAGGGCTTGGAAAAGAAGCAGTAACGTTTTGAAATGCAAACATTGATGGGGGTCATGTTCCGTTTGTAGTGCCCCAGATGAGCCTAAACAGTGGAAACCCCCACAAGTGACCCCATTTTGGAAGCTAGACCCCTAAGGAACTTATCTAGATCTTTGGTGAGCACTTTGAACCCCCAAGTGCTTCACACAAGTTTATAATGCCCGGGCATGAAAATAAAAAATCCTATTTTTTCCCACAAAAATTATCTCTTAGTCACTAATTTTTTATTTTCCCATAGGTAACAGGAGAAATTGGACCACAAAATTTGCTGTCCAATTTGTCCTGAGTACGCTGATACCCCATATGTGGGGGGGAACCACTGTTTGGGTGCATGGCAGAGCTCGGAATGGAAGGAGCACTATTTGACTTTTTCCAACCAAAATTGGCTGGAATTGAGATTGGACGCCATGTTGCATTTGGAGAGCCCCTGATGTGCCTAAACAGTGGAAACCCCCCACAAGTGACCCCATTTGGGAAACTAGACCCCTAAGGAACTTATCTAGATCTTTGGTGAGCAATTTGAACCCCCAAGTGCTTCACACAAGTTTATAACGTAGAGCCGTAAAATTAAAAAATTATATTTTTCCCACAAAATTTATCTTTTCACCCCAATTTTTATTTTCCCAAGGGAAACAAGACTCCAAAAGTTATTGTGCAATTTGTCCTGAGTGCGCTGATACCCCATATGTGGGGGTAAACCACTGTTTGGGTGCATGGCAGAGTTTGGAAGGGAAGGAGCGCCGTTTGACTTTTTCAACGCAAAATTGGCTGGATGCCATGTCGTGTTCCAAAAGTTATTGTGCAATTTGTCCTGAGTATGCTGATACCCAATATGTGGGAGTAAACTACTGTATGGGCGCACGTCGGGGCTCGGAAGGGAAGTAGTGACGTTTTGGATTGCAGACTTTGATGGAATGGTCTGGGGGCGTCATGTCGCATTTGGAGAACCCCTGATGCGCCTAAACAGTGGAAACCCCCACAAGTGACCCCATTTTGGAAAATAGACCCCACAAGGAACTTATCTAGATGTGTGGTGAGCACTTTGAACCCCGAAGTGCTTCACAGAAGTTTATAACGTACAGCCGTAAAAATAAAAAATCCATTTTTTTTTTACAAAAATGATTTTTTCGCCCCCAATATTTTATTTTCACAAGGGTAACAGGAGAAATTGGACCCCAAAAGTTGTTGTCCAAATTGTCCTGAGTACGCTGATACCCAATATGTGGGAGAAAACTACTGTATGGGCACACGTCGGGGCTCGGAAGGGAAGTAGTGACGTTTTGGATTGCAGACTTTGATGGAATGGTCTGGGGGCGTCATGTCGAATTTGGAGAGCCCCTGATGCGCCTAAACAGTGGAAACCCCCACAAGTGACCCCATTTTGGAAAATAGACCCCACAAGGAACTTATCTAGAAGTGTGGTGAGCTCTATGAAGCCCCAAGTACTTCACAGAAGTTTTATAACATACAGCCGTAAAAACAAAAAAAATCATTTTTTTTTTTTTACAAAAATGATTTTGTCGCCCCCAGTTTTTTATTTTCCCAAGGGTAACAGGAGAAATAGGCCAAATTGCACAATAACTCTTGGGGTCCAGAGTATGCTGATACCCCATATGTGGGGTAAACTACTGTTTGGGCGCATGGCAGAGCTCAGAAGTGAAGGAGCACCATTTGACTTTTTCAACGCAGAATTGGCTGGAATTGAGATCAGACGCCATGTCACATTTCGAGAGCTCCTGATGTGCCTAAACAGCAGAAACCCCCAATTCTAACTCCAACCCTAACCCCAAACACCAATAACCCTAGTCCCAACCCTAACCACAAACCTAACCCTAACACACCCATAACCCTAATCCCAACCCTAATCCTAACGTTAGCGCCAACCCTAACCCTAATACTAACGTTAGTGCCAACCCTAACCCTAACTTTAGCCGCAACCCTAACCCTAACGGGGAAATGGAAATAAATACATTTTTTTAATTTTATTATTTTTCCCTAACTAAGGGGGTGATAAAGGGGGTTTGATTTACTATTTATAGCAGGTTTTTGTGATTGGCAGCTGTCACGCTAAAAGACGCTTTTTATTGCAAAAAATAGTTTTTGGCATCACCACATTTTGAGAGCTATAATTTTTGCATATTTTGGCCCACAGAGTCATGTGAGGTCTTATTTTTTGCGGGACGAGTTGACGTTTTTATTTGTACCATTTTTGAGCACGTGACATTTTTTGATCACTTTTTATTTCGATTTTTGGGTGGTTAGAATGAACAAAAATCAGCAATTCATGAATTTCTTTTGGGGGAGGCGTTTATACCGTTCCGCGTGTGGTAAAATTGATAAAGCAGTTTTATTCTTCGGGTCAGTACGATTATGGCGATACCTCATTTATATCATTTTTTTAGGTTTTGGCGCTTTTATAGAATGAAAACAATTTTATATAAAAAATAATTATTTTTGCATCGCTTTATTCTGCGAGCTATAACTTTTTTATTTTTTCGCTCATGATGCTGTGTGATGGCTCGTTTTTTGCGGGACAAGATGTCGTTTTCAGTGGTACCATGATTTTTTATATCGGTCTTTTTGATCGCGTGTTATTTCACTTTTTGTTCGGCGGTATGATGATAAAGCATTGATTTTTTGCTTCGTTTTTTTTTTTTTAAGGGGTTCACTAAAGGGGTTAACTAGTGGCGGCGATACCAAATATGTGTACTTTTATTGTTTTTTTTTATTTACAGGAAAAAATGAATTTATTGGGGAATATTTTTTTTTTTATGATTTTTTTTTTACACTTTTTATTTTTACTTTTTTTACTTTTTTACTTTGTCCCAGGGTGGGACATCACAGTATTTTATCAGATCGCTGGTGTGACAGTGTGCACAGCACTCTGTCACACCAGCGATCGCACAGGCATCGCTGCAGGCTTCCCCAGCGCCTGCTCTCAGCAGGCACTGAGGAAGCCGCCTCCCTGCAGGACCCCGGGCGCCATCATGTTTGATCGCGGTGTGCCAAGGGTTAATGTGCCGGGAGCGGTCCGTGACCGCTCCTGACACACAGTCACGGGTGTCAGCTGTGATAATCAGCTGACACCCGGCGGCGATCAGCTGCGCTCCCCCCGGGAGCGCAGCTGATCGCCCATGACGTACTATTCCGTCCATGGGAATTAGGTCCAGGGTCACATGGACGGAATAGTACGTCTGATGGCAGAGAGGGGTTAAGCAGCCTCAGCTGAACAATCAGTGCTCCTGAATCAAGCCTCAGTCAGTCTGTGACCTGACTCCTGGAAGCCTTGGACTTGTACTCCAGCTATTCCCTACTGAGGAACCTTGGAACACTTTTGGACTCTGGAAACCTGCTGTTTGGTGAATCCATGTTTGCAGAGGAATTACGGTACAGAGAAGAGATCCTGAACCTGCTTTGGAGAGTTATTGTAGAGCTTGAAGTTACTCTGGCCTGCTGTGTCTCCTGTCGCTGTTCCTGCAAACTGTGTGAACTTTTCAGCATGCTTGTATGAAGTAATACAAGTCATTTCATTTCAACCTATGTCTCCTGTGTTTTCCTCGCACCCAAACACAAGACGCTATAGGAACTGTACACTATACATGACAAGATTCAGGAGCCAATGTTTAGTGTCTGCTGGGTCTGGGAAAGCCGTGTCTGCTGTGACTGTGGATATCAGATGTCCGTTTAATACCTTATGTGATGACAGTGGTTGTGACTTCTCACAACCATTCCAGGTGAGCGCATTCCCTTAAAATTTTACTCTGGAGTGTTACCACAGGTAAACACTATTGTTTTGTTTTTTTTCCTTTCCTCTTCTCCTTCCAGCACCTCTGCCTTAAAAGATCTGGAAGATGGAGGCCCGCATAAAGGAACTTTGCGGAGTGACTGATACAATCCTTTCAGATGTACAGACTTTAAAAACCCGTTTTGCAAGCCTACAGGACCTCACTAATCATAATTTGCAAGTGTTTGGACAGACTACCCAGGAATTGCGAGCCAGGATTGAGGCTCTAGAGGAACGAGCCCAGGCTCCTGCCATAACCCCAAGTTCTGGGATACCCAAATTACCTCCTTTTCATTTTGGCGGTGAACGTGAGAAATTCAGGGGATTTATTAATCAATGCAATTTATTTTTCTCTGCACATGCTTCACAATTTCCCACTGAACGATCCAAAGTGCTTACTATAATCATGTTGCTTACCAATAAGGCTTTGATGTGGGCAAACCCTCTGATTGAGACTGAGGATGATTGTTTGAATCACCTTGATTCTTTTATTTCAGCCATGGGGCAGGTGTTTGATGACCCCAATCGAGGTGCAACAGCTGAAGCAGCCATGTTAACTTTGCGCCAAGGTAAGCGTTCAGTAGCCGAATATGCCCTGGATTTCAGGAGATGGGCTCTTGATACCACTTGGGACACTTCCGCTAAAAAATCTATTTATCGGAAAGGGTTGCCTCCACTGATTAAGGATGAACTTGCTCATGCCGACCCTCCCACTGCGTTAGGTGACTTTATTAACTATTGTATCCGTATTGATGCTCGTCTGACTGAACGCAGACAAGAGAGATGGTTCGAAAATAATCGCACTAACCTTTTACTACCTCCCTCCTCAGCTAAGGAACCTTTGAGTAGGATCACAAGGGAACCAGAACCTGAACCCATGCAGGTGGACTCTTTACAAAGACGGGTTAGTGATGCACGCAAAGAACATCGTATAAAGGAAAATCTATGTTTCTACTGTGGTAAGTCAGGGCACTTCATTATAAACTGCCCCAGTCGTTCTCGTAAGACTACTGCAGCAGTCATTCACTGTGAGTGTTGCGAGAGGAGCTCTGTCATGTCCGAGCCTCAGGCTCCAGAGAGATCTGCTGCAAGAGATCTTGATTTCTCGGACTTAAACTCTGTTAGTTCTGGGGACGATGACTGTAAAAAACGCTGCAATTTTTCAAGTTTCCTCAGCGGTGTCCCAGCTGAGTTGTAAAAGAAACAATTCTCATTGCTTCCTTTCCATCAAACTCTGGGTTGACTCAGCCTGGGTGTCTAGCTCTGCTATGATCGACTCAGGAGCAAGTGGAAATTTTATGGATATCTCCTTTGCTCTGAAACAGGGGATACGTTCAGTGAAGAAGGCTACTCCAGTACAGATGGAGACTGTGGATGGCTCTCTACTGACTTCTGGACCAGTGGATCAAGAAACAGAGCCTTTGAGGGTCCTTATGGGTAAAGATCATCAGGAGAAAATGTCTTTTTTGCTTATCTCTTCTCCCCACTTTCCCATCATTCTAGGGCTACCATGGCTGCAGGCGCAGAATCCTACGATTAACTGGGAGACCAAGGAATTACACTTTCCGGACCCAACCCTAACCCTAATACTAACGTTAGTGCCAACCCTAACCCTAACTTTAGCCGCAACCCTAACCCTAACGGGGAAATGGAAATAAATACATTTTTTTAATTTTATTATTTTTCCCTAACTAAGGGGGTGATAAAGGGGGTTTGATTTACTATTTATAGCAGGTTTTTGTGATTGGCAGCTGTCACGCTAAAAGACGCTTTTTATTGCAAAAAATAGTTTTTGGCATCACCACATTTTGAGAGCTATAATTTTTGCATATTTTGGCCCACAGAGTCATGTGAGGTCTTATTTTTTGCGGGACGAGTTGACGTTTTTATTTGTACCATTTTTGAGCACGTGACATTTTTTGATCACTTTTTATTTCGATTTTTGGGTGGTTAGAATGAACAAAAATCAGCAATTCATGAATTTCTTTTGGGGGAGGCGTTTATACCGTTCCGCGTGTGGTAAAATTGATAAAGCAGTTTTATTCTTCGGGTCAGTACGATTATGGCGATACCTCATTTATATCATTTTTTTAGGTTTTGGCGCTTTTATAGAATGAAAACAATTTTATATAAAAAATAATTATTTTTGCATCGCTTTATTCTGCGAGCTATAACTTTTTTATTTTTTCGCTCATGATGCTGTGTGATGGCTCGTTTTTTGCGGGACAAGATGTCGTTTTCAGTGGTACCATGATTTTTTATATCGGTCTTTTTGATCGCGTGTTATTTCACTTTTTGTTCGGCGGTATGATGATAAAGCATTGATTTTTTGCTTCGTTTTTTTTTTTTTTAAGGGGTTCACTAAAGGGGTTAACTAGTGGCGGCGATACCAAATATGTGTACTTTTATTGTTTTG
>JARQOD010000001.1:190771854-190823995 GCA_033576555.1 Oophaga sylvatica
ATCTGTTTCACTCGGGATTTGGATGTTTCGCCCCCAGCAGTTCGCCCCGGGTATATTTTGCCCCTGCACATTTCATCCCCAGCATTTGGCCCCAGGATGTTTCGTCCCCGCACATTTCACCCCCACACATATCGCCCCCAGCAGTTCGCCCCTGGATGTTTCGCCTCAGCAGTTCGCCCCTGGATGTTTCGCCTCCAGCAGTTCACCCCTGGATGTTTCGCCCCCGGCAGTTCACCCATGGATGTTTGTACCGTTTTGCCCCCAGAATTTTGTGTTTGGATGTTTTGCCAGTTTGTCCTTGTGGTTCATGAATTCCCGTCCGTCATCAATCCACATGTCACAAAAGTACTGTACAGAGTGCTGCACTTTTGTGACATGTTAAATCAACTGTTTCCATCTGTAAACCTCACAACTGATTGCATTATAGTGTCAGAGCATTTTGCCCTCAATTTTAACAAGACATTTTCCAAAACATTTCTAAAACGTTTTTGTGTTACAAAAACATAACACAAAAAAAATAAACGGATTCAAAAATGTAGTGTGAATGTGGCATGATTTAGGTGGGGAATGTAAACCATTCTAAAAACAAAACATTTTGTGAACTTTTACCTGACCTGCTTTTTTGCAAGTTTTGTTGCACATGTAACAATTTTTACGTCAGGTGTCCTGCAAGTTACATTAGACTAGCTCTTATTCCATCTTTACGTCAGAATATAGCAGTGTCTAAAATCTCAACAAAGAGAGGTGTAATAGCACAAAAAATCAGTCAGCTTCCACAGCAATTCACTTTCTACAAGTATGAATTCAGTTCTATCCAAACGTGGGAAGAAGTTGGTCTACGAGAATCACATTTACGTATTTTCCAAACGAACTGCTGACAATGTCCATTCCATCTGGGTGTGTGAAAAACGGTCGACTTGCAAGGGACGTGTTTGGACCAATGAAGCATGTGGTGAAGTGGTGAAAGTAACCAATCCCCACAACCACACAGCACAAGCAGCAAGACCTGAAGCAATCCGACTTGTCAATGAGGTGGTCACCAGGGCAAGGACAACCAGTGGCGCACCTATAATGAGGCGAGTTGAGCCTTCTGTCTCAGGCGGCGGCAGCTAGGGGGCGGCAGAGCACAACTCAGAACACGTGGTGTGGTGCCGGCTCTCCTTAATCCCTGCTGAGTCTTACACTCCTGCGCACTGTGCTATGTGTCCCGCAGTGAGAAGCAGCCACGCACCCCATGCACCCCTTCCTCACCCTCCCACCTTTCCACTTTAGCTTCTCGCAGCCAGGAGTCCCGTTGCTGTGCTGTCCTGTTATGTGCGAGCAGTACCTGTGATGAGGTCACAGGAGGAGGAGGAGTCAGGGGTCACATGGTCAGGCTCTCTGCGTGCAGGACTCTGCTGTTCTGGTTGTCATGGTATTGGATGAAGGTAAGTTTATGTGTGGGATCAGGAGGGGTTTACAGTGTGGATGTAGCAGAGCTGTGTGTGTACGAAGTGTACGGAGCTGAGCCGTGTGTGTACGAAGTGTATGGAGCGGAGCCGTGTGTGTACAAGGTATACGGAGCGGAGCCGTGTGTGTACGAGGTGTACGGAGCGGAGCCGTGTGTGTACAAGGTGTACAAAGCGGAGCCGTGTGTGTACGGAGTGGAGCCGTGTGTACGAGATGTACGGAGCGGAGCCGTGTGTGTACGAAGTGTACGGAGCGGAGCCGTGTGTGTACAAAGTTTACAGAGCGGAGCCGTGTGTGTACGAGGTGTACGGAGCGGAACCGTGTGTGTACGAGGTGTACAAAGCGGAGCCGTGTGTGTACAAGGTGTACAGAGCGGAGCCGTGTGTGTATGAGGTGTATGGAGCTGAGCCGTATGTGTACGAAGTGTACGGAGCGGAGCCGTGTGTGTACGAGGTGTACGGAGCGGAGCCATGTGTGTACAAGGTGTACGGAGCGGAGTCGTGTGTGTACGAGGTGTACGGAGCAGAGCCGTGTGTGTACGAGGTGTACAGAGCGGAGCCATGTGTGTATGAGGTGTACAGAGCGGAGCCGTGTGTGTACGAAGTGTACGGAGCTGAGCTGTGTGTGTACGAAGTGTATGGAGCAGAGCCGTGTATGTACGAGGTGTACGGAGTGGAGCCGTGTGTGTACGAGGTGTACGGAGTGGAGTCGTGTGTGTATGAGGTGTACGGAGCGGAGCCGTGTGTGTACGGAGCGGAGCCGTGTGTACGAGATGTACGGAGCGGAGCCGTGTGTGTATGAAGTGTACGGAGCGGAGCAGTGTGTGTACGAAGTGTATGGAGCGGAGCCGTGTGTGTACGAGGTGTACAGAGTGGAGCCGTGTGTGTACGAGGTGTACGGAGCGGAGCCGCTCAGCTCCGTACACACAGGGCTCTGTGCTTGAGCCGTGTGTGTACGGAGCAGAGCCACGTGTGTATGGTGCAAAGCCGCATGTGTACAAGGTTTACGGAGTGGAGCCATGTGTTTACAAGGTGTACTACTTAAAGAGAACTTTAACAAATATAAAAATCGATGTTTCAAACATATTCCTATTTTAGGGTCTGTGCACACGTTGCGGAATCTGCAGCGTATCCGCAGCGGATTTGCCGCTGCAGATTCGCAGCAGAACTGCAAGTGATGTACAGTACAATTATATTCAATGGAAATAAAAAAATGCAGTGCACATGCTGCGGATTTTTCCGCACGGATTTGGTGCGGATTTAAATCCGCAGCATGTCACTTCTTTTGTGCAGTTCTGCAGCGTTTTGAGACCTGCTCTAAATAGGAATCCGCAGGTCTCGAAACGCAGGGGAAGTCCGCACAAAAACCGCGGCAAATCCGCATTTTACCTGCGGATTTAGCAAAATCTGCGCGGAAAATTCCACAGCAGATTCTGCAACGTCTGCACATACCTTAAAAGTGTATGTATTTCACATGTGCGTCACGTTAGGCTAGTAAGAGTAAACCAGATTTATTTGTACTGATTTTACAATGGGGGGGGCGCCGTTTTGCAGTTCGCCTCAGGCAGCAGAGAGGCTAGGTTCACCCCTGAGGACAACACAGGAGACACCACAACAGATTCTCACAGAAGTCATTTCAGGAGCCCATTCTAATGTAGCACTTCTCCCAAAGAAAGCATCACTGAAGAGAACAATACGATTATCAATGCAACTTGACAATATTCCAAGGTTGCCCCAAACCCTTGATCAACTTGTTATTCCCCAGGAGTTCCAGGGGATCAATATTGATGGTATCCAGCAGCAGTTCCTTCTGCATGACTCTGGTAAGCATTTAACATTTCCATTATGCAGAATTATTGCAAAGTTTATGTTGCACAAATGTGAAAAATTATATATTACAAATTGCTAATATATTATTATTATTATTATTATTATTATTTTATTTCTATAGCACCATTGATTTCATGGTGCTGTACATGAGAAGGGGTTACATACAGATTACAGGTATCACTTACAAACTAACAATGACAGACTGATACAGAGGGGAGAGGACCCTGCCCTTTCGGTCTTAAGGGTATGCCACACTAAACAACATCGCTAACGGGATCGCTAAAAAACGTCACTATTAGCGATCCCGTTAGCGATGTTGTTGTGTGCGGCATGCAGCAACGACGTGGCCCTGCTGTAATCTCGTCCGTCGTCCTGATCGTTCCGGACCCTATTCTGATCGTCGGCGTCCTGCTGGGTAAGTATATATCGCTGAGTGTGGCACCTTTTTTAGCGATTTAGCGGTACTTTTGTACCGCTAAAGTCGTTAAGGAGATCGCTAACCGCGATAGCGTCCTTAACGACATCGTTAAATGTGGCCGACACTAGCGATATTGTAAACGATCCCGCTAGCGATCTCATTAGTATGCGACGCTAACGAGATCGTTAGCGGGATCGAGTAGTGTGGCAGTACCTTTACATTCTACAGGATTGTGGGGCAGGAGACAGTAGGTTGGGGGTTGCAGCAGCTCCGATGTTGGTTGAGGTGGTAGCTCCAGTAGTGGTGAGGAGGTAGCGGGGTCATTGCAGGCTGTAAGCTTTCCTGAAGAGGTGGGTTTTCAGGTTCCGTCTGAAGGATCCGAATGTGTTTGATAGTCGGACGTGATGGGGCAAAGAATTCCAGAGGATGGGGGATATTCAGGAGAAGTCTTGGAGGCGGTTGGGTGAGGAACGAATATGTGTGGAGGAGAGAAGGAGGTCTTGGAAGGATCCGAGATTACGTGAGGGAAGATATCGGGAGATTAGTTCAGAGATATATGGAGGAGACAGGTTATAGATGGCTTTGTTGGTCAGTATTAGTAATTTGAACTGGATACGCTGAGGGAATGGGAGCCAGTGAAGAGATTTGCAGAGGGGAGAAGCGGAGGAGTAGCGAGGAGAGAGGTGAATTAGTCGGGCAGCAGAGTTAAGGATGGACTGGAGAGGTGCGAGGGTGTTAGCAGGGAGGCCAGAGAAAAGGGTGTTGCAGTAGTCGAGGCGGGAGATGATGAGGGCGTGCACAATCATTTTGGTAGATTGAGGGTTGAGGAAAGGACAGATTCTTGAAATATTTCTGAGCTGAAGGCGACAGGAGGTAGAAAGAGTTTGGATGTGCGGTTTGAAGGACAGGGCAGAGTCAAGGGTTACTCCGAGGCAGCGGACTTCTGGTACGGGGGAAAGCGTGATGTCGTTAATTGTGATAGATAGGTCAGGTAAGGAAGATCTGTGGGATGGGGGAAAGATTATCAGTTCAGATTTGTCCACATTGAGTTTGAGGAAGCGGGAGGAGAAGAAGGAGGATATGGCTGATAGACACTCCGGGATTCTGGACAGCAGAGAGGTGACGTCTGGGCCAGAGGTAGATCTGAGTGTCATCAGAATAAAGAATATATAGATATAGAATACTATGTGATTTTTTTTGCCTTAAAGGGAAACTTTGAGGATAGTACAGTATAATGTAGGGTGAGGCCTACTGATTCCAACTATAACTCACTTGTTAGGTTGCAGTCTAATTCTCTGCTCAGCTTCAAAGTAGAAGTCCTGCCTTTAAGATACAGTGGTCTGCCATGTTCATAAGCAGAGTGGTAACCTTGACCACCTGTGTGGCCCAGCTGCGCTTGGTACACGTTTCCAGGAGTATGTACTGAAAGGTAATTGCAAAATCTGATATTCATTCACACTCACACTTCCCTAAGATTACCACTAGAGGGAACCTTAGACTATTTAAGGGTGTGAGATAGGTAGCAGGGGGAGCAGTTCATTCCAGACTGGAGGGAGTTGGAGTCAGTCTGAGATCAGATCAGTGGAGTTGGAGCCAGTGTGTGCTAGTGAGTCATACTAGCCAGACGGAGGAGAGAGAGATTGCAAGCTGATATCTCAGGACATCTAGATTGTGAGTTCCCTAACGAATGTGGAAAGACACTCTCGAAGCGAGCACGAGGTCAGTTGACGGAAGGTCCTGATAGCCGCTCTGGACAGAGTTCAAGAAGGAATAGAAGGAAGGGGACTACAGTTGTCTGAACATCGAGTTAACTGAGAATCAGTCAGCGAGCTTTGGAAGGAAGAAAGCTAATGACAAAACCTACTGCTGCCTTGTGCTTATGTTAAGGATGAGAGTAGAGCGACGGGCAAGTGGTGACCCTAGGAAGGAGTGACTTCGGTGACAGATCACCTTCACTCGACTTAACCGGACACCGGGTCCGAAGTATTGCTAGAACCTTTACGGCTAGTGAGAGAAACACCGGAATCCTTGCTGGACTTCAAGTCACAGAAGGTAGCCCTAAGTGCCGATACGTAACTGGAGTCAGGCAGAACAGGAGTCGGGTCTGCAGCCTTATGACTTAGTTCTGGCCACAAGAAGACTTCCACCACAATGTTGGCCGGGCGTAGCTGTGCTATTTGGAGTTAAACCTGACTTCATGCAGGTTAGGACTCCCACACTTAAAAGGGACAGGAGGCCTTAAAATCTACTCAGCGATTATCTGGATGTACATACTCCACCCTGAACAGCTTCCCGGGACATACCTGCCACCTTCATCAGTAAAGGTATGGAAAGAGAACAACTTGTGTGTGACTGATTTATTATCTGCATCACCATAGACTTTGAGGGAACCGTCTCGCCTGTGGGAGACGTAACATCTTGCTGCCCTGTAACATCCCCTCAGAAGATTCATTTGCAGCGCTGGTCATTGCGATCAGAAACCACAGGTGGCGTCACGAACTACTACAACAATTATTACTAAAATCCCCTGTAAATTTCCCCCTATGTATGAGCGCCCAGGGCAACGGACCGAGCTGTGCTACCCGTGACATCCCCCATAGACATCAACGGGCTCGGTGCCGAGTACCCCATAGCCCTGGTACTGTACGTGCGACTCATTCTTTGGCGTCACAAACAGGATACGAAGCTTACTGGATGTGAGTCCTGTGTGCTTAATTGAACTGTTTTGTGCAGAAAAAGACTGTGTGCAGTTTTTGTGATTTTTGGCGCCATTTTCCGCCATTTTGCCGCCATATTGGCGCCCTGAGGCGCTGGTGAAGAAGAAGGGCGTGCCTTCATGGGTGTACCCCCCCCTGTGGCGCGAAAGCTATGGGCGCCCTGTCTAAATGCTATTACAATACGAAAGCCTGCCCTACTGCAAGAGAGATCCGCCTCCTCTTCATCCTCTATGCCAAGAAGAGGAAGCGAAAATCCCGCCTCCACGGAAAAGACCAGATTGTTCCTGATGGAAAACACAGTCTGGCCTGGAGTGAGATGGCGGAAGGACAGGAGACGCTGTGTGGAGGAATGGCGGTGCGCAGACCCCGTTCCCCTGAAGAGCTGCTGCCTGTTCCTGAGCCGTCCCCAGGTCGGGACAACGACCAAACCATGCAGAAAGTGGAGGAGGTGGATGCGGTGTTAAGGGACCTGGCCCGACACCGTGAAGAAATGGAGGAGATGGAGAAAAGCTGGCGTGCCCTGAAACAGCGGCTGCTGTGGGACGCAACGCTCTCCCCTCCAGAAGCGCTACCGTTACCTGTGCCACCATTGCCAGCGGCTGATGAGAAACCGGAGGCCGGCTCCAAAAGTGCTGATCCTGACTCCGCCGGGGACGCGGCGGGAGAGAAGGAGGCTGAGGAGGCCCTGCCCGTTCCGGAGTGCCAGCCAGGCCTGGAGGCCGCAGCGGAGTGCAGTCCCCCGGTAGGGACACCGGAGGAGATCCAGCCGTTCGTGATGGAGATCGACTGGGAAGAGATGGAGTACCTGGATGACGTAGAATACGCTGCCCAGCTGGAGAACGAGTGGCGACGCCGTGAACATAAGCAGCGGCAGCAGCAGGAGCGGAGAGAGGCGCAGCAGCTTCGCCAGAGGTACCGGGAAAAGGATCTCGCTGATAAAGAAAACGTCAGGAGAGATAAAGGTACGCTCCGGGAACCGCGGCGCCAGGGGGCCATTAGAGACTTTAAACTCCAGGGAGGCTGGGGGTTCATCCATGAGCCAGGCCTGTACCAGGAGGTATTCGTCAACCGCAGGGATGTGGAGTCTCACCTACCAGAGGGGCACCCAGGAAGGGATTTGCTCATAGGAGATATAGTCACCTACACGCGGCACTGGGGCCTTAAGGGTGGTATGCCTTGAATGTCTCCCGAGTCAGCGACCCCGTCCCTGAAGCCGGCAATGTATCTCGTGTCTCAGTGTCCCAAGCCCCAACTGTTATGATTTGGTAGCTGAGGAGTGCAGGTAAAAAAAAGGCAATACACCAGAGCAGTTGGAAACTATGAGATTGCAGTACCCTGACTAACCACCACAACTAGAGGCAGCCGTGGAGCGTTCCTACGTTGGTCCTAGACGCCTCGTCACAGCCTGAGAAACTAACTACACCTAAAGATAGATATAGGAAAGCTATCTGCCCCGGAGCAGAACCCCAAAGACAATAGAAAGCCCCCAAACATGTAATGGCGGTTAGACAAGATGAAACACTGACACAGAAAGAAAATAGTATGAGCAAACGCTGGGGCACAAACTAACTAAAAAGAAAAGGATAGGAAGGGTACTTACTGCAATCCCAGAAAACCCTGAAAAGCACCAACACCACTAATTTCAAAAACACCTGAGATCACACGACCTCTACCACCTAAATTAGTTCTCTGGTGTAACAAAATCAAAACAGCAGCCACTGAAAAAACTGGAAAAAGCAAAAGTACATACATAAGTGGCTGAACTAAACTGAGAGGGCAAAAGCCCCCGGAGGGGACCCTGAAGGCCCCCACAGAAGTGCAGGATAAAAATGCAAAAATATAGCACAAAAACAAAAAGAAGAAAATGTCTTATCTGTTAGCAGGAGATGCAGACACGACACAGCAGGCTACAAGGGAAACAGGAATGAAGGATTCAGACCAGAACAATTGATCACCGGCAACCCTGATGGGAAGGTGACTCCCTTATATAAGACCAGTCAGTAACACCTGATTCCCAGTCCTCACAATCTTCACTGGACAGACCAGCACCGCTTGTAACCACCAGAGGAAGCCTCTGCTCAGAACTCATCTCAAACCCATTCACAACAGTACCCCCCCTTGAGGAGGGGTCACCGAACCCTCATTTGAGCAACCAGGTCGGTCAGGATGAGTTCTATGATACGCACGGATAAGTCTCCTAGCATGGATGTCCGAAGCAAACACCCAAGAATTGTCTTCCTGACCATAATCTCTCCATTTAACCAAATACTGGAGTTTCCGTCTAGAAAAACGAGAATCTAATATTTTCTCAACCACATACTCCAGATTGCCCTCAACCAAAACAGGGTCAGGAGGCACAGCAGCAGGAACCACTGGCTCAACAAACCTCTTCAACAAGGACTTGTGGAACACGTTATGGATCTTAAATGTCCCTGGAAGAAGCAAACGAAAAGAAACAGGATTAATAATCTCCATGATCTTATAAGGTCCAATGAACCTAGGCTTAAATTTAGGAGATGCCACTCTCATAGGAATATTCTTTGAGGACAACCAGACCAAGTCCCCCACTTTAAACCGAGGACCATCAGTCCTATGCCGGTTAGCAAACCGCTGGGCCCTCTCCTGAGAGAGGGACAACCTCTCCACTACCTGGTCCCAAATCTGTTGCATACGCTCCACAACAGAGTCAACACCTGGACAGACAGAAGCCTCCGTCTGTCCTGAAGAAAATCGAGGGTGAAACCCAGAATTACAGAAAAACGGAGACATCAAAGTGGCAGAGCTAGCCCTATTATTAAGAGCAAACTCAGCCAAAGGCAAAAAAGAGACCCAGTCATCCTGATCAGCAGACACAAAGCATCTTAGATAAGTCTCCAATGTCTGGTTTGTTCTCTCAGTTTGACCATTGGTCTGAGGATGAAATGCCGAGGAGAAAGACAATTGAACACCCAGTTTAGAACAAAAAGTCCTCCAAAATCTGGAAACAAACTGGACTCCTCTGTCAGACACAATGTTCTCAGGAATGCCGTGTAAATGAACCACGTGCTGAAGGAACAACGGCACCAATTCAGAGGAGGAAGGCAACTTAGGTAATGGCACAAGATGTATCATTTTGGAAAACCTATCACAAATTACCCAGATGGTGGTCATTCTCTGAGAAACAGGAAGGTCGGAAATGAAATCCATAGAGATATGGGTCCATGGTCTCTTGGGCACAGGCAATGGCATCAACAAACCACTAGAGCGAGAGCAAGGCTTGGAGCGAGAGCAAGTCCCGCAGGACTGCACAAATTCCCTGACATCACGAGACAAGGTAGGCCACCAAAAGGACCGACTAACCAAGTCTCTGGTACCAAAAATTCCGGGATGCCCAGCCAATGCGGAACAATGAATCTCAGACATCACACTCTTTTTCCACTGATCCGGGACAAACAATTTTCCATCCGGGCAGCGCTCGGGCCTATCCTCCTGACACCCCTCCAGAGCAAGTCTCAAATTGGGCGAGATGGCGGAAAGAACTACACCCTCTTTCAAAATAACAGAAGGATCAGATAACTCAGGAGAGTCCGCAAGGAAGCTCCTCGAGAGGGCATCCGCCTTAACATTCTTAGTGCCAGGAAGAAAGGAAACCACAAAATTAAAACGTGTGAAAAACAAGGCCCACCTGGCCTGTCTAGGATTGAGTCGCTTGGCAGATTCCAGATAGACCAGATTCTTATGGTCCGTAAGGACCACCACCTGATGTTTGGCTCCCTCCAGCCAATGTCTCCACTCTTCAAAAGCCCACTTCATGGCCAATAACTCCCGATTACCCACGTCATAATTACGTTCAGTAGGAGAAAATTTTCGAGAGAAAAAGGCACAAGGGTTACTTTTAGAGGTCTCTGGATCTTTTTGGAACAAAACGGCACCTGCCCCAATTTCAGAGGCATCAACCTCCACCTGAAATGGCAGAGAAACATCAGGCTGCCGTAGAACAGGAGCAGAAGTGAATCTCTGCTTAAATTCCTGAAATGCAGAGACTGCCTCAGGAGGCCAATTCACCACATCAGAACCCTTTCTGGTCAAATCAGTTAATGGTTTAACAATAACTGAGAAATTACCAATAAATTTACGATAAAAATTGGCAAAACCCAAAAATCTCTGAAGAGCCTTTAATGAAGTAGGTTGGACCCAATCACAGATGGCCTGAACCTTGACCGGGTCCATTTCAATAACAGATGGGGACAAAATGAATCCCAGAAATGAGATCCTCTGTACGCCAAAAAGACACTTTGATCCCTTCACATACAGAGCATTCTCTCTCAAAATCTGGAATACAGTTCGAACATGTTTCACATGAGAGTCCCAGTCATTAGAAAAAATCAAGATATCATCCAAATAAACAATCAGAAATTTGTCCACAAAATCCCTGAAAATGTCATTCATGAAGGACTGGAAGACGGAAGGAGCATTAGTGAGCCCAAAGGGCATCACCAGGTACTCAAAATGCCCTTCAGGGGTATTGAATGCCGTCTTCCATTCATCCCCGTGCTTAATGCGAATAAGGTTATACGCCCCCCTGAGGTCAAGCTTGGTAAACCAAGTAGCGTTTTTCACCCTGGAAAACAGGTCAGAAATCAAGGGTAACGGGTATTGATATTTCACAGTAATATTGTTCAAGAGACGATAATCAATACACGGCCTCAATGAACCATCCTTTTTGGCCACAAAGAAAAAACCGGCACCTAAGGGTGAAGAGGATGGTCTGATATGACCCTTCTCCAATGATTCCTTGATATAAGACCGCATAGCGTCATGTTCAGGTACAGACAAGTTAAAAAGGCGACCCTTAGGGAATTTACTACCCGGCACTAATTCAATAGCGCAGTCATAGCTCCTATGGGGAGGCAAGGATGCAGATTTACTTTCGCTAAACACATCAGAAAAATCAATCAAAAAGTCAGGAACATCCTGAGCCTGGGGGAGGCAGAAAAAACAGGAGTGTTGGTATTAACACATTGGCAGCCCCAACTCGTTACAGACACAGATTTCCAATCCAAAACAGGATTATGAGACTGTAACCAAGGGAAACCCAGCACGATAATGTCATGCAGATTATATAGAACCAAAAATTTGCAGCACTCCTGGTGATCAGGTTCAACCCTCATTATCACCTGAGTAGAAAACTGGGGTTTATTCTCAGCCAAAGGGGTAGAATCGATCCCCAGTAGGGGAATAGACTTCTGTAGGGGTATCAAGGGAAACCCACAACGTTTAGCAAAATCATAATCCATCAGGTTAATAGCTGCTCCAGAATCAACGAAAGCCTGAGCAGAAAATGAGGACAGAGAGCATATCAGAGTGACAGTTAATAAAAACTTAGTCTGAACACTACCCAAGACAACTGAGCGTGCAAAACGTCTTCCCCGCTTAGGGCAGACTGAAATAGCATGAGAGGCATCACCACAGTAGAAACATAACCCATTGCGCTTTCGAAACTCATGACGCTGTGCCCCAGACACCACTCTATCACACTGCATGGGTTCAGAAGCTGGTTCACAAGGCAACACCATTCCACGCATACTTCTCCGCTCACGCAAACGTCTGTCAATTTGAATCGCTAATGACATAGAATCATTGAGACCAGAGGGGACAGGGAATCCCACCATAACATCCTTTACATTATCTGACAGACCCTTCCGGAAAAGGGCTTCCAAAGCGTCGTCATTCCATTTGGTCAGGACTGCCCACCTACGGAATCTCTGACAGTACAACTCAGCGTCATCAAGCCCCTGATTTAATGCCAACAAGGCTTTTTCAGCTTGATCAGTGACATTAGGCTCATCGTAGAATAACCCCAAAGCCTGAAAAAATGCATCAACATCACTCAAAACAGGATCCCCAGGTGTCAGGGAAAAAGCCCAATCCTGAGGATCACCGCGCAGGAGAGAGATGATAATTTGAACCTGCTGCGCTGCGTTCCCTGAGGACTTAGATTTTAAGGCAAAAAACAATTTACAATTATTTTTGAAATTCTGAAACTTAGCTCGATCCCCTAAAAACAAATCTGGCATGGGAATCCTAGGTTCCACAACAGGCAACCTAGCAAGATAGGTAGCAATACTCTGAACCTCAGTGGCAAGCTGATCCACACGGCCAGACAACTGTGCAAACTCCATTGAGAGAAAAGATCCTCCCCAGCACCCAGAGATACAGAGGGGAAAAAAAAAAAAATGCAACAAACAGAAAAATATCTCTGACAACTCTGACAACCTTTTTTTTTTTTTTCTTTCACAATATTTTTCCCTTCTGTGAGTACCACACAATTTTCAGTTATGGCTGGTGATACTGTTTTGATTTGGTAGCTGAGGAGTGCAGGTAAAAAA
Source organism: Oophaga sylvatica (assembly GCA_033576555.1). Lineage (NCBI taxonomy): Eukaryota > Metazoa > Chordata > Amphibia > Anura > Dendrobatidae > Oophaga > Oophaga sylvatica. Next base: position 190,784,636 of record JARQOD010000001.1, read on the forward strand.
AAGGCAATACACCAGAGCAGTTGGAAACTATGAGATTGCAGTACCCTGACTAACCACCACAACTAGAGGCAGCCGTGGAGCGTTCCTACGTTGGTCCTAGACGCCTCGTCACAGCCTGAGAAACTAACTACACCTAAAGATAGATATAGGAAAGCTATCTGCCCCGGAGCAGAACCCCAAAGACAATAGAAAGCCCCCAAACATGTAATGGCGGTTAGACAAGATGAAACACTGACACAGAAAGAAAATAGTATGAGCAAACGCTGGGGCCCAAACTAACTAAAAAGAAAAGGATAGGAAGGGTACTTACTGCAATCCCAGAAAACCCTGAAAAGCACCAACACCACTAATTTCAAAAACACCTGAGATCACACGACCTCTACCACCTAAATTAGTTCTCTGGTGTAACAAAATCAAAACAGCAGCCACTGAAAAAACTGGAAAAAGCAAAAGTACATACATAAGTGGCTGAATTAAACTGAGAGGGCAAAAGCCCCCAGAGGGGACCCTGAAGGCCCCCACAGAAGTGCAGGACAAAAATGCAAAAATATAGCACAAAAACAAAAAGAAGAAAATGTCTTATCTGTTAGCAGGAGATGCAGACACGACACAGCAGGCTACAAGGGAAACAGGAATGAAGGATTCAGACCAGAACAATTGATCACCGGCAACCCTGATGGGAAGGTGACTCCCTTATATAAGACCAGTCAGTAACACCTGATTCCCAGTCCTCACAATCTTCACTGGACAGACCAGCACCGCTTGTAAGCACCAGAGGAAGCCTCTGCTCAGAACTCATCTCAAACCCATTCACAACACCCAGCCATGTCAGCGCCAGGCCGCGCACCTGCATCGTATACTGCGACCAATCCTGCATCGTATACTGCGACCAATCCTGCATCGTATACTGCGACCAATCCTTTATCGTATACTGCGACCTATTCTGCATCGTATACTGCGACCTATTCTGCAACGCAACAGAGCGCAGCGACCCCTACTGAGCAAAGCCAGTATTCAGAAGAGGCACCTGTAAGGCCTCCAGGAAGTCGCAAAAGCAATCGTAAAATTGAGACAAGGACTGTAGCTACCCAGACACAGGTAGCAGGACATGATATGTTAGTGATGCGTTCCAGATCGCACCGCGTGCTTCCAGCCCCAGGAGTGGAAGACGTCATCGCAATCTGCAAAGAAGAAGACCAGTAGGACCCAGACAGGGTTTACTGCATCTGTATAAAGTTGAAGAAGAATTTGCACTTTATTGAAATGTTGATAATATTTGGTGATGTTTGCATAATTTGCATAATTTTAAATAGTATACCCCAGTTGGGTAATGAGTAACAAAGTATTAATGTGAAATAATATAAATGTGATTTACTTGAAATGTTTTATGCAAGGACTGCGTGCTGAGGACTCTTGCAGCACAAAAACTTTAATTGTAAATAGTTTGCACTTCGGTACCCCATCTTGGTTTTACATAAAGCCTTACTACCTCTGAAGAAAAACCCGTATGGTGTGGCCTAGAGTGAGGTCTGCAGCAGAGAAGTCCTGCAGCCCACCCAGGATCCACGTGGGAGGTTTTTGGTGCGGGTCCTCCACAAGAATCGTGCCTTGTAATTATTTATTGTAAATACTATTTTGATATTTTCCTATTTTGCTATTGTATACATTGTAACGTTAAAGTGTCCTCAGCTCCCGCAAGGGAAGAGTTATTGTTGATGTTAATATAAAAATGTTTTTCTATTTCAGCCCGGGAGTGCTGATGATAAGTAGGGGGGATGTGTGGCCCAGCTGCGCTTGGTACACATGTTTCCAGGAGTATGTACTGAAAGGTAATTGCAAAATCTGATATTCATTCACACTCACACTTCCCTAAGATTACCACTAGAGGGAACCTTAGACTATTTAAGGGTGTGAGATAGGTAGCAGGGGGAGCAGTTCATTCCAGACTGGAGGGAGTTGGAGTCAGTCTGAGATCAGATCAGTGGAGTTGGAGCCAGTGTGTGCTAGTGAGTCATACTAGCCAGACGGAGGAGAGAGAGATTGCAAGCTGATATCTCAGGACATCTAGATTGTGAGTTCCCTAACGAATGTGGAAAGACACTCTCGGAGCGAGCACGAGGTCAGTTGACGGAAGGTCCTGATAGCCGCTTTGGACAGAGTTCAAGAAGGAATAGAAGGAAGGGGACTACAGTTGTCTGAACATCGAGTTAACTGGAGATCAGTCAGCGAGCTTTGGAAGGAAGAAAGCTAATGACAAAACCTACTGCTGCCTTGTGCTTATGTTAAGGATGAGAGTAGAGCGACGGGCAAGTGGTGACCCTAGGAAGGAGTGACTTCGGTGACAGATCACCTTCACTCGACTTAACCGGACACCGGGTCCGAAGTATTGCTAGAACCTTTACGGCTAGTGAGAGAAACACCGGAATCCTTGCTGGACTTCAAGTCACAGAAGGTAGCCCTAAGTGCCGATACGTAACTGGGGTCAGGCAGAACAGGAGTCGGGTCTGCAGCCTTATGACTTAGTTCTGGCCACAAGAAGACTTCCACCACAATGTTGGCCGGGCGTAGCTGTGCTATTTGGAGTTAAACCTGACTTCATGCAGGTTAGGACTCCCACACTTAAAAGGGACAGGAGGCCTTAAAATCTACTCAGCGATTATCTGGATGTACATACTCCACCCTGAACAGCTTCCCGGGACATACCTGCCACCTTCATCAGTAAAGGTATGGAAAGAGAACAACTTGTGTGTGACTGATTTATTATCTGCATCACCATAGACTTTGAGGGAACCGTCTCGCCTGTGGGAGACGTAACATCTTGCTGCCCTGTAACATCCCCTCAGAAGATTCATTTGCAGAGCTGGTCATTGCGATCAGAAACCACAGGTGGCGTCACAAACTACTACAACAATTATTACTAAAATCCCCTGTAAATATCCCCCTTTGTATGAGCGCCCAGGGCAACGGACCGAGCTGTGCTGCCCGTGACATCCCCCATAGACATCAACGGGCTCGGTGCCGAGTACCCCATAGCCCTGGTACTGTACGTGCGACTCACACCAACCATGATTTGCAGGTATCCAGCCATTGTCAATCACAGCCAGAGGACAAGGTTGTCGCATCAAACCCACATCACTAGATGTCAATTTTAGTGTCGAATTTTCTGCTATAAATTAGCTGCAGATTGTCTGCTGCAACTACTTAGTGCATGTGAATGGACCTTAAGGATTCATTAACATGTCTCTTAACCTCTGTGGATTGTCCACAACTGTAGATCTACAGCTATTCTGGTGTAGATAATTCTACACCAAAATCTCTATTTAGCTCTATGGATTTAGGTGCAGGTTTTAGTGCAGAATTTTAGCCCCTTGTCTGAATGGCTGGAATCTTCTTTGCATAATGGCATCATACATTCGCATGCAGGGACATAAGTAGCTTGGCCCTGGCCCCATAGCAAAATTTTGAAGGGGCCTGGGACCCCCTTCCTCGCGATGCCCTGCCCCTTTAGCCATGCCCCCTGCCAACAGCTTGAAATGAAGTTCAAATGCTGAATTAGTGCTGGGAAGAGGGTAAACCATGCTCCGGTAGGTGCCTCTCACCTACCGGAGCATGGCAGGGGGTTACCGTATATACTCATGTATAAGCCGAGATTTTCAGCCCATTTTTTAGGGCTGAAAGTCCCCCTCTCGGCTTATACGCGAGTCATACGGGGGTCGGCGGGGGAGGGGTAGCGGGGGTGTGGGATCATACTCACCCCTCCGCCGGCGCGTCTCTGCAGCCCCCCTGCTTCTCCCACGATCTCCGGCTCCTTCCTGCAGCGGTCACATGGTACCGCTCATTAAAGTCATGAATATGCACATATTCATGACTTTAATGAGCGGTACTTAATTTGAAGGGATACGTGTGCACAGTCACTTGTTTTGGTGCCAGAGTAAGTTCCCAAACCATACTATATATTTAATAAACTCTGCACTCAACTTGAATGATTAATTGTGTCTTTATTAAAGTTCAGTGATGTCAAACGTTTCGGTCCTATTGGACCTTCATCAGTAACTGTACAAAAACAATATAAGGAAATTTAACAGCTGTTTATGGGAACAATATCTCCCAAATTAAATTACAAAAAACAAAGTATATACATGGGGTGTAATAGATCACAATGGAAAAAGTTTCGGAAGTAGCAATATTGGTTCAGTCAAAAATCTTATATTATGAGAGCAAAACCATACATACCGTGTATCACAAAATGAAAGTGTTTACTAGGTAAACAAAATATCCTATAATACCAGAAAAAATGAATAATGTTCATGGACCTTAATATAAATACCCATTGTGCACGTGTGGGCAGTGCTGACATGTGGCTTACCCTGCGGTTTTGGTGCGGTTCCTGCCGTTAATTAGTGATACTGTGGAGTGATGTCTGGGGTTAAATATAAGTATAATACCCCTTATTGTTAGCAAAAGCAATCGGAATGAAGACACATACCGTGAGTGACCAAAGAAAATTTTTTACATGTGACACATCGTATGTCATATATCTTATTAAGTGCCCCTGCGGATTACTCTATGTTGGTGAAACCACCCTTCCAGTGAAAGAAAGAATCTCAAAGCACAAATCCACAATACGCTGTGCAAATCTACTACTCCCAGTACCACATCATTTTCATGAAAAAGGACATACTATTTCACAACTGAAGTTTCAGGGTTTTGACCATGTACCCCCTCTAAGACGTGGTGGCGACACTGCACGAATACAGCGGTGGACACCGCGCTTTACTGCTACCCCCGGGTAAGATCAATATATTGCTAGATGACCATCCATTGATGGCGTTCACAGATATCACATTATATGTGCTATATCTCCTCGCAGGCCGCAGCATATGCTCGGACAACAACTTAACAGCCCTATAAGCGGTAACCCTTCAGTTATATCTACTGCACACGTATGGGACATTGATTTTCATACCCTAGCCACTAGAGGTCTATACTTATTAGACAGCTTAATACAGCGGATGCCCTTTTCTTTGGTCACTCACGGTATGTGTCTTCATTCCGATTGCTTTTGCTAACAATAAGGGGTATTATACTTATATTTAACCCCAGACATCACTCCACAGTATCACTAATTAACGGCAGGAACCGCACCAAAACCGCAGGGTAAGCCACATGTCAGCACTGCCCACACGTGCACAATGGGTATTTATATTAAGGTCCATGAACATTATTCATTTTTTCTGGTATTATAGGATATTTTGTTTACCTAGTAAACACTTTCATTTTGTGATACACGGTATGTATGGTTTTGCTCTCATAATATAAGATTTTTGACTGAACCAATATTGCTACTTCCGAAACTTTTTCCATTGTGATCTATTACACCCCATGTATATACTTTGTTTTTTGTAATTTAATTTGGGAGATATTGTTCCCATAAACAGCTGTTAAATTTCCTTATATTGTTTTTGTACAGTTACTGATGAAGGTCCAATAGGACCGAAACGTTTGACATCACTGAACTTTAATAAAGACACAATTAATCATTCAAGTTGAGTGCAGAGTTTATTAAATATTTAATGAGCGGTACCACGTGACCGCTGTAGGACTGAAGAGCTGCGGAGACCGCCGGGAGAAGAGGAGAAGCTGCAGAGACGCGCCGGCTGAGGGGTGAGTATAGCGATACTTACCTGTCCCCGGACCACCGCTGCGCTGCGTCCTCGTCCGACTCCTCTGGCTGTGAATGTTCAGGCACAGGGCGCGATGACGTCGTTAGTGCACGCCACGCCCTCTGCCTGATTATTCACTGCCGAGGACCCGGAAGAGGGAGCAGCACAGCGTGGACCAGTCCGGTGACAGGTAAATATCTCAGGTGCCGGGGTCCTGAGTGAGCAGTGACACCGGCACCTGTCCCCCATAGCGCGCCGGTGTCACCGCCTGCTCAGGACACCGGCACCTGGCCCCCAGCGACGAGAGGTATGTTGTTTGTTTTTTTTACAGCAGCATAAGGGACCTATACTATGGGGCATAATCTGTGGAGCATATGGGGCATAATCTGTGGAGCATATGGGGAATAATCTGTGGAGCATATGGGGGAATAATCTGTGGAGCATATGGGAGCATAATCTGTATGCAATCATGTGATCGCTCACGTCTCAGGATCTGCATCAAAGCAGAGTGAGGAAAGCAGCGCAGCAGCAGGCGGTGAGTATTAATTTATCCTTGCCATGCTCCAGTAGGTGACAGGCACCTACCAGGGCATGGTAGATCCAGGGGGCCCGCTGTTCATAGGCGCATTACACCCCTTGGCGCAGGCCCCCTGATGGCCCGGGGGCAGTGGCGTCCTCTGCCTACATGGTAAGTACTCCACTGCTGCACTGCATGTCATTTTTTTTAACTGTGCATTTTTTCATCAGCATGTGGATGGGATTTAGACATTTGCGCTGCATATGACCCCGACCTAATGAACTACTGAGTTAGTATACTTTTTTCACAAATACTTCTTACATGTTTGCTCGTTTTTCCTGATGTAAACATTTTATTATCATAGAATTATGCATTTTGCTAGTTTCTGCTGCCGTTAATCCTTTCACGACTTTGAAAATGTGACATTTTTGAAGCTTGGAAGCATTTTTAAACAGGAATATATCATTTTCCACTGGGACAATACATGTCGTAGAAAAAAATATTGTTTAGCCCCTTCACACCAGATTTTGCTTCAGTTTTACGTTTTTGCTATAAAATCAGAAAATCTGAAGCAAAATGTGAGTTTTTAATGTGAGATATGAACAACGGATGCTTCTGATTAGGAAAATTTATTGTGAATTCATCCCGAAATTCTCTGTCTGCTACTTGTTACTTTTTATTTTGTCTCTCATTGTTTCCTGTACTAATACTTTCACTTTTAATTAGGAAGTGGACACAGCCATATCTTGATATTTTGAACATGAGACAAAGTCCATCTACTGGCCCAAAGTAAAGAGTGATTTGCTAATAGCATGTTTTCCATTACACCATCCCTGTTCAAGCAACTTTATACAATCCATGTAGTCCACAGCGGCCTTGGTGTTCCTGTAGTGTACACCTTGCTGATGGACAAGAGCCGTTCAACATACCAGAGATTGCTACAAGAGCTGAAGAACATGCAACCTGGACTGCAGCCACACAACCTGATGTTAGATTTTGAACTAGCTGCAATCCAGGCATTTGAGAGTGAATTCCCCAAACTCGAGAAGACCGGTTGCTTCTTCCATCTATCACAGTCAGTTTGGCGTAAAGTTCAAAATGAAGGACTTAAGGTGCAATATCAAGGTGACCATGAATTTAATTGTTGGATACGTATTATACCTGCCCTTGCCTTTCTACCAACACAGAATGTTGTGCCTTCATTTGAAGAGTTAGTGGAAAATCCTGACTTTCCATAAGAAGCCATACCCATTGACAACTATTTTGAAAATACCTATATTGGTCAAATGACTCGCAGAGGACGTCAAGCACCTTTGTTTCCAGTTCAACTTTGGAATATGTATGAACGAACATTAAGGCTAAGTGCACACGTTCAGGAATGTTTGCAGAATATTCCTGAGCAAAACCGGACTTTTTTCGCGGCAAAAACGCGTGTTTTTTTGCGCGGAATTTGAGCGTTTTTGGTGCGTTTTTTGCGCGGATTTGACGCGTTTTTACCGCGATTTTTTTCCTGAACTTTCTAGGTCAATAATATAGCGGGAAAAACGCTAGAAATCTGCAAAATTAATGGACATGTTGCTAGATTTTCCGCGATGCGTTTTTTTCGCGGAAAAAAAAACGCACCATGTGCACAAAAATTGCGGAATTCATTCTAAATTATAGGATGCTTAATACATGCGTTTTTGACGCGTTTTTTCCCGCGAAAAAACGCTAAAAAAACGCAAATAATCCTGAATGTGTGCACTTAGCCTAAATGATCAACAGCAAACAAATAATGATGTGGAAGGATGGCACCGTAGCTTTCAAGAAACATGTGGTACTCTTTTCCCAAATATGTACCGGTTCATTAACTGTCTGAAACATCAGCAAGAGCTCCACAGTTTAGAAAATATTCAGATAATAGCAGGAAATCCCACCACTGCAAGAAACAAAAAATACGCTGCAATTTAAGCAAGGGTTAAACATATTGTGCAAGATTTCAAACATAGAAGCTTGATAGATTATCTGAGAGGCATCGCCTACAGCTTTGAATTTTAGTTGATGGTCACATATTTAGCTGTAAAATAATCAAACATTAACACCTGCAATTTTTCTTTTATTTCCTCTTTTTCTCTAACCCTTCCCCCTCTACACCCTTTATGTTTCTTGTTTAACAGTTTTCATTTATACAGCTAAAGCGTAACACTAAAAAAAAAAAAAAAAGTTTTGCTATGTTATAGTACCTGTGGCACTGATCTTCTTTTCCAATGGAGACCCCCTTTCAGCAACTTCACTTCTATGTGAAAAGTCCAATCCAAATTCCAGCAGCAGGCTCCATGTGATGCAGGATTTCAGTGGCTACTAAGGAGGTTGTTTCGCCTTAGGCTGGAGTCACACACAACCACAAAAAAACGGTCCGTTTTAAACGGTCGACAATCGGATCAAAATAAAAACATCACACATCCTTCTGGCATCCGATTTTCCTTCAAAGATGCGATTTAATCGCATGTGTGTGTACCTTGTAACATCCGATTTTCATCCCACCACCGTTTTTTATTCGCAGCAAACCAAAAATGACAAGTAACGGATTTCAGGCCTGATACTAATTTAAATCATCAGGCAGAGCTATATTTAAGTGATCTGCTATAGGTGTGAGGCTCCCACCTTTGCACTGGTGTCATTTTGGTCCTTCTGCTTTGTGCTTGCTACCTGCTTAATCCAAACATGAGCAACACACTCAGATTTTCCACTACTGAGCGTGTGCTGTTCCATTGGGTTATATCCAGACGTTTTGTAGAGCCATATCCTGTAATATCAGATCACATAAGACACAGAAGGATGTGGGTACATCCACTTTTGACAAGAAGGCAAACTAAAGGACATTTTCACCGCCTATATTTGTCCCTGCGTAGTCATGGAGATAAGTTTTTCCTATATTGTCGAATGTCCATAGCTACATTTGATAAGCTGCTTGACATTGTGCGCCCTGGGATCACATTTCAGGACAACAGGATGAGAAAATCTATTTCTGCAGAGGAACGCCTTCTTCTAACAATAAGGTATGTGTATTAACGATATGTTGATGATGTTTTTTGGCCCAAATTCACTTTGCAAGTGTAGGAGCACACTTCTTGTAATCTTCTAATGTGTGTATTGTATTTCTCAACCTTAGCTATCTAAATTATTGACTATGGTGTATTCTACATAAGCCATGGCTTGTAATCTAATTTCCAGCATGTGTGCTGTAACAAACTCAATCATTCTAAGTGTTTATTATTATTATTTTTGAATTTGTAAACTGATTTGTGTATGTTATATGTTTGTTACAGGTTCCTTTCTACTGACATGTCCTACGCTGCTCTGCACTTACAGTTCCTAATAGGCAGATCAACAATTTCTGGCATTGTTCGGTCAACTTGTCTGGAAATGTGGAACTAAATACATGAAGAAGTCATGCCTGAACCCAAAATGAGTGACTGTTTGAGGATAGCACAGGGTTTTGAGCAAAATTGCCAGTTTCCACACTGTATAGGAGCCCTGGACAGCAAGCACATACGTGTTTGCAAACCTCGTAACTCAGGCTCACAATTCTTCAATTATAAACAATATTTTTCTGTGCTTTTGTTGCCCTTGGTCCACACAAACTACATGTTTATAATTGTAATGTGGTCCTCAAAACATGTGTGGTCCTACATAATTTTTGTAGAATACATGAATGCTCCTCTCAACATGTGGGTGAATTAGCCTCTGGGAATATGGCTTTGCCTATGTCACCACCCATCCATCCCCGTCGTACACCTTCAGCCATAAAAGTACGTGATGTCTTCTCTGAATATTTTGTTTCCCCTGAGGGTGCTACTGCCTGGCAAGAGGAGGCATTAGTAGACATGTAGTGTGGCTATGTTGCTGTGTCCTAAATCTATTAGTTATAGATTTATTGTATATGTTGTGTTTTTTTTTTTGCTCATGCTGTGTGTAAGTTAAGCAGGGCATCACCTTTTGAAATAAAGACATACAATCAATGCCACTTAAAATATTTTTTATATGTCATATTTAGATTAGTGGCTTTGTAATTTCTGTTAATGGACTAATATGTCCTTAGTTTTTGTAACATTCTTTTAACATCAAATAACATCATGAAAAAAGCCTAACATTTTATAACTTAATATAAAAAAATTAACACAAAAAATAATAAAACAAACTATAAGTGCTGGTAAGTGTCTGGTGGTGAAGGTGGAAGTCCAGCTTGGGAGGCCTGGCTAGACTGCTCTCCAGCCACTGTGTCAGCTTGAGTGGTGGCTGACTGAGCACTTTGCTGCATGCTTCTTGCTTGCTCTTGAGGTGGGTTTGGGTAAGGGAAGTTTGGGAACTGTTGTGGGTAGTCATAGTATGACTGTCCACTTACATTATAGCCCCCAAAATGCCCATGTCGACCATACCCATGTTGTGGCCAGCATTGAACATTGGGTATGGTCGAGTGGGCATATTGTGACTGGCCACTATGTGCAATGGGTTGGAGCTGGTTAGCTCCGTATAAAGAAGCACCAGTAGGCTGAAGAGGAGGAGTTGGGTTCTGTTGGACACAAGGAGGAGGTGGAGGAGGAGGATGATGATGATGAGGAGGTGGATCAGTGGCTGCTGCAGATTGTGCTGTATGTTGAGGCACCACTCTACATACATTTTCTGGACCAGCCACCCATGTATGTAGAGAATTTACCAGTTTGTTGGATCATTAGGTGGTGTTCCAGCATGCAACACAATATGCAGAGCATTTCTGATAAGCAGTCTGTGCTGGGTTGGAATTGCCCGGAGGTAAGGGGCCAGACTGCGGCAATAGGCCTCCTCACCATCATCATTAGCGACACTGGACAAATAGTCCAGCACTCCTCTGTCCACCTGCCTCCTTGTGACAGAACCAACTCCTTCTCTTCTACGCCTGGGTCGGCGTGCAACAGCAGCTGTAGGCGAACCCACATCCAGGGGCCTACCAGGGCTGCTGCTCAGGGGAGGGTCTTGCGACTGAGAAGCCATTCTATCAGACTCCACTGCTGGTGGTGGTGGTGCTGATGCTGCAATTGGTGCTGAAGATGGACCAGCCTCCTCAACATCCCCCACAGGATCTATAACTGCCTCCGAGTCCGAAGCTGGGTCTCTGTCAGTCAGGTTTGATTCGGTGCTACAGAAGAATAACAAATTATTAGAATTTATTAATTCAAAATCATATACATTTTGTAGAGACATTAACTTACGGTCGCAAATCCAGTGCTGGAGCAAGAAAATTCAGCCGATCGTAATACAGATATTTGCGTTTTGTTGTTCCTGCTGCCCCACTGCGCCCCCTCAGCTGTCTCTCTCTTCGGTAGCTGTCTCTACAGCTGCGCCAACGTCTTGTAACATCTGACACTGAAAAAGTATCATATAAAATATAATTTAAACATTATGTGCCTTTATAATGTATTAAAAATAATACATTTAAAATATAAAAATAAATTATTATTTGTTAAAATTGGTATAGGGGTCTAAAACACCAATACAAACTATATCTAATTCAAATGTAAATTTAATATTAGAAGGCTTCATACGTAGAAAGCTGTATGACATATCTGTCTAAATAAAGTGATTTTTTGGGACACACAGCAATGCAATTAACAAAAGGGAGACATATTAAGTAATTCAGCTAGGCATTTATTGTGTCAGGCAAAATTTATAATATTAAAATTGGACCCCATTGCAGTATTACATAAATATACCAAATACACAGAAGGCACCTGAACATTCATCATACCAGGAGCTTCAGTTGTTCCCTGCCCTGTCAGATTCCCCTATATATGGCATGTATTTTTTTAAACTTATAACATATCCCACAGTGGCCTTCTATGTTCCTATTGAGTTATGTTAATTAAGGTTTGACAAACACCCATTGCAGGGTAGAAACATTACCTATAGTTGATTTTATTGTTTGAATTTTTAAACTTATTATCACTTTTTACACTTTTTTATATTTTTGGGTTTTTGAGGCGGTGTTTGGACAATTACAGGAGCTTAATATTACATGTGCTTGCATTTGTCACATAGCATTGGGGGTTCAAGAGGAATAACTGATTTATTACATACATTTCGGGGTCACATATAAGGGTACAGGAACATTAAAACACATTGTTGTTGGTACATACTGAATAGTACAACATTATTTTAAGCAGTTTCAAGTCGTTACTTACTAATGCGTTCTTGCTCCTCCCTAGACCTGTCGCCAAAATCAGGGAACATCTGGGAACAGATTCTCCTCCAAGAGGCGTCCTTCAATGCCCGGTTAGAATAATTTTTATCGCGCTGGTCCCAAAGTTCTGGCCTCTCCTGGACCAGAACAATTAACATCTCCACATTGATGTGAGTGCCCATGGTTGTGGACTCCGTGGAGGCGGTTTCCTGTTTTGGTTTGATTTTTCATAGCTTAATTAGCATGTCAGCCCTTCCTGTCATTTATCCTGATGCAATTTCCTGACACCTGGGATAGTGGTCCGATTTTTCATCGCAAGTCACACAGTGTGCTCCGTTTGTAATCCGATTTTTCATCGCTCCCATAGGCTTGCATTGGCGATTGTCGACCCACAATCGGTGACAATCGCAGCATGCTGCGATTGCACTTGGACGTTTAAAACGGACGACAAAAAATCGGATACTGGGAGCTGCTCCATAGATTAACATAGGTCCGACTGCAATGCGATTTTTCATCGCATTGCAATCGTCCGATTTTGTCGCCAGTGTGACTTCAGCCTTAGTAGCAGAACTTGTGGACGGATTCTAAGGGGCGTGGCTACACGGTACGTGCAACTTTCAGGCCTCTTTCAGCCTAGCGGTTTTGCCGCCGATTATCGCAGCAGTTTAAAACCGTGGAGGTAATCGCCGGCAAAACCACTAGATAGCACTCGATTTGCCCAATGCAAGTCAATGGGCTCAAATCGCTGGAAAACTGTGCAGCAGAAAGCCGCGCGGTTTTCCATTTTAAAACATGTTCTATCTTCCTGGCAATTACAGCAGCCGTTTTAACTGCCGCGGTAATCGCCAGGAAAACAGCAAGTCTGAAAGAGGCATCAACGTGCTCCCTATGATGTATACAGGGCTGCTGGTTCACAGCCCCCTGCAAAGCTCCCCAACTCCCCATGTGCTCAGTCCTTTACTGGCTTTACACAAGGGGGAAGCCCTCCTCTTGTCCAGGATGTAGCACATGAAGCAAAGGGGAAGGGGAACTTCCAGAGGGCTGTGAACGAGCAGCCCTGAATGTATCACAGGAAGCCTGAATCCGTCCACAATTTCTGCTACCAAGGGGGCCCGACTTCCTTAGTAACCACTGAAATCCTGCAGCACATAAAGCCTGCTGCTGTAACTTGGATGGGACCTTTTACACAAAACTAAATAAAATTTAGAAAAAATTATATTTTAAAAAATAAAACTAAAGCTGCTGGAAGGGGTCTCCATTGGAAAAGATCAGTGCCACAAGTATTATAACATATCAAAAGTATTTTGTTTTTTTTAGTTACGCTTTAAATATATTGTTCTGCAATGTTGGTTGGTTTGACCAATTGTTAATATTTTTCTGTCTGTTTGTAAAGTTATTTATCTAGAAAACTCAAAGTTTTGGAATTTAAAAAAACGTAACTTGTCACATTTATACATCTTAGACCCAAAATATGATTAGTGAGAAGTGAACCTGCCAAAGTTCAGTTTGGGCAGTTCCGTCCCAAACACACAAGAAAATCTGGGTTTGTGATCAGCACCCCCAAACTATCATCTCAATGGAACTCAATGGGTATAAAGACTCAGAGGAGTGGAGGATCTGTCCACCACATCCTCATCACTGACCAGATAGTAAAAAGAAAATATATATATTGCTACTTACCTCTTTGCTGAGGTACCGGCAGATGGGAGGATCCTCTTCCATGCACTTCCACATTGTGTGAATATGTCATCGTACCCGAGGGAATCCCTTTCAGGATTCCCGCTAGGGATTCCTGTTATGTTTCGGTAGCTGAGGAGAGATTGCAAAAATAGCCAAAAAAGCAATACACCAGAGAGGCTGGAAACTATTGGATTGCAGGACCCTAAACTAACCACAACACTAGAAGTAGCCGTGGAGCGTACCTACGGTGATCCTAGACGCCTCGTCACAGCCGAGAGATAGCTACAATTAAAGGCAGAAAGATGAATACTTTCTGCCCCGTAGCAGAATCCCCAAAGAAATAGGAAGCCCCCAAACATGTAATGGTGGTTAGACCAGAAGAAAATACGAACACAGACAGAAAATAGAATGAGCAAACGCTGGGGCCCAATCTGTCTAGATAGAAAAGTATAGGAAAGAATTCTGACTGCAACCCAAAAAACCCTGACAAAAATACCAACACTTCTGATTAACAAAAAACCTGAGATCACACGATCTCTACCACCTAAATCAGATCTCTGGTGTAACACACAGCAATTCAGCAAATAAAAAGTGTCATAGGAACAGAGCAAAAGTGCAAACACAAACTGAGCACAATTGCAGAGCCAGGCCCCAAAAGGGGACCAGGCTGAAGTCTACTGCTAAGCAGCAAACCAGCAAGAAAATCCAACCAGAGGAAAAAAAACAGCAAATCACTTATCTGTATGAGAGCAGGAATGCAAGCTGAGCTCCAAGCAAGACGTGGAAGAACAATTGATTACCGGCAAGGCTGAAGGGAGTTCAGGTCACTTATATCAGACCATTCAGAGCCAGCTGAGGGCCATTCAGCAATTAGTTCATTACCCTCAGCAACCACCGGAGGGAGCACCAGCTCAGAAGTCGCCTCCAGAGTATTCACAACAGATTCCCTTGGTCAAGAAGACTCTCCACACAGGTCGGAACCTCAGCAAAGGGCAGAGAAGCGATTTTTATTTTCTAATGAGCAAACTTCGAACATTGCCTGTTTGGGGTCGGTGTGGTCAAACCCGAGCAGGCCATGTTTGATACGAACCCTGAACTTTCCAGATCGGGTTTGCTCATCACTAGATACAGTATGATATGTAATGGATGACAAAAAGAAGCCATTAAGTGTAACACCACTAGTACATGACAGTAAAATGATGGTCACTTGTCTTAGATTAGGGGTGTCAAATTCATATTCACCAAGGACCACACCAATTTAATAGTTGTCCCCAAAGGGTCGTTTGTTACTGAAAGACCGGATGCACACAACCGAGTCCCGTCCAGAACATGCATTTCTCTGCGCAGAGCAGTGCATGCCCCTGTATAAGGCATGTCACAGTGGATAAGCTCTTTACCAGGCGCTGTCACATCTTCCCTGGATCTCACTGAAATCATGGAGCGCTATGGCTGCAGCTTCCAGTCATTTGTCCGTGTCGTTGGTACTGAAAGCTGCTGATAAACAGCTGGTTCAATGCAGAATACAACTGGACCCTATTCTTGGCCTAATCTGAGGAATGAGCATCAATAGAAAAAGGGATCCTGAAGTGAGAATACCACTTTTATCTGCTGCTCCATTCTTTGGTATACTGGCAGAGTGTTCTGTGAGGGCTAATCCCAAAACCCCCCTTCTGAAGACCTGATAAAGTGGTTCTGTAGAAGTTGGTTAACCACCACTTTAGTTCAGCAAAGCCAGTATCTTAGTTCTGCAGAGATGGTTGATGGGATTAACCCTGTAGTCAGTCAACAGTCCCCCTGCTTCCATGCATAGCCTGCATTAAAGGGGTTTTTCTCATGCCGAACAGCAAAATAAGGCAGCATGCTTTCAGCAATCATGTTGCGGTAAGCATGCTGCCGATCTTCCCCTACCGGTACTTACCTAGAGGTCTTCTACTCATCTTTGCCTGATCTTCTCCTGGCTGTGTGGGCTGGCGATCGCCATGCTGGATCCAGAGGCCACCATGAGTCCTCTCCTTCTTCCCAGCGTCCTCTTCTTCTGCCTGATCTCATCGCGGCACTGCGCATGCGCAGCAGTGTGTTGGTGACAGGAGAGGCATCCTGCCCCCTGGATTGACTGATGAATGGGGCAGGAGTGACTTCATGTCAGTGAGCGGCCAGGAGACATTCGGCCTCACTGCCGCGGCAATCATCATGCCTCATGGATCAGTGGTCCAGGCAAGATGAAAAGACAGCCGGAAGCAGAAGACGTCACGGGGAACCGCTAGACTGCACTCCGTGACCCAAGGAGCTGCAGCTGCGATAGGTAAGTATGTCAGTTTTTTTGTGTTCTAGGGTGATAATACTCCTTTAAGGCCAGCCAGAAGAGACACTAGGTGGGCTGCTGAAAAGGCAGCCACAGGAATCCCCAGCAATTGGGGTCCTGTATATTTTACCCCAGGTATGTTCAGCCCTAGATGTTTTGTTCCCTGCATGTTGACCCCAAAAGCTGAGGGTGAAACATCTGGGGTCAAAATGCTAGGGGTGAAACATCAGATGGCGACACATCCAGGGACAAAATGCTGTAGGTGAAACATCCGGGGGCGAAACATCCGGGGGGGCAAAACATCAGGGACGAAATGCTGTGGGCGAAATGTGAGGGGGCGAATCTTCCTGGGGGCGAAATGGTAGGGGCGAAATGTGTGGGGGCGAAATGTACCTGGGGCGAACTGCTGGGGGCGAAACTTCCTATAACCATTTCACTCAGTCTCACCTCTCACTCCTACATAGCGTTCTATAGGAAAAAAAAGTGTAATTTGAATCCTCACTGCAGATTTGAGAAGTTTTTCAGAGTGCATGATGAGATCTTGACACAGAAAGTAGAGAAAGGGTATTTTTCTCCAGTAAGATATATTGCAAAATTTCTGATCTTTACAGGTACTGTTGATTTATAACATAAAGAAAACTACAGTCATGGCCAAAAGTTTAGAACCCTTGAAATTTTTCCAGAAAATGAAGTATTTCTCACAGAAAATGATTGCAATTACACATGTTTTGTCATACCCATGTTCCTTTGTGTGTTATGAAACAAAACAAAACAAAAACAAAAACAAGAAAAAGAGCAAATTGGACATAATCTCACACAAAATTCCCAAAATGGGCTGGACACAATTGTTGGCACCTTTCCAAAATTGTGGGTAAACAACTTTGTTTCAAGCATGTGATACTCGTTCAAAATCACCTGTGGCAAGTAACAGGTGTGGGCAATATGAAAATAATTAACAATTTGCCTAAGGAAGGCAACAAAATCCTTTAACTAAAGACCTAAAAACTAACTTTTAACATTAACTATTAAGGGAAACAATACCATTAAAAATCGCTCACAGCCAGTTTCATTTGGTGGACACTATCATACTAACAATTAAGTAACCTTCCATCCTGTATCTAGCGCTGAGCAGTCCTACCTATATACTTTTATCATTTCATTTAGGCATGTGGATCCAGGTGCGGCCGCTACTTGTATGCCACATCTATTCCCCAAAATAATTCACTGACATGTGCTTTTAAAAGCTGCCCTAAGCCTCCCCAACATGTTTCACCAGTACCAATGGCATCATTAGGGGATTGAGGCTATAATGAGACAAAGATTTGTTGCCTTCCTTAGGCAAATTGTTAATTATATTCGTTGCCCCACGCTTACCTTTGACAGCAGATTGTGTGTTTAGGAAATATGAAAATCACACCTGAAATCAGATAAAAAGGGGAGAAGTTGACCAAATCTTTGCCAACACTTCATTTTTTGGTACAATTACAAGGGTGCCAACACTTCAGCCATGACTGTATTTTAGATTTTGCTTTCATCTTTTCTGTTCCTTATATTAGAATATAGTTGGAAAGTGTTACTCTTGATCTTCTTGATTTCCTCCTATGCCATATTTTTTTTCAAATGCGTAGCTAACCAGAAACTAATCAGATAAATTAAGTGTGTCTCCCAAAAAACATTTGAGGTTCTGAGTTCACTGTCTTCAAGTATCAGTACTTTTATATGGTTTCCTTAATGCTACATCAAAACTAATCTGGAATTCCTGTATGTTTATCCAGCCCAAAAGTACTTTAAATGCATTTCAAATTGTATGACACCCACTTCTGTTCTTATTATACCTTCTGATCAGGCATCTCTACTGCATTACACAGATTGCTTGGGACCCAACTCTGACTACAAAGGAAGGCAAGTAAATCTATGTGCTGTGCTATAATACTATACTCACAGGATATTGCAAGTGAATGCATATTGTTGATTAAGAGCAGGGAGAGTAGATACAGAAATAAGGGAATTGGTGCTCAACAATGGGTGCTCTTTCTCAATTTATCTTTTTACATTTTTTGTCCATCCAGTCTCTCTCCAAAGATAATGTTCTGTGGTCAAATCTCCACGATTATATCATATCTATTTGCCTCAGAAAGATCCAAAACTATTCACAGTGACTAATAATATTCAATAATACAGAACATCTCAAAGGGAATATCTGGAGTTCTGTTTAAGAAACATTTGTGTTTTGGGGGGTGCTTAAGTTTTGAATTAAAGGGTGTATCTAGGACTTTACAAAAAACAAAAAGTGTATCTAAGCACTAACAGGCAGGTGATTGCAACTTACCTGCCTGTTGTGCATGGCGCCATCTTTCAGCAGCACAGAGCCGTCATAGAGCACTTCTGCCGGGGATTCAGCTGCTTCTGCTGACAAGACGGAGCGGGACTAAGTTCTGAAGTCATTCTGACTGACAGCCAGCTCCCCTAGTTAGGCAGCGGGCATCCGGCTCGAAATCAGAATGACCTTGGAAATTCTACCCCGTCTACAGAGCGGACCGGAAAAGAAGCCTCCACTCTGTAGACATGAATTCAGCAGAGGCTTCTGAATCCCAGGCAGGAGTGGTCACTGTGCCGAGGAAGAATGGCGCCATGCACAAAAGGCAGGTAAGTTGCAATTACCTGCCTGTTAGTGCTTAGATAAATTTTTTGTTTTTTGTAAAGTCCTGGATATCCCCTTTAATTGAACATAGACAGGTAAGAAAATATGCAATTTGTACTTTGTATAATTTAAAGGGAATCTGTCACCCTAAATTGGCAGGATATTTAAATGATGGCAGTCAGGTCAGATGGGCGGTGTTTTGGGTACTTGCCTTAACATGTTGTTCGCGGCTGTCTCCATTATTTCTGGGAATTGTAGTCGTTGCCCTCCATATAACGCGCCTGCGCATTGCAATCTTGAATTGCACACGCGCAGTATGCTTTGCACGCAGATTGCAATGCACAAGCGCGTTATATGGAGGGCAACGACTACAATTCCCAGAAATAATGGAGACAGCGGCGAACAACATGTTAAGGCAAGTACCCAAAACACCGCCCATCTGACCTGACTGCCATCATTTAAATATCCCTCCAATTTAGGGTGACAGATTCCCTTTAAATGTATTTTTTACATTTTATGTGAAGCTACATGAATATAGGTCTTTTCAATATTTTGCAATAGACTTTAAAGTAATATCTGGCTGCATTGCCTCTTCAGCCGGATGTCGTGATAAAGACTAATATTTTAAAAAATTCATGCTGCCAGAGGCTACGTTCACACGCAGCATCTACACTGTGGCAGACACAGAACAGCTCTGTAGCCAGTGGCGTACTGCTAGAGGCGTCAGACTGTATGGCTACGGCCTTTGAATTAAAGGAGCATGGGCTCACACACAGGCTCACACTTTCAACAGTAGGGTGACTTAATTGCTCCCACTGCACTGATTCACAGAGAGAATTATGGAACACTGTTGTGTGGTTGGCTTCAACTGTATCTACATCAATGTAACAACAGGGATCCGTCAACTCCCTTTTGCATAATTCACTCTGTGTGTGTCACGAGGGTGTCATGCAACCCTGGAAGACATGGAGTTAGATGGTCACATCGGGTAATGAATCGAAGGTCTTATTTAGAGATGTGGTGATTTGTGTCCCATATTAAATGGATTTCGTTTCCTCTGGTGCTGAAGAGGTTAATGGCCCTTTCTATGCTGTTTACCTTACATTTCTGTCCCATGCCTCATGGTGTTTGGGAGGGGACAGATCGGGGTTAAACAAGAGCTTAGTAAGATCAGAGAATCAGGCCTCGCTACCTTCAAGGGTACCCACGGGACAGTGAACGATAGAGTCTCACTTCCAGGAACAGTTTGAGGCCCCCCTTCCTTACCGAAGACCGTCACAGCGTGACATTTTCACCAGCTCCATATTTTGTATCTTGATATGGATCCCGTTGCAGTACTTGCCAAACAATTGCAGGGTCTGACGCTTTTCCTGTCAGACCTGCAATCTAGGGACTCACAGCAGTAGACTGTTAGTCTGGTGGGCAGTCAGGCTGAACCGGAACCTAAGGTGGCCCTCCCTGATAGGCTTTTTGGGGACAGGATACATTTTTTCTGTGAAGCCTGCAAGCTTTATTTTAAGGCTTCATCCTCGTTCATCAGGGAGTGAGGTGCAACGGGTTGGGATTGTTATTTCTCTCCTTCAAGGAGATCGTTAATCCTGGGCCTTTTCACTTCTGTCAGACTCATTGTCTCTACGGTCAGTTGATGTTTTTTTTGATACTCTAGGCCTCGTGTATGATGATCCGAACTGTCTCTTCATTGCTGAATCTAAGCTATGTAAGTGTTATACTATTGTAGGAACTCGAGGATTCTGATAGCGTGGGGCAATGAACAATCAGAGATGGGTTTCTTTGAATGCAAATAGTGTATTTGTGAAACAGCAAAACACCCAAAAACAATATACAAACAACCCATAGTGACATGCAATGAAACGAGTCCATATATATACAAGTCCAGTTATATGAATCCAGATATATAATTCCTGAACCTCTATAGCAAGGGTGGTAAAGTTCTTACGACGGAGTCCTCACACAAATGTGACCATAAGGTAAGTCTGATGCACAGGTAACGTGGTTGGATTCACACACTGCTGGTGTATGAAGAGTCAGATCCAGGTATGCAGTAGACACAGGGAGGTCCAGGAACAAGTTAATCTCAGTTGTGGCATAATTCAGTGAAGTCCAACAACAAGTTCATATGTAAGTAATATTCCAGTAAAAGTTCCAACAGCTCTCACCGGAGGGAGTGAACGAAGGGTTAAACAGCAACACACAGTTCAGAAACAGTTCTTACCAGATGGAGTGAACCAAGGGTTAAATTCCAAAGTCAACAGGTTAGTGATAACACAGTAAGTGCAGCTTACATATGCAGAGAATGTCCAGAGCCATGGGTAGAAGCTGCTGTAGCTGAGAAACACCTGAAGATAACCTGGTTATGCACTCTCCCAGTAAATACACAAAAGACCTGGGAGGAACAAAGCAGCTGGGTTGCAGGGAAACGGAAGCAGAATACTCCAGCAAGGAAGCCAGCACCTGAGTCGGGTTTTAAACAAACGAACAGGAAGTAGGGCACACAAAACAGCAAACTCCATTTTAACAAAGGGCAAAATCATTGACAAAGTTACCTAGAAAACCCGGAATACTGACATTACTTCCCCCCCTAAAGACGGCCTCCGGACGGTCCTGGACCAGGCCTGTCCGGGTATCTCCGATGAAACTGAGCAATCTTCAGGGTGCATTGATGTTACTTACTGGTTCCCAAGAATCATTTTCAGGAGAGTAACCTTGCCATGTAACTAGATACTGAAGCTGGTTTCTATGAAGTCTCGAATTAACAATATCCTGTACCACGAATTGTTCTTCGCCATCAACCAACACTGGTGGAGGGGGAGATACGATACGTCCCTGAAACGTGTTAGGAGAGACTGGTTTTAATAAGGAAACATGAAATACTGGGTGTACCTTTAAAGTCCGTGGTATCTTCAACCGACAGGCAACAGAGCTCACAATCCCAGTGATCTTGAATGAACCGATGAATTTCTGTCCCAGTTTCTGCGAAGGAACACCCAATTTTAGATTCTTGGTGGACAACCAAACCAAGTCTCCTACCTTATACATAGGTGCTGGTTTCCGGAATCTATCGGCCGACTTCTTGTAACGCTCCTGTGCTATGGTCAGGGAGTCCTTCAAAACTTCAAGATTACGTTGCAACGCCGTCACTCTGTCTTCAACCGCTGGTACCGAAATAGCAACCGGAGACCTAGGCAAAATACTTGGATGATAACCCAGATTGGCAAAAAAAGGCGTTACCTTCGTGGAACTGCTTTGGGAGTTGTTGTACGAAAATTCCGCTAAAGGAAGTAGCTTCAGCCAATCGTCCTGCAAATGACTGACGTAACAGCGTAGATATTGCTCCAAGGTTTGATTTGTCCGTTCGGTCTGCCCGTTGGTCTGAGGATGGTACGCAGAAGACAAGCAAACATTAATGTGGAGCGCAGAACAAAATCCTTTCCAAAATCTAGAGGTAAATTGTATTCCCCGGTCAGAAATTATCTCATCTGGTACCCCATGCAGCCGGAAAATGTTCTGGATAACTAGATCTACTGTCTCTGTAGCTGAGGGAAGACCAGCACACGGAATGAAATGAGCAGCTTTCGTTAAACGATCTACTACCACCAAAATAGTATTTTTACCGCCAGAGGTGGGTAACTCCACAATAAAGTCCATCGAAATAGACCCCCAAGGGCGAGACGGTACAGGTAGCGGTTTAAGAAGACCAGTAGGTGAAATGCGAGGAACTTGTACCGGGCACAAACTTCACAAGAGCGGACATAGTCATTCACATCCTTCAAGCAGGTAGGCCACCAAAAAAAACGAGTTAACAATTCCTGCGTCTTCTGTACCCCCCTATGACCAGCCAATATAGAGTCGTGGACCAATTGTAGAACTCGAAGTCTTACAGCCTCTGGGACATAAATACATCGATCTCTAAGCCACACACCATTCCGAAGGAGAAGAGTCACGTTGTCAGGTGGAGCCGCAAGAAATACGTCACCGTCATAGGCCAGCTTGATCTCCTGCCACAAGTCCCGGTTCCGGAGCACTCCAACGAAATTGGCCTCAGACAAGATGGTCTTACACGGGGTCCCAGGCACGGAATCCACCATATGGATTCGGGATAATGCGTCAGCTTTCCCATTACGTGAACCTGGGCGGTACGAAATAATAAAATTAAACTGGTTCAAGAACAAACTCCACCTAGCTTGTCGAGGAGAAAGACACCTGGCAGACTTAAGGAATTCCAAATTACGATGATCCGTGAGTACTACTACCTGCTGAGTTGCCCCCTGCAAATGGTGTCTCCATTCCTTAAAGGCAGAAATAATTGCAAAAAGTTCCTTATCTGCCACATCATAGTTCAGTTCTGCAGAAGATAACCTACGAGAGAAGAAGGCACACGGGTGTAGCAAACCTTTGTCTCCGGTACGTTGTGAGAAGATAGCTCCCAATGCACAGTCAGACGCGTCCACCTCCACGATAAAAGGCAGTGCAGGATCCGGATGCATCAATATTGGAGCCGTGGTAAAACAACCCTTCAGGCGATCAAAGGCTTCCTGAGCTTGCGAAGACCATACAAACTTCTTTCCCTTCTTGGTGAGGAGAGTGATGGGACGGACAATTTCTGAAAAGTTTCGGATAAAACGTCTATAAAAGTTAGCAAAGCCAATGAATCGTTGTACCTCCTTAATGTTTCCTGGTACCGGCCAGTCCAAGATTGCCTGGATCTTGCTGGACTCCATATTCAATCCCTGAGGCGAAATAATATAGCCTAAAAATTGAATTTCAGAACAATGAAACTCACACTTTTCGAGTTTGATGTACAAATGATTATCTCTCAAACGTCTAAGTACGGTTTTGACATGTTCCTGATGTTCCTGTAAGGAGTCAGAAAAGATTAAAATGTCATCGAGGTAAATTACCACATATTGGTCCAATAAATCCCTGAAAATATCGTTGGCTAAATGTTGAAAAGCAGCAGGAGCGTTACAGAGTCCGAATGGCATCACTAAATATTCAAAATGTCCATACCGGCATCTAAAAGCTGTCTTCCATTCGTCTCTGGGATGTATACGGAGTAAATTATATGCCCCGCGAAGATCTAATTTGGTAAATGCTTTGGCCTGGCGAACTCTTTCCAACAATTCCGGAATTAGGGGCAACGGGTACCTGTTACGAATGGTTACCTTATTTAACTCCCGGTAGTCAATGCAGGGTCTTAGAGTACCATCCTTCTTCTTTACAAAGAATATAGGAGCTCCCGCTGGTGAAGAAGATGGTCGGATAAACCCCTTGGCTAAATTCTCATCTATATATTCTCGTAATGATTTTAATTCCAGAGCCGCCAACGGGTAAACATGGCCGAAAGGAATCGCTGCTCCAGGAAGCAATTCTATGGGGCAGTCATACGGTCTATGTGGGGGAAGTTGATCTGCCTTCCTTTTATCACAAATGTCTGAGAATTCCTGATAAATCAGAGGGAGAGTAGGTACCTGTATCACCTCTTCCAAGTTCTGGGTAACTGGAGCCGCTACAGTTGGACTGATGGTAGAACTGCACTTCGGGAGAAAGGATATCTCCTTGGTTTCCCAATTGATGTTTGGATTTTGTGACCGTAACCAGGGAATTCCTAAAATTACAGGAAAATGAGGAGAAGATATTAACATGAATGAAAGTGTTTCTTGATGGTCTGGTTCCATCTTACACTCCAGAGGCACTGTCTCCCGGTCTACTGGTCCAGAAACTAATGGGAACCATCCACCATTTCCATACTGATTGGTGAAGCTCTTAGTTGTGTCTTTATACCATGTTCCTTGGCAGAAGAAGAATCCATGAAATTCCCACCTGCTCCAGAGTCTATCATGGCAGAACTTGATATCCACTGTTCCTCCCACTGAATCTGAATAGGAAGAGAACAATGTGAATATTTCTCCCCTTGATCTTTAGGGGAAGTCGGCATCAGTATTGGGGGGAAAACCGCATCTAGATGTAGACTGGTCTCCGAAACTTCAGACTCAGCGTCTGTGTTATCATAATCCCCTACTACCGCCAACACCTTGTTGAGTCGCCTGGGACATTTAGGACAATTGATGAGGAAGTGGTCCGATTGACCACAATAGAAACATAAGCGCTCACAGAGACGGTATCCGCGGTGTTCATTACTCTCACGTCTCTGCAGTGAGTCCACCTGCATAGGCACCTCCTCGGCCTCTCGCGGGTTTTTGCCTGTGGTTTCCCTGGACGGAAGAGAGAAATTAGTAATGCGATTTACAGCGGCCCATTTTTCTTGTCTGCGTTCAGTTAAACGGATATCAATACGTACACAGTGCTGTATAAACAATTCAAACTCCTGTGGAGACTCTGAATGAGCTAGCTCATCCTTGATTGCATTGGACAAACCCTTTCTAAAGATTGGTAATAAAGCATTGTTATCCCACTGGGTGTCCACCACTAACCTTTTAAATTCAGTAACATATTCTATCACTGAACGTTTCCCCTGGCGTAAGGAAAGCAAGGCAGATTCAGCGGTAGCACGGCGGTTGGGATAGTCGAACATTTGAGCCATGGCTGCCAGAAAATTATCCAAATTATTTCTACGGGTATCGTGACTTTCAACCATAGGATTTGCCCAAGCCAGTGCCTGTGATGTCAACAACATAATAATACATAGAACCTTAGATCTATCAGACCGGTAATAGGAGGCATGTACATCAAAAAATAATATACATTGATTAACAAACCTACGGAATTGACTTCGGTCACCATTAAACCGGAATGGAGTCAATTTGGGCATACTGGTGGATGATGTAGGCTCAGTAGGTAAGGCCTCCAGGACTTCTAACCTAGTACGTAGATCTTGGAGAGCCTGACCAAACCCCTGTGCATTGTGGTTAACCCGAGACTCCAAGTCTCTAATCTGATTGTGTGCAGCCGCCACCTCCTGCTGCAAGGAGTTAACTATGGTGAACAGTTTGTCTGCCCGTGTCTCCGTCATTGCCCCAGCAGAATCCCCTTTTTAGGCTGGAGTATCCTGTTATACTATTGTAGGAACTCGAGGATTCTGATAGCGTGGGGCAATGAACAATCAGAGATGGGTTTCTTTGAATGCAAATAGTGTATTTGTGAAACAGCAAAACACCCAAAAACAATATACAAACAACCCGTAGTGACATGCAATGAAACGAGTCCATATATATACAAGTCCAGTTATATGAATCCAAATATATAAGTCCTTGAACCTCTATAGCAAGGGCGGTAAAGTTCTTACGACGGAGTCCTCACACAAATGTGACCATAAGGTAAGTCTGATGCACAGGTAACGTGGTTGGATTCACACACTGCTGGTGCATGAAGAGTCAGATCCAGGTATGCAGTAGACACAGGGAGGTCCAGGAACAAGTTAATCTCAGTTGTGGCATAATTCAGTGAAGTCCAACAACAAGTTCATATGTAAGTAATATTCCAGTAACAGTTCCAACAGCTCTCACCGGAGGGAGTGAACGAAGGGTTAAACAGCAACACACAGTTCAGAAACAGTTCTTACCAAATGGAGTGAACCAAGGGTTAAATTCCAAAGTCAACAGTAACAGTAAGTGCAGCTAAGGCCTCTTTCACACATCCGGCGGGCGCCTAAACGGCGCCCCCGGCATTTTGCCGCAGCGCCGCATGTGAAAAGCTTTCACACTTCCGGCGCCCAAAATGCGGTTTTTTGCCGGATGGTTTCTGATGCTTGGAGAGATAAGAAACCATCCGGCAAAAAAAAAAAACCGTTACATGCAGCGTTTTTTCCGGACGCCGCAATGTACATTTGCGCCGCATCCGGACAAAACCGCATGCAACGCATTGACATGCGGCGCCATGCGGCGCTAATGCATGTCAATGCGAAAAAAGCCGCATGCGGCGCATCAGATTTTCAGATGCGGCGCTGCGGGAAAATGCCGGGGGCGCCGCAAGGGGAAAAACGGATGTGTGAAACTAGCCTTACATATGCAGAGAATTTCCAGAGCCATGGGTAGAAGCTGCTGTAGCTGAGAAACACCTGAAGATAACCTGGTTATGCACTCTCCCGGTAAATACACAAAAGATCTGGGAGGAAAAAAGCAGCTGGGTTGCAGGGAAACGGAAGCAGAATACTCCAGCAAGGAAGCCAGCACCTGAGCCGGGTTTTAACCCCTTCCCGACCTGTGACACAGCGTATGCGTCATGAAAGTCGGTGCCAATCCGACCTATGACGCATACCCTGTGTCATGAAAGGGTCACTCAAAGGTCACCCGACCCGCAGGCACAGGACCCTTTGTGCTTCACCACAGGGGGGTTGGCTTAACCCCCCCGTGGTCACGATCACTCTGATTGGTTGTTAAAAGTGAAACAGCCAATCAGAGCAATCTGTAATATTTCACCAATTTAATTGGTGAAATATTACAATCCAGCCATGGCCGATGCTGCAATAGCATCTGCCATGGCTGGACACCGAGCCCTGACCCCCCCACACGTAGTCACGGCAGCGATCGGCCGCCGCCACGGAAAGATGGCGGTGATCGGTCACCGCCGTCACTATCTGCTCCCCTCCTCCTTTGCTCCGCTGCCCCCACCTTCCGATCCCCCCCCCAACCTTCCGACCCCCCTACTCACCTCTCCCGGTCCACCGATGTCCCTGGATCGGTCCCGTCGTCCGCCCGGGCCTCTTCATGGGCGCCGCCATCTTGGAAAATGGCGGGCGCATGCGCAGTGCGCCCCTCAGTGTCCAAAAATTTATTTTGATCACTGTGATAAACTGTCACAGTGATCAAAATAAAAAAAAGTAAATGAACCCCCCCTTTATCATAGGTAGGGACAAATAAAAAAATAAAGATTTTTTTTTTTTTTTTTCCTATTAGGCCCTGTGCACACGTTGCGTATTTTGCTGCAGATCCACAGCAGATCCAGAAACCATGTACAGTACAATGCAAATAAATGGTAAAAAAAAACGCTGTGCACATGCTGCAGATTTTTCAGCGCGGATTTGCTGCGGTTTTAAATCCGCAGCATGTCAATTCTTTGTGCGGATTCCGCAGCAGTTTTACACCTATTCCATTATAGGTGTAAAACCGCAGGGAAAAACCGCGCTAAATACGCAGGTAAAACGCAGGTCATTTTACCTGCGGATTTTAGAAAAATCTGCAACGTGTGCACGGGGCGTTAGGGTTAGGCTGGGTTCATATTGCATTATGGCAGTCCGTTAGATGGACTGCGTTTCACCGCGGTTTGACGCGGTGTAACGCAGTCCGTTAACGCTGCCATTCACCCCATTTGTTTCGCATCGCAACGCATGCTGTTAAGCGGCATGCGTTCGCGACGTGCCGTCATTCAGTGACGGAGTCTCGGACACGGGCTGCAGCGTCTGGGTTCAGTCACCGCTAGCACAGACGAATCATCTGCTGATTCATCTGCGCTAGCGGGTATAGCATAACGCGATCGCGTTATGCTATACCGTTACCAGCCCGTCAACGCTACGTGTTGAACGGGCTGGTAAAACACAATATGAACCGAGCCTTAGGGTTAGGGTTAGAACTAGGGTTAGGGTTAGCATTAGGGTTAGAATTAGGGTTAGGGTTAGAATTAGGGTTATGGTTAGAATTTGGGTTAGGGTTGGAATTTGGGTTAGGGTTGGAATTTGGGTTAGGGTTGGAATTTGGGTTAGGGTTGGGATTAGGGTTAGGTTTGTGGTTAGGGTTAGAGTTAGGATAAGTGTTAGGGGTGTTTTGGGTTTAGGGTTGGGATTAGGTTTAGGCTTGTGGTTAGGTATATGGTTAGAGTTGGGATTAGGGTTAGGGGTGTGTTGGGGTTAGGGTTATGGTTAAGGTTTGTATTATGATTAGGAGTGTGTTGGGGTTAGGGTTGGGGTTAGGGGTGTGTTGGGGTTAGGGTTGGAGTTAGAATTGAGGGGTTTCCACTATTTAGGCACATCAGGGGGTCTCCATAAGCGAAATGGTGCCACCATTGATTCCTGCAAATTGTGCGTTCAAAAAGTCAAACAGTACTCCCTTTATTCCAAGCCCCGACGTATGCCCAAACAGTGGTTTACCCCCACATATGGGGTATCAGCAAGCTCAGGACAAATTGGACAACAACTTTTTGGGTCTAATTTCTCCTGTTACCCTTGGGAAAATAAAAAAATTGGGGACTAAAGATCATGTTTGTGGAAAAAATATGATTTTTTTATTTTCATGCCCGGGCGTTATAAACTTCTGTGTATCCCTTGGGGGTTCAAAGTGCTCACCACACATCTAGATAAGTTCTTTGCTTGGTCTAGTTTCCAAAATGGGGTCACTTGTGGGGAGTTTCTACTGTTTAGGCACATCAGGGGCTCTGCAAACGTAACATGACGCCCGCAGACCATTCCATCAAAGTCGGCATTTCAAAACGTTACTACTTCCCTTCCGAGCCCCAATGTGTGCCCGAACAGTGGTTCCCCCCCACATATGGGGTACTACCGTACTCAGGACAAACTGGACAACAACTTTTGGGGTCCAATTTCTCCTGTAACCATTGTGAAAATAAAAAATAGTGGGCCAAAATATCATTTTTTGAGAAAAAAAAAATGATTTTTTATTTTCACGGCTCTGCGTTATAAACTTCTGTGAAGCACCTGGGGGTTCAAAGTGCTCACTATGCATCTAGATAAGTTCCTTGGGGGGTCTAGTTTCCAAAATGGGGTCACTTGTGGGGGAGCTCCAATGTTTAGGCATACAGGTACTCTCCAAATGCGACATGGCAACCGCTAAATATGCCAGCATATTTTCCATTCAAGAAGTCAAATGGCGCTCCTTCCCTTCTGAACCCTGCCGTGCGCCCAAACAGTGGTTTATGACCACATATGAGGTATCTGTGTACTGAGGAGACATTGCCCAACAAATTTTAGGATCCAATTTATACTGTTGCCCATGTGAAAATGAAAAAACTGAGGCTAAAAGAAAATTTTTGTGAAAAAAAGTACTTTCTTTTATTTACGGATCAATTTGTGGAGCACCTGGGGGTTCAAAGTGCTCACTATGCATCTAGATAAGATCCTTAGGGGGTCTAGTTTCCAAAATGGGGTCACTTGTGGGGGAGCTCCAATGTTTAGGCACACTGGGACTCTCCAAATGCGACACGGCAACCGTTAAATATTCTAGCATATTTTCCATTCAAAAAGTCAAATGGCGCTCCTTCCTGTCTGAGCCCTGCCGTGCGCCCAAACAGTGGTTTATGACCAGATATGAGGTATCTGTGTACTCAGGAGAAATTGCCCAACAAATTTTAGGATCCAATTTGTACTGTTGCCCATGTGAAAATGAAACAACTGAGGCTAAAAGATAATTTTTGTGAAAAAAAAGTACTTTCTTTTTTTACGGATCAATTTGTGAAGCACCTGGGGGTTCAAAGTGCTCACTATGCATCTAGATAAGATCCTTAGGGGTCTAGTTTCCAAAATGGGGTCACTTGTGGGGAGCTCCAATGTTTAGGCACACAGGGACTCTCCAAATGCGACACGGCAACCGCTAAATATTCTAGCATATTTTCCATTCAAAAAGTCAAATGGCGCTCCTTCCCTTCTGAGCCCTGCTGTGCGCCCATACAGTGGTTTATGACCACATATGAGGTATCTGTTTACTCAGGAGAAATTTCCCAACAAATTTTAGGATCTATTTTATCCTGTTGCCCATGTAAAAATGAAAAAATTGATGCTAAAAGAAAATTTTTGTTGGAAAAATTAAAATGTCCATTTTTTCCTTCCACGTTGCTTTAGTTCCTGTGAAGCACCTGAAGGGTTAATAATCTTCTTGAATGTAGTTTTGAGTAGCTTGAGGGGTGCAGTTTTTATAATGGTGTCACTTTTGAGCATTTTCTGCCATATAGACCCCTCAAAGTGACTTCAAATGTGAGGTGGTCCCTAAAAAAAATGGTTTTGTAAATTTTGCTGTAAAAATGAGAAATCGCTGGTCAACTTTTAACCCTTATAACTTCCTAACAAAAAAAAATGTTGTTCCCAAAATTGTGCTGATGTAAAGTAGACATGTGGGAAATGTTATTTATTAACTATTTTGTGTCACATAACTCTCTGGTTTAACAGAATAAAAATTCAAAATTTGAAAATTACGAATTTTCGCCAAATTTCCATTTTTTTCACAAATAAACGCAAAAATTATCGACCTAAATTTACCACTAACATGAAGCCCAATATGTCATGAAAAAACAATCTCAGAATCGCCAGGATCCGTTGAAGCGTTCCTGAGTTATTACCTCATAAATGGTCACTGGTCAGAATTGCAAAAAATGGCAAGGTCTTTAAGGTCAAAATAGGCTGGGTCATGAAGGGGTTAAACAAACGAACAGGAAGTAGGGCACACAAAACAGTAAACTCCATTTTAACAAAGGGCAAAATCATTGACAAAGTTACCTAGAAAACCCGGAATACTGACAGTAAGCTCCAGCAGGGAGACCAGACGGCAGAGGAATTCTGCTCAGAGTTCCGTAGATGGGTCACTGACACCCAGTGGAATGATCCTGCTCTTAGGAGTACGTTTTGTCAGGGCCTGTCTGAAAGATTAAAAGACACACTAGCACTTTACGAAACTCCTGAGTCGTTGGGGGCCACCATAGCTCTTGGCCATACTCATAGCTAGACGCCTCAGGGATAGACCTGTTGTGACTCCGCCCCCCCATAGTACTCACTAAAACCGAGGTTCTCCCTGTGTGCTCTGAAGAGCCGATGCAATTAGGATGGGCCCTTGTTATGAGTCTTTTGTGGTTCGCCGCAAAATGGGTTTGTGTTTTTTCTGTGGTCAAAAGGGGCATTTCATTTGGGTCTGTCCTTCTTTACCAAAGCACAAAAAGCCATCTGAAAACTCTTTATCCCAGGTTGTGTGGAGGATAACAATCTTGGTGCATATATCTCCTCTGCATGTGTATCTCAGTTTTTCTTACCCACAGAAGTGTCTATTAGTATGAAAACTGAGAAAATATCCATCTTCTTGGATAGTGGGGCGGGAGCCAATATGGTTGATCCTTGGTTCACATGGGACCTTGTTCTTCTCTGTAGTTCTCTGCTGAAGCCCATCCCCATATTTGCAATTGACGCTGCACCTCTTTTTCAGGAAATTTTGCGCAAGCAGTGCATAATGTGAACCTGCGCATAGGGACTCTTCACATGGAGCTCCTTTCTTGTTATATATTGGAAGGTCTCCCTACTGCTATTGTGTTAGATCTTCACTAAATAACTGTGCATAATCTGGTTATTGACTGGCAGTCCAGAGAAATAGTCAAATGGAGAGATTTCTGCAAAAATAATTGCCTAGGTACCATCATTTCTACTGTTTCCACTAAAACCATACCATCTTTTCTGTCTGATTTTGTGGATGTGTTCTCAGAAAAGTGGTGTCAGGAACTGCCTCACCACCATGTGCATTATTGCCTGTATACTTGCTTCCTGGAATGATATTTCCCAAAACCAGATTACACAATCTGTCTGGCCCTGAAAGGCAGGCCATGAAGGATTACATCTGAGAGTCTTGCTAAAGGACATATTAGACACTCCTCTTTGCCCATAGCAGCGGGGTTCTTCTTTGTTAAAAAGAAAGCTGGGGGTCTGCGTCCCTGTTTAGATTTTCGTCAGTTAAATCAGATTACTGTCCGGGACTCTTATCCTCTCCCACTCATTCCCAACTTATTTAATCAGATTGTAGGGGCAAAAATAGTTCTCTAAGCTGGACAGAAGAGGAGCCTATAATTTGATTATGATCAAGGAGGGGGATGAGTGCAAGATCGCCTTTAACACTCCTGAAGGGCATTATGAAAACCTTGTCATGCCCATTGGTTTGACTAATGCCCCGGCAGTTTTCCAATATTTTGTTAAGAGGTTCAGTTTCTGGATTTCCTAATGTCTGCGGCAGGTTTCAGGATGAACCCTGATAAGGTCCATGCAGTTCTGGAATGGGATCTGCCAGAAAATCTGATAGCGTTTCAACACTTTTTGGTGACTGCTAACTACTATCATAAGTTTATCAAAAACTTCTTGTCGATTGTCAAATCCCTCACTGACATGACAAAGAAAGGTACGGACTTCTCTAGGTGGTCCGACTTTCCCCCAGGCATTCTCTTCTTTGAAGAAATAATTTTCCACTGTCCCTGTACTCATTCAACCCAATGTTTCCCAACCATTTATTATTGAGGTTGATGCATCTGAGGTGGGGTTCGGGGCTGTGTTGTCTCAACGCCAACGGTCATCCCCTGGCAAGTGGCATCCATGTGCCTTCTTCTCTAAAAAATTATCGACGGCTAAATGGAACTATGATGTAGGCAATAGAGAACTTTGCCTATCAAGTTGGCTTTTGAGGAGTGGCGTCACTTTTTGGTGGTGGCATTCCACCCTGTCACTGTCATTACTGATCATAAAAATCTGTTGTACCTCAAATCCACTAAATGTGTTAATTCTAGACAAGCTAGATGGTCTTTGTTTTTTACCAGGTTTAATTTTATTGTCACTTACCACCCTGGGATTAAGAACATCAAAGCTGATGCTTTATCTCGAAGTTTCACTGGGAGTGGTTGTTTGGATGACCTTGCCCCTATTTTACAGGGGCAGAGTCCCTGTAAGGGGTGGTCATTTCTGCCGTGTGTTCTGAGCTGGAGGGAGAGCTATTGAAGGCTAAGGGGGACGCCCCTGCTTATCCTTCAGGGAAATTATTTGTACAATTGCATCTGCATCTCAAAGGGGCATATAGTTTATAGTTTTTATAGCTCGGCTCTCGCGGATCATCCAGGTAGTAAAGCAACCTTGGACCTCCTTTCTCATCGTTTTTAGTGGCCAAGGTTGCATCAGGATGTAGTCGACTTTGTGCCTTTCTATAATGCCTGTCTTCATCACTGTCATCTCTATGGCAAGGGGTTCAGAACAACTGAAAGATCATACAGGACAGATACAAACACAAGGCTCATAAGAAACGGTTGTCAGGTCCAGACCATGGTGTGAATGACTTAGTATGGCTCTTTATCAGAAATATTAAACTGAAAATTCTGAAGGGGAAGAAGCTAACGCGAAATGCACGTTAAGCGGTTTCTTCACGTGGTCAACCAGTATTAAAAAGGTGGTAAATATTGTGGTAAATATTATGTCTGCCCAGTGACTTATATGTTAGATGTGGCATTTGCCTTGCAGTAGTGGAGCATCATTATATGCATTTTGCACTTTATATAACATTTTGGTTTATGATGCCCCTTACAATTAACTTGTTTGACAATGTGGTATATTAACTTGATTTAAAGAATAGCGGTGGTGCCTGGCATCTTCCACATCACACATATAGATATATGTTGTGAATGGGTTTGAGATGAGTTCTGAGCAGAGGCTCCCTCTGGTGGTTACAAGCGGTGCTAGTGAAGATTGTGAGGACTGGGAATCAGGTGTTACTGACTGGTCTTATATAAGGGAGTCATTTTCCCATCAGGGTTGCCGGTGATCAATTGTTCTGGTCTGAATCCTTCATTCCAGTTTCCCTTGTGGCCTGCTGTGTCGTGTCTGCATCTCCTGCTTACAGATAAGACTTTTGCTTCTTTTGTGTTTTTGCTATATTTTTGCATTTTGTCCTGCACTTCTTTGGGGGCCTTCAGGGTCCCCTCGGGGGGCTTCTGCCCTCTCAGTTTAGTTCAGCCACTGAGTTTTGTTCTTTTGCTTTTTTCAGTTTTTTCAGTGGCTGCTGTTTTGATTTTGTTACACCAGAGAACTAATTTAGGTGGTAGAGGTCGTGTGATCTCAGGTGATTTTGAAATTAGTAGAGTTGGTGCTTTTCAGGGTTTTCTGGGATTGCAGTAAGTACCCTTCCTATCCTTTTCTATTTAGATAGTTTGGGCCCCAGCGTTTGCTCATACTATTTTCTTTCTGTGTCAGTATTTCCTCTTGTCTAACCGCCATTACATGTTTGGGGGCTTTCTATTATCTTTGGGGTTCTGCTCCGGGGCAGATAGCTTTCCTATTTCTATCTTTAGGTGTAGTTAGTTTCTCAGGCTGTGACGAGGCGTCTAGGACCAACGTAGGAACGCTCCACGGCTGCCTCTAGTTGTGGTGGTTAGTCAGGGTACTGCAATCTCATAGATTCCAACTGCTCTGGTGTATTGCCTTTTTGCCTGCTCTCCTCAGCTACCGAAACATAACAGTATCACCGGCCTAAACTGAAAATTATATTGTACTCACAGAAGGGAAAAATATTGTGAAAGAAAAAAGTTGTCAGAGTTGTCAGAGATTTTTTTTTTTTCTGTTTGTTGCATTTTTTTTTTCCCCTCTGTACTCTGGGTGCTGAGGAGGATTTTTTTTTTTTTTCCTCTCAATGGAGTTTGCACAGTTGTCTGGCCGTGTGGATCACCTTGCCACTGAAGTTCGGAGTATTGCAACCTATCTTGCTAGGTTGCCTGTTGTGGAACCTAGGATTCCCATGCCAGATTTGTTTTTAGGGGATCGAGCTAAGTTTCTGAATTTCAAAAATAACTGTAAATTGTTTTTTGCCTTAAAATCTAAGTCCTCAGGGAACGCAGCGCAGCAGGTTCAAATTGTCATCTCTCTCTGCGCGGCGACCCTCAGGATTGGGCTTTTTCCCTGACACCTGGGGATCCTGTTTTGAGTGATGTTGATGCGTTTTTTCATGCTTTGGGGTTATTGTACGATGAGCCTAATGTCACTGATCAGGCTGAAAAAACTTTGTTGGCATTAAGTCAGGGGCTTGAGGACGCTGAGTTATACTGTCAGAGATTCCGTAGGTGGGCAGTCCTGACCAAATGGAATGACGACGCTTTGGCGGCCCTTTTCCGGAAGGGTCTGTCAGATAATGTAAAGGATGTTATTGTGGGATTCCCTGTCCCCTCTGGTCTCAATGATTCTATGTCATTAGCGATTCAAATTGACAGACGTTTGCGTGAGCGGAGAAGTATGCGTGGAATGGTGTTGCCTTGTGAACCAGCTTCTGAACCCATGCAGTGTGATAGAGTGGTGTCTGGGGCACAGCGTCATGAGTTTCGAAAGCGCAATGGGTTATGTTTCTACTGTGGTGATGCCTCTCATGCTATTTCAGTCTGCCCTAAGCAGGGAAGACGTTTTGCACACACAGTTGTCTTGGGTAGTGTTCAGACTAAGTTTTTATTAACTGTCACTCTGATATGCTCTCTGTCCTCATTTTCTGCTCAGGCTTTCGTTGATTCTGGAGCAGCTATTAACCTGATGGATTATGATTTTGCTAAACGTTGTGGTTTCCCTTGATACCCCTACAGAAGTCTATTCCCCTACTGGGGATCGATTCTACCCCTTTGGCTGAGAATAAACCCCAGTTTTCTACTCAGGTGATAATGAGGGTTGAACCTGATCACCAGGAGTGCTGCAAATTTTTGGTTCTATATAATCTGCATGACATTATCGTGCTGGGTTTCCCTTGGTTACAGTCTCATAATCCTGTTTTGGATTGGAAATCTGTGTCTGTAACCAGTTGGGGCTGCCAATGTGTTAATACCAACACTCCTGTTTTTTCTGCCTCCCCCCAGGCTCAGGATGTTCCTGACTTTTTGTTTGATTTTTCTGATGTGTTTAGCGAAAGTAAATCTGCATCCTTGCCTCCCCATAGGAGCTATGACTGCGCTATTGAATTAGTGCCGGGTAGTAAATTCCCTAAAGGTCGCCTTTTTAACTTGTCTGTACCTGAACATGACGCTATGCGGTCTTATATCAAGGAATCATTGGAGAAGGGTCATATCAGACCATCCTCTTCACCCTTAGGTGCCGGTTTTTTCTTTGTGGCCAAAAAAGATGGTTCATTAAGGCCGTGTATTGATTATCGTCTCTTGAACAATATTACTGTGAAATATCAATACCCGTTACCCTTGATTTCTGACCTGTTTTCCAGGGTGAAAAACGCTACTTGGTTTACCAAGCTTGACCTCAGGGGGCGTATAACCTTATTCGCATTAAGCACGGGGATGAATGGAAGACGGCATTCAATACCCCTGAAGGGCATTTTGAGTACCTAGTGATGCCCTTTGGGCTCACTAATGCTCCTTCCGTCTTCCAGTCCTTCATGAATGACATTTTCAGGGATTTTGTGGATAAATTTCTGATTGTTTATTTGGATGATATCTTGATTTTTTCTAATGACTGGGACTCTCATGTGAAACATGTTCGAACTGTATTCCAGATTTTGAGAGAGAATGCTCTGTATGTGAAGGGATCAAAGTGTCTTTTTGGCGTACAGAGGATCTCATTTCTGGGATTCATTTTGTCCCCATCTGTTATTGAAATGGACCCGGTCAAGGTTCAGGCCATCTGTGATTGGGTCCAACCTACTTCATTAAAGGCTCTTCAGAGATTTTTGGGTTTTGCCAATTTTTATCGTAAATTTATTGGTAATTTCTCGGTTATTGTTAAACCATTAACTGATTTGACCAGAAAGGGTTCTGATGTGGTGAATTGGCCTCCTGAGGCAGTCTCTGCATTTCAGGAACTTAAGCAGAGATTCACTTCTGCTCCTGTTCTACGGCAGCCTGATGTTTCTCTGCCATTTCAGGTGGAGGTTGATGCCTCTGAAATTGGGGCAGGTGCCGTTTTGTCCCAAAAAGATCCAGAGACCTCTAAAAGTAACCCTTGTGCCTTTTTCTCTCGAAAATTTTCTCCTACTGAACGTAATTATGACGTGGGTAATCGGGAGTTATTGGCCATGAAGTGGGCTTTTGAAGAGTGGAGACATTGGCTGGAGGGAGCCAAACATCAGGTGGTGGTCCTTACGGACCATAAGAATCTGGTCTATCTGGAATCTGCCAAGCGACTCAATCCTAGACAGGCCAGGTGGGCCTTGTTTTTCACACGTTTTAATTTTGTGGTTTCCTTTCTTCCTGGCACTAAGAATGTTAAGGCGGATGCCCTCTCGAGGAGTTTCCTTGCGGACTCTCCTGAGTTATCCGATCCTTCTGTTATTTTGAAAGAGGGTGTAGTTTTTCCGCCATCTCGCCCAATTTGAGACTTGCTCTGGAGGGGTGTCAGGAGGATAGGCCCGAGCGCTGTCCTGTTGGAAAATTGTTTGTCCCGGACCAATGGAAAAAGAGTGTGATGTCTGAGATTCATTGTTCCGCATTGGCTGGGCATCCCGGAATTTTTGGTACCAGAGACTTGGTTAGTCGGTCCTTTTGGTGGCCTACCTTGTCTCGTGATGTCAGGGAATTTGTGCAGTCCTGCGGGACTTGCTCTCGCTCCAAGCCTTGCTCTCGCTCTAGTGGTTTGTTGATGCCATTGCCTGTGCCCAAGAGACCATGGACCCATATCTCTATGGATTTCATTTCCGATCTTCCTGTTTCTCAGAGAATGACCACCATCTGGGTAATTTGTGATAGGTTTTCCAAAATGATACATCTTGTGCCATTACCTAAGTTGCCTTCCTCCTCTGAATTGGTGCCGTTGTTCCTTCAGCACGTGGTTCGTTTACACGGCATTCCTGAGAACATTGTGTCTGATAGAGGAGTCCAGTTTGTTTCCAGATTTTGGAGGACTTTTTGTTCTAAACTGGGTGTTCAATTGTCTTTGTCCTCGGCATTTCATCCTCAGACCAATGGTCAAACTGAGAGAACAAACCAGACATTTGAGACTTATCTAAGATGCTTTGTGTCTGCTGATCAGGATGACTGGGTCTCTTTTTTGCCTTTGGCTGAGTTTGCTCTTAATAATAGGGCTAGCTCTGCCACTTTGATGTCTCCGTTTTTCTGTAATTCTGGTTTCACCCTCGATTTTCTCAGGACAGACGGAGGCTTCTGTCTGTCCAGGTGTTGACTCTGTTGTGGAGCGTATGCAACAGATTTGGGACCAGGTAGTGGAGAGGTTGTCCCTCTCTCAGGAGAAGGCCCAGCGGTTTGCTAACCGGCATAGGACTGATGGTCCTCGGTTTAAAGTGGGGGACTTGGTCTGGTTGTCCTCAAAGAATATTCCTATGAGAGTAGCATCTCCTAAATTTAAGCCTAGGTTCATTGGACCTTATAAGATCATGGAGATTATTAATCCTGTTTCTTTTCGTTTGCTTCTTCCAGGGACATTTAAGATCCATAACGTGTTCCACAAGTCCTTGTTGAAGAGGTTTGTTGAGCCAGTGGTTCCTGCTGCTGTGCCTCCTGACCCTGTTTTGGTTGAGGGCAATCTGGAGTATGTGGTTGAGAAAATATTGGATTCTCGTTTTTCTAGACGGAAACTCCAGTATTTGGTTAAATGAGAGGTTATGGTCAGGAGGACAATTCTTGGGTGTTTGCTTCGGACATCCATGCTAGGAGACTTATCCGTGCGTATCATAGAGCTCATCCTGACCGACCTGGTTGCTCAAATGAGGGTTCGGT
>JARQOD010000001.1:190824095-190876572 GCA_033576555.1 Oophaga sylvatica
TTTAAAGAAAAAGGAAGTTCACTTCATGTGATTCAATAAAGCTTTATTTGTGAAAAAGTCTTTATACTACTTTGCACACCATGTGATTGTACCATGTGTGTCATGACGGCGTCCGCAGCCCCTGTCATGCCCGCCGCTCCCGTGCCTGCTCCATACCCCTCTATTCACCTGGCTGTTCCCGCTGGTCGGAGGTTTCGGCATCGCTCCTCCTCGCTGTCGGCCTGCATGCCGGCAGAAATCTGATACACGCGCTGCAGCCACAGGGTATATCAGGCGCCTCCTCCATATTGGAGGCGCCTAATTATAGTGTGTACCTCTTGCTGTAATCCTGGCTGTACTTGTGGTTGCTTCCCACTATTCTCTAAAACCCTATCCGTCATCCTGTTCTGTTCCCTGTTCAGTCCTGTCAGGCTGCCCTGTCCCTACCCCATTCAGTCTTCCTGCTCTGTCCTGTTCAGTTCTGTCAGCCTGCTCGGTCTCTGGGCCGTCTTGTTCAGCCCTGGTCATTCTCGCCATCCTGTCCCGTGCTGTTCAGCCCTGGTCCGTCTCATCATCCTGCGCCGTCCTGTCCGGTCCTGTCAGTCTCGTCATTCCGCTCCGTCCTGTTCAGTCCTGTCAGTCTCGTCATTCTGCTCCGTTCTGGTTGTCCGTCCCTTTTGTCCTGTCTGAGTGCTTTCCCTGCTGTCCTTTGAGCTGTCCCTCTTGGTGCCAGCTGTTGCGGTATCTGACTCCCTTGGGTTTGCCCCTAACGATCCCTGTATAGGGGTTGGTTCCATCTGGTCCGCTTACTCGAGGGAGCTTCAGTGCCGCGACCCAGAGGGTCCACTCTTGGAAGCACGTCGCCCCTGGGCACCTTAGTCGCCCTAAGGCGTCACAATGTGTTGTCCTATGATGTACTACCTCACAACCAGAGGTGTAGCTAGGGTTTTGGTTCAGGGGGGCGAAACTTCTGAGTGGGCCCCACACCAGGTAACCTTGATTACAACTGGGTGACGCACCCTAAGGCCGGGGTCACACTTGCGTATGGCATCCGATGCGGGAGCATCGGATGTGATATGCTAATGACCCTCGGCTCCTGCTCTGCTGCGTGCGGGAGTTGAGTGTCATGTTACTGTGCTCCGAGCCTCTCGCACAGAGCAGATCGGAGCACAGCTGCGAAGGAGGCAGAGAAACTAATTTCTCTATCTCCTCCATTGCCGGCGTTGGCATATATCGCACAGCACTCGGATGATGTGTCACTAAATGATGTGTCACTAAGTCTATGGGTGTGAGTGTGCCGAGACTCGGCCGAGTGTTGGTGACAATCGCAGCATGCTGAGATTTCACTCGCACATAGAACACGGCCGAAAAAAAAGACGGTGAAGGGAGCTGCCCCATAGATTAATACTGGTTTGAATGCACCACCCATAGGCACACTCTATATAGTATAATGCACTCCCCATAAGCACAC
Source organism: Oophaga sylvatica (assembly GCA_033576555.1). Classification (NCBI taxonomy): domain Eukaryota; kingdom Metazoa; phylum Chordata; class Amphibia; order Anura; family Dendrobatidae; genus Oophaga; species Oophaga sylvatica. The sequence goes on from JARQOD010000001.1 coordinate 190,825,546, forward strand.
TCTGTAGTATAATGCAGCCCCCTGTGACGGATTGCACAGGGGAAGGGGGTGTCAACTTTGCTCACCTCAGGGAAGGTGAGAGTAGGACCCAGCAGGGATCGGCTCTCTGGCGCCACCACTTGCTCGACGTCAGTCAGGGAACTGCACTGAGGGCAAATAGTCACCGGAAAGGCTTCCCTTATAGGTACGAGTTATTGAGGGGGGACATACATCACCAGTCCAGGCTGGGGATATATATATATAAACCTCCTGGCCATCACTGCTAGACTTCCTCACTAACACAGTACGGTATTCTGCCACCAGTTCCTAGTTCGAAATAAGCCCCATCCGACAGCAGGCTTATATTGAGTCAAAAACCAACTCTGGGGTAGCGTATAATATAACCAATGGAGCATGCGGACGTGGGGATTCGTGTATGGAGATAAAAGAGCAGCCCAAGATTAATTTTATATTTAATCGCTGAAAAGCTGCACTAGATATATACAGGTATATATACACAAGAATAAATATGCAAGTTTACAGTCAGGAGTGCAGTACAAGGGTAGGGTATAGATAGGTTGCAATTACTGTGTTATGTAGCATTGTGACCACAGGGAGGAGCTGATGGATCACAGGTCCAAATCTTAGTTACGGGCTTTCCAGGCCACGTCAGGTAACGGATAATCCTGCTAGTAGAAAACTAAGTCCAAAATGAGGGGCTGCCTTATATCTCCTAGGCGGCTCCCTCCCACACTCTGCACCCACCCCTGGGCTTGTGCAGCCTCTCTCCTCTCATATCTGAGAGTATGATTTTCTGTCCAGAACCATGGATGCTCATAACTTTCCGCCTGAAGCTCTAAATGGAACTGCAGCTGAGCCACTGGATTCTGCTGGATTTTATCTGCGCATGGAGACTAAATATGGGTGGCTAGGGGTGGCTGGATATTATGGGCTTGTGGGGGAAGGAATGCAGAGTCCGATAATGTGCTCAGCTAGGCTCAGAGATATTGCATTCTGTTATTATAGGTCATTTTCCAGAGTCCATATCTCAGAGCCTTGCACTGGTTAGCCTGGGATCTGTTGTCCCACAATGTAAGCCTGAAGGAACAGAGGGAGCCAGCTGGCTGTAGCTGCACGAGAGCTCACACCCTTGTGCTAATTGCTAGACACAGAGCTTCAAAGGGATTGTTCATGGAGTTTAATTAAAGGAAAACAATGATCCTGTGGATCCCAAGGGTGGGGGCACATTTCAGGAGTGGAGGAGCATTTACTTTGTCCCTAACACCTCCCTGCTTTAGAGAGCACTAGGGGGAATCACATTCCTGTGTTCCCCCGAGCGCACTCCCGCAATCTCTCCTTGCCGAGATAGCCCATCAGTGTTGCCATGGTCACGGTCCATTTTGTGGCGATGTAGAAGTGGTACTGCTAGAGCGCCAGGCTCCAATGCAGCAATCTCCCATTTGTCCCGGAGACCGTGTGCAACCAGCTGAGGGGGTTGTGGTCCATCTCCATGATGAAGGGGGCCCGTACAAGTAGGGCTGCAGACACAATTGCCAGGCATTCCTTTTTCATCGTGGAGTAGGCCACCTCTCTGCAAATAGCTTCCTGCTCAGGTACAGGATGGGATGCTCCTGGCCCGCTGTGTTGACCTGGCTGAGCACGGCACCGAGGCCAAATTCACTGGCATCGGTCTGTACTACAAACGGCAGTGCAAAGTCAGCAGATTGTAGTACTGGAGAGCTGGAGAGAGCAGTCTTGAGCGCCTGAAAAGCAGTCTCTCAGGCGACTGACCAGTCTACCGCGAGCGGCAGCTTTTTCTTGGTGAGGTCCGTCAGGGGCTTGGTCGGGGGCTACAGTGTGGAACAAACCTCCTATAGTACCCAGCGGTGCAGAGGAAGGACATCACCTGTTTCTTGGTCCTGGGGGTGGGCCAGGATGCGATGGCATCCACTTTCCCAGGTTCTGGATTCAGAACACCCCGCCTACCCGGTGACCCAGGTAGAGGACCTCACTTATGCCCAGCTGGCAATTTTTCGGCTTGATGGTCTAACCTGCCCAGTGGATCCGTCTAAGCACCTGCGTCAGATGCTCTAGGTGATTATCCCATGTGGGATTAAAGATGGCAATATCATCCAGGTACGCAGTCGCGTACCCTTCAAGTCCCTGGAGCAACGTGTTGACCATCCGCTGAAACATGGCAGGGGCATTCTTCATGCTGAATGGCATCGCGATGGAATCGTACAGTTCAAACGGGGTGATAAAGGCAGATTGCTCCAAGGCCTCGTGGGTCAGATGGATCTGCCAATATCCCCGGCTCAGATCCATGATGGTCAGGTACTTAGCTGTTATGAATGTGCTGGAGATGGTTTCTGAGCAGAGGCTCCCTCTGGTGGTTCAGACAGTACTGAATCTCACAGCGAGGAATGGCAATCTGGGATCACGGACTGGACTGATATAAGGGAGGTTCCCTCCCATGATGGTCACCGGTGATCAATTGTTCTTGTCTCAATTGTGGTTCCTGGTTCATTTGGAAGTTTGCTGAGTCTTGCCTGCATCTCCTGCTTTCAGATAAGATATTTTCTGCTTTTATTTTTGTGCTTGCTTTTTGCATAGTTCCCTGCACTTCTGTGGAGGTCAGCCGGGTCCCCTCCAGGGGCCTGTGCTCCTCTCAGTTTATCTGAAGCCACTGTTATTTGTTCATTTGCTTTTTCCTGTTTTTTCAGTGGCTGCGGCTTAGTTTTGTTACACCAGAGATCTGATTTAGGTGGTAGAGATCGTGTGGTCTCAGGTGTTTTTGCAATCAGAATAGTTGGTATTTTTTAGGTTTTTTTTGGATTGCAGTGAGAATCCTTTCCTGTACTTTTCAGTCTAGACAGATTGGGCCCCAGCGTTTGCTCATTCTATTTTCTGTCTGTGTCCGTGCTTCTTCTTGTCTAACCACCATTACATGTTTGGGGACTTCCTATTTTCTTTGGGGATCTGCTCCGGGGCATAGCTTTCCTCTTTTTGCCTTTAGGTGTAGTTATCTCTCAGGCTGTGACGAGGCGTCTAGGATCAACGTAGGAACGCTCCACGGCTACCTCTAGTTGTGTGGTTAGTTCAGGATACTTCAATCCAATAGTTTCCAGCCTCTCTGGTGTATTACTGTTTTTGCTTTTTCTCCTCAGCTACCGAAACATAACAGTATCACCGGCCAAGCTAAAACTATATGGTACTCACAGAAGGGAAAAATAGTGTGGAAAGAAAAAAAAAAAAGTTGTCAGAGTTGTCAGAGATTTTTTTTTTTCTGTTTGTTGCATTTTTTTCCTCTTTCTCTGGGTGCTGAGGATTTTTTTTTCTCTCAATGGAGTTTGCACAGTTGTCTGGCCGTGTGGATCAGCTTGCCACTGAGGTTCGGAGTATTGCTACCTATCTTGCTGGGTTGCCGGTTGTGGAACCTAGGATCCCCATGCCAGATTTGTTTTTGGGGGATCGGGCTAAATTTCTGAATTTCAAAAACAACTGTAAGTTGTTTTTTGCCTTGAAGCCTAAGTCCTCAGGGAACGCAGCACAGCAGGTTCAAATTGTCATCTCTCTCCTGCGCGGCGACCCTCAGGATTGGGCTTTTTCCCTGACACCTTGGGATCCTGTTTTGAATGATGTTGATGTATTTTTTCAGGCTCTGGGGTTGTTGTACGATGAACCTAATGTCACTGATCATGCTGAGAAGACCTTGTTGGCATTAAGTCAGGGCTGTGAAGCTGCTGAACTGTACTGTCAGAAATTTCGAAAGTGGGCAGTCCTGACCAAATGGAATGATGATGCTTTGGCAGCCCTTTTCGGAAGGGTCTGTCAGAGAATGTAAAGGACGTTATGGTGGGATTCCCTGTACCCTCTGGTCTCATTGATTCTATGTCTTTGGCTATTCAAATTGACAGACGTTTGCGTGAGCGCAGAGGTATGCGTGAGATGGTGTTGCCTTGTGGGCCAGCTCCTGAGCCCTTGCAGTGTGATGGAGTGACTTCTGGGGCACAGCGTCATGAATTTTGAAAGCGCAATGGGTTATGTTTCTACTGTGGTGACGCCTCTCATGCTATTTCCATCTGCCTTAAGCGGGGAAGACGTTTTGCACGCTCAGTTGTCTTGGGTAGTGTTCAGACTAAATTTCTGTTGACTGTTACCCTGATTTGCTCCATGTCCACATTTTTGGCTTAGGCTTTTGTTGATTCAGGAGCAGCTATTAATCTGATGGATTTTGACTTTGCCAAACATTGTGGCTTTCCCATGATACCCCTGCGGAAGTCTATTCCCCTATTGGGCATTGATTCTACCCCTTTGGCGGAGAATAAACCCCAATTTTCTACTCAGGTGATAATGAGGGTTGAACCAGATCATCAGGAGAGTTGCAGATTTCTGGTGTTGCATAATCTGCATGACATTATTGTACTAGGTTTCCCTTGGTTGCAGATTTATAATCCTGTTTTGGATTGGAAATCTGTGTCTGTGACCAGTTGGAGCTGCCAATGTGTGAATGCTGGCACTCCTGTTTTTTCTGCCTCTCCCCAGTCTCAGGATGTTCCTGACTTTTTGACTGATTTTTCTGATGTGTTTAGTGAAAGTAAATCTGCATCCTTACCCCCTCACAGGAGCTACGATTGCGCTATTGAATTAGTGCCTGGTGGTAAATTTCCTAAAGGTCGCCTTTTAATTTATCTGTACCTGAACACGATGCTATGCGATCTTATATCAAGGAGTCATTGGAGAAGGGTCATATCAGACCATCCTCTTCACCCTTGGGCGCCGTTTTTTTTCTTTGTGGCCAAAAAGGATGGTTCATTGAGGCCGTGTATTGATTATCGCCTCCTGAATAAGATCACTGTGAAATATCAATATCCGTTACCTTTGATTTCTGATCGGTTTTCCAGAGTAAAAAGTGCTAGTTGGTTTACCAAGCTTGACCTCAGGGGGGCGTATAACCTTATTCGTACTAAGCACGGGGATGAATGGAAGACGGCGTTTAATACCCCAGAGGGGCATTTTGCGTACCTAGTGATGCCCTTTGGGCTTACTAATGCCCCTTCCGTCTTCCAATCCTTCATGAATGATATTTTCAGGGATTTTGTGGATAAATTTCTGATTGTTTATTTGGATGATATCTTGATTTTTTCCAATGACTGGGACTCTCATGTGAAACATGTTCGGACTGTGTTCCAGATTTTGAGAGAGAATACACTGTATGTGAAGGGATCAAAGTGTCTTTTTGGCGTACAGAAGGTCTCATTTCTGGGATTCATTTTGTCTCCGTCTGTTATTGAAATGGACCCGGTCAAGGTTCAGGCCATCTGTGATTGGGTCCAACCTACTTCATTGAAGGCTCTTCAGAGATTTTTGGGTTTTGCCAATTTTTATCGTAAATTTATTTGTAATTTCTCTGGTATTGTTAAACCATTGACTGATCTGACCAAAAAGTGTTCCGATGTGGTGAATTGGCCTCCTGAGGCAGTTTCTGCATTTCAGGAACTTAAGCAGAGATTCATTTCTGCTCCTGTTCTACGGCAGCCTGATGTTTCTCTGCCGTTTCAGGTGGAGGTTGATGCCTCTGAGATTGGGGTAGGTGCCGTTTTGTCCCAAAGGGATCCAGAGACCTCTAAGAGTAACCCTTGTGCCTTTTTCTCTCTAAAGTTTTCTCCAACTGAACGTAATTATGACGTGGGTAATCGGGAGTTATTGGCCACTTTGAAGAGTGGAGACATTGGCTGGAAGGAGCCAAACATCAGGTGGTGGTCCTCACGGACCATAAGAACCTGGTTTATCTCGAATCAGCCAAGCGACTTAATCCTAGACAGGCCAGGTGGGCCTTGTTTTTCACACGTTTTAATTTTGTGGTTTCTTTTCTTCCTGGCACTAAGAATGTTAAGGCGGATGCCCTCTCAAGGAGTTTCTTTGCGGATTCTCCTGAGTTATCTGATCCTGCTGTTATTTTGAAAGAGGGTGTAGTTCTTTCCGCCATCTCGCCCAATTTGAGACTGGTTCTGGAGGGGTGTCAGGAGGATAAACCTGAGCGCTGCCCTGTTGGGAAATTGTTTGTCCCAGACCAGTGGAAGAAGAGTGTGATGTCTGAGATTCATTGCTCTGCGTTGGCTGGTCATCCCAGGATTTTTGGTACCAGAGACTTGGTGAGTCGGTCCTTTTGGTGGCCTACTTTGTCTCATGACGTCAGGGACTTTGTGCAGTCCTGTGAAACTTGCTCTCGTTCCATGCCTTGCTCTCGCTCTAGTGGTTTGTTGATGCCATTACCTGTGCCCAAGAGGCTATGGACCCATATCTCTATGGATTTTATTTCCGACCTCCCTGTTTCTCAGAAAATGACCGTTATCTGGGTAATCTGTGATAGGTTTTCCAAGATGATACATCTTGTGCCATTACCTAAGTTACCTTCCTCCTCCGAATTGGTGCCTTTGTTCCTTCAGCATTTGCATCAGTTACATGGCATTCCGGAGAACATTGTGTCTGACAGGAGTCCAGTTTGTTTCCAGATTTTGGAGGACATTTTGTTCTAAACTTGGTGTTCAATTATCTTTCTCCTCTGCATTTCATCCTCAGACCAATGGACAAACCGAGAGAACAAACCAGACCTTGGAGGCTAATTTGAGATGTTTTGTGTCTGCTGATCAAGATGACTGGGTCTCTTTTTTGCCTTTGGCTGAGTTTGCTCTTAATAATAGGGCTAGCTCTGGCACCTTGATGTCTCCATTTTTCTGCAATTCTGGGTTTCACCCTCGATTTTCTTCGGGACAGGCGGAGGCTTCTGTCTGTCCGGGTGTTGACTCTGTTGTGGAGCGTATGCAGCAGATTTGGGACCAGGTAGTGGAGAGGTTGTCTCTCTCTCAGGAGAAGGCCCAAAGGTTTGCCAACCGGCATAGGACTGATGGTCCTCGGTTTAAAGTGGGGGACTTGGTTTGGTTGTCCTCAAGAAATATCCCTATGAGGGTTGCATCTCCAAAGTTTAAGCCTAGGTTCATTGGACCTTATAAGATCATGGAGAGTCTTAATCCTGTTTCCTTCCGTTCGCTTCTTTCAGGGACATTTAAGATCCATAACGTGTTCCACAAGTCCTTATTGAAGAGGTTTGTCGAGCCAGTGGTTCCTATGGCTGCGCCTCCTGACCCTGTTTTGGTTGAGGGCAATCTGGAGTATGTGGTTGAGAAAATATTGGATTCTCGTTTTTCTAGACAGAAACTCCAGTATTTGGTTAAGTGGAGAGGTTATGGTCAGGAGGACAATTCTTGGGTGTTTGCTTCGGACATCCATGCTAGGAGACTGATCCGTGCCTATCACCGAGCTCATCCTGATCAGCCTGGTTGCACAAGTGAGGGTTCGGTGACCCCTCCTCAAGGGGGGGGTACTGTTATGAATGTGCTGGAGATGGTTTCTGAGCAGAAGCTCCCTCTGGTGGTTGCTGACAGTACTGAACCTCACAGCGAGGAATGGCAATCTGGGATCACGGACTGGACTGATATAAGGGAGGTTCCCTCCCATGATGTTTGCCGGTGATCAATTGTTCTTGTTTCAATTGTGGTTCCTGGTTCATTTGGAAGTTTGCTGAGTCTTGCCTGCATCTCCTGCTTTCAGATAAGATATTTTCTGCTTTTATTTTTGTGCTTGCTTTTTGCATAGTTCCCTGCACTTCTGTGGAGGTCAGCCGGGTCCCCTCCTGGGGGCCTGTGCTCCTCTCAGTTTATCTGAAGCCACTGTTATTTGTTCATTTGCTTTTTCCTGTTTTTTCAGTTGCTGCGGCTTAGTTTTGTTACACCAGAGATCTGATTTAGGTGGTAGAGATCGTGTGATCTCAGGTGTTTTTGCAATCAGAAGAGTTGGTATTTTTTAGGGGTTTTTTGGATTGCAGTGAGAATCCTTTCCTGTACTTTTCAGTCTAGACAGATTGGGCCCCAGCGTTTGCTCATTCTATTTTCTGTCTGTGTCCGTGCTTCTTCTTGTCTAACCACCATTACATGTTTGGGGGCTTCCTACTTTCTTTGGGGATCTGCTCCGGGGCAGATAGCTTTCCTCTTTCTGCCTTTAGGTGTAGTTATCTCTCAGGCTGTGACGAGGCTCTAGGATCAACGTAGGAACGCTCCACGGCTACCTCTAGTTGTGTGGTTAGTTCAGGTTACTGCAATCCAATAGGTTCCAGCCTCTCTGGTGTATTACTGTTTTTGATTTTTCTCCTCAGCTACCGAAACATAACACTTAGCCTAACTGATCGAGCAGGTCATTGATGCGTGGCATAGGGAATGCATCATTGACCATAACAGCATTGAGCCCCCGGTAGTCCACACAGAACCGGGTTGTTCGGTCCTTTTTGGGGACGAGTACTATGGGCGACGCCCACACGCTGTTGGATGCCTGGATCCCCCCCAGCTTCAGCGTCTCGTCAGTCTCCTGGCACATCTGCTGCTGCACCTCGAGAGAGACATGATATGCTGACCACCGGATCGGGGGGTGACCCCAGTGTCCACGTGATGGACAGCCAACTCGGTCCTTCTGGGAAGGCTGCTGAACATCTCCCGGAAGGGGCGTAGAGTATCTGCCAGCTGGGAACGTTGGTCCTCGGAGAGCTGGTGGCCAACCTGTATGTCCTCAATGGATCCACCCGCCTTGGCTTGAGTGAACAGATCCAGGAGGGTTTTGGCCTCTCCTTTCTGGGGAAGGTTGCACACAGGGAGGGCACAGGCCTACTGCTCATGATGGGTCATCATATTCACATGGAAGGACAGGGCAGCACGGTGGCTCAGTGGATAGCACTGCAGCGCTGGAGTCCTGGGTTCGAGTCCCACCAAGGACAACATCTGCAAGGAGTTTGTATGTTCTCCCGGTGTTTGCGTGGGTTTCCTCCGGGTACTCCGGTTTCCTCCCACACTCCAAAAACATACTGATAGGGAATCTAGATTGTGAGCCCCATCAGGGACAGCAACGATAATGTGTGCAAACTGTAAAGCGCTGCGGAATATGTTAGCGCTATATAAAAATAAAGATTATTTATTTATTATTATTCCTCCTTCCACGGGCGTGGTTTAGGGTGACCAGGTACGTGACGTCATTGAGCCGCTGGTGCACGAGGTATGGGCCCTCCCAGGCTGACGAAGCTTGTCCTGTGGTACGGGGACCAGTACCCACACTTTCTGACCCACCTGTTAGGTCCTTTCACATGTGTTCTGGTCGTACCAGCGCTTCTGTTCAGCCTGAGCCTGGGCCATATTGTCCTGCACCAGCTATGACAAGGCCGTCATTTTGTCCCGGAAGCACACGACATACTCAATGACCGACACTCCAGGGGTGGCCAAGTCTCCTTCCCATGCCTCTTTCACCAGAGCAAGGGGCACTCATACACGCCGCCCATACAGGATCTCGAAGGGGCGAACCCCATTGAGGCCTGTGGAGCCTCCCGGTAGACAAATAGTAGGTGTGAGAGGTACCGCTCCCAGTCGCTCCCATGGGAGTCAACCAACATCCTAAGCATCTGCTTGAGGGTGCCATTGAACCGCTCGCACAGACCATTAGTCTGCAGTTGGTACAGGCTGGCTACAAGATGTTGCACCTGTATTGGCTTACAAAGTGACTCCATTAGCTGTGACATGAACTGGGTCCCTTGGTCGGTGAGCATTTCCTGGGGAAATCCCACTTTGGAGAAAATCTCCAGTAAAGCGGTGGCCACCTTGTTGGCCCTAGTGGATGACAAGGCTACAGCTTCCGGGTACCGAGTGGCATAATCCACTACCGTTAGTATGTAGCATTCCCCGAAGTGGCTGGGAACAGACAGCGGTCCGATGAGATCCAGAGCCACCCTCCGGAAAGGATAGTCAATGATGGGCAATGGCACCAGTGGGGCTTTGGGGCACCACTCCGCCTTCCCCACTCTCTGACAGGTATCACATGAACGGCAGTAGGCAGCCACATCGGCCCCCATTTTAGGCCAGTAGAAATGCTGGGCTAGCCTGACCTTGTTCTTAGCGATCCCTAAGTGTCTGGCCATTGGAACCTCATGTGCAATCCGCAACAACTCCGACCGGAACGGATAGGGTACCACTAACTGTCGGTCCAAAGGCCATTCCTCTGGTGACTGTTGCTGAACCGACACCCGGTACAGCCGTCCCTGGTCCCAGACCACCCTCTTGAGGTCTGAGTCCATGAAAGGCTGTGCCATCTGCTCCTTAAGGGCCTTCAGGCTGTCGTCGGCTTCCAACGCTGCCTGAAACCCCTGACTAGACGTGGCCAAAATGGACGAAACTGCCACATCTTCTGTCAGTTCCCTGGGACCCGTCTCAAGGCCTCCCTATGGCTCAGCTGCCACTTAGTCAGAAGGGGGAAGGTCGTCGGACCTCCGTTAGGCTCCTTGGGCTCCAGCACTCCCACTCCTGGTGACAGCGGCCACGACTGCTGTAACCCTGGGTAGTGCCTGCCTCCCCTCAGCTTCCACACAAGTCACCGAGTCAGTTGGACCAACCTGGCATCCAGGCCGGGTGTGGGGACCTCCTGCCCTGGGGCCTTACCTGGAAACTCCACCTCTCCTGTGACAGCCCCAATCCCATTGGCATGTTCCCCTTCCTGCAGCTGCGCAGAACCCAGCAGTTTGGACTCATCTAGGGGCCCTACAATCCCTGCGACAGCCCCTCCCACCAACTCTGGTTCTGGCCTTGCAGCTACCTGCCCCTCACCTCTCCCTCCAGAGCACACTGGATCATCACACCTGGGGGCATTCTCACACCTTCCTGTGTCTTCTGGCTCTGTCTCTTCTGTGCGCGCTGTATGTATCCTGTCAGCACAGGAGTGATTCTCAGCTCCCACCTCCCCTTGATGCAGAAGGGACAGGCAGCACACTTACAACATTACTAGCAGTAGACAAATCAAGACACAGTGGGAGACCAGGACTTGGAGTCTCAGTAGCCACATACTGTGACACTAACCGCCCTAAATCTGTCCCAAGTAAAACATTCACAGGAATATTTGCTGACACTCCCACCTTGCTCATTCCCCTCACAGCGCCCCAGTCCAGATGAACCCTGGCGACGGGCAGAGCCGGTTCAACGCCTCCAATCTCGGAGACGGCAAGGATTTTTCTGGGTATGAAGTCCTGGGGAACACCATCTCAGGCCGCACGAGGGTCATCTCGGCGCTGGTGTCCCACAGTCCCATGGTAGTGGCATGGTTTATGGTGACGGGCTGGTAATTGTCAAGGGATCTCCCACCACCCACACCCACACACGACAGGGGACGGTTTTGGGGATGAGGACGGGGCCTTGGGGCACTGGGGACACATGTCCCTGAAGTGTCCAGGTTGGTTGCAAAGGTGACACCTCCTGGGTTCTACCCATGGCCTGGAGAGGGAAGCAGAGGGGGGCACCCTTGCATTCTAGGGGCTGTGGAAACAGAGGTAGTGTGAGTCTCACCCCCTCTCCAGGTGCTGTGGGCGGCCCGCTTGGCTTCAGGTGCGTGGTTATTGGCATAGTCATCTGCCAGGGCGGCTGTAGCAGCGGCCCCCTTTGGTTTCCCATCACGGAGGTACTGCTGGAGGTTCTCTGGTCAGTTCCACAGGAATTGCTCTGTGACAAATGCTTCCTGGATCTCCTGGCCGGCGGTGAGCTCCAAACTCTTGGTCCAGTGCTCTGCAGCTCTCATAAGGGCCCGCATGTGGTCAGACCACGTGTCCTTGGGGCCTTTTTGCAGGCCCTGGAACTTCCTGTGGTAAGACTCCGGGGTGAGGTTAAACTTCTGGATCAGGGCCTGTTTGATGCTCTCATATCCTGTTCCTCCTCGACAGGTAAGTCCCCCCAAATTTCCAGAATCTTATCCCTCAAATGGGGGGGTCAGGTACTTGGCCCACTGATCAGATGCCAGATGGTGCTGTCAGTAGGTCCGCTCAAAGGCCCGCAGAAAGGAGTCCAGGTTTCCATCCTTCTCCAGCAAGGGGAAGTCCTCGGCTCGGACCTTGGCTGTCTTGGGTTCCGGAGGTGCTGTGGTGGGCGGTATGAGACCCTCCCGGGGCAAATCCAGCTGATGTTGTCGCTCTGCCGCTTCACGGCGCTCCACTGCCTCACACTCCTCCTCTGCTTGGCGTTCTACCACCTCTCGCTGAGCCTAATGTTCTGCTGCTTTCAGGGGGGTTGCGGAGGCTTCCTCCCACCCCACCTCGAGACTCGCCAGGGCAGCTTGAGGGCCTCCAATCTGAGCTGTCTGGGGAGAAGGGTAGTAGGAAGGCGTTCTCCCGTAGCAGGGTAGTGCACTGATGGCAAGACGCTTGGGGGCGCGTACGGGACCCCCCTAGTTCACCCCTTCATCTGAACCAGTACAGTCATTCTCCACATTATGGGCTAGCTCCACGGCCATCATTCTTGTCCGGCTTCGAGTGCTTGCAGCTAGTCTTTTCAGCCCTCGATCACGGACACAGCGGCAACCCGAGTACCCACACCTCTACAGTACTTGCACTCCGACTGATCTTAAAACCCCAGAAACAAAAGCTACTGCTGTTAGTCCTTAGTGTCTGGGAGTAAGAATCCCACGCACACTATTATCTCGATCCCACCGCTGTGCCACCAATCTGTGATGGATTGCATAGGGGAAGGGGATGTCCACTTCGCTCACCTCGTGGGTGGTGACGGAAGGACCCAGCAGGGATCGGCTCTCTGGCGCCACCACTTGCCCCAGGTTAGTCAGGGAACTGCACCGAGGGCAAATAATCGCTCGGTGCGAATGCAGAGTCCGATAATGTGCTCGGCTAGGCTCAGAGATATTGCATTCTGTTATTATAGATCATTTTCCAGATTCCATATCTCAGAGCCTTGCACTGGTTAGCCTGGTATCTGATGCCAGCCCCTCTGACCCCCCCCGGTATCTACGCTACTGCTCACAACCCTTATGTTTTTTAATTGTTATTATATGTAATAAAGATCATTGTACTATTATTTTATAAAACAGAGTCCTCCCTCATCTCAGTCTACCACCCCACCTGTGCCCTCCGTTCTGCAAATGACCTGAGGTTAACATCCTCAATAATCAGAACCACCCACTCCCGTCTCCAAGACTTTTCACGTGCTGCTCCAATTTTTTGGAATGCACTACCCAGGTTAATTTGATTAATCCCCAATACCCACAGTTTTAAGCGTGCCCTAAAAATGCATTTCTTCAGACTGGCCTACTGCCTCAACACATTAACCTAACTATCCCTGTGTTGCCCATTCAAAATTTTCATCATAACCTGGTTCCTCGTATCATGTTCTCACACGCTTTATGCATTTAATAGCCCTCTGTGTCTGTACTGTTACATACTTAGGCTGATAACCGGTTTATGCAACATTACATGAATTCTCGACTCTTACACTATGGCGGGTCCCAACAATGAGAGCAATTGTTACCATCCACCTTTCGTGTCTCTCCTTTCTCCTGATAGATTGTAAGCTTGGGAGCAGGGCCCTCATTCCTCTTGGTATCTGTTTTGATCTATGTGTTTATTGTTATGCTGTAATGTCTATTGCCTTTACAAGTCCCCTCTAAAATGTAAAGTGCTGTGGAATATGTTGGTGCTATAGAAATAAAATTATTATTATTATTATTACACAGAGTGGCTTAAAGGACAGTACTCCCACAGCTGAGGGGGGTGCAGAGTACACACAGTGGATTAAAGGACAGTACTTCCACAGGTGGGGGTGCAGAGTTCACACAGTGGCTTAAATGACAGTACTTCCAAACGCGAAGAGGTGCAGAGCAGCAGCTCAAAGGATATTATTGCCACAGACAAGGAGGGGCGTGCAGAGTACATACGGCGGCTTAAAGACAGTATTCCCACAGATATGGGTGCAGAGTACACACAGCGGCTTAAAGGACAGTACTCTCACAGATATGGGTGCAGCGTACACACAGTGGCTTTTAACACAGTAGTAGCACAGTAATACCACAGATATGGGTTGCAGCGTACACACAGCATTTTTATTTACAGAGTGCGCAGTCACAACCTGTCCCTCACTTCAGCTGCATCCTATCCTACACTAATGAGAGCATAATGGCGGCGGCACTCGTGATCCGCCTTTTAGACGGGCTGGGTCACTTGCTGTGCAAGCCAATCTCAGCCATGCTAATACTTGACATGGCTGTGATGATTTTGGAAGTGCCCACATTCTAAAAGCATGTTAATTGGCTGCTCTGCAGCCTTTCAACAAGCTTTATTAGACTGTCGAACCTGAACAGGAAACCGGACATACAGTAAAAAGTCAGTGTTCAGGTTTCGGTAAAGGACACTAGGTGTTCGGTATAAACTCCGAACTTTCAAGTTTGGGTTTGCTCATCCCTATTCATGTAGTAATAATGATTCTGGTGCTGTATTCGTCCCCAGAACCATCATCAGTACATGAATACGAAACAAAAATCATCATCAGTACATAAATTATTATTATTATTTATTATAGCGCCATTTATTCCATGGCACTTTACATGTGAAAGGGGTATACATAATAAAAACAAGTACAGTAATCTCAAACAATAAATGTCACGACTGGTACAGGAGGAGAGGGGACCTGCGCTTGAGCCGCCCTCCCAGAGCAGTGGGGTACTCGGATCCGAGCCTATTAACTTCTATGGGGAATGTCACGGCAACACAGCTCGGTCCGTGGCCCTGGGCGCTCACCATAAATGTGGGATATTTACAGGGGAATTGAATGTTGGTATGGGGATTCGTGACGCCACCTGTAGTACCGGGTCAGGGTGACCAGCGCTGCTGTGCAGATCCACTGAAGGGTTGGTGTTGTGCAGCTAGATGTTAGGCCTCCCACAGTGAGGCTAAGTCCTTCAGGGCAGATAGTTATATGGGGGAGCAGGACAGAGGGGAACCCGGCAGTTAGGGGTCAGAAGTAGGACACACACACAAGTCACTTTGGTACCTTTACTGAAGATGTTGCAGGCACATCCCGGAGCACTGCAGGGTGAAGGGTGCACATCCAGATTTTCCACTGAGTAGGTGTGTGGCCTCCTGTTCCTTGCCCTCTATAATGAAGTCCTGGCCTGCATGTAGCTGGGCCTAACTTAATATCCGTTCTGCAACCGGCTGATCTTGTGGTTGGACCTTCACTTGAAGTACACAGTCCCTGCTTGCAGGTACCTACTTGCCGGACTCCGTCCTCCTGGCCCTGTTACGTATCAGCTCTGTGGTGCTCCTGGGACCTGTAGTCCTCCAGGTTCTCCAGTGGTCTCCTACTGGGTCATGGAGATCCCTGTAGGCTCGGACCCGGCGTCCGGTTTATACTTGCTGGGGTGAACTGACTAGGCTCCTCTGCCACTTTTACTTCTCCTTCCACTTGCCTTCGGCCTACTCGGGCCCCCACACGATCACACACTGGCAGTTGGTGGGCTGCCTCTTCTGCCGCTCTCAGAGTGTCGGCACGCTCCTGGCTCTCAACTTGAGCTATGGAGTCCCTCACTGCAACTTCCACTCTGCTCTGCAGGCTTGACTCTGTCTGCTCTGCCTGCGTTGTCTTGTCCGAGCTCTGACTAGATTGGACTGGACTATACTCCACTCTACTAGACTCCACTTAACTGAACTCCACTTGGACTGGACTGAGCTCTCTCTGCTGCAGACTGCAGCCTTCTGCTCTGCACACTGCACTCAGCAGAACTCACTGACTGAACTGCTCTGCAGTCTCTCAAATCTGAACTCTGAATCAGACCCCCTCTTCCTATCTTCACCCTCCTTTTATATGCCTATCAGGCTCCCTCTGGTGGTCTTAGGGGATGGGTGAAGGTGTGTGGATACATTAGGACCTCTAGTGGATAACTCCTTTAGTGCACCCTTCCAGGAGATGTGGGAATCCTAGCACAGCTGGGGCTCCACATTCCCCCCTAGTACAACTCAGCACTCCGGGCTGAAAGACATTTTACAAAAACAGAAAATTAAACATTATACAACTGTATCTTCCCTTTACGGGAGGTAAGGACTCTTAAACCGTTGCATAACAAATAAATAACTATATACATAGATAATAAAAATTAGGGAATGAGCAATCGAAAAGTCCGAGTCTCTTTTGGGAGATTGCGCTAAGGGATTATAGGAAACAAGTAGAGTGTCTATTTCACTCGAATTGGTATCCAAAGGAAAACAAATCAGTAAGCAACTGGTTACAGCAATAAAAATAACAATATATTTTACATTTATGTACATTGACTCTAGATTAACTATCTACATCTGCCAAGGGTTGAACTAGTCTCTCTACCTAGAAGGGTTTTGTCCTTTTTTGCTACGTACTGACCTGCGTGGTGCAGTGACCTGTGAGGTATCAGTATCCCTGTTTGTTCTGCGTGCGAGTGAATTGTAGAATTGCCTTAACCTCTCTACAGGACTGGCAAGTATACCATGGGCTGGGCCACTTGGCTCGACTTCTGCAGGGGATTCTTCCTGAGATTCTTCTCCAATAGGTTCTACTTCTCGGGATTCGACTTCTTAGGATTCTGCTGGAGCAGGTTCCTCTGGAACTGACTCTACGGCGGCAACCGGCTCAACTTGCTGTAGTGGTTCTTCTTGTTGTTGATAGAATTGGAGTACAGGGATGATAACGGCTTCTCCGATTCTAGGCCAATCCGCTGGAAAATCTCCTAATTCCGTATGTATTACCTTTTCTTCAGGTTCCTCCGAAGGGATGAAAGGCACTTCTTCTTGGGGCTTTAACAGATCTGGACACAACTTAAGGTGATCTCTGGATACAGTTGTAGTCGTTCTTCCTCCATCTTTACTGATTAGACATGTTTTCTGGTTATCAAACCTTGAATTCAACACAGTGTAGGGCTCTTTTTCCCATTGATCGTCGAGTTTGTGCATCCTTCTCTTTCTTTTTAGCACAACTTCACCAGGTGCGAAAGGTTCTGCTAGTGCACTGCTTGTTGTAGCGTGTCTCTTGTTTATCTCTTACCCGATTGAGACTGTCTTCAACACAGGCCTGTACTTTTCTGTACTGTTCCTGTCTGGTCGTATCCCAGTCCTCAGTAGTCACATCCACTTCTGGTTCTACAACACCAAGCTCTAGATCCATGGTCAGCTTTCCTGGTCTTGCCCGCATGAGGTAAGCTGGGGTGTAATTGGTGGAACTCACAGGTATGTGATTGTACAGATCTACCAAGTCAGGTAATAGGTCTGGCCACTGATTTCTCTCCTCAAGTGGTACAGTCTTCAGCAGGTCAATGACGATGTGATTCATCTTTTCACAGAGACCATTGGTTGGGGGTGGTACGGTGTAGTTCTTATCTTCTTACATCCGTACAGATGGCAGAACTCCTTGAACAATTCGGCCTCAAAGGCTGAGCCTTGATCAGTCAGCACCTGCTCAGGATATCCATGTGGTCTGCAGAAATACGCTTGGAACGTCTTTGCAGCTGTCTCCGCCGTCAGATCTTTGACAGGGGCGACCACAAGGAACCTGGAGTAGTGATCCACCATGGTCAGGGCATAGGAGTATCCCGACCGGCTGGGTGACAACTTGACATGGTCCAGGGCCACGATCTCTAAGGGTCGAGTCGTCTTGATGGGTTTAGGGGTGCCTTCTGACTGCTGTAGTCTTTTCTTCAGAGGCCACAGGGTCCACAGTTCTGGCACCACCTCTCAATGGAGCTGCGCATTCCCACCCAGTAGAAACGACACTTCAACAGGGTCTCCAGCTTCTTCCAGCCAAAGTGCCCCGCTTGATCGTGGTAGGCTTCCAACACCATCTGGATGTCTGCTCTGGGGACTACTATCTGCCAAACCATCTCGTGGGTTCTTGGATTGATGTACCTCCGGCACGGCTTCTCACGATAGATATAAACAGCCGGCTTCTCTCATTCCACAGCTGCTTTGCTTGTGGAGACGCATCCTTCTCCAAGGAGGAACCTTCTTGAGTTATCAGCTCCTTGATACGGCTGACAACTGGATCGCTGTCCTGAGTCTCCTTACAGCTGTGGTGAGGTAAAGGATTTAACGTCTTACCACGCGGTCTCCTGCAGGCTCGTTGCTCGTGGATTATCCCATTCTTGTGAAAAGCAGGTAGTTCAATCTCTTCCAGGTCGTCCACTTCTTCCTCTGTGTCCGACTCATGAGGCATCCTGGACAGGGCATCAGCATTGGCATTCTTGCGGCCCGCTCGGTACTTGATTGTGAATTGGTAGTTTGACAGCCGAGCCATCCAGCGTTGTTCCATGGCTCCCAGCTTAGCTGTTTCAAGATGCGTCAAGGGGTTATTATCAGTGTAGGCAGTGAACTTGCTGGAGGCTAGTTAATGCTTAAACCTTTCCGTGATGGCCCAGACCAGCGCTAGGAACTCCAACTTGAAGCTGCTATAGTTCTCGGGGTGCCTCTCGGTCGGGCGGAGCTTCCTGCTTGCATAGGCGATAACTTTTTCTAGGCCATTTTGCTTCTGACGGAGGACAGCTCCCAATCCTTCATAGCTGGCATCGGTATACAGCAGGAATGGTTGGCTGTAGTCAGGGTACGCTAGGATCTCATCACCTGTCAGGACCTCCTTCATTTCTTTGAATGCCTCAGCCTGTTCTTTACCCCAGTGGAATGGAGAATTTCTGCACTTTAGGGACTGTCCCACCAGGAGGTCTTGCAGAGGTGCTGCTTTATTAGTGTAGTCCTTTACAAACCTCCGGTAGTATCCTGTCAGTCCAGGAACTGACGCACCTCTTTGAGGTTCTTCGGCTCTGACCATTTCTGGATGGCGGTGACCTTCTCGGGGTCTGGCGCTACTCCCTCTGAGCTGACAATGTGTCCCAGATACTGTACCTTTTGTTTGAGCAGGTGGCACTTTGAAGGCTTCAGTTTCATCCCATACTTGGACAGTGACTCGAATACCTCTGCCAGGTGCTTCAAGTGATCTTCATACGTCTTGGAGTACACAATTACGTCGTCCAGGTACAGTAACACAGTTTCGAAGTTGAGATGTCCCAGGCAGCTCTCCATCACTCTCTGGAACGTGCCGGGGGCACTGCTGAGTCCAAACGGCATTCTGTCGAACTCACAGAGTCTCATTGGGGTGGTGAAAGTCGTCTTCTCCCGATCCTCCTCAGCCACAGCTACTTGCCAGTACCCACTAGTGAGGTCAAGGGTGGAAAAGTAATTAGCAGACTTTAAGGCAGTTAGGGATTCCTCAATGCATGGCAAAGGGTATGAATCTTTATGTGTAATGCGATTTACTTGTCTGTAATCTACACACATTCTCATGCTTCCATCCTTTTTCCTGACTAGGACTAAGGGAGCTGCCCAGTGACTACAACTATCCCTTATTACTCCTGCTTCCTTCATGTCACGCAACATCTCCTTGGCTTTCTGGTAGTGTGCTGGGGGTATAGGCCTGTACCGTTCTTTAATGGGAGGATGATTGCCTGTGGGGATGTGATGTTGGACCCCTTTAATCTTCCCAAAGTCAAGTGGGTGTTTGCTGAATACCTGTGCGTACTCCTGAACTACTCGATGTACTCACTGTTTCTGGTGGGCTGGAGTGGTGTCCGTCCCGACATGGAGCTGTTGACACCAATCCTCCACCTTGGTGGCTGGGCCGTTATCCTCCACTGGTTGTGGGGAGGTTAAGGGCTCCGTCGGGTGAATGGAGTTATCCACAGCATGTAACTTGGCAACAGTGGCATAATGTGGTAATTTGACTTCATCCTCTCCCCAGTTGAGAAGAAGCACTGGCACCCTCCCATTGCGTACCTCCATTACCCCTCTGGCAGTTAAGCGTGTAGGTCTGTGTTCTGAACAATGGGGTTCTACTACTGCTTGATAGTTTTGTCCTCTCAGACCTATTGCTGCTCTACACCAAATAAGCATTTCACTCATTGGGGGTATCACAATGGAGTTAGGGTCCGTCACTCGTACATTACCAATCTCACCACCGTTCAGTTTCACTTGCTGCTGGCACAGCAGGGCCGGATCTCTTTCTGGATCGCTCCCTTTTGCTTTGGCCTGGCAATATCGGCGAGCTGTTGGAGCAAAAACACAACCTCCTCCAAACAGTTACTAATAATGTTAGTGCCCAAAACCACATTCAACCCATTTTCCTCATTAACAGTCTTCACTACAAGAAGTCCTGTTCCTTTAGCTCCACTCTCCCCACTTTTACGTCTACGTTTTTAGCCCCCAGTAAGTCAGAGGGAAGCCATTAGAGGCGTATACTGAAAAGTCGGGGTTTGGGGGTTGGAGACCGTCCATGGACCAGTATCTATTGTAAAGGATATCAGGTATGATGGTTACCTGAGATCCGGTGTCCAGCAGGGCAGGGATTGCGATCCCGTCCAGTATAATGGACAGGAAAGGTCTTCCTCCCACAAACCTGCGGTTCCAGTCTGAGGGGCCTGAAGAGTCTATTCCTGGGTGCTGGCCCTCGGACCCAGGATTTGCTCGTTTAAAGGACACTGGCGTGTGATGTGACCTTCCTTCTGGCAGTGGTAGCAGATGATCCCTCGATGAGGTTGGTGCTGGTCGTTGGTCCTTCCTGGGGGTGGCGTTGTCCTCCTCTGGGGTGGCGACGTCCTCTTTCTCCTCCGGCTCATCCAGGGGTCATCCTCAGGGCAGTCGGCTAGCAGGATCTTTCCTTCTGTTTCCGGTTCCGTCCGCAGTTGCAGGGCACTCATTACAGTGGCCAGATTTTTGGTCAGCTGACGCACTTCTGAGCGTAGACAGTCCAGCTCAGTAGGGGGCGCCGCCTGCGTTTTGGCTTCAGCAACCAGCCGGGAAAAGGTGGATGCTGCTGGCGTTAGAGTGGCCTACCCGGGTGTCGCTGGGTTGCCATCTCGGGCATTTCCAGGGGCCGCAGTCCTTTTATAGCCATATCCTTAAAAGCATCAAAAGTAGCATCAGGATGATCCAAGGACCACCAACGCACCTTCCTACTTTCCGCTTGGGACCTCAGTCCCCGTACAAATTGTTCTTTTAGCATTTTATTCTCTTTGGTGACGTTCATAGGGTTAACCTGTTTGAGTGCTCGCAGGGCTCCTTGCAGTCGGCAGGCGTAGTCCCGAATACTGTCATCTGGTTTCTGGGAGCATTGGTAAAACCTCATCCGGAGGTCTGTTTCAGTGCGGTCCTCAAAGATTGTTTTTAACTTTAGGAAAATTGCAAGCACTGACTCCTGGTCTGCAGCTGACCAAGTCTCTACTTCTCTCTCTGCGGCACCAGTCAATTGTCCCACTACCACTGCAGCTTTCTGCTTCTCTGACATTGAGTACATGTCCAGTATGCTGCATATTTTTCGCTTGAACCCTGACAGGGTGTCTGGCTTGCCGCTGTACTGGGGAAGCCACTTTGCTCCGGGCATATATGGCAATGTCAGCGGTACTATCAGGGCCACAGGCCCAGGTGAGGGGCCAGCGTTTCCAGCCTGCGCGGCAGCACCTGTGGGTGAGTTATTGGGGCTGTCGGCCTGGGCCGCGCCGTCGGCCTGCTGCTGTGACATGTCTGCGCCCCCCTAGTGAAACGTGGCCTACTTTCTCCTGTAGGCCGCAGCGTCCTCTGGGCACAGTTGCTTGCAGGACCTGCGTCGCCAGCGCTCTGACGTCAGAGCGTTCACCGAAGCTCTCTGAAGGACCTGCCACCGCGTCAGCGCTGGGGGCGTGTCCAGGACTCAGCGCGCTTTCGCAGGTACGCCTCCTAGTTTTTCGCGTGATAACGCTGTAAATGGCGGGCAGTGGCGGGAAATCTTCACCACGATACAAAACACAGTCTTTCAGTGAGGCACACAGTACCCGGTGGCAACGGGCACAAGTTACTCCGTTGCTGCAGGGCACGCAATCCTGTTTGTGACGCCAAGTTAGATGAGCCGCCCTCCCAGAGCAGTGGGGTAGTCGGATCCGAGCCTATTAACTTCAATTGGGAATGTCACGGCGAACACAGCTCGGTCCATGGCCCTGGGCGCTCACCATAAATGTGGGATATTTACAGGGGAATTGAATGTTGGTATGGGGATTCGTGACGCCACCTGTAGTATCTGGTCAGGGTGACCAGCGCTGCTGTGCAGATCCACTGAAGGGTTGGTGTTGTGCAGATAGATGTTAGGCCTCCTACAGGTGAGGCTAAGTCCTTCAGGGCAGGTAGTTATATGGGGGAGCAGGACAGAGGGGAACCCAGCAGTTAGGGGTCAGAAGTA
The DNA here is from genome assembly GCA_033576555.1 of Oophaga sylvatica. NCBI lineage: Eukaryota > Metazoa > Chordata > Amphibia > Anura > Dendrobatidae > Oophaga > Oophaga sylvatica. The sequence continues at coordinate 190,847,655 of JARQOD010000001.1, forward strand.
GGACACACACACAAGTCACTTTGGTACCTTTACTGAAGATGTTGCAGGCACATCCCGGAGCACTGTAGGCTGAAGGGTGCACATCCAGATTTTCCACTGAGTAGGTGTGTGGCCTCCTGTTCCTTGCCCTCTGTAATGAAGTCCTGGCCTGCATGTAGCTGGGCCTAACTTAATCTCCGTCCTGCACCCGGCTGACCTTGTGGTTGGACCTTCACTTGAAGTACACAGTCCCTGCTTGCAGGTGTACCTACTTGCCGGATTCCGTCCTCCTGGCCCTGTTACGTATCAGCTCTGTGGTGCTCCTGGGACCTGTAGTCCTCCAGGTTCTCCGGTGGTCTCCTACTGGGTCGTGGAGATCCCTGTAGGCTCGGACCCGACGTCCGGTTTATACTTGCTGGGGTGAACTGACTAGGTTCCTCTGCCCCTTTTACTTCTCCTTCCACTTGCCTTTGGCCTATTTGGGCCCTCACACGATCACACACTGGCAGTTGGTGGGCTGCCTCTTCTGCCGCTCTCAGAGCGTCGGCACGCTCCTGGCTCTCAACTTGAGCTATGGAGTCCCTCACTGCAACTTCCACTCTGCTCTGCAGGCTTGACTCTGTCTGCTCTGCCTGCGTTGTCTTGTCCGAGCTCTGACTAGACTGGACTGGACTATACTCCACTCTACTAGACTCCACTTAACTGAACTCCACTTGGACTGGACTGAGCTCTCTCTGCTGCAGACTTCAGCCTTCTGCTCTGCACACTGCACTCAGCAGAACTCACTGACTGAACTGCTCTGCAGTCTCTCAAATCTGAACTCTGACTCAGACCCCCTCTTCCTATCTTCACCCTCCTTTTATATGCCTATCAGGCTCCCTCTGGTGGTCTTAGGGGACGGGTGAAGGTGTGTGGATGCATTAGGACCTCTAGTGGATAACTCCATTAGTGCACCCTTCCAGGAGATGTGGGAATCCTAGCACAGCTGGGGCTCCACACGCTCGAGGGCTCACAATCTGCAAGGGATGGGTGAGGATACAGCAGGTTAGGGTAGAGCTGGTCGTGCAGCAGTTTGGTGGTTACTGCAGGTTGTAGGCTTGTCGGAAGAGGTGTGTCTTCAGGTTCCATTTGAAGGTTTCCATAGTAGGCGAGATATGTTGGAGTAGAGCGTTTCAAAGTAGTGGGGATGCGTGGGAGAAATCTTGTATGTGATTGTGGGAAGAGGAGATAAGTGGGGAGTAGAGAAGGAGTTCTTGTTAGGATCAGAGGTTGCGTGCAGGTAAGTATCGGGAGACAAGGTCGCAGATGTATGGAGGAGACAGGTTGTGGATGGCTTTGTATGCCATGGTTAGGGTTTTGAACTGGAGTCTCTGGGTGATGGGGAGCCAGTGAAGGGATTGACAGAGGGTAGAGACCTTGGAAGAGCGGGGGTATAAGTGGATTAGTAGGGCAGCAGAGTTTAGAATAGATTGGAGGGGTGCGAGAGTGTTAGAAGGGAGGCCACAAAACAGGAGGTTGCAGTAGTCAAGGCAAGAGAATAAATACCGTATATACCCGTGTATAAGCCGACCCCCCTAATTTTGCCACAAAAAACTGGGAATACTTATTGACTGGCGTATAAGCCTAGGGTGAAAAATGATTATGCCCCCATATGCTCCAGATTATGCCTCCATATGATGCTCCACAGATAATGCCCCATATGCTGCACAGATTATTCCCCCATATGCTGCACAGATTATGCCCCCATATGCTGCACAGATTATGCCCCCCTATGCTCCACAGGTTATGCCCCCATATGCTGCACAGATTATGCCCCAATATGCTGCACAGATTATGCCCCCATATGCTGCACAGATTATGCCCCCATATGCTCCACAGATTATGCCCCCATATGCTCCACAGATTATGCACAATATGCTCCACAGATTATGCCCCCATATGCTCCACAGATTATGCACAATATGCTCCACGGATTATGCCCCCATATGCTCCACAGATTATGCCCCCATATGCTCCACAGATTAAGCACAATATGCTCCACAGATTATGCCCCATATGCTCCACAGATTATGCACAATATGCTCCACAGATTATGCCCTCATATGCTCCACAGATTATGCACAATATGCTCCAGATTATGCCCCCATATGCTCCACAGATTATGCACAATATGCTCCACAGATTATGCCCCCATATGCTGCACAGATTATGCCCCCATATGCTCCACAGATTTTGCCCAATATGCTCCACAGATTATACCCAATATGCTGCACAGATTATGCCCCCATATGCTGCACAGATTATGCCCCCATATGCTCCACAGATTATGCCACCATATGCTGCACAGATTATGTCCCCATATGCTGCACAGATTATGCCCCCATATGCTGCACAGATAATGCCCCCATATGCTGCACAGATTATGCCCCATAGTATATTAGTATAGGTCCCTTATGCTGCCGCGCTGCTGCTGCAAAAAAATGACATACTCACCTCTCGTCGCTGGGGGCCAGGTGCCGGTGTCCTGAGCAGGCGGTGACACCGGCGCGCTATGGGAGACAGGTGCCGGTGTCACCGCTCGCTCAGGACCCCGGAACCTGAGATATTTACCTGTCACCGTACCGCTCCACCGCCGTGCTGCTCCCTCTTCCGGGTCCTCGGAAATGAATGATCAGGCAGAGGGCGCGGCGGGCACTAACTACGTCATCGCGCCCTCTGCCTGAACATTCACAGCCAGAGGAGTCAGACGAGAGAACAGCGCAGCGGTGGTCCGGGGACAGGTAAATATCGCTATACTCACCCCTCCGCCGAGGCGTCTCTGTAGCCTCTCCTCTTCTCCCGGCAGTCACCGCAGCTCTTCCGTCCTACAGCGGTCACGTGGTACCGCTCATTAAAGTCATGAATATGTGCATATTCATGACTTTAATGAGCGGTACCATGTGACCGCTGCAGGAAGGAGCCGGAGATCGTGGGAGAAGCAGGGGGGCTGCAGAGATGCGCTGGCGGAGGGGTGAGTATGATCACCCCCGCTCCCCCTCCCCGCCGACCCCCGTATATGACTCACGTATAAGTCGAGAGGGGGACTTTCAGCTCTAAAAAATTATACACGAGTATATACGGTAGATAAATGGATACGTATGATGATTTTTGTGTATTTCATGCTACAAATACAGTTTGCAACAAAAATTATTTTGGTTCTGGTGCCATATTCCTATAAGGATAGTGATTGTGGTGACATATTCTTATACTGATTGTGGTTCTGATGTCATATTCCTGTACTGATTATGGCTCTGGTGATGTATGCATGTAGTAATGATGGTTCTGGTGCTGTATTCATCACCAGCACTATCATACATACATGAATATGAAACCAAAATCATCATCAGTACATAAATAGAATACTAGAGCCATGAATAGTACATAAATACAGAACCAGAACCATCATTAGTAAATAAATAGGTCCCTATAACCACCATCAGTGCATGAATGAAACACCAAAACAACCATCAGTTCATAAATGCATCACAAGAACTATAATAAGTACATAAATACATAACAGGAACCACATTAATAAATAAAAATAACACAAATACCATAATCAGTACATGTTCATGTTACCAGAACCACAATCAGTACATGAATACATCATCAGATCCACCATCAGTACATGACTACATCTCCAAGCTTACTACAACAATCAATTGTAATGTCAAGTCAACCCCATATACATTTGTATCGTATGAACTTACAATCGTAAGGAGATGAGATGATGGGAGTTGTTATCAGTCATTACCAGACTATGAACCATACACGAATCACAGTACTGATGAGATGGACTAAGTAGCAAAAAGTAAAAATTTACATCCAGGTACCTTATAGGTGACATATTTTCTGATTAGAGTTGTTTTTTCTTTTAATTTCTATCTTGTCCAAATACCATGAAGACTTTTCACATTCACAGCTCTTCTCTACAGACTTCCATCTTCTCCTGTCTTCTGCATCACATCCCCACATGCTGCCCTTAAAATTAGAATGTTATTAAAATGCCCTCTGCATTAAAAGATCTATCTATAATGTCACCTAAATGAGCCTCCTATGGTATGTGGCTTCCACATTATCTGCACTTGTCACACTGTCTGCCTTAATGAGCTATGACCACCACTCCGTTTGCTATTATCAGCTATAACTGCCACATTGTCCACCCTTATGACCACAGACTATACTATGGCTGACCCCTCTTCACTGTTTTCCTTACACTCTCTATTTTTCCACACTGTCCTCCTCCATGCTTACATCTCTCCATAGTATCCCACCACTTCAAGTTGCCCTCTCCCCATATCCATTCTGTGGCCCTTCTTCACACTATTCCCTCATACTGCCCACCACGCTGAACTCTCAGAACTGTATCCTCTTCTCACACTGTCCCCCTACACAGTATGATGGTCACCAAGCCGCCCATACAGAATGATATCCACAACACACCCCACAATATATACTATGATGTCCACCACAGCCCCCATGCAGTATGATATCCACCACAGATCCTCATTATATAGTATGGTCACCACCAGAGCCCCCATACTTAGCAATATGTCCCCCAATCACTGATACAGTATAATGGCCCCTACTGCCTCTTATATACACTATAATGTCCGCCACAGCACCTCTCACAGTATGACATCTACCACAACCTCAAATATACAATACGATTTCACTACCGCTCCCTGTATAATATAATGTCCCACAGTGCCCTATACAGAAGGATATTGACCACAGTTCCCAATATTAAGGTCTCTGACAGCCTCCAATATAGTATGGTCACCACAGATCACTATGTCCCCTACAGCTCCCTACACAGTATGGTCATCACAACCCCCTTTACATTATGTCTCCACAGTCCCCAGTATGATCCCCCCACAGCCAACCTACAGTATAATGCCCCCCACACAGACCCCTATACACTATGATGTTCCACAGACCCCAGTATAATGTCCCCCACAGGTCCCAAATATAATGTACCTCATAGGCCTTAGGTATAAAGCCCCCACCCACATCTCAAGTATAATGTCCCGCACAGGTCGCAAGTATAATAGCCTCCACACAGAAGCAAAATAATATAAGAAAACATTTTTAAAAAGCTTCTACTCACCTAATCCAGGCTACCATCCAAACCTGACTCCATCTATTCTATCTGGTACAACAGTGGGTGCTGGACAGCACAATGACATCAATTCATCGCTCCATCCGACATCCCCTGCGTGCGCTATCTCCAACAGGGTGCAAGCAGGAAGTAGCCTGCGTTGTGATGGAGCAGGGAGCTCATTACAGTCCAGGGTGGCGATAACATCAATTGTATTCATGTTTAACATATATATGTAATCCTTACATCCATTTGGCAAATTAGAGAGTTGGCCATTTCTGGCCCTGTTCTCAGCTGTCTCAGTCAGCTCCATAAGAGTTGAGCATCTGGGCTATTCCATTCAAACAGGGAACTGAGGACAACTTTTTTGAGGGTCATTGGTGTTCCAAGCAGTGGACAAGAGATAAGGTCATAAGTTATGAGTGTGGTCTACCACTTTAAAGCTGTTTCCCTGGAAGATCTAGTGATGCTGCTGCACAAAGATTGCAATGTGTGAACGCAGCCTTAGGGTATGTTCACGTTATGTATATGTTGTTTAACATATGCACATACATTTTTCTGCATCAAAAGACTTGTCTTTTGGCAGGAACAATACGCTTTTATTAGGTGTATTTTTTCCAGATTTTTTCCAATTTACACTCTGTGCAGAATTATTAGGCAAGTTGTATTTGAGAGGATTCTTTTTATTATTGAACAACAACTATGTTCTCAATCAACCAAAAAGACTCATAAATATCAAAGCTTAATATTTTTGGAAGTTGGAGTGTTTTTTTTTTAGATTTAGCTATCTTAGGAGGATATCTGTTTGTGCAGGTAACTATTACTGTTCAGAATTATTAGGCAACTTAATAAAAACCAAATATATACCCATCTCACTTGTTTATTTTCATCAGGTAAACCAATATAACAACACAAAATTTAGAAATAAACATTTCTGACATTCAAAAAAAAAAAATCAGTGACCAATATAGCCACCTTTCTTTACGAAGACACTCAAAAGCCTTCCATCCATAGATTCTGTCAGTTGCTTGATGTCTTTACGATCAATATTGCGTGCAGCAGCCACCACAGCCTCCCAGACACTGTTCCGAGAGGTTTAATGTTTTCCCTCCCTGTAGATCTCACATTTTATGAGGGACCACAGGTTCTCTTTGGGGTTCAGATCAGGTGAACAAGGGGGCCATGTCATTCTTTTTTCCCTCTTTTAGACCTTTACTGGCCAGCCACGCTGTGGAGTATTTGGATGCATGTGATGGAGCATTGTCCTGCATGAAAATCATGTTTTTCTTGAACGATACCGACTTCTTCCTGTACCACTGCTTGAAGAAGGTGTCTTCCAGAAACTGGCAGTAGGTCTGGGAGTTGAGCTTCACTCCATTCTCAACCCGAAAAGGTCCCACAAGTTCATCTTTGATGATACCAGCCCATACCAGTACCCCACCTCCACCTTGCTGGCGTCTGAGTCGGAGTGGAGCTCTCTGCCCTTCACTGATCCAACCTCGGGCCCATCCATCTGGCCCATCAAGAGTCACTCTCATTTCATCAGTCCATAAAACCTTAGAAAAATCAGTCTTAAGATATTTCTTGGCCCAGTCTTGATGTTTTATCTTATGTTTCTTGTTCAAAGGTGGTCGTTTTACAGCCTTCCTTACCTTGGCCATGTCCCTGAGTATGGCACACTTGTGCTTTTTGATACTCCAGTAACGCTGCAGCTCTTAAATATGGCAAAACTCGTGGCAAATGGCATCTTGGCAGCTTCACGCTTGATTTTCCTCAATTCATGGGCAGTTATTTTGCACCTTTTTTATTAACACACTTCTTGCGACCCTGTTGGCTATTTGCCATGAAATGCTTGATTGTTCAGTGATCACTCTTCAAAAGTTTGGCAGTTTCAAGACTGCTGCATCCCTCTGCAAGACTTCTCACAATTTTTGACTTTTCAGAGTCCGTCAAATCTTTCTTCTGACCCATTTTGCCAAAGGAAAGGAAGTTGCCTAATAATTAAGCACACCTTATATAGGGTGTTGATGTCATTAGACCATACCCCTCATTACAGAGATGCAAATCACCTGATTTACATAATTGGCAGTTGGCTTTCAAGCCTATGCAGCTTGGAGTAGGACAACATGTATAAAAAGGATGATGTGATCAAAATACTCATTTGCCTAATAATTCTGCACATGGTGTATTATCAAAAATTAAGTAAAAACACTGAAAGAATTGATATGCTGGAGATTTGAAACTGATTCAAATTTGCAAGGCAAAAATAAGCAGCGTGTGCTCAGAAATCTCATTTACTTTGCTGGGACACTACAGTATAATGCTGCATTTTTCGCTGCAAAAATGAGTGGGAACGACATAGCAAAAATGCAACATGCTAACTTACCCTAAACCGCCATCTAATCTAAACCTGGTTCAGGTATGTATTTGATGTATTTGCATGAATATGCATCGACAAAGTGAAAATCAGTTACTGCCACTTAAGTGAGCTGCATTTCATAGCAAAAATGTACTGCTTTTGGACTGTAGTTTTGGTAAAACATTACATTTTTAAACATCAGGTATAACATAGGAGCCTTTATTTTTAACTATTATGTAGTATACACTTTTTCCACTAGATGGTGCCAAGTACATGCACAAAATTACTCTGGAGACTATACTATTTCTTTACTAGATAGCAACTTTCATAAAAGCTTTATTAAACTTCCAATTCTCTTCCTATCAGTGAATAGGAAGATTTTGGTTTATAGCCAAACAGATTGCTCACACTGGCGTAGATTCTTTGATTATGCTAATGACACTAGGCTCAAACTGTGTCACCTTAGTGTGATCCGATCCTCTCACATGAGAAAATCGCAGCACACGTGCGGGGAATCCAGAAAACTTAATTTCTCCATCTTCTCCATTGTCTTTATAGGATTCAAGTCGTGACTCTGAAAGCCACCCAGATATTCCAGGACTTCTTCTGACTCTTGGTGAACTTTGAGGTACACTTGAGATCATTGCCCTGCTGGAAGCTCCATTGACACCATTGCCCTCTACACAGGTTTCCAATGTCAATGGAATTAAAGCAGTCATCTGTAAGCCCAATGCGAATACACAGAACAATCACAGAAATTTCTCCAACATCTGTAGGTTTATCCTATGAAAATAGTTATAACTTTTCTACTGACTGTTGGCTGCATTTTCTATTATATATAGTGATGGGCGAACCCGAACAGTAAAGTTTGGGGTCCGTACTGAACACCTAGTGTCTGTGCACGGACAACAAACACAGACTTCTCTAGGAAGTCCATGTTACTGTTTAGGGGTTCGGCACCCTGAACATTGACTGTTTCCCACGCTGACATCTGTGTGACAGCGCGAAAAACACCGATGGCTCTGATCTGCAATAAGATAGTTACCATCGGTCAGAGAGCTGCAGTTCCCACGCTGTCAGATGACAGCATGTGAGCCAGCAGATATGACCGGTGGTAAAAAGGTTACCGCCAGTCACATGCGTCGGCAGCTGAGAGTACTACTCTCATTATCCTACGCATGCAGTCCCTGATAGCAGGCGAGGCTGATAAGAGTATTCATCAGCCAGCGCTAGTGTTGAGCATTCCGATACCGCAAGTATCGGGTATCGGCCGATATTCGCGTTATCGGAATTCCGATACTTAATTCCGATACTTTTTCAATATCGTATACCGGAATCGGAAGTTCCCATAATTCTTTGAGAGACAATGTGATTTTAGTCAGCCAATGAGGAATCCTAAGAAGTGTGGGCACATCCTGTATGCTGCGATCATGTTAACTAATGGCATGGCTGTGATTGGATGCTGAAATGATGTCAGAATGCACTATAAAAGGCGCCGCCGCCATTTTAGCGTCACTGTGCTGTGAACTCAGTTAGGGAAAGAACGCTGCTGTGCTGACTCTGAGGGACAGTTAGAGATTGCGATTTAGTGTACTGTGCTTTAGGCAGGCTAGCACCAACGCTGTGTAAAGCTTCCTTTTGCCTGCAGTGTTGTTTTAACAGCTCTGCAAGGTGTGTGTGAGTGCAGGTGACGCTGCAGTTTGCTCTGCATGCAACGCTGTCTGTAGGCATCTGCACGTGTCACTCACAGACTCTTTTTTTTTTTCTTCAGTGTATAAAAGGCGCCGCCGCCATTTTAGCGTCACTGTGCTGTGAATTCAGTAAGGGACAGAACGCTGCTGTGCTGACTCTGAGGGACAGTTAGAGATTGCGATTTAGTGTACTGTGCTGTAGGCAGGCTAGCACCAACCGCTGTGTAAAGCTTCCTTTTGCCTGCAGTGTTGTTTTAACAGCTCTGCAAGGTGTGTGTGAGTGCAGGTGACGCTGCAGTTTGCTCTGTATGCAACGCTGTCTGTAGGCATCTGCACGTGTCACTCACAGACTCTTTTTTTTTCTTCAGTGTAATTCTTGCTGCTCCATGTAATTGAAATAATAGTGTGACGCGCTTCCATCCGTATACAAAACCTTGGTTGCAAACACTATAGAAGTCCACAATGGAGCCTTTCACAGCAAGTGAACAGTTGTGTTTCAGTGTTCACTGCAGTCTGTGTTTTTTTTTTTTTTTTTTGAGTGCAGATCACGCTCCAGTTACTTCAACTAATGCTGCGTGTACTCTGCTGAGTGTCTGTCACTGGCTCATCCTTGTAATTTTTCAAAAATTGCTGCTGCTTTATTCTATTTTAAATTTACAAAAATATATTAGTGTGACGCTCTTCCATCAAAATACAATACATTGCTTGCAAACTTAATAGAAGTCCACAAAAAGGCCTTTCACAGCAAGTGAACAGTTGTGTTTCAGTGTTCACTGTAGTCTGAGGTTTCATTTTTTTGTAGGAGTGTAGATCCCGCTCCAGTTATCAACTACCGCGCGTGTACTCTGCTGATGTGTCTGTCACTGGCTCATCCTTGTAATTTTTCAAAAATTGCTGCTGCTTTATTCTATTTTAAATTTACAAAAATATATTAGTGTGACGCTCTTCATCAAAATACAATACATTGCTTGCAAACTTAATAGAAGTCCACAAAAAGGCCTTTCACAGCAAGTGAACAGTTGTGTTTCAGTGTTCACTGTAGTCTGAGGTTTCATTTTTTTGTAGGAGTGTAGATCCCGCTCCACTTCAACCACCGCAGCGTGTACTCTGCTGAGTGTCTGTCACTGGCTCATCCTTGTAATTTTTCAAAATTGCTGCTGCTTTATTCTATTTTAAATTTACAAAAATATATTAGTGTGACGCTCTTCCATCAAAATACAATACATTGCTTGCAAACTTAATAGAAGTCACAAAAAGGCCTTTCACAGCAAGTGAACAGTTGTGTTTCAGTGTTCACTGTAGTCTGAGGTTTCATTTTTTTGTAGGAGTGTAGATCCCGCTCACTTCACCACCGCAGCGTGTACTCTGCTGAGTGTCTGTCACTGGCTCATCTTGTAATTTTTCAAAAATTGCTGCTGCTTATTCTATTTTAAATTTACAAAAATATATTAGTGTGACGCTCTTCCATCAAAATACAATAATTGCTTGCAAACTTAATAGAAGTCACAAAAGGCCTTTCACAGCAAGTGAACAGTTGTGTTTCAGTGTTCACTGTAGTCTGAGGTTTCATTTTTTTGTAGGAGTGTAGATCCGCTCCAGTCTTCAACCACCGCAGCGTGTACTCTGCTGAGTGTCTGTCACTGGCTCATCTTGTAATTTTTCAAAATTGCTGCTGCTTTATTCTATTTTAAATTTACAAAAATATATTAGTGTGACGCTCTTCCATCAAAATACAATACATTGCTTGCAAACTTAATAGAAGTCCACAAAAAGGCCTTTCACAGCAAGTGAACAGTTGTGTTTCAGTGTTCACTGTAGTCTGAGGTTTCATTTTTTTGTAGGAGTGTAGATCCGCTCCACTTCAACCACCGCAGCGTGTTACTCTGCTGAGTGTCTGTCACTGGCTCATCCTTGTAATTTTTCCAAAATTGCTGCTGCTTTATTCTATTTTAAATTTACAAAAATATATTAGTGTGACGCTCTTCCATCAAAATACAATACATTGCTTGCAAACTTAATAGAAGTCCACAAAAAGGCCTTTCACAGCAAGTGAACAGTTGTGTTTCAGTGTTCACTGTAGTCTGAGGTTTCATTTTTTTGTAGGAGTGTAGATCCCGCTCCAGTTACTTCAACCACCGCAGCGTGTACTCTGCTGAGTGTCTGTCACTGGCTCATCCTTGTAATTTTTCCAAAATTGCTGCTGCTTTATTCTATTTTAAATTTACAAAAATATATTAGTGTGACGCTCTTCCATCAAAATACAATACATTGCTTGCAAACTTAATAGAAGTCCACAAAAAGGCCTTTCACAGCAAGTGAACAGTTGTGTTTCAGTGTTCACTGTAGTCTGAGGTTTCATTTTTTTGTAGGAGTGTAGATCCCGCTCCACTTCAACCACCGCAGCGTGTACTCTGCTGAGTGTCTGTCACTGGCTCATCCTTGTAATTTTTCAAAAATTGCTGCTGCTTTATTCTATTTTAAATTTACAAAAATATATTAGTGTGACGCTCTTCCATCAAAATACAATACATTGCTTGCAAACTTAATAGAAGTCCACAAAAAGGCCTTTCACAGCAAGTGAACAGTTGTGTTTCAGTGTTCACTGTGTCTGAGGTTTCATTTTTTTGTAGGAGTGTAGATCCCGCTCCAGTTACTTCAACCACCGCAGCGTGTACTCTGCTGAGTGTCTGTCACTGGCTCATCCTTGTAATTTTTCCAAAATTGCTGCTGCTTTATTCTATTTTAAATTTACAAAAATATATTAGTGTGACGCTCTTCCATCAAAATACAATACATTGCTTGCAAACTTAATAGAAGTCCACAAAAAGGCCTTTCACAGCAAGTGAACAGTTGTGTTTCAGTGTTCACTGTAGTCTGAGGTTTCATTTTTTTGTAGGAGTGTAGATCCCGCTCCACTTCAACCACCGCAGCGTGTACTCTGCTGAGTGTCTGTCACTGGCTCATCCTTGTAATTTTTCAAAAATTGCTGCTGCTTTATTCTATTTTAAATTTACAAAAATATATTAGTGTGACGCTCTTCCATCAAAATACAATACATTGCTTGCAAACTTAATAGAAGTCCACAAAAAGGCCTTTCACAGCAAGTGAACAGTTGTGTTTCAGTGTTCACTGTAGTCTGAGGTTTCATTTTTTTGTAGGAGTGTAGATCCCGCTCCAGTTACTTCAACCACCGCAGCGTGTACTCTGCTGAGTGTCTGTCACTGGCTCATCCTTGTAATTTTTCCAAAATTGCTGCTGCTTTATTCTATTTTAAATTTACAAAAATATATTAGTGTGACGCTCTTCCATCAAAATACAATACATTGCTTGCAAACTTAATAGAAGTCCACAAAAAGGCCTTTCACAGCAAGTGAACAGTTGTGTTTCAGTGTTCACTGTAGTCTGAGGTTTCATTTTTTTGTAGGAGTGTAGATCCCGCTCCACTTCAACCACCGCAGCGTGTACTCTGCTGAGTGTCTGTCACTGGCTCATCCTTGTAATTTTTCAAAAATTGCTGCTGCTTTATTCTATTTTAAATTTACAAAAATATATTAGTGTGACGCTCTTCCAGAGGACAGCGTTTGTTGGCCATTTGTGAGTCTGCAGCACATGGTTGATTTCATGCTGCACTGCCTGAGAAACGACCGCTGCATCGGCCACATTCTCACCACGTCAGATTATTGGGTGTACACCCTCCTAGACCCTCGCTACTGGGACAACTTACAAAGCCTCATCACACCGTTGAACCGGGACCGTAAAATGCTGGAGGACCAAGACACACTGTTGAAATCCATAATGTTCTCCATTCCAGCCGAGAGCGCTGCTGCTGCTACTGCTTTACAAAGCAGCTCTGTGCGTCGAGGCATTGTAGACACCTCTGCAACAAGAGAGAGCACAAGCAGCGCCTCTGCACAGGGCAAGAGCTGTATGTTACAAATGTGGCGAAGTTTTGTGACAGCGCCACCAAGGTGTACACCATAGTGATGGGAAATCTAGTTAATTTTGGTGATTAGTTCACCATGAACTAGTTCACTGAAAAGATTAGTTCAAAAGATTAGTTCATTTAGTTCAGTTTTTCTCCACCCTATCCTGTGAGGAGCTGATAGGAAATGCATCATGTGACCTCTGAACTAAATGAACTAGATGAACTGCTGAACAAAATGTTCTATTGAGAATGACTCAGGACAGCCTAGTTCAATCTGATGCCTCTGACTGAGCCCAGCAGTGCCACATAATGATTGTGTATGAGGGGGCTGAGAAGCAGTTCAGCATCCACCATTTTAAGAACAGAACAGGGGTCAGTGTTAAAGATTTTAGCAAGACTGATCTTCTAGGCTAGAGGCATGAACTACACACAGAAACACTCTCTCATACACACATATGAGCTGTGTCTGTGTACTGTGTGTGCAATTTCATTTTTTATTGATAATATTATTATTACTGTTATATTTGTATTTGATGTGTGGTATGCTTTGGAGGTGCTGGCTTGCCCTGCTGCCAGTGTATTATCTGAGCTCGTCTTTAGTGCTGCAGGTGGTGTACTAACAGACCGTCGCATGCGACTATCCTCAGACAATGTAGACCGGCTTATTTTTCTGAAAATGAACAAGGCATGGATCTCACCTGAATTTGCCTGTCCGTTTTCAGATTAAATAACTGTTTGCCAACGTTTTCCAAGTCTCCTGTTATGTTCATCTTTCTACCACCTGAACTCTACTCCCTGGGCTACAACACTGCCAGTCACAGGGGAATGATCATTTACAAAACAAAATGTTATCCCCAACAAATAGTAGTGCAACGACTCCAGTGCCCACTTTATCGCCAGGCACTCTCTCTCTACAATGCTGTCTCTGTTTTTTGATGGAGTAAGTTTTCGACTCAGGAAACTAATGGGATGCTCCTCCCCGTTAAGCTCCAGTCCTGAGACAACACGGCACCCAGACCTACCTCTGACGCATCAGTCTGGACAATGAATTCTCTTTTGAACTCGGGTGTGCTCAAAACTGGTGACCCACACAGTGCCCCTTTTATTGCCACTGTTGATGACCCCTTGCTGATTTATTAACCGGCTCCACCAGATCCATGGGTATTCTCTCAAACTGGACCTCTAAAATTTTTAATGGCACCAAGGGACTCACTAAATGAGGCTGAGGACTGTGTATCTGGCGCATGCGACAAGAGTTACAATACCGTTTAACTTCTTGATAGACCCCCAGCCAGTAAAACCGTTGTATAATTCTGTGTAGGGTTTTCTTTTGGCACAAATGTCACCCTAGTACATGCGCATGCGCTAAGTCCATTACCAACCTCCGATATGACTGCGGTAGCAGCAATTGCTAATAAATTTCAACATGTATTTTATAAACCTGATACAGCAAATCTTGGTTCAGCTCTAATTGTTTAAATACTGTAGCTGCCCCGGGGTGTTGGGGTTCCCCATTGACAACCAGTAAATTTTCACGGGCTAGACTCAACGTAGGGGCCGCGTAGTTGCGCCTTAACAAATTTGACACCTGTCACATTTAAGTATTACAATTCAGGTCCCGGTGTCAAATCTTCCATCTCCCCAACTAACACTTCGATAGGAGAGGGGTTTTCCTACTCCACCGAAGGCAAAGGTAATACTGCCCACTGCACACATGTGTTATGCATAGTGAGACTGATAGTAGCCAACAAAGTAGCTAACAAAGGCCACTTGTGATCGCCCTATCAGCGTAGGAACAATGCTACTCAAAAGATCTGCCATGATCCTGGACAAAATCTTGATATAATGGTCAATGAGTGAGAATGTACGATAGGATCCAGGCAGATGTGAAGGTTTGTTTGGTTTTAGTAGCAACTTCATGTGTGACATGTTTGAATGGCTGGGCAACCCTCCTGTCTCCAATATATGATTGAAGGTGCGTACCAATGTGGACGGGATATCCTCACTCAATAATTTTAATAATTTGGCTGTAAACCCGTCAGATCCTGGAGCTTTCCCGTATTTAAAGTAACTTATCGCCGCTGTCACTTCCGTCACCTCAATTTGTTTTTTTAAAAGGAGAAGCTGATAGTTTGTGATGGATGGTAACCGTATTCCATCTACAAAGGTGTTACCCTCCTCACTATCCGTATGTTCCACCTTATATAAGTCTGAGTAGTATTCTTGTAGAATGGTGTTTATGGTTCGAGGGTCTGTGTTCATGATCCCATGTTTATTCGTTAACGCTGTAATATGTTGATGACGAATGTGATTTCCTTTCGCTAGTCGTGCTAATAGTCTCCCTCATTTGCTACCATAACGATATACATCGGCTCTATAATTGTTATTACTGCTTCTCTCTCGTCGATATACCCATACGTGTAAGTCAACGTTAGCCTGCTTACATCTATTTTTAACCTGTGTTGATGAACTTGTCTTGTTTGCCGTGTACCTATCGCGTAATATCCTGCTAGCCTGCGAGTAGTTTGTCGCCATCTTCTTTTTTAGCGTTGTCTGATAACCTATTAGTTTCCCGCGCATTACTCCTTCCCTGCTGCCCATAAAAGTTCCGGCCTATCCCTAGTATCTCCATTATCCCTTACATATTAAAAACACCATTGCTTCACATGATGTCGAAACTTCTCATCCATTAACAAATAGGTCGGGAAGCGCCAAGTTTGGTTTGGCCCCATCTGCACCATATCTGGCAGGGTCACTGATACGGGCGCGTGGTCATATATAGCTACGCTGTGCACATCTGCCTCTTCCACTCCCCTTAATAGCTCCTGTGCTAGCAATATATAATCTATTCTGGACCAAGAGTCATGTGGCGCCGAATAGAATGAATATTCACTGCCATCTGGGTTCAGGTGTGTCCAAATGTCTACAAAGTTACTCGTGTCTAGCAAGGGTTATTATAAACGTGTGTCATGTGATCGCACATTCATTCGCATCGACCTACAGTTCTTCACTGGTTCGATTCACCATATTTAAGTCACCACCGTGGGTGGTTTTAATGCTCTCCTATCGGCCTGATATGCTTGGATACCTGGGATAAATTCAGGAACGTCTCCAAACTCCCTACTCACATGTCAGCGCAGGAACCGTAAGAGGGAACGTGCTTGTTTTGTTGCTCATAGGTGGAGTTTTATACAGTAAATGATTACTGCTGTCTTATTTTTGCGTCCCAAGGGCAGAATAAGTCTGCGTAACGTTACATTTTACAGACACTCATATAATAGACACACGCTACCCTAACCGTGACACAAGGAAGGTATTGTTGTCGGATAAAGCCGCCATTTTAGCGTCACTGTGCTGTTAATTGAGTTTGGGACAGAACGCTGCTCTGCTGACTCTGAGGGACAGTTAGAGATTGCGATTTTGTGTACTGTGCTTTAGGCAGGCTACTTTACCAAACGCTGTGTACATCTTCCTTTTGCCTTGCAGTGTTTTTTTCACAGCTCTGCAAGGTGTGTGTGTGAGTGCAGGTGACGCGCTGCAGTTTGCTCGGCATACAACGCTGTATGTAGGCATCTGCACATGTCACTCTCACACTCTTTTTTTTTTTTTTTCTTTAGTGTAATTCTTGCTGCTCCATTCAATTGAAATTATAGTGTGACGTGCTTCCATCCGTATCCAATACATTGGTTGAAAACACTGTAGAAGGACACAAAAAGCCCTTTCACAGCTAAGAGTTGTGTTCACTGTAGTCTGAGATTTTAATTTTATTCAATTTTGATCACGCTCAAGTTACTTCTTCAAGCAATGCTGCTTGTACTCTGCTGAGCGTGTCTTACTGCCTCATCCTTGTCATTTTTCTCGAATTGGTGTACATGTACATCAAAGTAGTCTTCATTTTGATCGAAATCCAAGCAGGTACCCGGACACTCTATGGCTGCTTTTGTACGGTGGACTGGCTCCAACATTCAATAAGACTTAAGATGCAATCGGGCACCTTGTCAAGGCCCAATCCTCTTCTCCCCTATATATAATAATAATAATAATCTTTATTTATATAGCGCCAACATATTCCGCAGCGCTTTACACTTTAACAGTTTCAAAAGACAAGTCATAGGTAACAACGTTAACAATACAATAATTAAAGCAAAATAAGCCGACCCTGCTCGTGAGAGCTTACAATCTACAATGAGGTGGGGGAGATACAAAGTACAGGTGTGTATATATAATGGTGCATTTCCAATGATGGTCCAGCCATCTTGAGGGAGTGAGGGATGGATGGAGGTAGTGAATGGGCTCCACATACACACTTAAACATAGAACGACTTTGGTTATTGAATGTGATAGGCCACTCTGAACAAATGTGTTTTGAGGAGCGCCTGAAACCAGGCAAATTGTGGATAGTCCTAATTTCTTGTGGTAGAGCATTCCAGAGGATTTGCGCAGCGCGGGAGAAGTCTTGGAGTCGGGAGTGGGAGGTACGGATTACTGCAGAGGTTAGTCGAAAGTCATTTGCAGAGCGCAGCAGTCGGTTAGGCCGATAGATATAAATGAGGGAGGAGATGTAGAGGGGTGCTGCACTGTGGAGAGCTTTGTGGGTGAGAACCAGTACTTTGAATTGGATCCTATAATGAATGGGCAGCCAGTGTAAGGACTGGCGAAGAGCGGACGCGTCCGAGTACCGATTAGCCAGATGGATGACCCTGGCTGCTGCATTAAGGATGGACTGGAGAGGGGATAGTCGAGTAATGGGGAGGCCAAGTAATAGAGCATTGCAGTAGTCCAGGCGGGAGTGGATCAATGCTACAGTGAGGGTTTTTGTTGTTTCCATGGTGAGAAAAGGGCGGATTCTAGAGATGTTCTTTAGGTGTAGACGGCAAATATCTAACAAACAGGTCATGCTGGAGAGACTTGCACCTACTGCCACTCAGGGTCTTCAGCTCCTTTGTGAGAAACTAATGTTTGGCCAGCCAGTATATCAAATAAAGTTCATGAGAAATGGGAACTGTGGTTGGGCTTGACTTTTGGTACTGGGTGCTAATACCAAATCATGGTGTGCCATTCAATGGATATTCCTGGCTGGTTGGAGACAAGCTCATTCCCACAGAAAAGTACCAGAAAGCTAAGGAGATGGTGGCCTCTCTCAACATGAAGGAGTTTGCTCGTTGTCTAGGAGACCGACCACCCCTGCTGTGTACCTTGTCAACGTTGTGTTGAAGCTTGCAATGATTAAGAGGTTACAGTGGTAAGTCTGGTTTTTACTAAAGATCCTGCTGTGTATTATAGTTTTTATGTTTTAAAAAAATTTTTATCTTAGGAATGTTAAATAAATTTTTCTTTTTTTTTTAAATACAATGTATCTTATGAATGTTAAATTTTTTTTTTTTTTTGATAAAATAAAATGTATCTTATGAATGTTAAATAACCTTTTTTTTTTTTTTTTTTTTTCAGGTATTTGATCTACCGTAGCTAGTTGCTGATCGTTGACTCTACACCCCTCTCCCCAGAATGTTACTCGGGTTATGGGGAGAAAATCACCGCTATTCCAGACTGATTTCATGTTAATGTGTCTGGCTCTTACACAGCACACAGCACTTGATGTTAGTTTATCTTTTTCCTAAATTATTTGTTACACTGCCCTTCTCACATTTTATTTGCACTTTTTTTTAAGCACAAGTTTTTTTACACTTCCTTGTTCTGTAAGTAGGCTTAATGGTTAAATGTTTTATACTAGATGTAAATATGTAACATGTAAATTTTATATTAAGATTTTGCAAATTATTAGGTCCACACACCATCAGGCTCTTTCGTCCCCTCTCCCTTAGAGTAGCGGTAATATATCGGACCCCAGGCTCGCCCACACAGTTCCTTGACCACTTCTCTGCCTGGCTGCCGCACTTTCATGTCCTCAGAAGTACCAACCCTTATCCTTGGAGACTTCAACATCCCATTAACAGCCCTACTTCCACACTCAAAACACATTTGTTCAGAGCGGCCTATCACATTCACTAATCAAAGTCATTCTACGTGTAACTGTGTGTGTGTGTAGCCCATTCACTATCTCCATCCATCCCTCACTCCTGAAAATGGCTGGACCATCATTGTAAATAAACCATTGTATATAAACAACTGTACTTTGTAGCTCCCCCTCCTCATTGTAGATTGTAAGGTCTCACGAGCAGGGGCGGCTTATATTGCTTTAATTATTGTATTGTTAACGTTGTCACTTATGACTTGTGTTTTGAAACTGTTAAACTGTACAGCGCTGCGGAATCTGTTGGCGCTATATAAATAAAGATTATTATTATAGAGGCCCACTCAGTAGTGGTGAAGTGAACGGCGCAAATTGCGAGTTGATTGCAACTGATGCAGCTGATACTCCATTACTGCTGGCTGCTGCTCACACAACCGCTCCAACATATGTAACGTGAATTCCACCTGGTGGGTACGTCACATATGATGCGATGTTCAGGAAGGCAAAATCTGCGTTGCAGAGCTGCAATGCGCGATCTGGCCATGGTGGAACGTCGCAAGTTAGCGCACTGTAGGCGGACCTTGTGCAGCAGTGCATCAAGATCCGGATAGTCCCTCAAAAAACTCTGGACGACCAAGTTTAGCACATGTGCCAGACATGGTATGTGAGTGACGTTGCCTAGGCCCAGACCTGCCACCAGATTTCGGCCATTGTCACACACTACCAAGCCTGGCTGGAGATTCGCTGGCAAAATACACATGTCGCTCTTTGCTTTATGGCATTCCAGAGCTCCAGCGCTGTGTGGCTTTGATTCCCCATGGAAATTAATTTCAGGACGGCCTGTTGACGTTTGGCCACGTCTGTGCTCATATCGGTCAACAGGCTCGCTGTCTGGGTGTTTATGTTTGACACCAATCTCTCCTTCACCTCCCATATACAATCTGTTGCCCGCTATTGCCACCTACACCTAAAGAACATCTCTCCCGAATCCAAGACTTCTCCCGCGCTGCGCCAATACTGTGGAATGCTGTACCCCAAGAAATTAGAACTATCCACAATTTGCATGTTTTCGGGCGCTCACTCAAAACACATTTCTTCATAGCGGCCTATCACATTCACTAATCAAAGTCATTCTATGTGTAAGTGTGTGTGTGTAGCCCATTCACTATCTCCATCCATCCCTCACTCCCTCAAAATGGCTGGGCCAGCATTATAAATACACCATTGTATATAAACACCTGTACTTTGTATCTCCCCACATATTTGTAAATTGTAAGCTCTCACGAGCATGTGCGGATTATATTGCTTTCATTATTGTATTGGTAACGTTGTTACTTATGACTTGTGTTCTGAAACTGTTAAACTGTAAAGCGCTGCGTAATCTGTTGGCGCTATATAACTAAAGATTCTTATTAAGCGTTCACGGGTCCATGTGGAGGTAGACCGTGACGGCTCCTGCAACGATGTTTCTGAGGAAATGGAGAAGGAGGAGTCAATGTGTACAGACTTGATTCCCGCAATCCTTGTAGTTGCCTGAACACGTACAGCGCCACTCGCAAGATCTGTACCCGGCTCCACAACATTGACCCAATGGGCAGTAAGGGAAAGGTATCGTCCCTGGCCATGGGTACTGGTCCACGCAGCGGTGGTCAGGTGGACATTGCTACTGACGGAGTTTAGTAGCGCATGTTTAATTTTAACCTCAACAACATGCTTTGCAGACCAGGACGGCTTGCCTGCTGAAATAAAATCAGCTTGGCACATTGTATTGTGGGACTGCCAATGCCATTAAGTTCCGTAAAACTGTCAGTCTCCACCAGCCTGAATGACAGCATTTCAAGGGACAGGAGTTTTGCAATGCCAGCATTCAGAGCCTGTGCTCGTGGATGGTTTGCCGAGATTGGGCCTACACCCGATACGCCACAACCTGACACCCACAGATAAACAAGCCATAAAATCTCGGAAAGATAACCCAACATTATTATTAAACCAGCAGATAAGGGGGGTGCTATTGTTATTATGAATAAGACCCAATCTATTGCCGAAATTCATAGACAACTGTCAGTTAACCTAACCTACAGACAACTCAATTGTGACCCTACATTTTACATCTGTCAAAAAATTGATCGTATCCTGACAAAACATCTTTAATTGATCACCATAGACTGTAAGACTATGACATTCCTTAATATTCAATACCCCATCACCCCTGTTTTCTACACACTCCCAAAAAATAAACAAAAAACTACATTATCCACCCGCATACCCTAGAGGGATAATTCTCCGTGTTCTACAGTATCACCCAAATGTTTAACATGTTGCCTAATTCCTATGTATATATATTCTTCACCCTATGTATTTATTGTATATATTGTATATATTATACATTGTCATTGACTGTAAATTTTTCTATCTCTTCCAGCGACTATTTGATAAAGGCCACTGCGTTGCCCAAAACGTCAGTCAGTAGTCTCATAGCTAATTTCTTTTTTCACATCAAGTGTGCAATAAAAATTTCAAATTTAACCATGACATATGCAGTTAAACTTGTGCAGTGATTCTCTATAGACTGTACATCTTCAGTGTGTCTTTGTAACTCAACTACGTGTTTTCTCCGCACATGTTTACACATATTTGTGGTATTGAGGTTACTGACACTTTACCTCTTTTTACTTTTTGATTACACAGCTTGCATTTGACATAGCAAATATCATCTGCAAGTGTGTGAAAAAAGGACCACGCAGTGCAAGTCCTGGGAGCGTCCGTTTAGACTTTTGGAAGAGAAATCCGAACAGGTGCCAAAATGGAGGCTACAGGCAACAGAGTATGCAGCCTAACTCTCCCTCCTGTTTGTACCGTTGGGGCAATCGCTTCCTCAGAGCTGCTACCACCACCTTCCTGTTCCTCACGCCATGTTGGGTCTTGGACCTCATCATCTCCACTAACCTCTTCCAACACCTGCTGCTGTTGGGTGGTCTGGCCACCACCATGCTCAACAGAAACTGGCACCTGAGTCTCATCATCATCAGATGCGTTCTGCGGTGTGCTGACCATCGGCACTGTCTCACCCGCCTCTTCAGATTCAGAGAGACACAGCTGTTGCGCATCACTGCATACTCCCTCTTCTTCACATTCCAGAATGCTGCTTGGCTGTGCCCCTGTTTGCAAACCAACAGATTCTGAGAACAGAAGCAGAGACTCAGCTGGCTCCTGTACAGAACTCTCTGACTGACTGGCAATTTGGCAGGCGGTGAAGAGACAGATGGTTGATCAACAGTGCTGTGTTCCTGAGAGGAGGTGGAAGCAATTGAAGTCGATGCATTGGACCCTGGGCTCCAACACTGCCAGTTGTTGCCTGTAAGTGCTGTTAGCACAGTCAACACTTGCTCCTGTGTTACTGGGGTTGAGTAATGGCAGCTGTTCCTGTTATGTTACGGTAGCTGAGGAGTGCAGGTAAAAAAGGAAATACACCAGAGCAGTTGGAATCTATGAGATTGCAGTACCCTGACTAACCACCGCAACTAGAGGCAGCCGTGGAGCGTTCCTACGATGGTCCTAGACGCCTCGTCACAGCCTGAGAAACTAACTACACCTAAAGATAGAAATAGGAAAGCTATCTGCCCCGGAGCAGAACCCCAAAGATAATAGAAAGCCCCCAAACATGTAATGGCGGTTAGACAAGAGGAAATACTGACACAGAAAGAAAATAGTATGAGCAAACGCTGGGGCCCAAACTATCTAAATAGAAAAGGACAGGAAGGGTACTTACTGCAATCCCAGAAAACCCTGAAAAACACCAACTCTACTAATTTCAAAATCACCTGAGATCACACGACCTCTACCACCTAAATTAGTTCTCTGGTGTAACAAAAACAGCAGCCACTGAAAAAACTGCAAAAGCAAAAGTACAAAACACAGTGGCTGGACTAAACTGAGAGGGCAAAAGCCCCCGGAGGGGACCCAGAAGGCCCCCACAGAAGTGCAGGACAAAATGCAAAAATATAGCAAAAACACAAAATAAGAAATTGTCTTATCTGATAGCAGGAGATGCAGACACGACACAGCAGGCTACAAGAGAAACTGGAAAGAAGGATTCAGACCAGAACAATTGATCACCGGCAACCCTGATGGGAAAATGATTCCCTTAAATAAGACCAATCAGTAACACCTGATTCCCAATCCTCACTAGTACCGCTTGTAACCACCAGAGGGAGCCTCTGCTCAGAACTCATCTCAAACCCATTCACAACAGTACCCCCCCCTTGAGGAGGGTCACCGAACCCTCATTTGAGCAACCAGGTCGGTCAGGATGAGTTCTATGATACGCACGGATAAGTCTCCTAGCATGGATGTCCGAAGCAAACACCCAAGAATTATCTTCCTGACCATAACCTCTCCATTTAACCAAATACTGGAGTCTTCGTCTAGAAAAACGAGAATCCAATATTTTCTCAACCACATACTCCAGATTGCCCTCAACCAAAACAGGGTCAGGAGGCACAGCAGCAGGAACCACTGGCTCAACAAACCTCTTCAACAAGGACTTGTGGAACACGTTATGGATCTTAAATGTCCCTGGAAGAAGCAAACGAAAAGAAACAGGATTAATAATCTCCATGATCTTATAAGGTCCAATGAACCTAGGCTTAAATTTAGGAGATGCTACTCTCATAGGAATATTCTTTGAGGACAACCAACCAAGTCCCCCACTTTAAACCGAGGACCATCAGTCCTATGCCGGTTAGCAAACCGCTGGGCCTTCTCCAATGATTCCTTGATATAAGACCGCATAGCGTCATGTTCAGGTACAGACAAGTTAAAAAGGCGACCCTTAGGGAATTTACTACCTGGCACTAATTCAATAGCGCAGTCATAGCTCCTATGGGGAGGTAAGGATGCAGATTTACTTTCGCTAAACACATCAGAAAATCAAACAAAAAGTCAGGAACATCCTCAGCCTGGGGGAGGCAGAAAAAACAGGAGTGTTGGTATTAACACATTGGCAGCCCCAACTGGTTACAGACACAGATTTCCAATCCAAAACAGGATTATGAGACTGTAACCAAGGGAAACCCAGCACGATAATGTCATGCAGATTATATAGAACCAAAAATTTGCAGCACTCCTGGTGATCAGGTTCAACCCTCATTATCACCTGAGTAGAAAACTGGGGTTTATTCTCAGCCAAAGGGGTAGAATCGATCCCCAGTAGGGGAATAGACTTCTGTAGGGGTATCAAGGGAAATCCACAACGTTTAGCAAAATCATAATCCATCAGGTTAATAGCTGCTCCAGAATCAACGAAAGCCTGAGCAGAAAATGAGGACAGAGAGCATATCAGAGTGACAGTTAATAAAAACTTAGTCTGAACACTACCCAAGACAACTGAGCGTGCAAAACGTCTTCCCCGCTTAGGGCAGACTGAAATAGCATGAGAGGCATCACCACAGTAGAAACATAACCCATTGCGCTTTCGAAACTCATGACGCTGTGCCCCAGACACCACTCCATCACACTGCATGTGCTCAGCAGCTGGCTCACAAGGCAACACCACTCCACGCATACTTCTCCGCTCACGCAAACGTCTGTCAATTTGAATCGCTAATGACATAGAATCATTGAGACCAGAGGGGACAGGGAATCCCACCACAACATCCTTTACACTATCCGACAGACCCTTCCGAAAAAGGGCCGCCAAAGCGTCGTCATTCCATTTGGTCAGGACTGCCCACCCACGGAATCTCTGACAGTATAACTCAGCGTCATCAAGCCCCTGATTTAATGCCAACAAGGCTTTTTCAGCTTGATCAGTGACATTAGGCTCATCGTACAATAACCCCAAAGCCTGAAAAAATGCATCAACATCACTCAAAACAGGATCCCCAGGTGTGGGGAAAAAGCCCAATCCTGAGGATCGCCGCGCAGGAGAGAGATGACAATTTGAACCTGCTGCGCTGCGTTTCCTGAGGACTTAGATTTTAAGGCAAGAAACAATTTACAATTATTTTTGAAATTCTGAAACTTAGCTCGATCCCCTGAAAACAAATCTGGCATGGGGATCCTAGGTTCCACAACAGGCAACCTAGCAAGATATGCAGCAATACTCCGAACCTCAGTGGCAAGCTGATCCACACGGCCAGACAACTGTGCAAACTCCATTGGGAGAAAAGATCCTCCCCAGCACCCAGAGATACAGAGGGAAAAAAAAAAAAATGCAACAAACAGAAAAATATCTCTGACAACTTTTCTTCCTTCAAAATATTTTTTCCCTTCTGTGAGTACCATACAATTTTTATGGCCGGTGATACTGTTATGTTACGGTAGCTGAGGAGTGCAGGTAAAAAAGGAAATACACCAGAGCAGTTGGAATCTATGAGATTGCAGTACCCTGACTAACCACCGCAACTAGAGGCAGCCGTGGAGCGTTCCTACGATGGTCCTAGACGCCTCGTCACAGCCTGAGAAACTAACTACACCTAAAGATAGAAATAGGAAAGCTATCTGCCCCGGAGCAGAACCCCAAAGATAATAGAAAGCCCCCAAACATGTAATGGCGGTTAGACAAGAGGAAATACTGACACAGAAAGAAAATAGTATGAGCAAACGCTGGGGCCCAAACTATCTAAATAGAAAAGGACAGGAAGGGTACTTACTGCAATCCCAGAAAACCCTGAAAAACACCAACTCTACTAATTTCAAAATCACCTGAGATCACACGACCTCTACCACCTAAATTAGTTCTCTGGTGTAACAAAAACAGCAGCCACTGAAAAAACTGCAAAAGCAAAAGTACAAAACACAGTGGCTGGACTAAACTGAGAGGGCAAAAGCCCCCGGAGGGGACCCAGAAGGCCCCCACAGAAGTGCAGGACAAAATGCAAAAATATAGCAAAAACACAAAATAAGAAATTGTCTTATCTGATAGCAGGAGATGCAGACACGACACAGCAGGCTACAAGAGAAACTGAAAGAAGGATTCAGACCAGAACAATTGATCACCGGCAACCCTGATGGGAAAATGATTCCCTTAAATAAGACCAATCAGTAACACCTGATTCCCAATCCTCACTAGTACCGCTTGTAACCACCAGAGGGAGCCTCTGCTCAGAACTCATCTCAAACCCATTCACAACATGTTCCCCTGCTGTGTGTACGACAAAAAGTCATGCTGCCTCCACCCTGTCCTCCTCTCATCCCTGGGCTCCAACACCGCCAGTTGTTGCTCGGAAGTAATTGGCACGGGTACTGACTCATGCCCACCCTGGTTACAGCACCACAGCTGTTTCCTGGCAGTGTCAACGTAAATTAGCCTCAAATAAGTTGTCCTGTCATGTTGCATTCCGGTTATCCTGACTCTATGGTGCCTGCAGTTTAGGTGATTCCTATGTGTGCTGTGGGATATGTAAATAAAGGCTCTTTCCGTTGTGAAAATAGGACAAGCACCCACTGTAGGACTGTGTGATTTGGTAACTGCAGACGGCTTGCGGCCTGTCAACTTACATTTTCATGGGTGCCTTATGGTACCCGTCCGAGTTCCAGTACCGTCAGCTGGTTCTCCACAGTGCCTTTGGCCTAGGTGCCTCCATCTCGGTATCCGAGTTCCTGCAATGTCTGCTTGTCCTTGGTAGTGCTTTGGAGCACAGGTACCTCCTGCTTAGTAACCGTGTCCCAGTAACGTCAGCTGGTCCTCGGTTGTGCCATTGGCTCTTTTCCTTCTGCTGCCCCTCCGGGTTCCAGCACAGTCAGCTGGTCCTCGTTACTTGCATTGGCTCTTGTACCTTCTGCTACCCGTCGGGGTTCCAGTGCCGTCAACTGGTTCTCCGCAGTGCCTTTGGCCCAGGTGCCTCCATCTCGGTATCCGAGTTCCTGCAATGTCTGCTTGTCCTTGGTAGTGCTTTGGAGCACAGGTACCTCCTGCTTAGTAACCGTGTCCCAGTAACGTCAGCTGGTCCTCGGTTGTGCCATTGGCTCTTTTCCTTCTGCTGCCCCTCCGGGTTCCAGCACAGTCAGCTGGTCCTCGTTACTTGCATTGGCTCTTGTACCTTCTGCTACCCGTCGGGGTTCCAGTGCCGTCAACTGGTTCTCCGCAGTGCCTTTGGCCTAGGTGCCTCCATCTCGGTATCCGAGTTCCTGCAATGTCTGCTTGTCCTTGGTAGTGCTTTGGAGCACAGGTACCTCCTGCTTAGTAACCGTGTCCCAGTAAAGTCAGCTGGTCATCGGTTGTGCCATTGGCTCTTTTCCTTCTGCTGCCCCTCCGGGTTCCAGCACAGTCAGCTGGTCCTCGTTACTTGCATTGGCTCTTGTACCTTCTGCTACCCGTCGGGGTTCCAGTGCCGTCAACTGGTTCTCCGCAGTGCCTTTGGCCCAGGTGCCTCCATCTCGGTATCCGAGTTCCTGCAATGTCTGCTTGTCCTTGGTAGTGCTTTGGAGCACAGGTACCTCCTGCTTAGTAACCGTGTCCCAGTAACGTCAGCTGGTCCTCGGTTGTGCCATTGGCTCTTTTCCTTCTGCTGCCCCTCCGGGTTCCAGCACAGTCAGCTGGTCCTCGTTACTTGCATTGGCTCTTGTACCTTCTGCTACCCGTCGGGGTTCCAGTGCCGTCAACTGGTTCTCCGCAGTGCCTTTGGCCTAGGTGCCTCCATCTCGGTATCCGAGTTCCTGCAATGTCTGCTTGTCCTTGGTAGTGCTTTGGAGCACAGGTACCTCCTGCTTAGTAACCGTGTCCCAGTAAAGTCAGCTGGTCATCGGTTGTGCCATTGGCTCTTTTCCTTCTGCTGCCCCTCCGGGTTCCAGCACAGTCAGCTGGTCCTCGTTACTTGCATTGGCTCTTGTACCTTCTGCTACCCGTCCGGGTTCCAGTACCGTCAACTGGTTCTCCGCAGTGCCTTTGGCCTAGGTGCCTCCATCTCGGTATCCGAGTTCCAGCAACGTCTGCTGGTCCTTGGTAGTGCTTTGGAGCACAGGTACCTCCTGCTTAGTAACCGTGTCCCAGTAACATCAGCTGGTACAAGGTTGTGCTACAAATACAAGATACAGAACAAGAGACACAAGAACAATAAGCAGAAGATCTAAAGGCAGAAGAACATGAAGTATAAGACCAAAATGAAGAGCAAATATATATGCTCTAAATTATAAGCAGAAGAAGACTAAGCAGTGTATGGGGGTGAGTCCGTTCCTCCTCGTGGTGCCCCTGGTAAATGCCTGATGCTGCAGGCTAAACTGAACACGGACAAATACTGTTGTAATTTAAATCTTTTGTGGCAGCAAGAACGGAACGATGAAAAAATCATACTTTTACAGATTACAAGTACAGGAATCTATGTCACAAATAAGAATATGATGAAGAAGATGAAGGACTATAATATGAAGAAGAATAATAGTTTAAAAAGAACAATATGAGTAATGTTAACAAAAACATGAAAAGCAAGAAGTTTTAGAAGAAGATAAAGAAGGTGAAAATGAAGAATAATTTGATGACAAAGATGATGCTGCTGAAGACTATGAAGGAGAAAGTGTGTCAAAAGTTAAAAAGGTGAAGAGCATGGAAGTTGTGAAACATACATATTTGCCAAAATAGAAAAAAGGTTAACAACATTGTCAATTTCTTCGTCAATCCGAACGTATTTCCTAAAAAAAAAAAATTAATGCTATTCCATTGGATTGGGTTAAACATCTATGCCTTTAATGTCTCCTCAACCTCCCCCAATACATTCTACATTACTCTTTGTTGTTTTCCTTCATGTACAATTAACCTACAAGGCAAGAATGGGTTTTTTTTAATTTCGATATTTTGTTCCCATAGACTTACATTGGACTTCCGGTATCGGTATCGGGTATCGCCGATATTTTTTGG
>JARQOD010000001.1:190876672-190973957 GCA_033576555.1 Oophaga sylvatica
GGCACAGGCAATGGCATCAACAAACCACTAGAGCGAGAGCAAGGCTTGGAGCGAGAGCAAGTCCCGCAGGACTGCACAAATTCCCTGACATCACGAGACAAGGTAGGCCACCAAAAGGACCGACTAACCAAGTCTCTGGTACCAAAAATTCCGGGATGCCCAGCCAATGCGGAACAATGAATCTCAGACATCACACTCTTTTTCCATTGGTCCGGGACAAACAATTTTCCAACAGGACAGCGCTCGGGCCTATCCTCCTGACACCCCTCCAGAGCAAGTCTCAAATTGGGCGAGATGGCGGAAAGAACTACACCCTCTTTCAAAATAACAGAAGGATCGGATAACTCAGGAGAGTCCGCAAGGAAACTCCTCGAGAGGGCATCCGCTTTAACATTCTTAGTGCCAGGAAGAAAGGAAACCACAAAATTAAAACGTGTGAAAAACAAGGCCCACCTGGCCTGTCTAGGATTGAGTCGCTTGGCAGATTCCAGATAGACCAGATTCTTATGGTCCGTAAGGACCACCACCTGATGTTTGGCTCCCTCCAGCCAATGTCTCCACTCTTCAAAAGCCCACTTCATAGCCAATAACTCCCGATTACCCACGTCATAATTACGTTCAGTAGGAGAAAATTTTAGAGAGAAAAAGGCACAAGGGTTACTTTTAGAGGTCTCTGGATCTTTTTGGGACAAAACGGCACCTGCCCCAATTTCAGAGGCATCAACCTCCACCTGAAATGGCAGAGAAACATCAGGCTGCCGTAGAACAGGAGCAGAAGTGAATCTCTGCTTAAGTTCCTGAAATGCAAAGACTGCCTCAGGAGGCCAATTCACCACATCAGAACCCTTTCTGGTCAAATCAGTTAATGGTTTAACAATAACCGAGAAATTACCAATAAATTTACGATAAAAATTGGCAAAACCCAAAAATCTCTGAAGAGCCTTTAATGAAGTAGGTTGGACCCAATCACAGATGGCCTGAACCTTGACCGGGTCCATTTCAGTAACAGATGGGGACAAAATGAATCCCAGAAATGAGATCCTCTGTACGCCAAAAAGACACTTTGATCCCTTCACATACAGAGCATTCTCTCTCAAAATCTGGAATACAGTTCGAACATGTTTCACATGAGAGTCCCAGTCATTAGAAAAAAAATCAAGATATCATCCAAATAAACAATCAGAAATTTATCCACAAAATCCCTGAAAATGTCATTCATGAAGGACTGGAAGACGGAAGGAGCATTAGTGAGCCCAAAGGGCATCACTAGGTACTCAAAATGCCCTTCAGGGGTATTGAATGCCGTCTTCCATTCATCCCCGTGCTTAATGCGAATAAGGTTATACGCCCCCCTGAGGTCAAGCTTGGTAAACCAAGTAGCGTTTTTCACCCTGGAAAACAGGTCAGAAATCAAGGGTAACGGGTATTGATATTTCACAGTAATATTGTTCAAGAGACGATAATCAATACACGGCCTTAATGAACCATCTTTTTTGGCCACAAAGAAAAAACCGGCACCTAAGGGTGAAGAGGATGGTCTGATATGACCCTTCTCCAATGATTCCTTGATATAAGACCGCATAGCGTCATGTTCAGGTACAGACAAGTTAAAAAGGCGACCTTTAGGGAATTTACTACCCGGCACTAATTCAATAGCACAGTCATAGCTCCTATGGGGAGGCAAGGATGCAGATTTACTTTCGCTAAACACATCAGAAAAATCAAACAAAAAGTCAGGAACATCCTGAGCCTGGGGGAAGGCAGAAAAAAACAGGAGTGTTGGTATTAACACATTGGCAGCCCCAACTGGTTACAGACACAGATTTCCAATCCAAAACAGGATTATGAGACTGCAACCAAGGGAAACCCAGCACAATAATGTCATGCAGATTATATAGAACCAAAAATTTGCAGCACTCCTGGTGATCCGGTTCAACCCTCATTATCACCTGAGTAGAAAACTGGGGTTTATTCTCAGCCAAAGGGGTAGAATCGATCCCCAGTAGGGGAATAGACTTCTGTAGGGGTATCAAGGGAAACCCACAACGTTTAGCAAAATCATAATCCATCAGGTTAATAGCTGCTCCAGAATCAACGAAAGCCTGAGCAGAAAATGAGGACAGAGAGCATATCAGAGTGACAGTTAATAAAAACTTAGTCTGAACACTACCCAAGACAACTGAGCGTGCAAAACGTCTTCCCCGCTTAGGGCAGACTGAAATAGCATGAGAGGCATCACCACAGTAGAAACATAACCCATTGCGCTTTCGAAACTCATGACGCTGTGCCCCAGACACCACTCTATCACACTGCATGGGTTCAGAAGCTGGTTCACAAGGCAACACCATTCCACGCATACTTCTCCGCTCACGCAAACGTCTGTCAATTTGAATCGCTAATGACATAGAATCATTGAGACCAGAGGAGACAGGGAATCCCACCATAACATCCTTTACATTATCTGACAGACCCTTCCGGAAAAGGGCCGCCAAAGCGTCGTCATTCCATTTGGTCAGGACTGCCCACCTACGGAATCTCTGACAGTATAACTCAGCGTCCTCAAGCCCCTGACTTAATGCCAACAAAGTTTTTTCAGCCTGATCAGTGACATTAGGCTCATCGTACAATAACCCCAAAGCATGAAAAAACGCATCAACATCACTCAAAACAGGATCCCCAGGTGTCAGGGAAAAAGCCCAATCCTGAGGGTCGCCGCGCAGGAGAGAGATGACAATTTGAACCTGCTGCGCTGCGTTCCCTGAGGACTTAGATTTTAAGGCAAAAAACAATTTACAGTTATTTTTGAAATTCAGAAACTTTGCTCGATCCCCTAAAAACAAATCTGGCATGGGAATCCTAGGTTCCACAACAGGCAACCTAGCAAGATAGGTTGCAATACTCCGAACTTCAGTGGCAAGCTGATCCACACGGCCAGACAACTGTGCAAACTCCATTGAGAGGAAAAAAAAAAAAAATATCCTCCTCGGCACCCAGAGATACAGAGGGAAAAAAAAAATGCAACAAACAGAAAAAAAAAAATCTCTGACAACTCTGACAACTTTTTTCTTTCACAATATTTTTCCCTTCTGTGAGTACAATATAATTTTCAGTTTAGGCCGGTGATACTGTTATGTTTCGGTAGCTGAGGAGAGCAGGCAAAAAGGCAATACACCAGAGCAGTTGGAATCTATGAGATTGCAGTACCCTGACTAACACCACAACTAGAGGCAGCCGTGGAGCGTTCCTACGTTGGTCCTAGACGCCTCGTCACAGCCTGAGAAACTAACTACACCTAAAGATAGAAATAGGAAAGCTATCTGCCCCGGAGCAGAACCCCAAAGATAATAGAAAGCCCCCAAACATGTAATGGCGGTTAGACAAGAGGAAATACAGACACAGAAAGAAAATAGTATGAGCAAACGCTGGGGCCCAAACTATCTAAATAGAAAAGGATAGGAAGGGTACTTAGTGCAATCCCAGAAAACCCTGAAAAGCACCAACTCTACTAATTTCAAAATCACCTGAGATCACACGACCTCTACCACCTAAATTAGTTCTCTGGTGTAACAAAATCAAAACAGCAGCCACTGAAAAAACTGAAAAAAGCAAAAGAACAAAACTCAGTGGCTGAACTAAACTGAGAGGGCAGAAGCCCCCGGAGGGGACCCTGAAGGCCCCCAAAGAAGTGCAGGACAAAATGCAAAAATATAGCAAAAACACAAAAGAAGCAAAAGTCTTATCTGTAAGCAGGAGATGCAGACACGACACAGCAGGCCACAAGGGAAACTGGAATGAAGGATTCAGACCAGAACAATTGATCACCGGCAACCCTGATGGGAAAATGACTCCCTTATATAAGACCAGTCAGTAACACCTGATTCCCAGTCCTCACAATCTTCACTAGCACCGCTTGTAACCACCAGAGGGAGCCTCTGCTCAGAACTCATCTCAAACCCATTCACAACACTGAATCTTTTGATGTATTCCTTCGTTTACTCGGTGCACCAGTTCTGACACAGAATTCTTAGACGCAGTATGCAGCAGAGTTAAGAGAGCTGAGTAGTAGAATGAAACCAGCTGGCGCTGCTATGACTCTGCAAACATCAGCATGGAGGAGCCGCTCCTGCAGACTCCACTGCTGTGTGAATCCAGTGGAAAAATCCTCCAGCCTAATGTCGAAATAAAAGATTGAAAAGAATGCAATCTTCAGTTACATCTGGTATATAAATTCCCCACGCGTTTCTGACTGTATACTAGTCATCCATGGTTAAGGACTGGTATGCAGTCTATTTTAATCGTACTGGGATAATGTTTTCAATTTTTCATCTGGATAATTGATTTTTCAGTTGGATTCATGGAGAAAGTTGCCCCCGCCCACTCCAGGCTCTGGATTTACTTAGTTTATTGACAGTGAGCTGCTTATCAGAGGAGGGGGCGGAGTCGGACGAGTGCTCATTGCCTGCTAGTCACAGTAATGATATACTGTATGTCCTAGTGATAAAAACTACAGCGTAAAGGCCCCGTCACACATAACGAGATCGCTAGCGAGATCGTTGATACGTCACGGGTTTTGTGACGCAATAACGATTTCGCTAGCAATCTCGTTACGTCTGACAGGTAGCAATGATCAGGCCCCTGCTGTGAGATCGCTGATCATTACAAAGCTTCCTGGACCATTCCTGGGTCGTTGCGCTCCCGCTGGGCAGTGTGCATCGCTGTATTTGACACCTAACCAACGACCTCGTTAGCGATTCAGAACTGAAACACGTAGGCGTGCATAAATTGGACTTTTCTGCGCCCCTCGTCCCCGATTGGTGGTCGCTACAGCGTTCTCATTTCCCGCCGTAACAGAATAGCGATTCCATCCTTTGTTTCTGACCTCGTGCTGGATTGCAGATCTTAGCCGAATTCTCCGGGCTGTGTGGAGTCACAGCCGAAGAACACTACAATCCACAAACCAGAACGCTTGTCAGGAACAAAGCCCAGATGAATGGATACAGAGTCACAGCCGAAGAACGCTGCTACGATCCGAAACCAGAACGCAAACAGGAACAAAGGGACGGAATTGCTACAACGTGGCTTTATTTTAAACCTGCCGCCCAATCAGAACGCAGTAGCGTCCTCCAATCGGAGATGATTGGTGACACAGTACAGCCCCTATCAAGGTGTGGATCGTTGAAATAGCTGCTGTGTGAAAGCGTCCCAACGACCAACGAGATCGTTAGTTAGATCGCTGGGGCGGCCAAAATCGTTGGGAAGTTCTGCATGTTTGACAGCTCCCCAACGATCACGATACGGCTCTCCAGTGATCTCAAAATCGTGACGTAATAACGATCTCGCTAGCGATCTCGTTATGTGTGACGGGGCCTTAAGAAAACAGCGCACAGCTTGATAATTGACACATCATTTAATTCTGTGCTTTAACCTCTACCTCCTGCTGTCAGAGAAAAAAAACAAAATGGGAAAAAAAAAAGGCCTTGAATGGAGGAAGCGCACATCAAAAAGCTGGGTTGCCTGAAAGTTCCTGGGTATAATTACTGTGGAGATATTATTCACTCACAGGGGAAGTCTACAGAAGTCCAAAGTATAAGGCCTCTTTCACACATCCGGTGTGCGCCTGACGGCGCCCCCGGCATTTAGCCGCAGCGCCGCATCAGAAAACCTGATGCGCCGCATGCGTTTTTTTGCCGGATGGTTTCTGATGCCCGGAGATATCAGGGGAATACGGCAAAAAAAAACCAAAAACGTTACATGCTGCGTTTTGTCCGGCCGCCGGAATGTACATTTCCGCCGCATCCGGACAAAATCGCATACGACGCATTGACATGCGGCGCCATCCCGCGCTAATGCAAGTCAATGCAAAAAAAAACCGCAAGCGGCGCATCAGGTTTTCTGATGCGGCGCTGCGGCTAAATGCCGGGGGCGCCGTCAGGCGCACACCGGATGTGTGAAAGAGGCCTAAGAGGCCATTAAGTAGCTACCAACCACCTGTAAGTGTGGTAACCTACAGTGTGTAAATGCTGAAAACTGACAGGTCACTACCGCAGCCTATATAAATCTGCAAGAAAAAGCTCAAATCAAAATATAATAGTAGTTTGTTGTATACAATGTTTTGCATATAAATCTCAATGCCTCCCAAACATCAAAGTCAATGTCTGTGGTTTCAGCTAGCATGGCATTAGCAAAACTCGACATGTAGCATGATAGTGACAGAGCTACTTCATAATGGTATCACCTTAGACAGTGGAAACAGCCAGGACAAAACAGGACAACCAAGGAACAGCTGCACCTCCCCTGACCTGTACGCCGTTTCGCTTGCGCTTCTTCTGGGGGGGTGTCTTAGTACAAGGGGGCGGTCCATTATATAGTATACATAGTCCAATGAAAATGGTCCTAAAAGTCGGGAGATAGGCTGATAATGACTCGTGTGTATCCATAGGTGCAAGACTTGCATATAGGTGCATTAACAATTTATTAACATTAAATGATGAATGATTTTAGCTAGAATCTTTTTTTTTTCTGGCAGCAATTTGGTAGCTACTATGAATGGTGTATTTTCTAAGATAGGGAAAAGTGTAGAATGTCGTTTAATAAACAAAATTACAAAAATTGTTAGGGAGTAAAGATAGGTAGAAAATACATTTTGGGTGCCTAACCTCCCCTTTAACCATGTAAAGTACTGGAAAATTGGAAATTGCAGCAATTGTGTTTTTGGTCTTGTTTTTCTGGTGGTCACTTTGCATGTTTAGTTTGTTTCTGTTGGTCTGTACGGATGTGGTGATGATAAGCTTCTATAGCTTTTTTACATTTAATTTAACTACTTTAAAAAAAAAAAAAAACACTTAAAAAATTAGTTTGTTGATAACCCAGGAAAGGAAGGGGGTGACCCACCAGCAGGGAAACGATAATGAGAACTGGTAGTCACAATATATATAATAAAAAATTATTTGCCTTTATTAGTCAGTGGCACAATACAAATAACCATAAATATGTGTCATAAATCAGAATATAATAAAATTAGGCACACAAAAAGTAATGATAACACAGCTGATAAAGTTAGTATATATATATATATATATATATATATATATATATATATATATATATATATATATACCAGTATAACAATGTAATGATTAATGTAAAATATGAGCATATATATATATATATCTATATATATATCTATATATATATAGATATATATATATAGATATATTATTAAAGTCCACAGCAAACAGAACATAAGCAAAACCAAATCATAAACATAAGACCTGGGCTTGTCTAGCCACTTACTACACTTAGATAGATTTCTGTTGTGAATGGGTTTGAGATGAGTTCTGAGCAGAGGCTCCCTCTGGTGGTTACAATCGGTGCTAGTGAAGATTGTGAGGACTGGGAATCAGGTGTTACTGACTGGTCTTATATAAGGGAGTCATTTTCCCATCAGGGTTGCCGGTGATCAATTGTTCTGGTCTGAATCCTTCATTCCAGTTTCCCTTGTAGCCTGCTGTGTCGTGTCTGCATCTCCTGCTTACAGATAAGACTTTTGCTTCTTTTGTGTTTGTACTATATTTTTGCATTTTGTCCTGCACTTCTTTGGGGGCCTTCAGGGTCCCTTCCGGGGGCTTCTGCCCTCTCAGTTTAGTTCAGCCACTGAGTTTTGTTCTTTTGCTTTTTCCAGTTTTTTCAGTGGCTGCTGTTTTGATTTTGTTACACCAGAGAACTAATTTAGGTGGTAGAGGTCGTGTGATCTCAGGTGATTTTGAAATTAGTAGAGTTGGTGCTTTTCAGGGTTTTCTGGGATTGCAGTAAGTACCCTTCCTATCCTTTTCTATTAGATAGTTTGGGCCCCAGCGTTTGCTCATTCTATTTTCTTTCTGTGTCAGTATTTCCTCTTGTCTAACCGCCATTACATGTTTGGGGGCTTTCTGTTATCTTTGGGATTCTGCTCCGGGGCAGATAGCTTTCCTATTTCTATCTTTAGGTGTAGTTAGTTTCTCAGGCTGTGACGAGGCGTCTAGGACCAACGTAGGAACGCTCCACGGCTGCCTCTAGTTGTGGTGGTTAGTCAGGGTACTGCAATCTCATAGATTCCAACTGCTGTGGTGTATTGCCTTTTTTACCTGCACTCCTCAGCTACCGAAACATAACAGATTTCCCTATCTATTCGGGACCAGACTCTAACAGCCTGGCCAAAACAACACATATGTTCAGCATTTACCAGCATGGAGTTTCACAGAGTCTCCTCCTTGTGTCTGAAGGCACCTTCAACGTCCAGACTTGAGAGAGCTCCCCTCCTATTCAGCAGCTATCTGCATGGATTCTCACAGAGACTACTCCTGTGTCCGGGGTACATCGAGCACCCAGACTGAGACAGCTCATACTCCTGGAGACTCCTTCTTGTGCCTGGACTCCTTGTCCAGACTAAGCGAGCTCTCTGTCTGTGTTCGCAGACACCTATTTCTGGTCTCCTAATTAACAGCTGAGTGGTTTCAGGCCTGAGC
This sequence comes from Oophaga sylvatica, assembly GCA_033576555.1. NCBI lineage: Eukaryota > Metazoa > Chordata > Amphibia > Anura > Dendrobatidae > Oophaga > Oophaga sylvatica. Next base: position 190,885,177 of record JARQOD010000001.1, read on the forward strand.
TGCAAGTGTGTACTGAATGTAAGGTGTAGTGACCTTTCTCTACCACTAGGTTTACAAAGCCATACATTTCCCTTATACCAGTCAGCAAAGTATCTAGGTGAAATGTACACCCCATTCAACACACATACTCTCACTGTCTCACATATCCCCCCCCTCTTCTCCAAACCGGAGGGCTGGTCATCCAGCCCGGAGGGCTGGTCAACAATCCAAAAGAGACAGTGAACTCTGGACCAGTCATGGCCCTCATCAGCTTCATCTTCACTACTGTCATCTGTATCTTCACCTGAGCCATAGCCAACATTAGCTTTCTCTTCATCTGAAGCATCCGCACTACCCTGTACCCTCCCAGGCCTATGCTCTCTGCGGGCCTCGGGTATCCTGCACGGTTTCATCTTGACCTTAGGGCCGGGCTCAGTTTCGATATAGTGCCTGGCCAGAGAAGTACGACCCGGCACATCAGAACACTTCTGCTGACTCTTCCTCAGAAACTCACGTACCTCCTGTCCTTGGTGCACTGACCATGTGTCACCAACTATCACAGAAGGTATAGGGGTTTTTCACTTTTCTCTAGTTCCCCTTGAACCCTCTTTAGCACATCTATTTTCTTGAATATCGGTTGACTCATAAAGTCTATTTCACAGACCTTAAGCTCCTCTGCCATGGTCTCTGACCATTTTAAGCTACACTGTTCAAATGATTGGGACTGTAGAAGGAGCTGATCGTTTTTCTTTTGCAGTACACATAATTCATCCGCTAAGTCTCTAGCTGAATTGTAATGTTCTACCGTGACAACAGCATTCTTATATAGAGCCTTAGACTTATTGAGCAGCATTTGCTCTTGCAACGAAGAGATTCCCTGTATCCTTCCTTTTACTTCATTGACCTTCTCACGAAGATGCTCATGGCTTTCATCACACTCCTTCATCACAGTTTGGAGTTTTTTCTGAGAAGTAATCAATTCATCTGGTACCTGTTGGACGTCTTTTATGTCTTCGGCCCCTTCTTCAGGCTCTTCTGGTAGAACATGCTCAGAAGCCCTACCGTCAGTCTTACATTCTACCTCTTCAGTCACATCATTATGGTCTCCAATATTTCCATTTATTCCGGCTTTCAAGTTCTCCTTGATAGCTGCATCTGTATACTCAGAACCCGCCGGATTCTTCTCTTCCACCACGTTCTGCATCCCATCTGAGCTCCCGTGTGTCTGCAGCGGCAACGGAGTGACACATCGCTTTTCCCATTTGTTGGGACGTGGCTCCGATGTAGACTCCATGAAAGTGCGCTTGAGCTCACCAACGCCAGCCTGATGTCTCAAAATCTCATCTTGTGACTTATCCAGATCCTTGGTGTCACTCGGGAACACCGCTGGGGCTCCGGGCGCCGAACTTCCAGCCTGAGCTTCACGAGTTGCAGCTACTGATCCGAACCGCAACCCGTCCACGCCGCTGTCTTCGGCAGAAACAGATTCCTGGACAGAGTCAGTCCCCATATCTTCAGTCTTGTTCCTCACAGCTTCACTTGAGACCTCAGCTTCTGATGAGGCATCTGGCTTGGTGACTACCACTTCTATGGCTTTTTCCACCTCTGCAGCATCTCCCTCAGAGTCCTTGGCACGATACAGATCCACACCAAACCTTGGTAACTTCACATTTCCAACAGCATCTACTTGGGCTGTGTTCAGTTTCAGAGTCCTGCCTTTAAAGCTCAGCTCTCCTCCTTTCACCTTAGTCTTCGCCAGGGAACCGGCCAACTCTAAAACATCTTCAGATGCCATCTTCTGTCCGACTGCAAGGTCAGCATCAGCCTTCCTCTCAGGACTCTCAACCTCCTCTGCTACCATGCCTTCCTCATTTGCACTGGTTGCTTGATTGTCATCAGATGATTCACTATCACTACCACTATCCCTGTCTGACCCCTTTTTCTCAGCCACATCTGGCTCACTTTCAGGGTTATACACTTCATTTTCATTCACATCCTGCTCACTGTCAGGGTTATACAATTCATTCTCATTCACATCCTGCTCACTTTCAGGGTTATACACTTCATTTTCATTCACATCCTGCTCACTGTCAGGGTTATACAATTCATTCTCATTCACATCCTGCTCACTTTCAGGTTATACACTTCATTTTCATTCACATCCTGATCTGGAACCTTAGTTAACATGTCATCCACAACATTAACTTCACCATCTGGTCCCTGGTTTCCCTCAGGTGGTCCCTCAAGTATGTGACTATGTGACAACCCCAGCACTATACTTCCATATAGCTCAGGTACTAGGAGCTGGCTCACGACCTCTCCCTGGACTTCAGTGTCCCTATACAACAGGTGAGTGTTTATGGCAACATGAGGAAACCTCTCCTCAGAGCCAGGCTCTTGGGAAACCTCATTTAGAACATTTATATTTTCCTGGGCCGTTTTAAGAGAGGGGTCACGCCACTGCTCACTCTCAAAATTGTCACAGGACACGGTAAGTCAGGGACACTCGGTTCCCGAGAACCACCATCCTCGTCTCCCAACATCACCTGCAAAGGAATTTCATCACTATCACAGTCATCATTATTATCAATATCATTATCATGATTATGATCAGTATCATCATCACTATCATGATCATCATCATTATCAGCATCAGCATCATTATCATGGTCATCATCATTATCATGATCATCATCATCATTATCATTATCATCATCATCATTATCACATAAGTTTAACGGCCCACTAGCATTGTGTTCCGCCCCTCGGGACTGCGCACCCTCAATAGGAGCTTCATCACACTGTCCATCAGAAACATTTTTCCCCCAGAGATCCTTAGACCGGGGAAAGTCATTACCCAATATGACGGGGGGCACCAGGTTCTTCACTACCCCCACTTCACATGAAACCTCCCCGCGTTTGGGGATCAAGTCCACGACAGTCTCTGGGTAGACTTTGGTGTCTCCATGGACGCACACCACACTCAGGTGTTTATCAGGGATAAAGTCCCTATCAATCAGGCTGTCCCATACGGAAGTCACTGGACTCTCTGAGTCCAAGAGGGCCTGTGCTGGGCAGTCATTTACAACCACCGGGGACCCCTGTGGTCCAGTCTCTTCGGCTGAGGTGGACACACACACAGGCTCTGCGCAGGGAGAGAGGGATCCGCCAACATCACAACACATAGGCTCCCCCTCTATTGGACAGTTGGCTGCAATTTCACGACATCTCCAACACTGTCCATCACACTCTCCCACCCACACGACCCCAACAGCTGGAACGCTCTTACCGGGAGAGTTCGGCGTCCAGGAACTCTGAAGTGACGACCTCTCAGACGGCTGGTCACGGAGGCAGTCTTTGGTGGCGAAGGCCCTCTCCATCAGGCTGACCAGACGAGTGGCGTCCTGGTGGTCTCCTTGTCCGACCTCTGGCTGTACCTCAGGAGGACGTGCTTGGGTGTAGCGGTCCACTATCACCTCCTTGACCCCATGAGCAGGGTTGCCGACGGCAGACTCCCAACTGCATCTCCAGTCATGGACTCCCCTGGCACGGACTGCCACCGTAACACCCAGACGGGTAAGAATCTCCGCTTTCAGCTTGGCATAGTCTTGGCTGTCCTGCTCGCTCAGGTCAGCATAGGCCCTTTGGGGTTCTCCAATCAGATAGGGTGCGACCATCATGGCCCATTCAGATAGGGGCAGATTCTCCTTCTCTGCCAGTCCCTCAAACCTAGTGAGATATACCTCCACATCGTCACGAGGTGTCATCTTTTTCAGGGACCGTCTTACCGCCTTCTTTACAGCGGACAATGCAGGTGACTTTGCAACATTACTTTGGGACGATGCGCTGCAAGTCTTTTGTAGTGCTGCAACCTGCTCAAAAAACAACCGGTTATTCTCCTGCTGCTGCTGCAGGAATTGCTGCTGGGCCTGCTGCATGCGCTGCTGGTGCTGCAGGCGCTGCCGCTCCATGCTCTGCTGCATGCTCCGCTGGGCCTGGACCAGGTACTCAACGAGCTCCTCCATACTGCCGGACTTATCTGTCTCAACCACGGCAGTCTTATGTTGCACATTAACTTGCGCCATTTGTTCAAACAGCGCCTCCATGCTGTCATCCATGCTGTCAGACTTCTCTGTCTCAACAACGGCAGTCTTCACTCAAGACATACACACTCCACAGTCTTTTCCACAGAAAATTCAGCTTTGCTGTGCAGGCACTTTTTTTTTCCTCTGCAAACTCTATTAGGGTCACTGTCTCTTTAAGACTGCTCCAACAGACTTTTCCTTTGCTGCTGCACACTCCACAGTCTTTTCCACAACAAGTTCAGCTTTGCTGTGCAGACACTTTTTTTTTTTTTCTTTTGCAAACTCTATTAGGGCTACTGTCTCTTTAAGACTGCTCCAACAGACGTTTCTTTTCCTGACACACTTTTTTTTCTCTGCTGCTGCTTCAACAGACTTCACCTTTATTGCTGTCTCTCGCCACTGTGCTGCACGCACATTCTAGCACCAATTGTAAGCTTTTTAGGGGATATAGCTCTGGGATCGCCGTCCGGGTAGACGGAGTGGCACGGAAACAGTTCATTCACAGACAGCAGTTCTGGTAAAAACTGGCCGCAACCAGTTTTATTAAAGTCCACAGCAAACAGAACATAAGCAAAACCAAATCATAAACATAAGACCTGGGCTTGTCCAGCCACTTACTACACTTAGATAGATTTCCCTATCTATCCGGGACCAGACTCTAACAGCCTGGGCCAAAACAACACATATGTTCAGCATTTACTAGCATGGAGTTTCACAGAGTCTCCTCCTTGTGTCTGAAGGCACCTTCAACGTCCAGACTTGAGAGAGCTCCCCTCCTATTCAGCAGCTATCCGCATGGATTCTTACAGAGACTACTCCTGTGTCCGGGGTACATCGAGCACCCAGACTGAGACAGCTCATACTCCTGGAGACTCCTTCTTGTGCCTGGACTCCTTGTCCAGACTAAGCGAGCTCTCTGTCTGTGTTCGCAGACACCTACTTCTGGTCTCCTAATTGACAGCTGAGTGGTTTCAGGCCTGAGCTGCAAGTGTGTACTGAATGTAAGGTGTAGTGACCTTTCTCTACCACTAGGTTTACAAAGCCATACATTTCCCTTATACCAGTCAGCAAAGTATCTAGGTGAAATGTACACCCCATTCAACACACATACTCTCACTGTCTCACAATATATATATATATATATATATGTGTGTGAGTATATCACAGAATGGTAGGCTCAATTAATATGACCAGGTGGTAGTCCTCAAAAAAATATAAAACAGGGCCCAACAAAAAAAACAAAAACACTATGTGTATACATCCTACAAAATAGAAGTGACCATGGAATGCCATGTGCAGTGAAACCTAATGCCAATACAAATGTATTTCCCCTGACGAAGGAATACATTTCCGAAACGCACGTCGGGGCGCGTTTTCTGAGGCACTCAGCTGTTGTTTGGCTCCCAGGAATTTTGTCCACAATTTATTAGATCTTTTGGGGCATTTTTCCTGTGCACGATTTTAGTATTTCACTTTGTATTGCTGCACATTCTTATTGGCATTATGTTTCACTGCACATGGCATTCCATGGTCACTTCTATTTTGTAGGTTGTATACACATAGTGTTTTTTATTTGTTGGGCCCTATTTTATATTTTTTGTGGACTACCACCTGGTCATATTAATTGAGCCTACCACTCTGTGATATACTCACACATATATATATATGCTCATATTTTACATTAATCATTACATTGTTATACTGATATATATAATATATATATATATATTATATTATATACTAACTTTATCAGCTGTGTTATTACTTTTTGTGTGCCTTATTTTATTATATTCTGTTTTATGACACATATTTATGGTTATTTGTATTGTGCCACTGATTAATAAAGGCAAATAATTTTTTATTATATATATTGTGAGTACTAGTCCTCATTATCGTTTCCCTGCTGGTGGGTCACCCCCTTCCTTTCCTGGGTTATCAATTTTAGTATCCGGATGGTCTGCCATTCACTTCTTAGGTGATATTGTTACACCAAATATTTTATTGTTATTTTTATTTTTACAATTATTTTATGTATATATTGGTGGCTTTTATATCTCCTTATTTTTAAAAATTAGTTTGTGTTGAAAATTCTGGAAGCCATGATTTTATTTTTTTTATTTTTCATTTGATGGAATATGAGGGTATGGTTTGACAATGGATTTACATTTTTTTTCTCTTTACGGTTTTCACTTTGTGAGAGAAATATGATATTTTATTTGTTTGAACGCTGAAAGACACTTTTTTTTTATTTAAAAATTTTGTAAAACATTTTTTTGTTGTCCACATTCGTTATTAGTCCAGTTAGGGGACTTGAACCTAAGGTACCTTGATCGCTTGTACAAAGATATGATGCAATGGTCGCTTTTGACTCTGTGGCATTTATGAGGTTAAACTACTGTAATCAGAGCCAGTATTTGCACTTTTTTTTTTTATCTAAATTTAACTTGAAAAGATTTTTTTGCTCATATTTACATAATATTAATACAGAAAAATAATTATCAAATAATCCCTGCTATAATACCTGGAAATATAGCAAGGTAAGGTGAATTAATGGGGATAGCAAGTCTATCTCTGTGTTTGTCCTACGCTATATACGGTAGTTATTTTTCATATTTTCAAGTAGCGCTGGAGCAATCTCTAGCTAACAGATCAGCTTCTAGCATTAGCTGTGATTATATCACATCCAAGTAAAGTAAAATTCAGTTTGGTAATATTGTGATCACTTATCCTGCATGTTTTCTGCAGGTGTCTGCAATCGCAATCTTTTCTGATTATATTATTTTGTTTTTTTGCAGATTTTTTATGCGTTGCCCTCTTCCCCCTTTTTTTTGTGTGTTTTTGGTGCAGATTTGAATCTGCGGTTTTTCATATATTGTTTATTTCAGCAGCAGATTGGAAGGAAGAGAGACACACTAGTCATTACTAGTGGGTAGGCGGAGCCCAGATAGGATTGACACCTCAGATTAGAAAGCGTGTTGACCGGCCCCTCCAGCTCGGGCTCCTCCTACTCCTGCTTCTCCAGTCTAAAATTTGAGGTCTCAGAGGATAGTCGCTGCTGGAAGCAGCTCCTCAGAAGATTTTTTTATTTTCATCGGACAAGAGACTTGGATCACCAGAAGTGGTCTAGAGGTCTCAGGGGTTTCAGCGCTGCTGGACCCCAACCTCTCCCTTGGCGGATCTGTACTACCCTGATGGTGGTCCCTGCAGAACCCTGCCGGCCCTGGGGGATGAGGATGGCTTCCCTGGCGGGGACGCAAACCGCGCATCTGGGGTCACTGCGTTCCCCGCCCTGGGGGGAAGCGATGGGCATAGCGCCACAAACCCCTGGGGGTCCCTGTGGCGCTCGGCTGGTGAGTACTCCACATTTTTATTAATGTGTGTGAGTGATTCAGCGACTGCTGCAAGAGAGAGGAGTTGGCAGTCGCTGTTACAGTATACATGCCGGTGACTAGTGTTTTTTGTCCGCAGGTTGATGCCTGCAGGACATAGGAGAGAGAGAGGAGTTGCGCGCCTTTTTATTTGAATTTTCACGCCGCTCTGAGCGCGCGCTTTACTGCAGTCTCCTTTTCCAGCTTCTCTCATGGAGCACATCGGAGGCACAGCGCGGCGGCCATTACTGAAAACAGGCTGACCTCGGGGTTTTCTCTCTCCTCCCCTCTCCGGCAAGATGTTACACCGTGACCAACTGGGTGAGTCGCTTCTACCCGCCCGGGCAGAAGCTTAACCCCCTCACCCCCACAGCGCGGGCGCCTTCTGAGGCACAAATGAGTGGCAGACTGCACTGTCCTGCGGCTGTTATCCCATAAGGGGGCTCGCACACCATCTTCATTAAAGAGGTTGTGGGGAGCCTGCGACAGTGAAGTTACTGCCACTATACGTTCCCACTAACGATCCCGATAACGACGCATACTAATGCGATCGTTTGTGTGATCGTTTTTAATGTCGCTAGTAGCTGCCAATCTGGGCGATTACTGATCTCCTTAACAACTTTGGTGGTCATTGCGATATACAAAACAGCGCAATTTTTTAGCGATCTCGTTGAACGTTTTTTCTGTTAAGTGTGGCATAGCTGTCCTGCAGCTGCGGCCTTATAAGAGGCACTTGGGGCTCGCACACCCTTTTCATTATCAAGGTTGTGGGGAGTCTGCTACTTTAACCCCTTCTTAGGTGGTTAACTCTTAATGGGGGACAGCTAGGGTAGCTCTCTCTTTAAGAGCTTTAACCCTTCAGCGTTTGTTTTTTCTTTAAGAAACACACTGTTCTAGTTACTGACAGGTTTATCCTGCCATATACTGTGCAAGGACATGTCAGAGACCGTCTCCCAGATCCGCTACAGGATCAGTCTCGCGTATCTGACACGCAGACCTCGACGGCGTCATGCGCAGCGGTCGGAGGTTCCAGTGGTGTCAAAATGGAGGCCCTTGCTAGTTTCTATTGATGGCCTGTCTGACCTTTTAGGTTATTGGGTGTCAGCTAGATCCTCTCAAGGAAGCGACACAAACCGGTGCCTTCCTTCCCGCGTAGTGAAGATGTCCAATTCGGACAGGGAGGATCGGCAGGGACACCCTGCCTCTCTTTTGGGCCGTACAGAGACTTTTATTGGAGACATGAGGGCGTTACAGTTACCGGAGGAGGTAACTAGACGTCCTGGTAAGTCGGCCCGGATGTTTCATCGCATAGGTCGCGATCGGCTTTACAACGTTTTCATATCCGTGTTCTACGGAGTTGATTGATAATTGGATCCCTTCTCCTGAAGTGGATGTCCCTTTATCCCAGCTGAGCAAATCTTCCTGTTAAAGGGAAGGCGAGTCTGCAGGACCCGCTGGACAGAAAAACGGAGATGGCAGCAATATCCATCTGCGAGGCCGCGGGTCATGGATTCAGTATTAAGGATCCATGTGTGCTTGTAAAGTTTCCCTGAGCTGGTTGGACCGTCTACGGACGGCGTGGTAAGATGGATCCCCTCTATCGAGGTAGATGGGCTTTTCAAGGTGTTGGAGGATACTGCGTCACTGCTATCCAGGGCGCAATCCTCGGCAGTCACAGTCAGAAGAGCACTGTGGCTTAGGCAGTGGACTGGGGACGAGATTTCCAAGCAGGGTTTGCTATCTTTAGCTTACAAGGTGGTCAGCTATTTGGATCTGACCTCACGGAGCTGATTGCCAAGGCAAAAGCAAAAGGAACAGCTTTACCGCAGCGCAGAGCTGTGACTTCTGCGTCTGGCAGGACTAGTGCCGGTAGTTGTCGGCGGTCCTTTTGGTCCAGGGGATGATTCGGTCAGCCCTCTGGGGGTTCGGGTCGTCCCTCTCTTTTTTTAAAAGAAAAAAAAAAAAAAGGAATTCTCAGAAATTCTGCATACCCTGGAAACAGAACTTCCGTTAAGACAAGCGGGAAGCTGGCAAAAAGTCCGCTAAGGCGGACTGACGCCTGGGTCTCACTCGAGCGCTCTCGAGTGGGGGGTCGTTTACTCCAATTCAAACCGACTTGGGCTTCCCGCGTGTCGGACGCCTGGGTGACACAGGTTGTGTTGGCAGGCTACTTCATAGAGTTTCTTTCTCGATCCCCAGACAGTTCTTTTGTCAACCTCGCGTTCCGTCAGAGCCCGAGCTTTTTGCCGCTCTACTGCGGGAGGTAGATTCCTTTCTGCAGAAAGGTGTGGTGGTGCCGGTTCCGCCGGAGGGCCGGGGAAGAGGGTTTTATTCTAACCTCTTTGTGGTCCCCAAAAAAGAGGACAAATTTCGGCCCATTCTGGATCTCAAAAGATTGAATCGGCATGTCCACGCCAGGTAATTCCGCATGGAGTCGCTTCGCTCCGTTCTGGCGGCCCTGTCGCAGAACGCTTTTTTGGTGTCAATCGACATTCGCGACGCTTATTTGCACTTCCCAATCGGAAGGGCCCACCAATGCTTCCTTCGTTTTGCCATAGGTCAGGACCATTACCAGTTTGTGGCTCTGCCATTCGGGTTGGCCTCAGCGCCCAGAGTTTTTACAAAAATTCTGGCGCCTCTCATGGCAATTCTTCGAAGACAGGGGGTTTCGATTCTTCCCTACCTGGACGACCTTTTGATTGTGGCGTCCTCAAAGGAGGAGGCAGTGACTGCTTGCATTCTATCCCTTCAGCTCCTGGAGGACTTCGGGTGGCTGGTCAGTTGGGAGAAGTCGTCTCTGGAACCGTCGCAGTCAATCCTGTTTTTGGGGATGCATTTCGACACGGTACGAGCAGTGGTGTCTCTGCTTCCAGACAAGCAAGCATGTCTCCTTCGACATGTACAGGTTATGAAGTCTTCGACAGCGATGTCCCTTCGAAGGTGTATGCGCCTTCTGGGTTTGATGGTGGTCCATGGAGGCTCTTCCGTTTGCTCAGTTTCATTCCAGGGCCCTCCAAAGGCTTATTCTGAGCCGTTGGCGATCGCAGACTTCGCTGGATTGCAGTGTCATCATCTCCCACAGGGTGCGAGAGTCTCTAGGATGGTGGTTGCGTCCGGAAGCGTTATCCCTGGGGAAGTCTTTCCTCCCTCCGAGGTGGTCGGTCATAACCACCGATGCCAGCCTGACGGGCTGGGGAGGTGTCTGGAACGATCTCTGGATTCAGGGGTATTGTCATTGGAGGAGTCTGTCCTGCCGATCAACATCCTGGAATTGAGGGCAATTTTCCTTTGCCTCCAACACTGGACGGTCCCTTTAAGCGGTCTGCCAGTCCGAATGCAGACAGATAATGCGACGGCGGTCGCGTATATCGACCATCTAGGCGGGACAAGGAGTTCCAGGCTCATGGTGGAGGTATCTCGGATCCTGGTATGGGCCGAGACCAGAGTGCCAGCCATCTTTGCGATCCACATTCCAGGAGTTCAGAATCACGGCAGACTTTCTCAGTCGCGAGAAGATGGATCCCGGAGAATGGAGTTTTCATCCGGAGGTTTTTTTTTTTTGCACTGCTGTGCTCCCGTTGGGGAACTCCCCAAGTGGATTTGATGGCATCCAGGTCCAATGCCAAGTTACCGACCTTCATGTCCAGGTACAAGGACCCGAAGGCTGTGACGGTGGATGCTCTGGTGGTTCCGTTGGACCAATTCGAGCTAATCTATGTGTTCTCGCCGATACCCTTACTTCCTCTGGGGTTGCGTCGGATCAGACTGGAGAGAATCCCGGCTATGTTGATAGCCCCAGATTGGCCAAGGAGGACGTGGTTCTCGACACTGGTGTCGCTTCTGGCAGCGCCTCCTTTTTTTTTCCACTTTCTGTTCGCCCGGACCTGTTAACCCAAGGGCCCGTTCGTCATCCGGACCTGAAGTCTCTGCGTTTGACGGCATGGTTCTTGAGACCGAAATATTGACCGTCAAGGTTTTTCAAGCCAAAGTCATTGCCACTTTGTGGGCTGCCAGAGGTCCGGCTACTACTAGGATTTATCACAAGTCTTGGGAAGCCTTCTTTTTGTGGTGTTCGGGTTCTTCAAGGAACCCGAGGATTCTTTCCATTCCCAATTTGTTGGCCTTTTGCAGTACGGGCTGGACAAGGGTTTGGCAGTTAGCACTCTGAAGGGTCAGGTTTCTGCCCTGTTTTTGCTTTTCGGAAGGCTATCGCCTCGCGTAGGGACGTACGTTCCTTTTTTCGCGGAGTAACCCGTCAGTTTCCGCCGCGGAAGGCACCTGTGTCTCCTTGGCGGCTCAATCTTGTATTGGAGGCTCTTCAACATGGTTTTTTTTGAGCCTATGGACTCTGCTAGCTTTTCTTTGCTATCTTGGAAGGTTGCCTTTCTAGTGGCGGTCACCTTTTTGAGAAAGGTTTCTGAGTTGGCGGCTCTTTTTTGCTCGCCTTCCTTTCCTGGAGTTTCACCCGGATCGCGTAGTACTTCGCACACGGGGCGACTTCCTACCTAAGGTGCCCTCGCTCTGTCCGGAGCCGAGGAATGCGAAGGAACGGGCCTTGCACAAATTGGATTTGGTGCGGGCTTTGAAGTTCTATTTGTTTATTACTCAAAATTTTCGGAAGTCGGAACTCTCTGTTTGTGATTCCAGCAGGTCGTCAGCGTGGTCAACGAGCTTGCAAGGACTCTATAGCTCGTTGGATTCGGTCGGCTATTTTAGAGGCTTACCGACTTAAGGGCGAACCTCGTCCAATTAAGTTTCGAGCTCACTCCACGAGGGTTGTGGGTTCATCGTGGGCCTTTCATCAAGGGGCCTCAGCAGCTCAGCTCTGCCGGGCGGCGACCTGGCGCTCCGTCCACACGTTTACAAAATTTTATAAGGTGGACGTTAGTGCTTCCGCTGATGCGGCCTTAGGACGTAGGGTCCTGCAGGCGGCTGTAGTTTAAAGTTCTCGTTAACTTGTGTTTAGCGCTGGTTGCGCATTTATTTAGGTTGTTGGGATTCTGCCTCTTTTGGTTTTTTTCCCACCCTTAATTTTTGGACTGCTTTGGGACGTCCCACTAGTAATGACTAGTGTGTCTCTCTTCCTTCCAATCTGCTGCTGAAAGACGGATTTTGGTAAGAACTTACCTGTAAAATCCTTTTCAGCGAAGGAAGGAAGAGAGACACAGCTCCCTCCCATGGCAGAAGTGTGTTGTTGTTTTCAGATGCGGCGTGACCCTTCTCTGATAGCGATTATCTGGGCTGAGGTCGGCGCGCTAAGGCTCTGTTCCAGCATCGCCAGCTCATCAAAGTGGTCAGGTCCAGTGAGTAGTACCTGGAACTGTGTGGTTTCTTTCTGTTGCATGCATAACCTGTATTCTTGCTTTTCTCTGAAGTCCTTCAGAAGGGGTTATGTTGCTCCGCTGGTGGTATTTGCTCTTCCTTTGCTTGTGTACGACTGGAGAAGCAGGAGTAGGAGGAGCCCGAGCTGGAGGGGCCGGTCAACACTCTTTTTAATCTGAGGTGTCAATCCTATCTGGGCTCCGCCTACCAACTAGTAATGACTAGTGTGTCTCTCTTCCTTCCTTCGCTGAAAAGGATTTTACAGGTAAGTTCTTTCCAAAATCCGTCTTTTTTTTTTTTTAATACATAGGGATTTGATTCTTCCTTTAAAAACTGCGTTTCTTACATGTGTTTTTTTTAGGCACCAGAGATACCACTATAATAGTGAGCAATAAATACAGGGTGGTTATAAAAGATTCATCAGGTTTTGAATTCATTTTGCTGCAAATATATAAATTTCACTCGTTTTTTAATAATAACGCATTGAAAGGTCATGTTTTAGAGTTTGTAGCTCGCGCGTGCAGTCTCGCTTGTGACTCACCAGGTGCTGGGCGGCGTCAGATCCCAAAATGTCGACTATGCAAGAGAAAGCATTTTGTGTTTGAGTAAAAGAAGTGTAAATCGATCGTTACCGTGCAGTGAGCGTTCCGAAGATGGTATGAAAGTGACCCACCTGGCCTCCAGAGCATTGTGTGGTGTATCGACAATTTAAGGACACAGGATGCTTGTGTAACTTCATTTTCCAACAATACAAAGCTCCACCCTACTGGCATTTAGAGGTGCATCGCTATCTCACCGAGGAACTCCCAAACTGGTGGATTAGGCGCTGGACTGGTGTTGACTTGGCACTCTTCAGCTGTCCCCACAGGTCTCCCGATCTGACAGTGATTAACTTCTTTATTTGAGGGTACGTCAAAGTAATTGTTTACTTGTCGCCAGCAATAATTGATGAGCTTTTCCGCCGCTCTAATGACCATCGATGGGGAATGGGGACGTGCTGCTGTGTGTTTGGGTTGAACTGATGGGAGTATTCATCAGCCTACGCCTGCTCTCTAAATAAATAATTAAAAAAAAAGAACTGGCATGTGTTATCTTGTATTTTTGATAACCAGCCAGGCAAAACTCACAGCTGTGGGCTGCAACCCTCAGCTGTCAGCTTTAGCAAGGCTGGTTATTAAGAATAGAGGAGTCCCTATGCTGTGTTTTTTTTTTTTTTTTAATTTAAATATATAATTAAAAAAACAAAAAAAAACCCTTTTTGACAACCAGCCAAGCTAGAGCAGACTAGGAGCTGGTATTCTCAGGCTGGTAAGGGACCATGGATATTGGCCCCTCCCAACCTAAAAATAGCAGCCTGCAGCCACCAAGAAAAGGTGTCAATTCTGGCGCTTTGCCTGGCTCTTCCCACTTGCCCTGATATTTGTGAGGTTGATGTCACCTTTGTATTGTCTGGTGACATCAAGCCCTCGGCTTAGTAATGGAAAGGTGTCTATAAGACTCCGTTACTAATCCTACAGTTATATTGTAAATAAACACATACTCATAGTAAAGTGAGACTTTATTTCTCCTTCGTCTCATTGGGGGACACAGGACTGTGGGTGTATGCTACTGCCGCTAGGAGGCTGACACTAAGTAAACATAAAAAAGGTTAGCTCCTCCTCCGCCGTATACACCTCAGCACTGGCCGCAGGCAAACCCAGTTATTGCTTAGTGTCTGATGGAGGCACACGTCTGGTTCTTTTTCCAGACCATTTTTTTTTTTTTTTTCTTCCCCACGAAGATGAGATAGGGGCGACGGATCCTATTGAAAGGGTCCGATCTCCCCAAACCATCAACGGGCGAGCACGTGGAGTAAAGCCTCCAGCGTATCCTCTCCCGCAACGTGGGACACGAATGCCGGACTTAGCCCTGTCCACCCTGAGGTATTGAAACCCTAGGTTGCACAGAGGCAGGAGTTTGTCCGTGCAGCCCCCACTGCGCCACCAATGCTAGACTGCGGTGCTGCAAGGAGGCGGACGGTCCCTCTCCTCATCCCCTGTAGGGGTGATGGAGTTAGGGTTCCTGCACCGTCCCACCTTTTTTACTACAAAGCCCCCCTCTAAATGCATCAGGCGGAATGGCTCACCTTTTTGAAAACGGAGAAGATACTGGATTAACGCCGCACGCATGGAGCACCGCAAGTTTCGCAAGCGTCTGGATCAGACTCTGCTTCCAGCCAGGTACACTCCTGGCCCGTGTTCCCCCCCGGGGGCGTCAGGTCCCTGGCTTCGGCGGTTTGGGCCTCGGGCAAGGGTTTGGTCCCCGGGGACTGGGGCCCGAGGTGTGGCGTCCGGCGCCGGCAGGGGGGTGGGCCGCGGTCGCGGGGATCCGCCCCCGGCATCGTCTCCTTCCGGCGGGCCCGCCCTCTGATTTTGGGGCGGCCTCCGCCGGAAATATAGGCCGCGGCTTCGGGCGGTGCTAGGCCGCGGCTGCAAATTTAGTCCCCGGCTTCTGCCGGGGACTAGGCCGCGGCCCAAGATGTAGCGTCCGGTGTCGGCCGGAGGGCGGGCCGCGGTCGCGGGGATCCGCCCCCGGCATTGTCTCCTTCCGGCGGGCCCGCCCTCTGGTTTTGGGGCCGCCTCCGCCGGAAATCTAGGCCGCGGCTTCGGCTGGTGCTAGGCCGCGGCTGTAAATTTAGTCCCCGGCTTTTGCTGGAGACTAGGCCGCGGCTGGAGGCGGGCCTCTGACAGCTAGGCCGCGCCTCTCGACCCTCCCCCTAAAGGCTCGGCTACATGAGCTCGCCTTCCTAACAGGGGGGCGCTCTTTTTGAAAAATTTGGAGCCAGACGCCACTGCTACGCGGTTTAAGGACGCAGGGGGTACAGGACTGGGGTAAGTGCTTCTACCTCCAGCCTGGTTGTTCCGCTTCACTAAGTACTTCTGCACTCCGTTTCACTGACCGTCGCACATCCAGTTCATTGCGGACTCTGTGATAGACTCAGTATGTCCAGAAGAACTAAAGCTCATACGGTGCTGTATACCGCATGCATTGCCTGTAGGTCCCCTTTTCCGCGCGCCCAGATTACTCGGGTTTGCGAAGCCTGTGACTCCGAACGGGCTCAGGAACCCGCTCCTATTACGGAACCCAGTGCGTCAGGTCCCCCTGAATGGGCTCTGTCCCTGACTCAATCTGTGGCATCATTGACTAGAGCAATCGAGTCCCTTCAAGCTCCCGATAGGAGCAGGGACAGTGGTTCACCCGTCTTGGCGACGTCTCATGAACCTCCGGCCTGCAGGGGCCGCGCTCTCACTAGGCAGACGCAGGGGAAGCGAACCCACACTGCGTCGCCTTTGCCGTCCGGGGCCTCGGCATCTTTCAGTTCCGTCTCCCGCTCTCCCTCACCTCTGACAAGTGATCAGTATTCGGATTCTGATTCAGAAGGGTCCCTTAATTTAGAGGCACCAAATTGTCAGGACACAATTGACAGTTTGATTGAAGCTGTCAATCAAACCTTGGGGATAGATGATGAGTCCACCTTGACCTCCGGTCATAAGGTGTCCTTCAAAAGAGCCAGGCAAGCTCATAAGGTTTTTGGATCTCATCCTGAGTTTGAGGAACTAGTGCAGCGCCACCGGGAGAAACCGGACAAGCGCTTCGCAGGACAAAAGGCTCTCAATACTAGATATCCTTTTGCTCCCGAGCTTCTTAAGAAATGGGCGGAATCTCCTGCGGTTGATCCTCCTGTGTCGCGTTTGGCGTCTAAAACGCTCCTCTTCCTTCCTAACGGTTCCTCGATCAAGGAACCAACGGATCGTCTGATTGAAGGTTTGGCCCGCTCGGTGTTTGAAGCATCGGGTTCTGCTCTCTCTCCTTCTTTTGCAGCGACTTGGGTTGCTAAGGCCATGATATCCTGGTCGGAGTCTCTAAATAGAGCGCTTCATGGTATTGAGGTACCATCTGAAGTAACTGAGATTTCTAATCAGATAGCACTTGCAGGAGACTTCTTAATTAATGCGTCCATGGATGCGGCAAATTGCGCAGCCCTAGCTGCTGCTAATGCAATTGCCATCAGAAGATCTTTGTGGCTTAGAACCTGGCGAGCAGATTCAATCTCAAAGAAATCGCTTACATCCTTACCATATCAGAATGGTCGGTTATTTGGCGAAAGGTTGGATCAGCTCATATCTGATGCGACGGGAGGGAAGAGCAGTTTCCTTCCTCAGCAAAAGATTAAGCAGCCTTTTCGCCGACAGCTTCAGCCTCGCTTTAGGGCCTTTCGTAACCCAGGTTGGGCCGCGCCAGCTACCTCCAGCGGTTCAGGTCGGCCTAGTCAGGCCAGAGATCGTCAGGTCTCCTACAGGACCAACCCTCTGGGAAGAGGGCGATCTCAACAACCAAGATCTAGAGGGTCCAAACCCCAGAGATATTCGGACAAATGACTGGAGGCAGAATCCGGTCAATTTATCCAGAGTAGGCGGCCGCTTACTCTGGTTTCGCCCCATTTGGCTATCGATTACTCACGACGAGTGGGTCCGGGAGTTAGTCTCCTGGGGGTACAAAATAGAATTTTCCAGCCTTCCCTCAAATCGTTTTTTTCCCTCGCGCCTTCCCAAGGAGGAATCTCGGGTTCGCGCCTTATTCAGGGCGGTCGAGTCTCTTCGGCACAGCGGGGTTGTCGTGCCTGTACCGGAGATCGAAAAGGGTCAGGGGTTTTATTCCAACCTGTTCATTGTACCCAAAAAGGACGGTACCGTAAGGCCCATTCTGGATCTAAAGCGACTGAACCGGTTTGTCAGAATTCGACATTTCCGAATGGAGTCTCTCCGTTCGGTCATTGCAGCCATGGAAAAAGGGGAATTTCTAGCATCAATAGACATTCAGGATGCCTATCTTCACATCCCCATATTTCCTCCTCATCAGAGATTTCTTCGGTTTGCCCTCGGCAAACTTCATCTTCAGTTCGCAGCCTTGCCATTCGGGCTAGCCACAGCCCCCAGGGTGTTCACAAAGGTCATGGCTGCTGTTGTGTCCATTCTGCACTCCAGGGGGGTAGTCATCCTGCCTTACTTAGACGATCTCCTCATCAAGGGTCCGTCTTTTCAAATCTGCGAGGAAAGTGTCAGCATTACGTTAGACACCCTTGCTCGCCTGGGTGGCTGGTGAATATGAAGAAATCATCTCCCGTGCCATCTCGGAAGATCACCTTTTTAGGGATGAATTTCGACACCGCTCAGGGGTTGATAATTCTTCCTCAGGACAAGGCCTTGGTTCTCCGTCAAGAGGTACGGATCCTTCGCCAACCAATTCCTCACACCATCCGGTTTTGCATGAGGTCCTGGGAAGGATGGTGGCAGCAATAGAGGCTATTCCATTTGCCCAATTTCATCTTCGCCCCCTTCAACTTGCACTCTTGGCAGTATGGGACGGGAGCCCTTACTCCCTCAATCTTCGGTGCCGTCTGTCCCTGCAGGTCAGACAGACTCTAATGTGGTGGACGAAGAGCACCACTCTTCGACAGGGTCGGTTGTTTCCTCCAAATTTCTGGTTGGTTGTCACAACGGACGCCAGCCTGCTCGGATGGGGAGCAGTGTTTCGTCACCATACAGCCCAGGGAACTTGGTCTCAGCAGGAATCGATCCTCCCGATCAATATTTTAGAGATCCGAGCTATTCGGCTAGCTCTGAGACATTTTCACCAGCATCTGGCGGGCCACCCAGTCAGAATACAATCGGACAATGCCACGGCAGTGGCATACATAAACCATCAGGGAGGTACCCGCAGCAGGGCGGCCATGCACGAGGTAAAACAGATTCTGACTTGGGCAGAGGTAAATCACTCTGTGATTTCAGCGGTCCACATTCCGGGCGAGGAAAACTGGGCTGCGGATTTTCTCAGCCGTCACGGCATAGCGTCAGGGGAATGGTCGCTTCATCCCGAGGTTTTTCAGCAGATATGCCGACGCTGGGGAACCCCAGATGTGGACCTGATGGCTTCCAAGATAAATGCCAAGGTGCCCAACTTCGTCTCCCGGTACCGGGATCCGCAGGCATTTGCAGTAGACGCTCTGGTCCTACCATGGAATCAGTTTCATCTTCCATACTTGTTTCCACCAATAGCCCTTCTCCCAAGGGTGATCAGAAAGATCAGGATAGAGGGGGTTCCAGCGATATTAATCGCTCCGGATTGGCCGCGTCGCTCATGGTACGCGGAGCTGGTACAATTGCTCGCCGACACACCCTGGCGACTGCCAGAGCGCGTGGACCTTCTCTCCCAGGGCCCAGTTTACCACCAGAACTCAGCGGTCCTGTGTTTGACGGCCTGGCCGTTGAATCTTGGATCCTGACCAGGGCTGGATTCTCTAAAAAGGTCGCCGCAACGATGGCTAACGCCCGAAAGCCCGTTTCGGCTCGCATCTACCACGGTACTTGGAAGGTCTTTTTTGATTGGTGCAGGGAACATGATTGTTCCCCGCTCCTCTTTTCAATTCCGAACATTCTATCTTTTCTCCAGGCAGGCCTAGATTCAGGTCTAGCACCTAGTACTCTTAGACGACAGATATCAGCTTTGTCGGTTCTTTTTCAGCGAAAGATCGCGTCTAATTTTCAGGTTAGGACCTTTATTCAGGGGGTTGTCCATATAGTTCCTCCCTACAAGACTCCCTTAGAGGTTTGGGACCTCAATCTAGTCCTGGGAGTCCTACAGGAGTCTCCTTTTGAACCTTTGCAGGAAGTTTCTCTATCATTTCTTTCCTGGAAAGTGGTGTTTTTGGTAGCCATTACATCCATAAGGCGGGTTTCGGAGCTGGCTGCACTGTCTTGTCGAGCTCCGTACTTACTTTTCCATCAGGATAAGGTGGTGCTCAGACCAACACCACCTTTTTTGCCTAAGGTTGTGTCCTCATTTCATATTAATGAGGACATTGTTTTGCCCTCATTTTGCCCAGCTCCGACGCACCGAGTGGAGAAGGCTCTCCATACGCTGGATCTGGTGAGAGCACTCAGGAGATATGTATCTCGGACGGCGTCCTTTCGACAGACGGACACGCTGTTTGTCCTCCCTGAAGGTCGCAGGAAGGGACTCGCTGCCTCTAAATCAACCTTGGCTAGGTGGATTCGGTTAGCCATTCAGATCGGTGGGTGCCTCCTGGGCCCTTCGGCATCAGGCTTCGGTGGAACAGTTTGTAAAGCAGCAACCTGGTCCAGTCTGCATACTTTTTCCAAGCATTATAATGTCCATACCCAGACTTCTGCGGATGCCAGTCTGGGTAGAAGGATTCTTCAGGGCGCGGTTGCGCACCTATAAGCAATGCTGGATTATAAACTACACTGTAGAGTCGGTTTCCCACCCAAGGGACTGCTTTGGGACGTCCCACAGTCCTGTGTCCCCAATGAGACGAAGGAGAAATACGGATTTTTGTGTTACTCACCGTAAAATCCTTTTCTCCGAGACGCTCATTGGGGACACAGCACCCTCCCTAAGAGCCGGCTGGCTTTATATTGAGTTAACTCTATTCTCCTTAAATTGGTATCAGCAGTTTTTTTCTTCTGAATATACTGTATCTGTGTTAACTCTTGATTTATTTTTTAGCCTCCTACTGCTTTTTGCACTAAACTGGGTTTGCCTTCGGCCAGTGCTGAGGTGTATACGGCGGAGGAGGAGCTAACCTTTTTATGTTTACTTAGTGTCAGCCTCCTAGCGGCAGTAGCATACACCCACAGTCCTGTGTCCCCCAATGAGCGTCTCGGAGAAAAGGATTTTACGGTGAGTAACACAAAAATCCGTATTTCCTCACTGTGCTAACGGGGATCTCACAGAGGTCACCCCAGATCAGGGCCCGACTGGGAACACAGCCTCAGTGACCTGTGGTAACCTTGATCACCTCACTGCTTGTCACTGAGGCTGAGCTCACAGCAGCTCATTCTCCATTGGTTTTCAGCTTGGACGGTCGCCTCTTGACACTTTCCAGGTTGAAAACTGTTTATCCCCAGACATGGATTACGGCGAGGGACAGAACGACGAGTAGTGAGGCAAATGGTTATTTTTTATTTTTGTTTTATTACTACAAGAGATGAGGACTTCAATGGAATGGACGTTAGGTGAGTATAACTGTGTTTGTTATTTTAAAATAAAAATGGAAAAGTGTTTTTTTTTATTTCAAATAAAATACTTTTTATTCTTGCTGTGTGTTTATTTACAATATAACTATAGGATTAGTAATGGATAGGCGTCTTATAGACACCTCTCCATTACTGATCCGTGGGCTTGATTTCACAGGACAATACAAAGGTGACATCAACCCCACAAATATGAACCCCACTGGCCACCGCCACGAGGCAAGTCGGAAGGGCCGGGCAAAGCACCAGAATTGGGGCATATAGATGCACCTTTTCTAGGCGGCTGCAGACTGCTGTTTTTACCTGCCCTCAATTATCTGCTTTAGTTTGGCTTGTTGTCTAAAATGGGGGAGAACCCACGCCGTTTGTTTCCCTTATTATTTATTTAAATAATTAAAAACAGTGTGGGGACCTTTAGTCATGATAACCAGCCTTGCTAAAGCTGACAGCTTAGGGTTGCAGCCCCCAGCTGTGAGTTTTGCCTGACTGGTTATCAAAAATACAGGGGAACCCACTCTTATTTTTTTATTTTTTTTTTAAATTATTTATTTAGATCGCAGACGCCGGCTGATGAATTCTTCCATCAGCCACTGCCTGCTCTTGCTGTTATCAGGGAAGCAGGCATCGGCTGATGGGAGCACTAGTCCCATCAGCCGACGCCAGTGACCTGAGATAAAAGGCTGTGGGCTCACGCTCTCATTTACAGCGAGGAAACTGCGATTGTCTGACCGGTGGTAATGATTTTACCGCCAATCAGAGGCAGTGTTTGCCGCACTGTCATGCACATGACGGTGGATACACCCGGTGTTCGGTACCGACGCCGAACTTTACTGTTCGGGTTCGCCTATCTCTATTGGAGAGTTTGTTAGTTATCATGTGCCTTTCCCTATTGTGCATGTAATACATTTTAACACATGCCTCTTTGAAAACCGATGAATCTTTTATAATCCCCCTGTATATGAGAGTTGGTTTAGCTGCAAGTATATAACCTGATTCACAAAGAGAAAATGATGGTGACCGTTAAGTGTGGGGTAAATAAATAGCAAAGAGAAGGCAAAAAGCAGAGCAGGATAGACAAACTCCCATCCACAAGCTAGGTCACTCACCCTGCCCCTATCACTGCCACCCGATGATGTTTTGAATCATGGAAACAAGTTGCGGGCCAGCACTGACCTCTCACCATTTCCATCACCTCACTGTCATCAGAGGGCAGCAATGAAAAAACTGTGGTAAGTGAGCGCAGCGCCGTCCCATGATGATGTTCTGATCTAGGAGGGGTTACTTGAGGCAGGGCTGTGGAGTCAGTATAAAATGGACCAACTCCGACTCCTAAAATATATAATAAATTGAGTACAGTAGTTCAATGCAGAATGTGCTGAATATTTTTTCATAGGAATTTTGAAAAGTTATGAAATGTCCTATAAATGGCTGTTCTATTCCTGATCTAAGGCTACATTCACACACAGCGTTTTTGCTGCTTTTTTTGATACGTTTTTCAGCTGCAAAAGCAGATCAGCTTTTTAAAAAACCGCATCACCTGAAAGGTTTTTGAGCTCATAGATAATTTTTTCAATAGCAAAAGCAGATTAGAAATCTGCTTCTATCTATTTATCTATCTATCTATCTATCTATCTATCTATCTATCTATCTATCTATCTATCTATCTATCTATCATTTATCCATATTCTGTCTATCCATATCTTATCTGTACCAAAAAGAATGAAAGCCGGGTAGCACACAGACTAATACTCCTTTTTTTTAGCACCAGTCAGGTACACCTCATAGCTGCCCAAAAGGACGCCCAGGACAGGCATTGCTCGTCTTTAGTAACACATCAACATCAATTGATAGTTGGAATAAATAGACTGCATTCATCACCACATCTTCTTAAGGTGCAGACTTTATTTTCAAGTGTAGGCGTGTGCAGTATGATGTTCTGCAGCAGCTGAGGTGTGCAGTAAGAGGTTCTGCGGAACAGTATGAGGTTCTGCCCCCCCCCCAGGTTTAATCCTGGCTATGCCCATGGGGTGAATGTAGCCAGAGGATCTGGGCTTTGTCTTAGCTGAGATAAGTTGTATTTCAATAAATATATATTATGTTCTATCTAAATATCTTGATTATTGTATCATAAAAATGATTAAATGTCTGATGTTCACATTGTACTACAATAACTTTTTCACTTAAATATAAGCAATATATGTGGGAGTTGGAGTCGTGGAGTTGGAGTCGGTGTAAGGCTATGTGCACACGTTGCGGAATTGCCATGGAAATTTCCGCGGCAATTCCGCACCTCCCTGCCGCGGGAAATCCGCATATTATAGGTATGCGTATTCCCGCTAAACATTAGCGTTTTGCAAGCGGAATTAGCTTGCAGAACGCTAGCGTTTTACAAGCTATCTGACAGGGTGGTCACACGAGTCAAACAAGTGTTTGACAAGTGTGACCAACTTTTTACTATTGATGCCGCCTATGTCGCATCAATAGTAAAAAGATCTAATGTTAAAATAATAAAAAAAATAATAAATAATGATATTCTCACCTTCCGGCGTCCCGGCAGCCTTCCCGCCTCTCAGCGACGCTCCCGGCAAGTTCCGTTCCCAGGAGTCCTTTGCGGCAATCATCCCGATGACGTAGCATCTCGCAAGACCGCTACGTCATCTGGGTGATCTCGCAATGCACTCCTGGGAACGCGATTGGCGGGAGCGTCGCTGAAGGCGGGAAAGCTGCGTGGGACGCCGGAAGGTGAGAATATCATTATTTTTTATTTTAATTATTGTTTTTACATGGATATGGTATCCAGGGCTTGGAGGAGAATCTCCTCTCCTCCAGACCCTGGGTACCATCCGCACATGAACCGCTTACTTTCCGCATGGTGGGCACAGCCACATGCAGAAAGTAAGCGGTTCAATGCATTCCTATGGCGGCGGAATCGCCGCGGTTCCGCAAAAAAGAATGAGCATGCTGCGGATTCTCCCGCGATGCGATTCGGCCGCGGAAAAACCCGCAGCATGTGCACAGCATTGCGGAATCTCATAGGCCTTAATGAGTTGTATTGTGTAAGCGGTTTTGCCGCGAACCGCTTACACAATACAACTCATTAAGGCCTATGAGATTCCGCGAAAAACCGCGGCAAAACCGCTAAAAAACCGCAACATGTGCACATAGCCTAAGGGAAATTGAGGAGTCGGAGTCGCAGGTTTGGCTTAGTGACTCCACAGCCCTGCTTGAAGGGACAAGTGACTGCAGGGCCATCCTCCTGATTAACTCCTGCTGGTGACTCCCCTCAAACCAAACGTCAGAGGAAATGGAGTAAAAAAAAAAAAAAGGGCACATATAGTGATTTACTGTTTCAGGAACTGTAGGGTATTTTAAAATTAAGCAAATTACAGAAGTGGTTTGGGGTTTAAAATAGATACAGTATGTGCAAAAGTCATTTTAGGTATCAGACAAGCACTTTAAGGTTAAATTCAGTCTGCTCTTTTAAAGGGTTAAGGCCCCGTCTCACATAGCGAGATCGCTGCTGAGTCACAAATTTTGTGATGCAACAGCGATCTCAGCAGCGATCTCGCTATGTCTCACACGTACCAGCGATCAGGCCCCTGCTGTGAATCGCTGGTCGTGTCAGAAATGCCTGGACTTTTTTTTGATCGCTGGTCTCCCGCTGGCCAGCACGCATTGCTGCGTGTGGCAGGCAGGAGACCAGCGATCAGCCAGTCGGAGCTGGTAATCAAGGTAAACATCGGGTTTCCATGTGCCGGGCGGTGCCTAGAAACCTGCTGTGTACCTTGGTTACCAGCTCCCTGCACCAGCGCGCTGGTATGCCGGTAACTAAGCGACGTGTGTCGCTTGTTACCGGCGTACTCGCTGTCCTGATCGCTGCTGAGATCTGCCTGTTTGGCAGCTCAGCAGCGATCATGTAGCGACTCAGCAGCGATCCTGACAAGTTCACATCGTTGTCAGGATCACTGGTGAGTCGCTATGTGAGACGGGGCCCTTAATAAGATTAAAAAATATCAGATCTCTGATCTGCAGTGTAAATTTTAAAATCTGCAGCATGTCATTTCTTTGTATGGTATTCATTGCGGATTTCACCCTTGCAATACTTAGGTTGAAATTCTCAACAAATAGTTTGTGTATATGTGGATTTTGCTATGGAATTGGTTTGTAAAGGAACTGCAGCATGAAGTCATGAAAAGTTTTCTTATTTTTTTTTAAATTATGCTATTTGCATAGTTGTCTATTCTTTAATTACTGTATCAGACGCATGCATATATATATATATACACACATACATACACATATACACACATACACATTATATATATATATATATATATATATATATATATATATATATATATATATATATATATATATATTATATATATATATATATACACATACACCCACACTGATAAACTGCCGGGATTCATGGCTAATATGCAAGTGACCTCTCCTGCAGTCGGATAAAAACAAAAGTTGCATTCTTTCTTCTTACTGCACATTTTCTGATGTGTGTCTGTACTTTCTATTTTGTCACTATTTGTACTTCTGTGTATTTAGCACATTATCTATACAAGTCAGAATATTGCTACATAAAGGTAAGGTATAAAATGAGGTGTATCCAACACAGATTAAACATGTTTTTAAAGGTGCCATATGTTTTCTTTTTCTTACAGGATCATTGGGAAGATCTGAGTCAAGTGGTTCTTGGGACGACTGGTTGACCAGTTTGCTTGCAGCGAGAGTCAGGGGATGCAACATGACCTCCGCTGTGTTAGATGGTGGTGGATCTGTGGGGAGCTATGTCAGCAATGGCGTGGAAAATCCTGAACAGGTGAGGAAAGAATCGACTTTATAATAAGGTACAATCAGTTAACCTATATGCAGAGCAATAAATAACACAATACAAACTGGGACCTTGACCGCAAACTATACCAAACTACAAAGAGGTACACTGACGGGTGCAGTAAATACTCCAGATGGTGTGAACTTTCCCGCGCACCCCATTTAATTGGTCATGACATTAGTCTGTGGCTGCTACCCTCGATGGGAATACCACCTCTTACCTGCAGACCTTCATGGCTCTTCTTTTGATTCACTGGCCATTGTTGTATTGTGACAGTCGTGTGATATCTCACCAGAGCAGCTAATCAAAAGAAGAGCCGTGGGTGTTATCAGGTAAGGGGCAGTACTCCCACTACTATGGAGGGGCCACATACCTCGTGTCTGATGGAAAGGGACGTGTGAATTAAGTCTCACCAACTCGACTACATACTAAAACTCTTTATTGTAATGTCACGGATCTATTAAATAAAAAACAACAAATATAAAATAGCTAGTAAAATAGAGCAGTAAAACATCACACGCTGCAGGCTCCCTCTTACTAAGGTCAACATAGCTTGTGACATTTTACTTCTCGATTTGTAGTTTGTTTTCTACAATTTTTATGACATTGCATTAAAGGTAAAATCAGTGCTCAGTAGATAGTAGGGGAGTGAGCACATGGTTATTTACAGATGTGTCCACCTTTCTTTTTTTTGCACTACATTAAAGGGATTAGGCTTAGTTCACACGCATGCCAAAACTCATGCAAACGCAGCGTTTTTTATCCGCATCAGCTTAGCATGATGCCAAAAATGCTTGTGTGTGCATGCTTTTTAGCATGCGTTTGCGTTGTTTATGCGCATGCGTTTGATATTTCCAGGAGCTGTAATCAGCTCCTGGACATACGCAGTCTGAAGTCCACATGCGTATCGAACGCATCCATGCGCATGTCCTTGCGTACTAATGTGTTCCCATAGACAGTAATGCGTTGTTTTAACGCACCCATCCGCATGTGCATGACTGAGAATATTTGACGGATTTTTGACGCGTCAAAAAATGCAACATGCTGCGTTCACCAGGCACCACCAAACGACACATGCATACACAAACCCATGTCCCTGTGTACACCATGTTAAAGATATGTACACATGATGCATGCGGATCTATGCGACTCAAACGCTGTGCACAGATACGCAAGTGTGAAACCTGCCTTATTCAGGACTTAACACTTGGTGATTGCTGTGTTCCGCCTCATACATAGCTTATGTTCGTCCACTGCCAGATCAGATTTGAGCTGGTTCTGGAGGTGCTGGTTGTCAGACCACTCCTCTCATAATGATGACCTATCCTAACCACTGATCATCAATTTTTAAGTCCCAGACAACCCCTATAAGTGATAGAAAGCATTACAGTATAAAGACCAGTAAAATACCACATTCAGCCTTGTATAAGACTGTGTATAGCAATGTATTGCAAAGGAAGCTAAACATTAGAGTTCAGCCAAAAAGATTTGCAAGGCTCTTGTTTAGCAGCCACAGACTAGCAATGTGGCCGCTAAGTCGGGGTCCTGCAAATCTTTTTGTTCAAGTCTGCAGATCAGTAAACTGGAGACACATATAAACTTGTAAAAGTCTACACCACCATAAACGCTAATATGGTTTCCATGATACCTTATCTTATCAGACTTCTCCTGGGAGTCAGACAAGATACTAAAGGCACTGTTACACTTAGCGATCGCACCAGCGATCACGACAACGACACGACCTGGCGAGATCGCTAGTGCGATCGCTATGTGATCGCTAGATTCCAAACACAACTCATCAGCGATCTGTGATTCCAAACACAACTCATCAGCGATCTGTATAACGACCTCTGCGGTCGTTGGGAAAACCTAGTCCCACCTGCGCCGCTGGTAAAGTTGTTCATAAAGGGTGTCACACTCAGCGATTCAGGCTCACCAGCGGGACACCAACGACCAAAAAACGGCTCAGAACGTTCATAAGCAGCAATCAGCGAAATCTCAGCAGGGGCCACATCGCTGCTACATGTCACACACAGCTAAGTCGCTAACGAGATCACTACTGCATCATAAATGGTGACGCAGTAGCGATCTCGTTAGCGATCTCGCTTAGTGTGGCATGCCCTTTAGCGATCGCACCAGCAATCACGACAACGACACAACCTGGCGAGATCGCTAGTGCGATCGCTATGTGATGGCTAGTTAGCTTCCAAACACAAAGATCTCATCAGAGATCAGCGATCTGTATAACGACCTCTGCGGTCATTGGGAAAACATAGTCCCACCTGCGACGCTGGTGAAGTCGTTCATAAAGGGTGTCACACTCAGCGATTCAGGCTCACCAGCGGGACACCAACGACCAAAAAACGGCTCAGAACGTTCATAAGCGATCAACGACATCGCAGCGGGGGCCACATCGCCTCTACATGTCAAACACAGCTGCGTCGCTAACGAGATCGCTACTGCGTCAGAAAATCGCTGACGCTTTTGCGATCTCGTTAGCGATCTCGCTTAGTGTGACAGTACCTTAACAGTACTAACCTGAACTGTCTTTTCTCTACCACATTGCAAAAAAAGTCTGAAAAATCATATGCTTGGACAGATGGGAAGGAACAACATAACACCCCAAAATGACTTCTACCCAGTCTGTCTGTGTTTGTATGTATGGGTATGTTTCCACGGGCGGAAACCGGCAGTGCTTTGGAGGCAGCACATGTCCGCTCCGTCCAAAGTGCTGCCGGCTTTTGAACGCCGGTGATTCCGCATGTGTTCATTGAACCGTGCAGAATCACCGTGTCCTATACATTGTATGGGACATTTATCTTACGGAGACATGCTGCGGTCTAGAAAGATGTGCCGCATGTGTGTATACGCATAGTGGAGATGATATTTCATGAAATCCCATCCACTATGCTGTAACATCTGGCCGCTGTATGCAGCGTCAAACACGCAGCGTTTACTGACCGTGGAAACATACCCTTAAGACATAAAACAATTGCAGGATCTGGCTTGAGCCCTGCCATCCTCCTATTCCCATTTGGTCATGTAAGATAATTTACCTGTGGAAGTAGTAGGATCTGAATAAAGATAAGATATCTACCCATGACTAATAGGTATTTCCTACTTTTAAGGTACTGCCACACTACACAATCCCGCCAGCAATCTCGTTAGCGTCGCATACTAATGAGAACGCTAGCGGGATTGTTTCTATATCGCTAGTGTCGGCCACATTTAGCGATATCGTTAAGGACGCTATCGCGGTTAGCGATCTCCTTAACGACTTTAGCGGTACAAAAGTACCGCTAAATCGCTAACAAAAGGTGCCACACTCAGCGATATAGCGATACCAGCGGGACGCCGACGATAAAAATAGGGTCCGGAACGATCGCTGTGATGAACGAGATCACAGCAGGGGCCACGTCGCTGGTAGATGCCGCACACAACAACATCGCTAACGGGATCGCTAAATAGTGACGTTTTTTAGCGATCCCGTTAGCGATGTTGTTTAGTGTGGCATACCCTTTACTTTATACTGTCTCATGACATCATTCTATTAGGTTGATAAAGTCAGAACTATAGAATTCTATGAACCAATCTTTCCCAAAATATAACTAATTTCAGCGTTCATGTTTCCTTTCGTTCTCTTACACTATTTTGGTCCTAACAGGAAGAAGTTCAGGAAATTGAGTACCCAGCTGTCATTGTGGAGCCAGTTCCCAGTGCTATCCTAGAGGAAGGGTACGCTGCTCAGGTCCTGGTGTATGATGACGAGACCTTCATGATGCAAGATGTAGCAGAAGAACAGGAGGTAGAGACTGAGACCGTGGAGATAGGTTGGTGTCATCTGCTTTGCCAGACTGTTATAGTTATTTATGTGACTATAGAGCAATATAATACACTGCACACTCTATAGGAATTCTATGCAAAATCTTGGAAAATTTATTTATGCAACCAATAAGGAAAGAGGCACACAATAAGTATAAGCGACACACAAAGCATTGACGTTTCGACTCTCCCGAGTCTTAATCATAAATCGCTGCAATGTAAGGAATCAGAATGGGTATAGGAATAATGAATTTCTGATAAAGCTGTAGGTTTATGAGGAATAATAAGCGGCCATATACTTAGTGCATGTATAGGTAATGATCCTTTATGGTTGTTGTTATAGGTAAATTGAAAGAAATATGTGAGCCAGGTGTAAATTGAACCTGGCAGGGGTGATGTACGCGCAGCGCTCCCGCGCCTTGCTCTGTGGTGGCTTTATCAGAAATTCATTATTCCTATACCCCTTCTGATTCATTACATTGCAGCGACTTATGATTAAGACTCGGGAGAGTCGAAACGTCAATACTTTGTGTGTCGCTTATACTTATTGTGTGCCTCTTTCCTTATTGGTTTGTATAAATACATTTTCCAAGATTTTGCATAGAATTCCTATAGAGTGTGCAGTGTATTATATTGCTCTATAGTCGGATCAATTCCGTTACACTTGCACCTCGACCTTCCCGACCGTGTGCACACCTTCTTCTTTCAATAATAGTTATTTATGTCACACAGTACTAGGAAATTACCTTTAGCAGTGATTTTCCATTCACTATATATTTGCATTTTATTAATTTTTAGACAATACAATGCAAGGAAAATATGGTCTATGTTAATTAGGAAATGCGGTAGATTTCCTTGGTGGGCTAGAATAGTGGAACCTATAAAGGGTCATTCCTATTATCTTAAAATGGTCTGGTTAGGTAATGGTTGTAAAAAGAAGCAACTTGATGAATTGCCTCTTTGTTACCTTTTCCTTTATTCTGTAGCCTTTTAGATTTTATTATTTACAGTTCACGGGCAAGCTGACTGGCTACTATTGTGGGTCTAGGGGTGGCCTCCAGCCTTATAGAGTGCAATAGAACGGCTTTTGGGCCTGCGCAGTAGCCAAGGATTAGCACAGTGCTGCTCACAGTTCAGCTCCAAGGGGCATTGTGGCAACCACGCTTACCATAGCTGGCTGGCACGATCAAAGCTCTTCTGAGGCAGCTGAGGGAAGGCTGCGTTGTAGCTGCATCAGGAGTACAGATGTTCGGGCCACCAACGATGTAGCGTTGCTGGCTTGAACATAAATAGTAGTGCCCACTCATCAAGCATACAGCGTTTCCCTTAAATATGAGTGCCTGCTTTTCAAGCATGTGGTACGCTGAACATAAGAAAGACCCTTTTAATGCACGCATTTTGGTGGTTTAGGGGAGTTAAGAGTTAATCCTTGGTGGTCTAAGGTACTGGATGGGTGTTAACAAGGTATTCCTTGTTGGGCTAATGTATAAATCTGGGTTAACACCGCCATTCTTGTGGTTGTACACTTTCAGGAAAATAAGTCCTAAGCTGTGTAAAATAACAAACTCAGCAGGTACTCGCCCTCTCTGGGTTCAGCCTCTGTTCCCCGTCACTGCTCCGGTCTCGGTGCTTTGGCTGTAGCAGTGACATCATGAGCGTTCATCACTGCTCTAACCAATGAGTGAACTCAGAGATGTGTGTCTTCCGCCTTGGAATAGCGGCTGAGCTTAGTGATTAGCTACAGTGGCATCTCTGGTAGTCTGGTCTAGAGGAAGGGTTACAGGGAATCTGTCAGTAGGTTCAACCCTCCCAAGCCGTCTATTTGGACATGCAAGTCATGGAAAGTTAAATAAAACGATACATTGATGTCTGCTATTTGATGACTTAGTTCACAGAAATCCACATTTTTCCCTTCTCCCATGACACCACCTGAGAGAGGGTATCCGCCCACCAGGACAGGAAACCTACTGAATAAAAAGGCGGTACCTCTCCGCATCAGTCTGGTTTCCTGTCCTCCTGGGAAGCTGCAGAATGAAGCGGTACACTTACCCTGGAGGGTGTCCAGGAACGAGTGATGCCGTCCGCGGGTGAGGTAACGCCAACTGGGAGGTTGGTGCAGCGCTATGCAGGCTAAGACCTCTTGGGTAAATGTCTCTAGCCAACACGAGGTCCCTGGCTGTGCGCGCTGGAGGATGCAGGAGTGCCCCAGCGATGTGCGCCGGGACTCGCTTCCAGGTCTGCGCATGTGTCGGGGACGCTGAATGAGGCTAGCGTTTCCTGGGGCCGAGTGCGCCGGAAAGCGAGGCCGCCTGGGTCTGCGCGGTACGCAGGATGATATCCGGCGCTTCCCGATGATGTAGCATGTTGGGAACTACAGCGGTCATCCGAGACTGAGCATGCACAGGGCTACGGGGATCCCTGCACACAGCATGCTGTATTTGAACTTCAGGGAAACAGAGCCAGAGTTGGGCTGGGCTATCCTGTATATAAGGGGAGATGCCCAGAAAGATGGTGGCATTTCCTGCAGCAATCCGAATCATGCATGGTCTGCAGCACCAGCATCGCCCAACGCCACCACAGCAGCAGCCACCACTACCACCATCTTCGCTGCAGTCGACTCATGAGCCATTTCAGCATCGCCAGCGGCATCTGCAAGGACGCAGCGATCGCAGTTGTACAAGCAGCAGGTCCATTCTAAAAAAAAAAAAAAAAAAAAGCAAGGCAGGTCACGAGCCCACCTCCAGTGGGAGATGTTCTTTGGAACCAGCTCAGCCTCCGTCTCCGGTACCGTAGATTAGTCAGCTGAATGGTGAGTGATCTACGTGAAAGTGCACTGTATTGAAACAGGTCCCCTTTCTCTGTGTATTCCTTTACTAGGAAAGGCCCCTGAATCGTAGTTCATAGCAGAACAAAAGGGAGTGTGCCCTGTGCAAAGGGAATTTACCGTGCACTTATAATAAGAGGCTCTGCCCAGGGTGTATACAGCAGACTTTCTCGGAAGTAACCCCCGGGTTCGCTATGGACCTGAAGGCCATCATTAGATTGGAGGTCCAGGAGTCCTTAAAGCACCTGATGGGGCAAAGAGAAGAGGGGAAGCCAGAACTACTGTCATCAGAGTCTGAAGGATCAGTAACATTTAAGGGGGAGGATTCGGGCCTAGCGGAATTGTCCTCCTCTTCCTCCTCTGATGAGGACACCGGGGTAGACCCTGCTTCCCAGCTGAGGATACTGACAGGCTGGTTAGGCCAATAAGGTCCACTATGGGCATATCTGATCCAGAACAGTCCAAGACATTATGTTCAGTGGCTTGGAGCAGAGGAAGAGGTGTTAATGAGAAAATCAAGATGCTCATTAGTAGAGTGGAAAAGGCCGGAAAGGAATGGTCCACTACCATCTTCTTCAAAGAGGAGATATCCTTTTGATGAAGAAGAGGCAGGCATATGGGAGAAGAACCCAAAGATCGATGTCACGCTCGCAAAATCAGTCAAAAGATCTACGTTGCCCTTGGAGGACCTAGGGACTCTCAGGGATCCCTTGGATAAGGTAAATATCTTTTCTGTCAAGCCCTGGATGACATACTAGTAGTGTTGAGCGATACTGCTCGATATCTAAAAATATCGGATCGGAATGGTATCGCCGATATCACTAAATATCGGCGATATCCGATTCCGATACCGGAAGTCCCATGTAAGTCTATGGGAACAAAATATCGCAACTAAAAAAAACCTTTATTTTCTTGTAAACACTAAATATACACACATAGAATACATATATATATATATATATATATATATATATATATATATATAACATGTCATTGTGACATATATATATATACATATATGTATAGTTTATACACTTCTACATAGTAAAATATCCTCTGATTCAATTGCCGGGTAAAGCCGGCTTCTGTGAAAAGACAGAAGCACCCGACATGAAATGACACTTGGTGTACATAGGGTTAACCATGTCTTTCATGTCGTTTGCAATCTGATTTGCACAAACAATTACATCAGTCTATGTGTGCAAAATTTCACACCTGTAGGGGTTAATTAAAGGTGTAAATTCGTTGTAAAAAAACGGACTTTTTTGCTACGAATTTACACCTTTAATTAACCCCTACAGGTGTGAAATTTTGCACACATAGACTGATGTAATTGTTTGTTCAAATCAGATAGCAAAGGACATGAAAAGACATGGTTAACCCTATGTACACCAAGTGTCATTTCATGTCAGGTTCTGCATTTTCACAAAAGCCGTCAATTGAATTAGCGGCTATTATACTATGTAGAAGTGTATGAACTATAAATATAAATATATATATATGTGTCACAAATTCAATGACATGTATATATATATATATGTATATATATATATATATATATATATATATATATATATATATATATATATATATATATATATATATATATATGAGGTGTAAAATTGTTTAAAAAAAATGCGTGGGCTCCCGCCCTATTTTCGCAACCAGACAGACAAAGCCAGCGAATGGGGGCAGATAATAATAGCCCAGAGAGGGACCATTATTTTTGGCCCCCCCTGGCTACTAGCATCTGCCCCCAGACACCCCAGAAAAGACAAATCTATAATTAGATTCGCCCTTTCTGGCACTTTGCCCGTCTATTCCCATTGCCCTGTAGCGGTGGCGAATGGGTTAATATGGGGTTAAAGCCACATTGCAATTGAAAGGTGACCTTAAGCCAGGTTAATAATTGAGAGCTGTCAATAAGCAACTATCAATTATTAATCCTATTGCATGAAATAAAAATAAAACACACACACTTTAATTAAAAATCATTTTAATGAAATAAAGACACATGTTTTTGACCATCTTTTATTTGACTGCAAAAACCATTTCCTGTAATAAAAATAAAATAAAAAAGCAAAATTATTCTTACCTATCCCATGCACAGTCAGGTCCCACGGTGTAATCCTTCAGAAAGGGTTAATGTTTACTGGAGGGACCGCAGCTAATGCTGCAGCCTCACAGTAAACCCCCAAATGAATGAGTTCCTCTCCTGGCTGACAGGAGAGGAAGTGGAAAGCTTAATTGATTGCTTTCCACTTTCACTTCAGGTCAGCCAGGGACACAATCAGTGACGTCAGAGGGAACTGATTAACAAAAATAGGGGTTCCCTTCGAATAAAAAATGGCGTCGGGTCCCCCCTATTTTTGTTAACCAGCCTGATGAAGCAGACTGCTGAGCAGTGGCGTACCGTGAATGAAGCAGACCAAGCAGCTGCTATGGGGCCCGGACAGGTGAGGGGGCCCTCGACGGTCGGGTAGCTGTGCTGACACAGTACTACCAGGGGGTCGGCGGGGGAGGGGGAGCGCAGCTCTTCTATATACTCACCCCTCCTGGTGCGGTCTCTGCAGCCCCTGCTCTTCTCCCACGGTCTCCGACGCCTATGTTCAGCGGTCAGGTGGTACCGCTCATTACAGTCATGAATACGCACATATTCATGACTTTAATGAGCTGTCCCGCGTGACCGCTGAACACTGGCGGCGGAGACCGTGGGAGAAGAGCAGGGGCTGCACAGACCGCGCCGGCAGAAGGGTGAGTATAAGGGATATTTACCTGTCCCGTTCCCACCGTTGCTCGCGTCCTCTTGCTGCAATGTTCAGGTCAGAGGGCGCGATGACGTCGTTAGTGCGCGCCGCGCCCTCTGCCTCATCATTCACTGCTGGAGGACCCCGAAGACAGCGGCACTCAGCAGTGGAGAGAGGACAGGTAAATATCTCAGGTGCCGGGGCCCTGAGCGAGCGGTGACATCGGCACCTGGTGTCACCCCCTGCTCAGGACACCGGCACCTGGCCCCCAGCGACGAAAGGTGAGTATGTCTTTTTTTTTTTTTTGGTTGCAGCAGCTGCGGCAGCATAAGGGCCTATACTATGGAGCATCTATGGGGGCACAATCTATGGGGGCATAATACATTTTTTTGTTTAATGTGTCCCCTCACTGTGCTGGCACTTTACATTTACAATGGCTTTGGGTTTTTTTTTTTGGGGGGGCCCATTCAGACTTTTGCTATGGGGCCCCATGATTTCTATGTACGCCCCTGCTGCTGAGGCATGGTATTTAAGGCTGTTAAGGAGCCAAGATCCATGGACCTTGCCAGCAGCGTCGGACTGGAGTACCTTGGGCCCACCAGAGAAAAAATATTCTTGGGGCCCACCATCATACTTCCCAACCTTTGAAGAAGGGAGAGGGACAAAGGCTGTGGCACGCTGTGGCAAATTTTAGGCCATGCCACGTTGCACCACAGACTGTCCAGGAGTTGGTGGATGCTTTAGTGCAGGTGTGGGAGGAGATCCCTCAGGAGACCATCCGTCGCGCTCATCAGGAGCATGCCCAGAAGTTGTAGGGAGGTCATACAGCATACCTCCCAAATTTTGAAGACAGGAAAGAGGGTTAAAGGCTGCGGCGCGCATAGCGCGCCGCTGCAAATTTTAAGCCACGCCCCGACCACACCCATTTCACAGCTAATCACACCCATATCCTCGCCCCAACCGTACCCATGCCGATACAGCTGACCCTCCGATGACGGTTGGGGGGCCCACTGCTGGCATCGGGCCCCCCCAACGCCTGTTCAGGCCCCATAGCTTTTGGGCGGCAGAGCAGGAAGATCGATTCTCCCTGCTCTGCCGCAGAATGTAACTGTATCGGCGTGCTGTGCACGCCGATACAGTTACTGTAGCGTAGCTCCGGGTGGGCCCCCTCAGAGTGCGGGGCCCAGGGCCACCGCCCCCTCTGCCCCGCGACCTATCCTTTCAAATCAGGGCCCACCACGCAGGAGCTGGGGCCCACCGGAGGTTTCTCCGGTGTCCCGGTGGCTCAGTCCGACCCTGCTTGCCAGCCTGATAATACCAGGCCACAGCAGTCTGCTTATCTTTGCTGGTTAACAAAAATAGGGGATCCCCTCGAAAAAAATTGGCGTGGGGTCCCCCCTATTTTTGTTAACCAGCCAGATGAAGCAGACCGCTGAGGCCTGGATTTTCAGGCTGTTAAGGAGCCAAGATCCATGGACCTTGCCAGCCTGATAATACCAGGCCACAGCAGTCTGCATATCTTGGCTGATTAACAAAAATAGGGGATCCCCTCGAAAAAAATTGGCGTGGGGTCCCCCCTATTTTTGTTAACCAGCCAGATGAAGCAGACTGCTGAGGCCTGGATTTTCAGGCTGTTAAGGAGCCAAGATCCATGGACCTTGCCAGCCTGATAATACCAGGCCACAGCAGTCTGCATATCTTGGCTGATTAACAAAAATAGGGGATCCCCTCGAAAAAAATTGGCGTGGGGTCCCCCCTATTTTTGTTAACCAGCCAGATGAAGCAGACCGCTGAGGCCTGGATTTTCAGGCTGTTAAGGAGCCAAGATCCATGGACCTTGCCAGCCTGATAATACCAGGCCACAGCAGTCTGCATATCTTGGCTGATTAACAAAAATAGGGGATCCCCTCGAAAAAAATTGGCGTGGGGTCCCCCCTATTTTTGTTAACCAGCCAGATGAAGCAGACCGCTGAGGCCTGGTTTTTCAGGCTGGTAAGGATCCAATATCCATGGACCTTGCAAGCCTGATAATACCAGGCCACAGCAGTCTGCTTAGCTTGGCTGGTTAACAAAAATAGGGGATACCCTCGAAAAAAAAACGGCGTAGGGGTCCCCCTATTTTTGTTAACCAGCCAAGTAAAATGCAGACTGCTGCGGCCTGGTATTAAAAGACTGTCAAGGCCCATGGATTTTGGCCCTCAACAGCCTGATAATACCAGGCTACAGCAGCCCCACATTTGGCGCATCAAAAGATGTGCCAATTGTGGCACTTTACCCGGCTCTTCCCACTGCCCTGTAGCGGTGGCAAGTGGGGTAATAAGGGGTTAATGTCACCGTTGATTGCACGGTGACAATAAGCCCGGTTAATAATGGAGAGGTGTCAATAAGACACCGATCCATTATTAATCCCAAAGTTATTAAATGTATAAAAAAAAGACAAAGCAAGAAAAAAGTCTTTTAATGAAATAAAAGAGACAACACAGTTTTCATTAATTTTATTATACACTCATTCCTGCGACGCCATCGATCTCCTGTAAAAAAAGAAAAAAAAACAAAACAACAGTATACCACCTGTCCGACGCAGTCCATAGTAACGACAGTCCCACGACGATCCAGCTCTGCTACATCGCAAGGACAGGCAGAGCCTGTCATCGCAACGCAGCACAGCTGATTACCTGCTTCCCCGGCGGTGACGTCATCGGACTGACTGCTTTACCGCCGGGATTACCCAGCAGTCACTGCAGTTATCGCGAGAAACTGCATGTGACCGCCGGGGAAAGATGATGGCGGCCATGAAGCAGTCCAGCCCGTGACCGCCGGAGATGTTCTGCCAGGTAAGTGCCGCTGACTCCTGACAGACCCGACCGACGGACACTGACAGTGACAGTGACAATCCCGATTCCGGTATCCGATAAGACGAAAATATCGGAACTAAGTATCGAAAGGCCGATAGAGCTAATATCGGCCGATACCCGATACTTGCGGTATCGTATCGCTCAACACTACATACTAGACAATGCAGCAGATAAGAAAAAAGGCTTTTCCAATGTGTCCCATCCTCAGTTCAAAAGCTCCTTTCGTAGGAGAAGGTATAGCAGGAATAGAAAGTTCAAGGAACAGGGTGACTGGAAGGACAAGAAATCAAGGAGCAGGGGTTTCATGTTTGGGGGTTCCTCGGCGATGAGCCGAAAATCCTCCAAGTGATGGGCTGTCCCGGGTAGTGGGAAGGTTGTCCCACTTCCAACCTGCCTGGGAGGATATCTCTGCCAATGCCTGGGTACTCAGTATAATACGATCAAGGCTGAAACTAGAGTTCACATCTACTACCAGGCACAGCTTCAGGATCTCGTGCCCCAGATCCTGGAAGGAACAACAGGCCCTAGAGGCGGAAGTGTTGCTTTTACTTCAAATCAGAGTACTGGTGGAGGTGCCTGTTCAGCAGCAGTGGAGGGGGTTTTATTCTCCCCTGTTTCTGATAAGGAAGCCTGAGTAGTTCAGGGCAATTATCAGCCTAAGAGGTCTCAACAAGTTCCTGGTCTACAGACTGTTCAAGATGGAGTCGTTAAAATCGGCAATAAAGATCTTGTTCCCAGGCTGCTACTGAGTGTCTTAAAGTACTGCCACACTACACAATCCCGCTAGCGATCTCGTTAGCGTCGCATACTAATGAGATCGCTAGCGGGATTGTTTCTATATCGCTAGTAGCTACCTATTTTAGCGATGTCGTTAGGACGCTATCGCGGTTAGCGATCTCCTTAACGACTTTAGCGGTACAAAAGTACCGCTAAATCGCTAAAAAAGGTGCCACACTCAGCGATTAGATACTTACCAGCGGGGCGCCAGCCACGAAAATAGGGTCCGGAACGATCGCTGTGATGAACGAGATCACAGCAGGGGCCTCGTCGCTGGTAGATGCCGCACACAACAACATCGCTAACGGGATCGCTAAATAGTGACGTTTTTTAGTGATCCCGTTAGCGATGTTGTTTAGTGTGGCATACCCTTTAGACTTGAAGGATGCATACTACCATGTCCCAATCCATCAGAAAGACCAGCAGGGTAGCGGTGTATATAGACGGACAACTCAGACATTTCCAGTGCAGGGCTTTGCCCTTTGGTCTGTCCATGACCCCAAGGGTCTTCACTAAAATAGTTCTGGAGGTGACTGCACATTTGTGGGAAAGGAATGTGTTGAAGGGAATCTGTCACCCCATTTTGGCTATATCAGATAAAGATATGACTGAATAGTGCGTCCCATAAGTAACCTATCGGTATGTATCATATATCCTGCAGACCGCGTACGAGGGTCCATCACAGTATGGCGGCACATCGCTAACACATGCTGATTATGACATGCGTTAGCGATGCGCTACGTTATGGCAGTCTATGAGTGCGTTAACGGATGCATTACATCGCGTTAATGCCGCGTTGTAACGCAATCCTTTAGACGGACTGCCGTAACGCTATGTGAACCCAGCCTTACTGACACATCTGCAGATTCCTCTCAGTGCTTCAGCTTCCACTTCACAGGTAACCAGTGTTCAGCTGTGAGATCTGCAGAAACTGTGTTTGCAAGGAAATCAAGTTCAGTTCTACTGTTCTGTGTTAGTTACATGTCTCACACTGGTAGTGTCCACTAACTGTGGAGGCATATTCTGATACAGATTTGTACCCTTCCATAGATCTTAACTCATTTACATATTAAGAAATGTTGTATTTCTTGGATATGGAATAAGACATTGGATCACAGATTTCAAGGTATCATTTTATTCAACTTTCTATGACCTGCATGTCCATATAGATGACTTAGGAGGTTTGATCTTACTGACATATTCGCTTTAAAGAGGTTGTTTCATGTTCTAAAATGGTTAAAATCGTAAAGTGCTCCTAAACACAAATAACTACCTATTTAGAAATCCATTTTCTCAAGTATAGCAGAATTATTAATTGTATAGGGTACAGTTCAGTGCCTAGGTTATCGATCTTCGCTGCAGTCTCACATTGGTTAGTTAGGTGAGGAGCACAGTGCCGCTAGCAGGCTCTATTGTGTGCGTGTGCCGCTCAGAAGATACCTGGATATGACCACCCTCAATTCCCCTACGCTTCTCCAGAGCTAATACACACAAATTGAGAATTAATGTACCGTATTTTTCGGATAAGACGCTCCCCAAATTTTGAGGAGAAAAATAGGATTTTTTTTTTAAAATAAAATGGTGGTGCTTATAATCCATGCATCTTACTGGAGGTGGTGGCTGTGGTGAAGCGGGGTCCAGGGTCGCTGCTGGAGGAGGCAGGAGTGGGGTGATGCTGCAGGCCGCAGGCTGGGATGAGGGGGTGTTCAGATGTGCGGCACGCCGCTACGGGGTGTACGGCCCTGCTGCGGGGGTGTCTGGCCTTGCTGCAGGGGTGTCTGATGCTGCTGCGGGGTTGTCCAGTGGTGTGGGGGGCTTTGCCGACATTTTGTAAAAGGCTAGAGCACCCGCAGTTCCATGGTTTCCTATGCGGTGGACTCCTGGAAAATGGCCGCCAGGGGCGGTGCATGCACAGATGGAGCTCTCGGCACCAAGATCTTGGGAGATGAGATCTCAGTTCTGGAATCTCATCTCCTGAGATAGGAAACCATGGAACTTCGGGGGCTCTGGCCTTTTACAAAATGTCGGCGGAGATCCCCGCGGCCTGCAGCAACGGTAGCGGTACAGTATATCCGCATTATAAGATGCACCCCCATTTTCGCCTCAAATTTAGGGGAAAAAAAGTGCGTCTTATAATCCGAAAAATACGGTATATGTATTATTAGCGTACAACACATGATTAAAAAGAAAACTGGTTACTTAACAAAGCCATGACACCGTAGAGAAAAAAATGGAGACCAAGATCGTAATGCAATGAATGATTGTAAACAGGGCAGGAGACATATGTATATAATAAAGTGAATTGGATTAATAATGTGCAAAACCTGCAGTACATGAGGTATAAGTATATATAATTGTGACTCTGCAAAATGAATCCATTTTCAATGCATAAAATGTCTGAAATGCTTGTGCCAAGGAAAAGGAGAAATTGCAGAGATGTGATCACCTGGAGGTCATAATTAAAAGTACATGCAGTCACATTGGAGCACGGAGTCAGCAAGAGGTAATATAAAGTGCCCAGTGCAGTACACAGCCATGACAAAGTGCGCATAAGCATTGTGACAGTGGTCACTAAGATTCCATACCCGTTGGTCTTCCTAGTCCCTGTGGTGGCATCAGCTCCAACAAACGTTTTGGTATTGCCTTCTTCAGGGGCATTCACGCTACTCATGGCTTTGTTTTTAATTACCCCGTTTTCTTTTTAATCATGTTTTCTACATACACTGTATATGTGTGTATACAGTGGTGAAAATAAGTATTTCATACACTGACGATTTTGCAAGTCTTCCCAGCTAAAAAAAATGGAAAGGTCTGTAATTTTTATCGTAGCTACACTTCAACTGTGAGTTACAGAATCTTAAAAAAAAATCCAGAAAATCACATTGTATGATTTTTACATAATTAATTTGCATTTTATTGCATTAAATAAGTATTTGCTCTGTTAGTTTTTCTTTAAGAAGCCCTCCTACTCTGCACTCATTACCTGTATTAATGGCACCTGTTTGAACTCATTACCTGTATAAAGGACACCTGTCCACACACTCAATCACACTCCAGCCTCTCCACCATGGCCTTGGTGAAAAGGCAACAACGGTTAGCGCAATTATTAGAGAATATTACATAAAGAAAAAAATGAAAAAAGACTCAACAAAGTAAAATAATAATAATAAAATGCACAGGTGGTGGGTTTTGAAAAATTACATAATCTAATACATACATATATGATATAATGACACAATGGAACCAGGTCAGGTAAGTATATTACTAAAATCTGAATTTATATTAGTCTTAATGATTCAACCTGGTTGTGCCATACAAATCAGATCTTGTAAAAGCACAGGCGAAACGCGCGGTGAGTACACGCAGTGAGTGTTGGGTTAGTATACGGATCAGTCCTTCACATGCTTTCTACATTGTTTGTATTCCATTTGTACATTTTTATATCGTCTGTCATCCTTCTTGGCAACTTGGCAATTCCTAGGAATTTGTCACTTTATTTTTTCTCGGCAGTTTATCAGTTACTTCTATCATATTGTACATCATGATTTTCTCACTAAGTATTTAACCATATTAAAACTGTAGGCACTTTACCTCGTCTTACAAATTTTGACAGTACAATTTTGTTCCTTTTTACTGAGGAGACAACCTCTACTTCCATATCGGGTGCATACTATCTGATTCCCCTACTCATTCTGACAGTTTTTTCCTGTAAATTTTTCATTATACTCTTTAATTCAGCACTGAACTTGATTTGTATGGCACCACCTCCGGTTGATTCCTTAAACTAATATTAATTCAGATTTTACTAATATTATAATACTTACCTGACCTGGTTACCCATTATATCATTATATCATACAGTCATGGACAAAAGTTTTGAGAATGACACAAATATTAATTTCAGCTGCAGATGGAAGGAAGAGAGCCACAGTATTCATTACTGATGGGTAGGCGGAGCCCCAGATCAGGATGTCACCTCAGATCAAAAGAGTGCTGACTGGCTGGCCCCTCCAGCTCGGGCTCCTCCTACTCAGCTCCAGTCTAAGATTTGAGGTCCAGAGGATGGTCGCTGCTAATGCAGCTCCTCAGAAGATTTTATTATTTTATATTCGGACAGGAGACTTGGATCACCAGTTGGTCTAGAGGTCTCAGGGGTACCAGCGCTGCTGTACCCCAACCTCTCCCTTGGCGGATCTGTATTTACTCAAAGTCCCTGCAGAATCCTTGCCGGCCCTGGGGATGAGGAGAGCTTCCCTGGCGGGACGCAAACCACACGTGCGGTCACTGCGTTCCTTGCCCTGGGGGAAGCATGGGCACAGCGCCAGAAACCCCTGAGGGTCCCTGTGGCGCTTTGGCTGGTGAGTACTCCACACAAATTTTTTATTATAATTATGTGTGAGTGCTTTAGCGTCTGAGTGAGCAGCGCTATTACATGTTTATCAGTGTATTTCACCAGCCTCTCCCTTGGCGGATCTGTAACTACATAATGGTCCCTGCAGAATCCTTGCCTGCCCTGGGGGATGAGGAGAGTTTTCCCTGGCGGGGGCGCAAACCACACACTGGGTCACTGCGTTTCCCGCCCTGGGGGGAAGCATGGGCATAGCGCCAGAAACCCCTGAGGGTCCCTGTGGCGCTAAGCTGGTCAGTACTCCACACAATTTTTATTATAATAATGTGTGAGTGCTTTAGCGTCTGGGTGAGCAGCGCTATTACTTGTATGTCAGTATGCTTCAGCGCTGCTGTGACAGCGCTGTTACAGTATAGATGTGGTGATTTTTTGTCCGCAGGCAGATAGCTGCAGGACAGAGAGGGAGCAGGAGCGGGGGAGTTCGCGCTCATTATTTGAGCTAGCAGGGGGCGTGGCCTAACTATTCCCGGTCTTCTGAGCAGGAAGACGCGCGCTCTGGCGTTTCTCCTCCATCTCCCCCACTGTGGCGGCCATTACACAGGCTCCTGGGCTCCTCAGACCGCTCCTCTCCTCATAAGACACCACGGCCAGCTGGGTGAGTGCTGATTCCTCACCCCGCAGCGCAGCGATCGCTATCCTGCAGCTGCAGTCTCATTAGAGACATAAAATTGGCTGGGGCTCACAAGCATATATATTGTGGTGAGTTTGCAATATTAACCCCTCTGAGGGTTATTTCTACCAGAAAAATTTTTTGACTGAATACCGCTGGGGTAACCCTGCCTGGTGGAGCGTTAACCCTTCAGCATATAAAAAAAAAAAAAAAAAAAAAAAAAAACCGCATAGTTTTTGCTGGTATTACCGCTTTGACCTGCTCATACAGGTGAGACATGTCTGAACAGAGTTCAGATGCCGCGGACCACGTCCCAGTGCCATTACGGCAATCAGATACGCAGACCTCCACAGCGTCTAGCGCTGCGGTCGACAGCGGTGAAAAATTGGATGATATCGCTCGATCGATCAACACCTTGTCTGA
Source organism: Oophaga sylvatica (assembly GCA_033576555.1). Classification (NCBI taxonomy): domain Eukaryota; kingdom Metazoa; phylum Chordata; class Amphibia; order Anura; family Dendrobatidae; genus Oophaga; species Oophaga sylvatica. The sequence goes on from JARQOD010000001.1 coordinate 190,929,339, forward strand.
CCTTTTAGGTCAATATGTGTCTGCTAATTCCTCTCAGAGGAAGCGACGCAGGCCGTTACCGGCCTCTACACGGAGCGAGTCAGATGTATCTGATATTGGGCAGAGTTCCCCTTTAAATTCGGATGGAGAAATATCCGATTCAGATGCGGACGAGCCGCAGGGGCGTTCCTCTATGGCGAAGCGTACGGAGGCATTAATTGAAGCCATGAGAGATATATTACAGTTACCGGAGGAGGTAACTAGTCGTCCTGGTAAATCAGCACGCATGTTCCAGGAGTCCCGTGCTTCGCGTACAACATTGCCAGCTCTGGATGAGCTTAATAGTGTAATAGAGGAGGAACGTCTGTGTCCAGATAAGCGTTTTCATGGAACGCATTTCTTGGATACACTTTATCCTTGCTCTGCGGAGTTAAAGGCTAATTGGACTTCTGCTCCTGAAGTGGATGTGTCTTTATCTCAGCTTAGTAAATCCTCACTACTCCCTATTAAGGGGAAAGCGAGCTTACAGGAGCCTTTGGATAGAAAAACAGAATTGGCGGCAAAAGCAAGCTATGAGGCTGCGGGTCATGGATTCCGAGCAGTGCTAGGATCCATGTGTGCTGCTAGAGCTTCTCTAGGCTGGTTGGCACGTCTGAAGACGGAGTTGCAAAATGAATCTCCGTTATCTGAGATACGGGAAACTTGTGAATGGTTAGAAACGGCAGCCTGTTATATCTTTGATGCCGGTCTGGATACGGCATCTCTGCTGGCCAAAGCGCAAGCTTCAGCGGTCACTGTCAGAAGAGCTTTATGGCTCAGACAGTGGGCCGGGGACGCAGTTTCCAAACAAGGGTTGTTGGCCTTACCTTACAAGGGTGGCCATCTTTTTGGATCCGACCTCACAGAGCTGATTTCCAAGGCTAAGGCGAAGGAATCAGCATTACCACAGCGTAGGGCCATGGCCTCGGTGTCCAGTAAGCCTGGTGTCTATAGTGGTCGGCGGTCCTTTCGGGGCCGAGGACGATCTAGTCACTCCTCGTGGGGATCGGGTCGTCCTTCCTTCTCAGGAAAGAAATCCTCTCAGAAAACTCGTACTCCCTGGAAGCGGAGTTTCCGCCAGGACAAGCGGGAACTTGACAAAAAGCCCGCAAAGTCGGATTGACGCCAGGGGTCCACTCGAGGATTCTCGAGTGGGGGGTCGCCTGCTTCTTTTCAAGGCGACTTGGATGGCTCGCGTTCCAGATTCCTGGGTAACGCGGATAGTGTCGGCAGGCTATTTCATAGAGTTTGCTTCTCGACCCCCAAATGTTTTTTGTCAATCTCGCGTTCCGTCGGAACCCGAGCTTGTTGTCGCTCTACAGCGAGAGGTCGAATCTCTGCTACAAAAGGGTGTAGTGATACCGGTTCCGTCAGAGGACCGAGGGAAAGGTTTTTATTCCAACCTTTTTATAGTTCCCAAAAAGGAGAACACATTTCGCCCGATTCTGGATCTCAAGCGATTAAACCGGCATGTCTATGCCCGGAAATTTCGCATGGAATCGCTTCGCTCCGTTGTGGCAGCTCTGTCTCAGAACGATTTTCTGGTGTCAATCGACATTCGCGACGCCTATTTGCATATTCCCATCGGAAAGGCTCATCAGCGCTTTCTTCGATTTGCCATAGGTCAGAATCATTACCAGTTCGTGGCTCTGCCGTTCGGCTTAGCCTCAGCGCCAAGGGTCTTTACAAAAATTCTGGCGCCCCTCATGGCAATCCTTCGAAGACAGGGGATTACGATTCTCCCTTATCTGGACGATCTTTTGATCGTGGCTTCCTCGGAGGAGGAGGCGTTGACGGCTCGGGATTTGTCTCTTCAGTTTCTGAAGGACTTCGGTTGGCTGGTCAATTGGGAGAAGTCGTCCCTGGAACCATCGAGGACAATCCTCTTTTTGGGAATGCATCTCGACACGTTTCGGTCGGTAGTTTCCCTACCACCAGACAAACAGTCATGTCTTCTTCGACATGTACAGATTATGAGATCCTCAACGGCAATGTCTCTACGGAAGTGTATGCGTCTTCTGGGACTGATGGTGGCGTCCATGGAGGCAATTCCTTTTGCCCAGTTCCACTCCAGGACTCTCCAAAGGTTCATCTTGAGTCGATGGAATCAGTCGCAATCGCTGGATTGCAGTGTCACCATTTCTCGCGCGGTGCGGGATTCTCTAGAATGGTGGTTACGTCCAGGGGCATTCTCCCTGGGGAAGTCTTTCCTCCCTCCGAAGTGGTCAGTCATAACCACCGATGCCAGCCTGACGGGCTGGGGGGGTGTTTGGAACAATCTCTGGATTCAGGGGGTATGGTCATCGGAAGAGTCTGTTCTTCCGATCAACATCCTGGAATTGAGGGCGATTTTCCTTTGCCTCCAACATTGGACGGTCCCTTTGAGCGGTCTGCCAGTCCGAGTGCAGACAGACAATGCGACGGCTGTCGCGTATATCAATCACCAAGGTGGGACAAGGAGTTCCAGTCTCATGGTAGAGGTGTCCCGAATTCTGATTTGGGCAGAGGCCAGTGTACCAGCCTTTTCGGCGATTCACATTCCAGGGGTTCAGAATATTACAGCGGACTTTCTCAGTCGCAGAAGGATGGATCCCGGGGAATGGAGCCTCCACCCGGAAGTTTTTGCACTACTGTGCTCTCGCTGGGGAACCCCCCAAGTGGATTTGATGGCATCCAGGTCCAATGCCAAGTTACCGACGTTCATGTCCAGGTACAAGGACCCGAAGGCTGTGGCGGTGGATGCTCTAGTGGCTCAGTGGGATCAGTTCGAGCTGATCTATGTATTCCCGCCGATATCCTTACTTCCTCTAGTACTGCGTCGGATCAGACTAGAGAGAATTCCAGCTATTTTGATAGCTCCAGACTGGCCAAGAAGGGTGTGGTTCTCGACAATAATGTCGCTGTTGGCGGCACCTCCTTTTCCACTCCCTCTTCAACCGGACTTGTTGACTCAGGGGCCCGTTTGTCATCCGGACTTGATGTCCCTGCGTTTGACGGCGTGGCTCTTGAGACCGAAATCTTGACCCGTAGAGGTTTCTCAGCCGAGGTCATTGCTACCCTTCGTGCTGCAAGATGTCCGGCTACTACTAGGATTTACCACAAAATTTGGGAAACCTTCTTTTCGTGGTGTTTGGGGTCCTCTCGGAACCCGAGAAAATTTTCCATTCCCAACCTGTTGGCTTTTCTGCAACATGGGCTAGACAAGGGTTTGGCAGTCAGCACTCTGAAAGGTCAGATTTCTGCTCTGTCCTTATTGTTCCGGAGAACCATTGCTTCAAATAGAGACGTGCTCTCCTTTTTCCGAGGTATATCTCGTAAGTTTCCGCCGCGGAAGGCACCCGTGTCTCCTTGGCGGCTCAACCTTGTTTTGGAGGCTCTTCAGCATAAACCTTTTGAGCCTATGGTTTCTGCTAGCCTTTCTTTGCTTTCTTGGAAGGTGGCTTTCCTTGTTGCAGTCACTTCCTTGAGGAGAGTTTCTGAGTTGGCAGCTCTTTCTTGTTCGCCTCCTTTTCTGGAGTTTTTTCCGGATCGTGTAGTGCTTCGCACTCGGGGTGATTTTTTGCCTAAAGTGGTGTCACAATTTCATGTTAACCAGGATATTGTGTTGCCTTCACTCTGTCCGGATCCGAAGAATGCGAAAGAGCGAGATTTACACACATTGGATTTAGTGCGGGCCTTGAAGTTTTATCTATCTATTACTCAAGGTTTTCGTAAGACGGACTCCCTGTTTGTGGTTCCAGCAGGTCGTCGGCGTGGTCAACGAGCTTCCAAGGATTCTATAGCTCGTTGGATCCGGTCAGCTATTTTGGAAGCTTACCGCCTTCGGGGTGAATCTTGCCCGATTAAGATTCGAGCCCATTCCACGAGAGCTGTGGCCTCATCGTGGGCTTTTCATCAAGGTGCCTCGGCAGTGCAGCTCTGCCGAGCGGCAACTTGGCGCTCTGTCCACACGTTTACAAGGTTTTATAAAGTGGACGTCAGTGCTTCCGCTGATGCAGCCCTCGGACGTAGGGTCCTGCAGGCAGCTGTAGTTTAAAGTTCTGGATGAACTTGTGTTTAGCGCTGGTTGCACTTTGTTGTTAAGGTTGTTGGGTTTCTGCCTTTTGTTGGTTTTTCCCACCCTTATTTTTGAACTGCTTTGGGACGTCCCATCAGTAATGAATACTGTGGCTCTCTTCCTTCCATCTGCAGCTGAAACACGGATTTTGGTAAGAACTTACCTGTAAAATCCTTTTCAGCGAAGGAAGGAAGAGAGACACAGCACCCTCCCAAGGCAGAAGTGTGTTGATGTTTTCAGATGCAGCGCGACCCTTATCTGATAGCGATTATCTGGGCTGAGGTCAGCGCGCTAAGGCTCTGTTCCAGCATCGCCAGCTCATCGCAGTAGTCAGGTTCCGTGAGTAGTACCTGGAACTCTGTGGTTTTTGGCTTTCTTTGCATGCATAACCTGTATCCTTGTGTTTTTTCTCTGAAGTTCCTTCAGAAGGGGTTATGTTGCTCCGCTGGTGATCTTGACTCTTTTCCTAAAAGCTTTGGTACGACTGGAGCTGAGTAGGAGGAGCCCGAGCTGGAGGGGCCAGCCAGTCAGCACTCTTTTGATCTGAGGTGACATCCTGATCTGGGGCTCCGCCTACCCATCAGTAATGAATACTGTGTCTCTCTTCCTTCCTTCGCTGAAAAGGATTTTACAGGTAAGTTCTTACCAAAATCCGTGTTTTTACAAAGTCTACTGCTTCACTTTTTCTAATGGCAATTTGCATATACTCCAGAATGTTAGAAAGAGTGATCAGCTTAACAGCAATTACTTGCAAAGTCAATATTTGGCTAGAAAATGAACTTTATCCCCCAAAACACATTTCAACATCATTGCAGCCCTGCCTTAAAAGGACCAGCTAACCTCTTTTCAGTGATTGCTCCATTAACACAGGTGTGGGTGTTGATGAGGACATGGCTGGAGATCAATCTGTCATGATTAAGTAAGAATGACACCACTGGACACTTTAAAAGGAGGCTGGTGCTTGGCATCATTGTTTTTCTTCTGTTAACCATGGTTATCTCTAAAGAAACACGTGCAGTCATCATTGCAATGCACAAAAATGGCCTAACAGGGAAGAGTATCGCAGCTAGAAAGATTGCACCTCAGTCAACAATCTATCGCATCATCAAGAACTTCAAGGAGGTTCCATTGTTGCCAAAAAGGCTCCAGGCGCCCAAGAAAGACCAGCAAGCGCCAGGACCGTCTCTTAAAAGTGTTTCAGCTGCGGGATCGGGCTACCAGCAGTGCAGAGCTTGCTCAGGAATGGCAGCAGGCAGGTGTGAGACTCTTGGAGCAAGGCCTGGTCTCAAGGAGGGCAGCAAAGAAGCCACTTCTCTCCAGAAAAAACATCATGGACAGACTGATATTCTGCAAAAGGTACAGGCAGTGGACTGCTGAGGACTGGGGTAAAGTTATTTTCTCTGATGAATCCCCTTTTCGATTGTTTGGGACATCAGGAAAACGTCTCATTCGGAGAAGACAAGGTGAGCGCTACCACCAGTCTTGTCTCATGCCAACTGTTAAGCATCCTGAAACCATTCATGTGTGGGGTTGCTTCTCAGCCAAGGGAATCGGCTCTCTCACAGTCTTGCCTAAAAACACAGCCATGAATAAAGAATGGTACCAGAATGTCCTCCAAGAGCAACTTCTCCCAACCCTCCAAGAGCAGTTTGGCGATCAACGATGCCTTTTCCAGCATGATGGAGCACCTTGCCATAAAGCAATGGGGATAACTAAATGGCTCAGGGAACAAAACATAGAGATTTTGGGTCCATGGCCTGGAAACTCCCCAGATCTTAATCCTATTGAGAACTTGTGGTCAATCATCAAGAGACGGGTGGACAAACAAAAACCTAAAAATTCTGACAAAATGAAAGCATTGATTGTGCAAGAATGGATTGCTATCAGTCAGGATTTGGTCCAGAAGTTGATTGAGAGCATGCCAGGGAGCATTGCAGAGGTCCTGAAGAAGAAGGGTCAACACTGCAAATATTGACTTGCTGCATTAACTCATTCTAACTGTCAATATAAGCTTTTGTTACTCATATGTTTGCAATTATATTTCTGTCTGTGATAAAAACATCTGTCAAACACACATAAAAACCAGAGGGCAGCAGATCATGTGAAAATATAATATTTGTGTCATTCTCAAAACTTTTGGCCATGACTGTACATGTATGAAGAGATTATTTTGTAATTTTTCAAAAACCATCTCATGTCCATTATATTATTCTTTTACCTTGTTGAGTCTTTTATCAGTTTTTCTTTATGTAAATGTTGTTATTCTGTTATGTAATTACCGTATATTCCGGCGTATAAGACGACCCCCCTACTTTTCCTGTTAAAATATAGAGTTTAGGATATATTCACCGTATAAGACTACCCCTTTTCCAACGCTTACCAAACACCGGTAAAAATTTTAAAAAAACAGATTTGAATTTAACATGGTCATTTTTTAATTTAAATTCTTATGACATGCAGGCGTATAAGACGACCCTCCAACTTTTACAGTCAAAATATGAATTTGTCTTAAAAGTGTGGGGGGGTCTTCTTATACGCCGGTGTCATCTTATACGCCGGGTACGGAACATATGGTGGGGGGAGTGGGCTTTTCAGAGGTGTTTACCTAGGGTCTAGGCGCTGGGCGACAGCGGTGGCTCCTTTTGTGCAGCCTGGGGGGGCTCTGTGCTGGGGGACAGCGTCGGAGGCTCTTCTCGTGCAGCCCCCAGGCTCTGTGCTGGGGGACGGCGGTGGCTCCTCTCGTGCAGCCCCCCAGGCTCTGTGCTGGGGGACGGCGGCGGCTCCTCTCGTGCAGCCCCCCAGGCTCTGTGCTGGGGGACAGCGGCGGCTACTCGTGCAGCCCCCGCAGGCTCTGAGCTGGGGGACGGCGGCGGTGATTCTTTTCTCAATCCCCGGAGGCCCCGGCAGCTCCATTGATGCGATGCGGTGGCCTCCGGGAAAATGGCCGCTGAGGGCGGCGCATGCTCAGTTTCAGATCTCGTCTCCCGAGATCTTGAGACGAGATCTGAAGCTGAGCATGCAGCGGCCATTTTCCCGGAGGCCATCGCATCGCATCGCAGCAATGGAGCTGCCGGGGCCTCCGGGGATTAAGAAAAGAATCACCGCCGCCGTCCCCCAGCACAGAGCCTGCGGGGGCTGCACAAGAGGAGCCGCCGCCGCCGCCCCCCAGCACAGAGCCTGCTTGGGCTGCACAAGAGGAGCCGCCGACGTCCCCCAGCGCCTAGACCCTAGGAAAACACCTCTGAAACGCCATACCCGGCGTATAAGACGACCCCCGACTTTGAAGACGATTTTCAGGGGTTAAAAAGTCGTCTTATACGCCGGAATATACGGTAATAGCATTTATACTGTTTCCTTGACATGCGTTGTGAATTGTGAAACTGTCATACTTTGTGGGTGCTTTACTGCAAAGGGGACGACTGCACTGTATTGAAAGGAGGATGGATGGGGCCATGTATCGCAAGATTTTGACTAACAACCTCTTCCCTCAGTAAGAGCATTGAAGATGGGTTGTGGCTGCTTCTTCCAGCATGACAATGACCCGAAACACACAACCAGGGCAACTAAGGAGTGGTTCCATAAGAAGCATTTCAAGGTCCTGGAGTGGCCTAGCCAGTCTCCTGTCCTGAACCCAATAGAATATATTTGGAGGGAGCTGGAACTCATTGTTGCCCAGTGACAATCCTGAAACCTGAACTATCTGGAGAAGATCTGTTTGGAGGAGTGGGCCAATATCCCTGCAGCAGTGTGTGCAAACTTGATCAAGAACTACAGGAAGCGTTTGACCTCTGTAATTGCAAACAAAGATTTTTGTACCAAATATTAACCCCTTCCCGACCCATGACGCCTACGTTGGCGTCATGAAAACCTGTGCCATCCCGACCGATGACGCCAACGCAGGCGTCATGCTATAAATCATGTTCCTGCGGGTCGGGTGACCGGGGTCACTGAAAGGTCACCCGACCCGCAGCCACAGGACCCTTAGTGCATCACCACAGGGGGGTTGGCTTAACCCCCACGTGGCTACGATCGCTCTGATTGGCTGTTTCACTTTTAACAGCCAATCAGAGCGATTTGTAATATTTCACCAATGAAACTGGTGAAATATTACAATCCAGCCATGGCCGATGCTGCAATAGCATCTGCCATGGCTGGAGACCGCGATCTGACCCCCCCACATCGAGTCACGGCGGTGATCGGCCGCCGCCACCGAAAGATGGCGGTGATCGGTCACCGCCGTCACTATCTGCTCCCCTGCTCCTGAGATTCGCTGCCCCCACCTTCCGATACCACCCCCTCACCTTCTGACCCCCCCCTACTCACCTCTCCCGGTCCACCAATGTCCCTGGATCCGTCCGGCGGCTGCCCGGGATTCTTCATGGGCGCCGCCATCTTGGAAAATGCGCAGTGCGCCCTCCAGTGTACAAAAATATATTTTGATCACTGTGATAAACTGTCACAGTGATGAAAATAAAAAAAAGTAAATGAACCCTCCCTGTCATAGGTAGGGACAAATAATAAAATAAAGAATTTTTTTTTTTTTTCCTAGCGGATTTTCCTGCTGATCTGCAGCTGATTTTGCTGCTGATCCGCGGCGGATTTTGCTGCTGATCCGCGGCGGATTTTGCTGCTGATCCGCAGCTGATTTTGCTGCGGATCCGCGGCGGATATTGCTGCGGATCCGCGGCGGATTTTGCTGGGAATCCGCGGCGGATTTTGCTGGGAATCCGCGGCGGATTTTGCTGCGGATCCGCGGCGGATTTTGCTGCGGATCCGCGGCGGATTTTGCTGCTGATCCGCGGCGGATTTTGCTGGGGATCCGCGGCGGATTTTGCTGGGGATCCGCAGCGGATTTGGCGCTGCGGATCCACAGCAGATCCAGAAACCATGTACAGTACAATGCAAATAAATGGTTAAAAAAACGCTGTGCACATGCGGATTTGCTGCGGTTTTAAATCCGCAGCATGTCAATTCTTTGTGCGGATTCCGCAGCGGTTTTACACCTATTCCATTATAGGTGTAAAACCGCAGGGAAAAACCGCAGCAAATCCGCGCTAAATTCGCAGGTAAAACGCAGGTCATTTTACCTGCGGATTTAAGAAAAATCCGCAAGTGAATCCGCAACGTGTGCACGGGGCCTCAGAGTTAGAGTTAGGCTGGGTTCATATTGCATTATGGCAGTCCGTTAGATGGACTGCGTTTCACCGCGGTATAACGCGATGTAACGCAGTCCGTTAACGCTGCCATTCACCCCATTTGTGTGCGCATCGCAACGCATGCCGTAAAGCGGCATGCGTTCGCGACGTGACGTCATTCAGTGACGGAGCCTCGGACACGGCCTGCAGCGTCTGGGCTCCGTCACCGCTAGCACAGATGAATCATCTGCTGATTCATCTGCGCTAGCGGGTATAGCATAACGCGATCGCGTTATGCTATACCGTTACCAGCCGGTCAACGCTACGTGTTGAACGGGCTGGTAAAACGCAATATGAACCCAGCCTTAGGGTTAGAACTAGGGTTAGGGTTAGCATTATGGTTAGAATTAGGGTTAAGGTTAGAATTAGGGTTAGGGTTGGAATTTGGGTTAGGGTTGGAATTAGGGTTAGGCTTGTGGTTAAGTTTATGGTTAGAGTTGGGATTAGGGTTAGGGGTGTGTTGGGGTTAGGGTTATGGTTAGGGTTTGTATTAGGGTTAGGTGTGTGTAGGGGTTAGGGTTGGGGTTAGGGGTGTGTTGGGGTTAGGGTTGGAGTTAGAATTAGGGGTTTCCACTATTTAGGCACATCAGGGGGTCTCCATACGCGACATGGCGCCACCATTGATTCCTGCAAATTTTGCGTTCAAAAAGTCAAACAGTGCTCCCTTTATTCCAAGCCCCGACGTATGCCCAAACAGTGGTTTATCCCCACATATGGGGTATCAGCGTACTCGGGAAAAATTGCACAACAACTTTGGGGGTTCTAATTTCTCCTGTTAACATTGGGAAAAAAAATTGGGGACTAAAAAATTATTTTTGTGGAAAAAAATGATTTTATATTTTCACGGCTCTGCATTATAAACTTCTGTGAAGGACTTGGAGATTCAAAGTGCTTACCATACATCTATAGGAGTTCCTTGGGGGATCTAGTTTCCAAAATGGGGTCACTTGTGGGGAGTTTATACTGTTTAGGCACATCAGGGACTCTGCAAACGTAACATGACGCCCGAAGACCATTCCATCAAGTGGGCATTTCAAAACGTCACTGCTTCCCATCCGAGCCCCGACGTGTGCCCATACAGTAGTTTTCTCCCACATATGGGATATCAGCATACTCAGGACAAATTGGACAACAACTTTTGGGGTCTAATTTCTCATGTTACCCTTGGGAAAATAAAAAAATTGGGGACTAAAAGATCCTGATTGTGGAAAAAATATGATTTTTTTATTTTCATGCCCGGGCGTTATAAACTTCTGTGTAGCCCTTGGGGATTCAAAGTGCTCACCACACATCTAGATAAGTTCTTTGCGGGGTCTAGTTTCCAAAATGGGGTCACTTGTGGGGAGTTTCTACTGTTTAGGCACATCAGGGGCTCTGCAAACGTAACAAGATGCCCGCAGACCATTCCATCAAGTCGGCATTTCAAAGCGTCACTACATCCCTTCCGAGCCCTGACGTGTGCCCAAACAGTGGTTCCCCCCCACATATGGGGTACTAGCATACTCAGGACAAACTGGACAACAACTTTTGGGGTCCAATTTCTCCTGTAATCATTGTGAAAATAAAAAATAGTGGGCTAAAAAATGATTTTTTGAGAAAAAAAAAATGATTTTTTATTTTCACGGCTCTGCGTTATAAACTTCTGTGAAGCACCTGGGGGTTCAAAGTGATCACTATGCATCTAGATAAGTTCCTTAGGGGGTCTAGTTTCCAAAATGGGGTCACTTGTGGGGGAGCTCCAATGTTTAGGCATACAGGGACTCTCCAAATGCAACATGGCAACCGCTAAATATTCCAGCATATTTTCCATTCAAAAAGTCAAATGGCGCTCCTTCCCTTCTGAGCCCTGCCGTGCGCCCATAAAGTGGTTTATGACCACATATGAGGTATCTGTGTACTCAGGAGAAATTGCCCAACAAATTTTAGGATCCATTTTATCCTGTTGCCCATGTAAAAATGAAAAAATTGATGCTAAAAGAAAGTTTTTGTTGGAAAAATTAAAATGTCCATTTTTTCCTTCCACGTTGCTTTAGTTCCTATGAAGCACCTGAAGGGTTAATAATCTTCTTGAATGAAGTTTTGAGTAGCTTGAGGGGTGCAGTTTTTATAAAGGTGTCACTTTTGGGTATTTTCTGCCATATAGACCCCTCAAAGTGACTTCAAATGTGAGGTGGTCCCTAAAAAAAAATGGTTTTGTAAATTTTGCTGTAAAAATGAGAAATCGCTGGTCAACTTTTAACCCTTATAACTTCCTAACAAAAAAAATGTTGTTCCCAAAATTGTGCTGATGTAAAGTAGACATGTGGGAAATGTTATTTATTAACTATTTTGTGTCACATAACTCTCTGGTTTAACAGAATAAAAATTAAAAATTTGAAAATTACAAAATTTTCAAGTTTTTGCCAAATTTCCATTTTTTTCACAAATAAACGCAAAAATTATCGACCTAAATTTACCACTAACATGAAGCCCAATATGTCACGAAAAAAACAGTCTCAGAATCGCTAGGATCCGTTGAAGCGTTCCTGAGTTATTACCTCGTAAAGGGACACTGGTCAGAATTGCAAAAAATGGCAAGGTCTTTAAGGTCAAAATAGGCTGGGTCATGAAGGGGTTAAGTTCTGTTTTTCTATTGTATCAAATACTTATTTCATACAATAAAATGCAAATTAATTATGTAAAAATCATACAATGGGATTTTTTTGGGGGATTTTTTTTTTAAGTTTCTGTCCCTCTCACAGTTGAAGTGTACCTACGATAAAGATTACAGACCTCTCCATTCTTTGTAGGTGGGAAAACTACACACTATCAGAAGTTGAATGGACTGTTGTGTTAACATATTTTAACAGAATATATATTGTATTGCAAACCTCTATTAATCATACAAGAATTACTAATGTACATAAGTTATTGACCTCGGGTAAGTGAAACTGCCTGGAGTCTCATATTTGCTACCAGTCATACAAGGGTTTTATCTTTATCTCAGATCTTGTGTGATTTACGCAATGTTTTTTTAAAATATTAATTATTGACTGTAATCTGACTCTTTATCGGTAAGTCCACATGGAGTGTAATTGCTGTGGATTTCATCTGCAGGTTTACAAAGGAAAAATCTGCAGTAGAATATAGCAGCTGGCATGTGTGTATGATTGTAACACATCTCAGCCGCATGCTTCCAAACATACACTAACCTGCGATGCAGATCTTTTATTTCAACAAAAAACATTTATATCCTGTCTAGCAGTGCCCCATTTTTTGAGTTCCATACCCTTGATCTCTGAATTGTTGGGAATTTCTGTATTGGGACCCCCAGTGGTCTTGAATAAAATCGAGATACATATGCTCAACCTCTGCTCCATTCATTGTCTGTGGGACTGCAGGATATAACAGTACAGCACTCTGCGGTCCCATAAGCGATGACTGGCTCAGCGGCAGAGCACACCTCTGCTGCATTCAGCACAGGACTGGTTTTGAGAAGGCTGGGGTTCCTAGTGGTCAGACCCCAAATTATTAATAGGATTATTCCCTAGCCTGTAGATAAAAAAATACGGATTTTTGTGTTACTCACCGTAAAATCCTTTTCTCCGAGACGCTCATTGGGGGAAACAGGACTGTGTGTGTATGCTACTGCCTCCTGGTGGCCGACACTAAGTAGACAAAAAAAAAAGTTAGCTCCTCCTCTGACGCATACACCTTGCCACTGGCCACCGATGAAGCCAGTTTGGTGCAAAAGCAGTAGGAGAACAAGGCACACATTAACCTCATAGACACAGCTTTGTCTAAGAATTCAAACCCACAGAAGCAATAATAAAATAAACTAAATGAAAGCCATCTGGCTGCTAGGGTGGGTGCTGTGTCCTCCAATGAGCGTCTTGGAGAAAAGGATTTTACAGTGAGTAACACAAAAATCCGTATTTCTCCATCGTCTCATTGGGGGACACAGGACTGTGGGACGTCCCAAAGCAGTCCCTGGGAGGGAAACCGCCTAGACATCATATACAGGCACTTAGGCATGGTCTATCGGTGTGCTACCGCCGCCTGAAGAATCCTCCTACCCAGGCTTGCATCCGCCGAAGCCTGAGCATGGACATTGTAATGTTTTGAGAAAGTATGCAAACTGCTCCAGGTTGCCGCTTTACAAACCTGCTCCGCCGAGGCCTCATGTCGAAGAGCCCAGGAAGCCCCTACCGCCTGGGTGGAATGCGCCCTAAGTCCTGTCGGCGCCGTTGCGCCCCTAATGCGGTATGCCTCCTGGATGGTTGACCGGATCCATCTGGCCAGAGTAGCTCTAGAAGCAGCGAGCCCCTTCCTGCGCCCCTCAGGGAGAACGAACAGAGTATCCGTCTGACGAAAGGGCGCTGTCCGAGAGATATACCTCCTTAGTGCTCTCTCCAGATTCAAGGTATGGCGCGCCTTCTCCACCCTGTGTGTCGGAGCTGAGCAAAAGGACAGCCACACAATGTCCTCATTAATATGGAAAGAGGACACAACCTTCGGTAAAAAGGGCGGTGCTGGTCTGAGCACCACCTTGTCCTGGTGAAATAGTAGATACGGGGCTCGACAAGACAGAGCCGCTAGCTTCGAGACTCGTCTAATGGAAGTTATTGCAACCAAGAAAACGACCTTCCAGGAGAGATATCTCAAAGACACCTGGAGCGGCTCAAAAGGAGACTCCTGCAAGACTCCTAGAACTAGGTTGAGATCCCAGGTTTCTAAGGGAACCTTGTAGGGGGGTACTACATGGAGAACACCTTGAATAAAGGTTTTCACCTGCAGATTAGTGGCAATCTTTCGCTGGAAAAGGACCGTCAATGCCGATATTTGTCTCTTCAGAGTACTGGGATCTAGACCTGCGACTAGGCCGGACTGGAGAAACGCAAGAATATTGGGAACAGAAAACTGAAGTGGCGAACAACCGTGTTCCCTACACTACTTGAAGAAAACTTTTCAAGTATGGTGGTATACTCGAGCCGAGGAGGCCTTCCGAGCATTGGTTATCGTAGCAGCGACCTTCTGGGAGAAACCTGCCCTAGAGAGGACCCAAGATTCAACGGCCATGCCGTCAAATATAGGGCCCCTGAGTTCTGGTGGCAAATCGGACCCTGCGAGAGAAGATCCGCGCGCTCTGGAAGCCTCCAAGGAACGTCGGAGAAAAGCAGCACCAGTTCCGCATACCAGGACCGGCGGGGCCAATCTGGGGCGATTTAAATCGCTGCGACCCCCTCCATCTTGATTTTTCTGATCACTCTGGGCAGTAGAGCAAGTGGAGGAAATAGGTACGGAAGGCGAAACTGGTTCCACGGCAGAACCAAGGAATCTACTGCCAGTGCCTGCGGATCTCGATAGCGGGATACGAACCGGGCCACCTTGGCATTCTCTTTGGAAGCCATTAGGTCCACGTCCGGCGTACCCCAGCGCCGACAAATCTGTTGGAACACATCGGGATGGAGAAACCATTCCCCTGACTCCAGACCCTAGCGACTGAGGAAGAGGAGAGGGACCGTCCGCCCCTTCCATCACCGCAGTCCAGCATTGGTGATGCAGAGGGGGCCGCATGAACTATCCATTGCCGCTGTACAGTCATGGCCAAAAGTTTTGAGAATGACACAAATATTATATTTTCGCATGATCCGCTGCCCTCTGGTTTTTATGTGTGTTAAGGTACTGCCACACTACACAATCCCGCTAGCGATCTCGTTAGCGTCGCATACTAATGAGATCGCTAGCGGGATTATTTCTATATCGCTAGTAGCTACCTAATTTAGCGATATCGTTAAGGACGCTATCGCGGTTAGCGATCTCCTTAACGACTTTAGCGGTACAAAAGTACCGCTAAATCGCTAAAAAAGGTGCCACACTCAGCGATTAGATACTTACCAGCGGGGCGCCAGCCACGAAAATAGGGTCCGGAACGATCGCTGTGATGAACGAGATCACAGCAGGGGCCTCGTCGCTGGTAGATGCCGCACACAACAACATCGCTAACGGGATCGCTAAATAGTGACTTTTTTAGCGATCCCGTTAGCGATGTTGTTTAGTGTGGCATACCCTTTTGACAGATGTTTTTATCACAGACAGAAATATAATAATTGCAAACATATGAGTAACAAAAGCTTATATTGACAGTTAGAATGAGTTAATGCAGCAAGTCAATAATTGCAGTGTTGACCCTTCTTCTTCAGGACCTCTGCAATTCTCCCTGGCATGCTCTCAATCAACTTCTGGACCAAATCCTGACTGATAGCAGTCCATTCTTGCACAATCAATGCTTTCATTTTGTCAGAATTTTTAGGTTTTTGTTTGTCCACTCGTCTCTTGATGATTGACCACAAGTTCTCAATGGGATTAAGATCTGGGGAGTTTCCAGGCCATGGACCCAAAATCTCTATGTTTTGTTCCCTGAACCATTTAGTTATCACCTTTGCTTTATGGCAAGATGCTCCATCATGCTGCAAAAGGCATTGTTGATCGCCAAACTGCTCTTGGAGGGTTGGGAGAAGTTGCTCTTGGAGGACATTCTGGTACTATTTGTAATGTAAGTAGTACAGTTCATATAGTGTCTTGTGCTTGGGTGCGATGAAAACACAGGAGTCACAGGTTTGATATAGAAGGTCTTGTATTACTTCATACAAGTGGCAATAATAGTCACACAGTTTGCAGATACAAAAGCAGGAGACACAGCAGGCCAGAGTAACTTAAGCTCAGCAATCACTCTCCACAACAGGTTCAGGATCTCTTCTCTGTTACCGTAAGTCCATGCAAACGTGGATTTATCAAATAGCAAGGTTCCAAAGTCCACGAGTGTTCCAAAGTTCCACAATGGGAAATAACTGGAGTACAAGTCCAAGGTTTCCAGGAGTCAGGTCACAGGTTCACTGCAGGCTTGATTCTGAAGCACTGATTGCTCAGCTGTGGCTGCTTAAGAAGCAAGAGGAGAGAATCAGGGCGGGAACATACAAGCTGGAAACTCCATATTGACTGAGGGCAAGATAGCTGCAGCAAGACAAAAAGTAAAATGGCTGACGAAAAAACTGAGTTTCAGGAACATGTACACAGAACCTTACATTACTCCCCCCTTAGGGACAACCTCCGGATGACCTCAGACCAGGCTTGTGTGGGTACCTCTGATGAAACTGACGGAGCAAGCGAGGAGCATTGACGTTATTGACTGGTTCCCATGAGTTGTCCTCCACTGGGTAGCCCTGCCATTTAATCAGATATTGTAACTGATTTCTATACAACCTGGAATCTAAAATCCTTTCCACCACAAATTCTTCCTGACCATCGACTAGCACTGGGTCAGGGCAAGGAGAAGAACGTCCAGGAAACGTATTGGGTGTCGCAGCCTTTAGTAGGGATACATGAAAGACAGGGTGGATTCTCATAGTTCTGGGCAGTTGAAGACGACAAGCAACGGCACTTATAACTTTACTGATCTTATAGGGTCCAATGTACTTATGTCCCAACTTAGACGATGGAATCCTTAACTTAAGATTTCTGGTTGACAGCCAGACCAGGTCTCCTACCTTGAAAGCTGGTGCAGGTTTACGAAATTTATCTGCTGCTTTCTTGTACCTTTCCTGAGCCGATTCCAGATTCTCCTTTAGAAGATCCATATTCTTCTGTAAAGACGTGATTCTTTCAGCCACTGCTGGTAAAGGCGTTTCTATGGGAAATCGTGGTAGAATGTTAGGATGATAACCTAGATTAGAGTAAAAAGGAGACTGCTTAGTGGAGGCACTCTGAGAGTTGTTATAAGACAACTCAGCTAATGGAAGTAGATCCACCCAATCATCCTGTAGGTGGCAGATAAAGCAGCGGAGATACTGCTCCAGGGTTTGATTGGTTCGTTCGGTCTGTCCATTAGTCTGGGGATGAAAAGCAGAAGAAAGGTTTACTTTAATGTCCAATGCTGCACAGAAATTTTGCCAAAACCTAGAAGTGAATTGCACCCCTCGATCCGAAATAACCTCATCCGGTACTCCATGTAAGCGAAACACATCTTTAATCATCAGATCTGATGTCTGTTTTGCAGTGGGTAAGCCGACACAAGGGATAAAATGAGCTGCCTTTGTTAGACGGTCAACCACCACTAGAATGGTGTTCTTCCCTTGAGAGGTTGGTAACTCCACAATGAAGTCCATAGAAATATATCCCCACGGGCGGGACGGGGTGGGAAGAGGTTGTAACAGACCAGTTGGTGAGGAGCGAGGTGTTTTGCATCTTGCACAGACTTCACATGAAGTGACATAGTTTAAAACATCCTTCCTGCAAGTGGGCCACCAAAAGAAACGAGAAAGAAATTCCTGTGTCTTTAGAATTCCTCTATGCCCAGCTATCTTGGAATCATGAATGAGTTGCAATACTCTCAATCTGACTGTTTCAGGAATATACAGGCGTTGTCCCTGAATCCACACACCATTCTTAAAAACAAGACTTACGTCCCTTGGGGGTTGTGCCAAAAAGGAATCCGCATGGTATGCTTCCTTGATGTCCTTAAGTAGGTCTTGATTATGAATTACTCCCAGGAATCTAGAGTCAGGAAGAATAGTCTTAGGAGGAGTAATTGGACGTGTCTCTGCTGAGTAAATCCTAGAGAGTGCATCAGCCTTTCCATTGCGCGATCCTGGTCTATAAGAAATGATAAAATTAAATTGGTTTAAGAAAAGATTCCAGCGAGCCTGGCGAGGAGTCAGGCACTTAGCCGACCTGATAAAATCAAGGATACGATGGTCTGTCAGGACGACTATTTGCTGTGCAGCTCCCTGAAGAAGGTGTCTCCATTCTTTGAAGGCGGCAATAATGGCCAACAACTCTCTATTGCCCACATCGTAGTTCCTCTCAGCCGAAGACAACTGCTGGGAAAAGAAGGCACAGGGATGCAAGACATTCTTCTCACCTGTTCTCTGAGAGAGTATAGCTCCAACGGCACAGTCTGAAGCATCCACCTCTATTATGAAGGCAAGCTCGGGGTTGGGATGTACCAAGATAGGTGCAGTGGTAAATTTATCTTTTAGACGTGAAAATGCTTCCTGGGCTTGGGGAGTCCAGGAGAACCTAGACTCTTTCCGGGTAAGTTGGGTGATAGGTGACACTACCTCAGAGAAATTCCTAATGAAACGTCTATAGAAGTTGGCAAACCCGATGAAGCGCTGTACCTCCTTCACATTTCTAGGACTTGGCCAATCCTTGATGGCTTGGGTTTTGCTTTCATCCATACTAATTCCTTGTGTAGACAGTACATACCCCAGAAATTGAATTTCGGTCCTATGGAATTCACACTTTTCAAGTTTGATGTAAAGATGATTTTGTCTTAGACGTTCCAAGACCATTCTCACATGTCCATGATGTTCCTCTGTGGAGTTAGAAAAAATTAGAATATCATCCAAATAAATTACCACGAATGTATCTAGGAGATCCCTGAAGATGTCATTCACCAAGTGTTGGAAAGTGGCTGGGGCGGTACTCAGACCAAAAGGCATAACTAGATATTCAAAGTGTCCATAGCGTGACCTGAATGCAGTCTTCCATTCATCCCCAGGTCTAATACGGACTAAGTTATAGGCCCCACGAAGATCTAGTTTAGAGAAAATTTTGGCATGTCGCACTCTCTCCAATAACTCAGGGATTAAAGGCAAAGGATAACGGTTTCTAATAGTAACCTTATTGAGTTCCCTATAGTCTACGCAGGGTCTCAGAGATCCATCTTTCTTCTTTACAGAGAAGATGGGTGCACCTGCAGGAGATGAAGAGGGGCGTATGAAGCCCTTGGCTAGATTTTCGTCTATGTAATCCTTTAAAGCCTTTAGCTCGGGCCCCGCCAGGGGGTAGATCTTACCAAAAGGTATCTCTGCTCCAGGCAATAATTCAATTGGACAATCATATGGACGGTGAGGAGGAAGCTGGTCAGCGTTCTTCTTGTCACATAAATCTACATAGTCCTGGTATACAGCTGGTAGTTCAGGGACTGACATGGTTCCTTTAGGAACAGAGCAAGCTGAAACTTTTGGACTCATCTGTTTCTCTGGAAAGTGTAATTCCTTGGTCTCCCAGTTAATGGTAGGATTCTGAGCCTGCAGCCATGGTAGCCCTAGAATAATGGGAAAGTGGGGAGAAGAGATAAGCATAAAGGACAGTTTCTCTTGATGATCTTTACCCATAAGAACCCTCAAAGGCTCTGTTTCCTGATCCACTGGTCCAGAGGTCAGCAGGGAGCCATCCACAGTTTCCATCTGTACTGGAGTAGCCTTCTTCATTGAACGTATCCCCTGTTTCAGAGCAAAGGAAACATCCATAAAATTTCCACTTGCCCCTGAGTCGATCATAGCAGAGCTAGACACCCAAGCTGAATCAACCCAGAGTTTGATGGAAAGAAAGCAATGAGAATTGTTTTTCTTACAACTCAGCTGGGACACCGCTGAGGAAACTTGAAAAATGGCAGCGTTTACACAGTCAACGTCCTCAGAGGTAACGGAGTTTAAGTCCGAGAAATCAAGATCTGTTGCTGCAGATCTCTCTGGAGCCTGAGGCTCGGACCTGACAGATCCCCTCTCTCAACACTCACAGTGAATGAGTGCTGCAGTAGTCTTACGAGAACGGCTGGGGCAGTTTATAATGAAGTGCCCTGACTTACCACAATAGAAACATAGATTCTCCTTAAAACGATGTTCCTTGCGTGCATCACCAACCCGTCGTTGTAAAGAGTCTACCTGCATAGGTTCAGGTTCCCGTGTAATCCTACTCAAAGGTTCCTTAGCTGGAGAGGAAGGTAGGAAAAGGTTAGTGCGATTGCTTTCGAACCATCTCTCTTGCCTGCGTTCAGTCAGACGAGTATCAATACGGATGCAGTAGTTAATAAAGTCACCTAACGCAGTGGGAGGGTCGGCACGAGCAAGTTCATCCTTAATCAGTGGAGATAACCCTTTTCGAAAAATAGATTTTTTGGCGGAACTGTCCCAGGTGGTATCAAGGGCCCATCTCCTGAAATCCAAGGCATATTCAGCTACCGAGTGCTTACCTTGGCGCAAAGCTAACATGGCTGCTTCAGCTGTTGCACCTCGATTGGGTCATCAAACACCTGTCCCATGGCTGAAATGAAAGCATCAAGATGATCCAAACATTCATCCTCAGTCTCAATCAGAGGGTTTGCCCACATCAAAGCCTTGTTGGTAAGCAACATAATTATAGTAAGCACCTTAGATCGTTCAGTGGGAAATTGTGAAACATGTGCAGAAAAAAAAAGATTGCATTGATTAATAAATCCCCTGAATTTCTCACGTTCACCGCCAAAACGAAAAGGGGCAACTTGGGAATCCCAGAACTCGGGGCTACGGCAGGAGCCTGGACTCGCTCCTCTAGAACCTCAATCCTGGCTCGCAAATCCTGGGCAGTCTGTCCAAACACTTGCAAATTGTGATTAGTGAGGTCCTGTAGGTTTGTAAAACGGGTCTTTATATTCTGCAAATCTGCAAGGATATTATCAGTCACTCCGCAAAGTTCCTTTATGCGGGCCTCCATTTTCAAGATCTTTTAAGACAGGAGTACTGGAAGGAGAGGAGAGGAGAAAAAAAAAACAATAGTGTTTACCTGTGGTAACACTGCAGAGAGAAAAAAAAAATAAGGGAACTGCTCACCTGGAATGGTTGTGAGAAGTCACAACCACTATCATCACAGAAAGTTCAACCGAACATCTGATATCCACAGTTACAGCAGACATAAAAGAGGAAAGAAAAAAAAAAAAAAAACAATAGTGTTTACCTGTGGTAACACTGCAGAAAAAAAAACTTAAGGGAATTGCTCACCTGGAATGGTTGTGAGAAGTCACAACCACTGTCATCACAGAAAGTACAACCGGACATCCGATATCCACAGTTACAGCAGACACAGCCTTTCCAGACCCAGCAGACACTAACGTTTGGCTTCAGAATCTTGTAATGTAAGTAGTACAGTTCATATAGTGTCTTGTGCTTGGGTGCGATGAAAACACAGGAGTCACAGGTTTGATATAGAAGGTCTTGTATTACTTCATACAAGTGGCAATAATAGTCACACAGTTTGCAGATACAAAAGCAGGAGACACAGCAGGCCAGAGTAACTTAAGCTCAGCAATCACTCTCCACAACAGGTTCAGGATCTCTTCTCTGTTACCGTAAGTCCATGCAAACGTGGATTTATCAAATAGCAAGGTTCCAAAGTCCACGAGTGTTCCAAAGTTCCACAATGGGAAATAACTGGAGTACAAGTCCAAGGCTTCCAGGAGTCAGGTCACAGGTTCACTGCAGGCTTGATTCTGAAGCACTGATTGCTCAGCTGTGGCTGCTTAAGAAGCAAGAGGAGAGAATCAGGGCGGGAACATACAAGCTGGAAACTCCATATTGACTGAGGGCAAGATAGCTGCAGCAAGACAGAAAGTAAAATGGCTGACGAAAAAACTGAGTTTCAGGAACATGTACACAGAACCTTACACTATTCTTTATTCATGGCTGTGTTTTTAGGCAAGACTGTGAGAGAGCCAATTCCCTTGGCTGAGAAGCAACCCCACACATGAATGGTTTCAGGATGCTTAACAGTTGGCATGAGACAAGACTGGTGGTAGCGCTCACCTTGTCTTCTCCGAATGAGGCGTTTTCCTGATGTCCCAAACAATCGAAAAGGGGATTCATCAGAGAAAATAACTTTACACCAGTCCTCAGCAGTCCACTGCCTGTACCTTTTGCAGAATATCAGTCTGTCCATGATGTTTTTTCTGGAGAGAAGTGGCTTCTTTGCTGCCCTCCTTGAGACCAGGCCTTGCTCCAAGAGTCTCCGCCTCACAGTGCATGCAGATGCACTCACACCTGCCTGCTGCCATTCCTGAGCAAGCTCTGCACTGCTGGTAGCCCGATCCCGCAGCTGAAACACTTTTAAGAGACGGTCCTGGCACTTGCTGGTCTTTCTTGGGCGCCCTGGAGCCTTTTTGGCAACAATGGAACCTCTCTCCTTGAAGTTCTTGATGATGCGATAGATTGTTGACTGAGGTGCAATCTTTCTAGCTGCGATACTCTTCCCTGTTAGGCCATTTTTGTGCATTGCAATGATGAGTGCTTGTGTTTCTTTAGAGATAACCATGGTTAACAGAAGAGAAACAATGATGCCAAGCACCAGCCTCCTTTTAAAGTGTCCAGTGGTGTCATTCTTACTTAATCATGACAGATTGATCTCCAGCCATGTCCTCATTAACACCCACACCTGTGTTAATGGAGCAATCACTGAAAAGAGGTTAGCTGGTCCTATTAAGGCAGGGCTGCAATGATGTTGAAATGTGTTTTGGGGGATAAAGTTCATTTTCTAGCCAAATATTGATTTTGCAAGTAATGGCTTTTAAGCTGATCACTCTTTATAACATTCTGGAGTACATGCAAATTGCCATTAGAAAAAGTGAAGCAGTAGACTTTGTAAAAATTAATATTTGTGTCATTCTCAAAACTTTTTGCAGAGGTCCTGAAGAAGAAGGGTCAACACTGCAAATATTGACTTGCTGCATTAACTCATTCTAACTGTCAATATAAGCTTTTGTTACTCATATGTTTGCAATTATTATATTTCTGTCTGTGATAAAAACATCTGTCAAAAGGGTATGCCACACTAAACAACATCGCTAACGGGATCGCTAAAAAACGTCACTATTTAGCGATCCCGTTAGCGATGTTGTTGTGTGCGGCATCTACCAGCGACGAGGCCCCTGCTGTGATCTCGTTCATCACAGCGATCGTTCCGGACCCTATTTTCGTGGCTGGCGCCCCGCTGGTAAGTATCTAATCGCTGAGTGTGGCACCTTTTTTAGCGATTTAGCGGTACTTTTGTACCGCTAAAGTCGTTAAGGAGATCGCTAACCGCGATAGCGTCCTTAACGATATCGCTAAATTAGGTAGCTACTAGCGATATAGAAATAATCCCGCTAGCGATCTCATTAGTATGCGACGCTAACGAGATCGCTAGCGGGATTGTGTAGTGTGGCAGTACCTTAACACACATAAAAACCAGAGGGCAGCAGATCATGCGAAAATATAATATTTGTGTCATTCTCAAAACTTTTGGCCATGACTGTACAGCCCAGAGTTTCGCTACTTAGGGGTGGTCAGGGCCAGGTCCGGCATGTGTCCATCGTTGCGGGAGAGGATACATGGAGGCGACACTCCACGTGCTCGCCCGTTGATGGTCTGGGGAGATCGGACCCTTTTAAAAGGGTCCGTCGCCCCTATCTTAATCTTGATAGAAGAGAAAAAAAGAAAAAATAGTCTAAAAAAGAAACCAGACGTGTGCCTCCATGAGACACTAAGCATAAACTGGCTTCATCGGTGGCCAGTGGCAAGGTGTATGCGTCGGAGGAGGAGCTAACTTTTTTTTTTTGCCTACTTAGTGTCGGCCTCCAGGAGGCAGTAGCATACACCCACAGTCCTGTGTCCCCCAATGAGACGATGGAGAAAACAAATTAACCCCCCTTTTTGGACTAGCCCTTGAATGTACTTGAATGCCAATTTCTACTGGTGATTTTCACCACAGATTTCACCCTTTTAATGCAGCAAAGGTGAAATTCGGTGGAAATGTTCCGCAAAATCCAGCATGTGTGAACCTCTATTACAGACAATTGATGCCATACATTTAGGCTGTGTTCACATTTTTGTTTTAATAAATATTCATTTAGAAACTACCCCCGAAAAATATCCAATTTCTAGTATTCCGGCATACTTGCAGTACAGCACGTATATGGGATGAGGTGTATGGCATACCCGACACCCTGCTATCTAGTGCAGTGTAAATGCATACTGTACACCATGTGTCCTGCACAGGATCCTGGAGAGGCGCATGTCCACTACACAGGGGCTTGTTCATTTGCTTCATGTAGCTCTTTTTGACTATTATCTTAAGGGCTCATACTCACTGGTAAGAAATACGGACGAGTGCGTACCGCTGACGTCACTGAGGCTGTGTGAGGTCCCCGGCTGACCTGAAGTGAACTCGATAGCGTGGGAAAAAATTAACTTTCTCACACTAATCAGTTCATCTCCGGTCAGCTTTACAGCCGGGCCGGTAGCATTAGCACAAGTCCCTGCTGTAAACCAGTTAACCCCTTGTGATGGATTGCAGCGGGGGACCTGACTGAACGGCAGAGAGGTATGGATATTGTTGCTTTTATTATTTTATTTTTATTACAGGAGAACAAGAGATTCAGATGGATTGGCAGTATAATAACATTTGGTCAAAAACTATGTATAATTATTTCATTAAAATAATTTTTAATTAATGTGTGTGTTTTTTTAACACTTTACTACTATAGGATTAATAATGGATACTTGTCTCTCCATTATTAACCCGGATTAATGTCACCTTTCAATAGCAAGGTAACATTAACCCCCAATTAACCCATGAGCCACCGTTAAAGGCGATGGGAATAGAGGGGGTAAGTGCCAGAAAAGGCGCATCTGATAATAGATGTGCCTTTTCTGGGTGGCTGGGGGCAGGTGTTAGTAGCCAGGGGGGGCCCATAAACAATGGTCCCTCTCAAGGCTGTTAATATCTACCCTCACTCACTGGCTTTCCCTCTCTGGCGGAGAAAATACCGTGGGAGCCCACGCATTTTTTTACAACAAATTTACACGTTAAATTAACACCTACATATCCAAAATTTTGCACACATACACCCATCTAATTAATAGTCAAAACCATATATTAAACTAAATGAAATGGTTTACTGTATGTAAACCATGTGTCATTTCATGTCGGGTTCTGTAATGATTTTACAGATGCCGGCAATTGAATTATCGGCTATTCCGCTATCTATATCTCTATGATATATATATATTTATTTGCTTTTTAAACTGATGTGTACAGCTTCGGTAGCATGGAAAATTAAACCGAGAGATGGACATGTGGATTGAGATAAAAGAGCAGACAAAGGTTAAAATATATATTTACCGTATATACTCGTGTATAAGCCGAGATTTTCAGCCCATTTTTTAGGGCTGAAAGTCCCCCTCTCGGCTTATACGCGAGTCATATATGGGGTTCGGCGGGAGAGGGGGAGCGGGTGTGTCGGATCATACTCACCTCTCCACCGGCGCGTCTCTGCAGCCCCCCTGCTTCTCCCACGATCTCCGGCTCCTTCCTGCAGCGGTCACATGGTACCGACTCATTAAAGTCATGAATATGCACATATTCATAACTTTAATGAGCGGTACCACGTGACCGCTTTAGGACTGAAGAGCTGCGGAGACCGCCGGGAGAAGAGGAGAGGCTGCAAAGAGTGACGTGCCGGCGGGGGGGTGAGTATAGCGATATTTACCTGTCCACCGCTGCGCTGCTCCCTCATCCGACTCCTCTGGCTGTGAATGTTCAGGCAGAGGGCGCGATGATGTCGTTAGTGCGCGCCTCGCCCTCTGCGTGATCATTCACTGCCGAGGACCCGGAAGAGGGAGCAGCGCAGCGGTGGACCGGTCCGGTGACAAGTAAATATCTCAGGTGCCGGGGCCCAGAGCGAGCGGTGACACCGGCACCTGTCCCCAATAGCGCGCCGGTGTCACCGCCTGCTCAGGACACCGGCACCTGGCCCCCAGCGACGAGAGGTGAGTATGTCATTTTTTTTTTTTGCAGCCGCAGCGCGTTAGCATAAGGGACCTATACTATGGGGCATAATCTGTGGAGCATATTGGGCATAATCTGTGGAGCATATAGGGGGCATAATCTGTGTAGCATATTGGGCATAATCTGTGCAGCATATGGGGGCATAATCTGTGGAGCATATGGGGGCATAATCTATGCATCATATGGGGGCATAATCTGTGCAGTATATGGGGGCATAATCTGTGCAGTATATGGGGGCATAATCTGTGCAGTATATGGGGGCATAATCTGTGGAGCATATGGGGGCATAATCTGGAGCATATTGGGCATAATCTGTGCAGCATATGGGGGCATAATCTGTGCAGCATATGGGGGCATAATCTGTGGAGCATAATCTGTAGAGCAAATGGGGGCATAATCTGTGGAGCATATGGGGGCATAATCTGTGGAGCATATTGGGCATAATCTGTGCAGCATATGGGGGCATAATCTGTGGAGCATATGGGGGGCATAATCTGTGGAGCATCATATGGGGGCATAATCATTTTTCACCCTAGGCTTATACACGAGTCAATAAGTATTCCCAGTTTTTTGTGGCAAAATTAGAGGGGTCGGCTTATACACGGGTCGGTTTATACGGTAATCGCCTTAAGGGCACACTAGACAATAAACTGTGTACACAATGGTTATACATATATAATGGTCAGATATGCAAATAAAATAGTGGTAGGACAAAAGATATAAGCAGAATATATGGGTCAATTACTAGTAGATGAAAGGCCTGGCTTGCAGGGAAGCCTTGTGGTCCCTTCTGTTCCTGGACTTGTCCTCACTCAATATGTCCTTGCTACATCCCCAGAGAAAAAGCACTAGGCCAAGCTGTTCAGTAGCATTTAATCCCTTGGTTGGTCTCATCCTTTTACACCCACAGGATGGTCCTTCTCCCCTCTCCTGGAGGTTTGAAGCTAAATCTTCAATACCTATGAGAGATCATAACTCCGTTCTGGACGGTCCTAAGGCAACGGTTCTGGCGCCATCTGATGCAGCCAGCTCCTGCTATGAGTTAAGAACCAAACACAGCTTTACTACCTGTTTTTTTTGTAGCTGTTCTATGTATCTCTATACCCCCTAGGTTCTAGAATGGTTTGAGACCCTGGAAGACATTTGGTTCAGTCCAGAAGTCTCAGACATATGCACGATATATAGTTAAGGCTAGTTTCACACTAGTTTTTCACTGACCTGCGTTGGTCTGCGCACGGTCGCCGCTAAGCTCCGCCCCCAGCCGCGCCTCCTCCCGGCCGCTCCACCTATGGTCGCATGACTGCATGCGAGCTGCGTACCCTATCTTTAGCATTGGGTACGCAGGCCGTGCGCAGGCATGCATTTGCCGGCGCATGCGTCCTTTTGATGCACCAAAATGCAACACGGTGCGTTGGGCGCAGGTCGGCGCACTGTCAAAAGGACGAATGCGCCGGCAAGCGCATACCTGTGCACGGCCTGCGTACAGCCTGCGTACCCAATGCTAAAGATAGGGTACGCAGGTCGCATGCAGTGTCATGTGCCCATAGGCGGAGCAGCCGGAAGGAGGCGTGGCCGGGGGCGGAGCTTAGCGGCGGCCGTGCACAGACTGACGCAGGTCAGTGAAACGCTAGTGTGAAACTAGCCTATGACGTATAGTATCTCCATAGCGCCTTATGGAATCATAGCTGATTTAACAAAGCAATTTTGACCTCATGGTCTCCACATGGCAGCAAGCCTTTTGTTCTTCTCTGAGATGGACAAGTTGTCAGTTTTGCCACTCGCAGCCCTTTGACTTAACTCTGGACAGGGAGTGCCTGTGTAAAACTGTAACAAGGTGACCTTGCGTGTTTCCAGGGGCTGTGGAAAGACATGTTGGTGAGGCTAAGTGCACACGTTCAGGAATGTTTGCAGAATATTCCTGAGCAAAAACTGACTTTTTTCGCGGTAAAAATGCGCGAATTTTGCGCGTTTTTATGGCGCGGATTTGACACGTTTTTACCGCGATTTTTTCCTGAACTTTCTAGGTCAATAATATAGCGGGGAAAACGCTATAATTCCTCAAAATTAATGAACATGTTGCTAGATTTTCCGCTGATGCGTTTTTTTTTCGCGGAAAAAAACGCACCATGTGCACAAAAATTGCGGAATTCATTCTAAATGATAGGATGCTTAATTCATGCGTTTTTGACGCGTTTTTTCCCGCGAAAAAAACGCAAATAATCCTGAACGTGTGCACTTAGCCTGAAAGTGGGGAGACCACATTACTGGTCCTTCTGACATAATGTTGATGTCAGGTGAGGTGCGAGTTCATCACAGTCAGTCTTTTGTTATTTTATCAGGGGGCTTGTCTGACTGGAGCTGCTTTTTACTTTGCTCCGTCCCTCTGTCTGGGACATTACAGCAGTGTGCAGCTCTATGCTGTTACTGTCAGACAGTGTGCTGATAATAGCTGTATCTCAGCATAGCTATTGGTGTATTGATGTAATGTCCCAGTGGGTAGCAGATCCTGTCACACTGAATTAGGCTATGTTCACACATTGCATTTTTGGTACATTTTTTCCTCAGGTAAAACTTGCTCTCTTGGCAGTAAGAAACTTGCTGGAAAAAAGCAAGTTTTGCTTAGTTTTTGTTGCGTTTTTGTGATGTTTCATTTGTCTCTTGAGCATGGTGATAAAGTTTAGTGCAGAAAAAAATCTGATTCTACTTCATCAGGTTTTGGCACCATAAACGCAGAAAAACCTGATACCTGTGTTTTTTCAGTTTTTTTTTCAATGGGTGAAAAGCGCTGAAAGAAGTGACATGCTCCATTCTGCAAAACCCAAGGTTTTTGCACAAAATACCGAGGACGAAAAAGCAAACTGTGTGCATGAGATCTGTGAAATCTCATAGACATAGTTGGTACTGTAAAACACATAAAAAATACGCACCAAAAATGCATATGTGTGAACATACCCTTACAAGGGTTATAAACATAAAAGAACTGTACTGGGCATCTTATCGTGTGTGTAAATGTATACGCGTGTGTGTGTGTATATGTATCGTGTGTGTATGTCTCAGTATGTGACGACCCAAAAATATATACCGTATATACTCGAATATAAGACTATAAGCCGATCTGAGTATAAGCTGAGGCCCCTAATTTTGCCACAAAAAACTGGGAAAACTTATTGACTCGAGTATAAGCCTAGGGTGGGAAATACAGCAGCTACTGGTAAATTTCAAAAATAAAAATAGATACTAATAAAAGTAAAATGGTGGCCTCATAAGATGCTCCTTATTAAAATACGCCCCATATAATGCTGCATAAAGCTCCATATTAATATATGCCTCATATAATGCTGCACTAAGGTTAATGGTTGCCCGATAACATGTTCCATATTATTATATGCCCCATATAATGCTGCACAAAGGTTAATGGTGGCCCCATAACATGCTCCATATTAATATATGCCCCATATAATGCTGCACAAAGGTTAATGGTGGCCCCATGACATGCTCCATATTAATATATGCCCCATATTATGCTGCACAAAGATTAATGGTGGCCCCAGAACATGCTCCATATTAATATATGCCCCATATAATGCTGCACAAAGGTTAATGGTGGCCCCATAACATGCTCCATATTAATATATGCCCCATATTATGCTGCACAAAGATTAATGGTGGCCCCAGAACATGCTACATATTAATATATGCCCCATATAATGCTGCACAAAGGTTAATGGTGGCCCCATAACATGCTCCATATTAATATATGCCCCATATTATGCTGCACAAAGATTAATGGTGCCCCCAGAACATGCTCCATATTAATATATGCCCCATATAATGCTGCACAAAGGTTAATGGTGACCCCATACATGCTCCATATTAATATATGCCCCATATTATGCTGCACAAAGGTTAATGGTGGCCCCAGACAATGCTCCATATTAATATAAGCCCCATATAATGCTGCACAAAGGTTAATGGTGGCCCCATAACATGCTCCATATTAATATATGCCCCATATTATTCTGCACAAAGATTAATGGTGGCCCCAGAACATGCTCCATATTAATATATGCCCCATATAATGCTGCACAAAGGTTAATGGTGGCCCCATAACATGCTCCATATCAATATATGGCCCATATAATGCTGCAAAAAGGTTAATGGTGGCCCCATAACACGCTCCATATTAATATATACCCGATATAATAATGCTGCTGCAGCGATTTAAAAAAAAAAAAAAAAAAGACATACTCGCCTCTCGTCGCTGCCAGCTGCTCCTCAGCGTTGCCAGCTCTGCAGTGACTGTTCAGGCAGAGGGCGCTCACTAATTACGTCATCGCGCCCTCTGACCTGAACATCACAGCCAGAGGACCCGGGAGACTGAGCGCAGCGGTGGAACAGGGACAGGTGAATATGGCATGGCTCACCTTCCCCCAGTGCTACTCACCCTCCTGGCGTCTGCATATCAGGCTCTGCTACATCTCAGTCCGGCATCTCTCTTCCACTCTTCTTTCTGTGCGGTCACATGGTACCGCTCATTAAAGTAATGAATATGCTCTCCACCCCTATGGGAGTGGAGACGCGTCCATATTTATGACTTTAATGAGCGGTGTTACAGGACCGCACAGAAAGAAGAGAGGAACAGAGATGCAGACGCCGGGACTGAGATGCAGCAGAGCCTGATATGCAGACGCCAGGAGGGTGAGTATGATGTCTCCTGCTTCCCCCGCTCCCTCTCCCCTGCCGGCTTTCTGGCGTATGACTCGTGTATAAGCTGAGAGGGTCTTTTTCAGCCCAAAAAAGGGGCTGAAAAACTCGGCTTATACACGAGTATATACGGTATATATTTTTTCAGTGAAGTAATTGTACAAAAGTAAGAATGAATAAAACTATATAAATTTGGTATCGCCATATTTCTACTGACCACAAATTAAGGCTACTTTCACACATTCAGTCTTTGGTCAGTATTTTAAAGCAAAATCCAGGAGTGGGTGAGAAATACCGAAGTGGTGACATGTTTCTATCATATTTTCCCTCTGATTGTTCTACTCCTGATTATGGCTTACAAATACTGATATAAAATACTGACTAAATACAGAAGGTGTGCTCGTGGCCGCAGGCAACCTGCACACGTTGAGCATTTGGGAGTTTTTTACCTCAGTATTTGTAAGACAAAACCGGGAGTGGAACAATCAGGAAACACGTGCACCACTTTTGAATATTTTACTTACTCTTGGTATACAAATAGTGAGATAAAAAACTCACCAAATACTCAACGTTTGCATGTGGCCTTACAACGAAAAAAAAAAATGTTTTGTTTATATTGCTTCCCATAAGGTGTTCATAAAATTTAGGCACTAAGCTATATGTACTCCAAAATGATGCCACTGACTGACTAAGGAAAAATCTTCTCTTGACTGTCTCAGAAAAAATGAAGATATGTTGGAAACTGGGGGTAAAAGTCTACCATAAAGGCCAAAACTGTCTGTGATGCCAAGTTAAGGTCAGGACTTTGACTTTGCCATTTCATAGTTTAAAGAGGTTTTCCATTACTCATTTCACTCCCTTTCATATCCCCTAACTGTTCCTAACTATCAGTTTTCTAATATACTCCTATTGCTTGCCATGCTCCGGAAAGCTCATTTCTCTGTGGGTCATCTAGTCTTCTGTTGTGATTCTGGCTCTTCTACTTCCAGTCTGGAAACCAGAATCAGACGTTCTGCGTGTCCCACGTCATTGGCGGAGCTACCTCTGTGAGTGACAGCAGTCTCAGCATGCCTGCTCAGATCAGACTTCAGTCTTCTCCTCCGCCTGGATCCTGCTGATGTGTTGTACCTTCAGCTGACAAGCGCTGTGATGTGCTGCTTGTTATTAGAAAGCATATCACAGGGCTTGTCAGCTGAAGGCACAGCACTTCACAGCTTCAGCAGGATCCAAGTAAAGAAAGAGTGAAGCCTGATCTGAGCTCGGTCATGTGTGATGCATGCTGACTGCCAGAGCTTTGAAGTGTTCTGTCCCTTCAGCTGACATGCTGAAAAAGGGTAGAATTCAGAATTCATCAATGATGGCACGCCATCCTGGCCCAGGTTTCTATGCTGTGATGCAGTGTTTTCCTTTCTCCATACATAACACTTCTCATTTAAACAAAAAGTTCTATTTTGGTGTCATCCGTCCATAAAACATTGCTCTAATATTTAAGCTTGTCCAGGTGATGTTTAACAAACTGCAAATGTGCAGCAGTGTTCCTTTTGGACAGCAGTGGCTTTCTCCTTGCAATTCTGCAATGAACACCATTGCAATAACAAAATAACTTTTTCAGCGTCAGATGAAGGAAGGGAGACACAGTTCATTACTAGTGGGTAGGCGGAGCCCAGATGAGATAGACACCTCAGATTAAAAAGAGTGTTGACCGGCCCCTCCAGCTCAGGCTCCTCCTACTCAGCTCTCCAGTTTACAATTTGAGGTCTCAGAGGATGGTCGCTGCTGGAAGCAGCTCCTCAGAAGATTTTATTATTTTTTATCGGACAAGAGACTTGGATCACCAGAGGTGGTCTAGAGGTCTCAGGGGTCTCAGCGCTGCTGGACCCCAACCTCTCCCTTGGCGGATCTGTATTACCCTATATGGTGGTCCCTGCAGAACCCTGCCGGCCCGGGGGGATGAGGATGGCTTCCCTGGCGGGGGCGCAAACCGCGCTGCAGGGGTCACTGCGTCCCCCGCCCTGGGGGGAAGCGATGGGCATAGCGCCAGAAACCCCTGGGGGTCCCTGTGGCGCTCGGCTGGGTGAGTACTCCACATGTTTATATGTGTTTGAGTGTTTACAGCGGCTGCTGCGGCAGCCGCTGTTACAGTTCATATGGTGACTGTGTGTTTCTTGTTGTCCGCAGGTGGATGCCTGCAGGATGGAGAACGGGGGAGTCCCGCGCTTTTTTTGAAGCCGGCGGGGGGCGTGGCTTCGCATTTCCCGGGCAGGAAGCGCTCCTAAGCGCCTCTGCCCTTCTCTTCCGGCTTCATCCTCAGCGCGGCGGCCATTGCAGCGCTTCGGGCTCCTCATTCTCCGCTCCTCCTGCATTTAGAAAGAAGCAGCACCGCGAAGCACAGTGAGTTGCTTCTGCCTATCAGGGCAGAAGCTTACGAACTCCTCACCCCCGCAGCGCAGGGCACTGTCCTGGGTTTTCTGGCACACTGAACGCCGCTAAGATCACATACAGCTTTCTTTGTGACGCGCAAAATAGCGCAATATTTTAGCGATGTTTTTGTTTAGTGTGGCATAATCCTCAGGATTGTACTGTCTGCATCTGCTACCTCATAAGAGGCGCCTGGGGCTCGCACACCCGTTACAATAATACAGGTTGTGGGGGCTTGTGACATTAACCCCTTCTTAGGCGGTTAACCCTTAACTGGGCGGTTGGGGTAGCTCTCTCCTTAGGAGCTTAACCCTTCAGCGTTCGTTTTTGTTTCTTTGAGAAACCACACTTTTCTAGTTACTGACAGGTTTAACCTGCCATTGTACTGTGTGAGGACATGTCAGATCAGGACCCAGGTGCGGACCGTCACCCAGCTCCGCTACAAGATCAGTCTCGCGTATCTGACACGCAGACCTCGACTGCGTCAAGCGCAGCAGTCGGAGGCCCCAGTGATGCCAAAATGGAGGCCCTCACTCGTTCGATTGATGGCCTGTCTAATCTTATAGGCTATTGGGTGTCAGCCGGACCTTCTCATGGCAGGAAGAGACGCAGGCCGGTGCCTTCTTTCCCATGTAGCGACTCAGAGAACTCTGGTATAGAGGGTTCCCCTTCCAGTTCGGGAGGTATATCCGATTCGGATAAAGAGGATCGGCAAAGGCACTCTGCTTCTTTTTCGGGCCGTGTGGAAGCTTTTATTGAAGCTATGAGGGAGGCATTGCAGTTACCTGAGGAGGTAACTACACGCCCTGGTAAGTCGGCCCGGATTGTTTCAGGAGTCACATAGGTCGCTTTTGACCTTACCATCCCTGAATGAGCTTAATGAAGCTGTGGAGAAGGAGCGTCTGTGTCCAGACAAGCGTTTTCAGGGACACGACTTTTTGAGTCGCTATATGCGTGTACTACGGAGTTGATTGATAATTGGATTCCTTCCCCTGAAGTTGATGTTCCTTTATCTCAGCTTAGCAAATCTTCATTACTTCCCGTTAAAGGGAAGGCGAGTCTGCAGGACCCGCTGGACAGAAAAACGGAAATGGCGGCAAAGTCCATCTACGAGGCCGCGGGTCATGGTTTCAGAGCAGTGCTAGGATCCATGTGTGCTTATAAAGCTTCTCTGGTCTGGTTGGACCGTTTACGAGAGAAATGTCAGTTAGCCGACGAGGATGGACTTTTCGAATTGTTGGAGAGTGCAATTCAATATGGTTATGATGCAGGCCTGGATACTGTGTCACTGTTGTCCAGGACACAATCCTCGGCGGTCACAGTCAGGAGAGCACTGTGGCTTAGACAATGGACCGGTGATGCGGTTTCCAAGCAAGGTCTGCTATCTTTGGCTTACAAAGGAGGTCAGTTATTTGG
Source organism: Oophaga sylvatica (assembly GCA_033576555.1). Classification (NCBI taxonomy): domain Eukaryota; kingdom Metazoa; phylum Chordata; class Amphibia; order Anura; family Dendrobatidae; genus Oophaga; species Oophaga sylvatica. Next base: position 190,963,767 of record JARQOD010000001.1, read on the forward strand.
ATCTGACCTCACGGAGCTGATTGCCAAGGCAAAGGCAAAAGAAGCTGCTTTACCACAGCGAAGATCTGTGGCTTCTACGTCTGGCAGGCCGGGTACCGGTAGTGGCCGACGGTCCTTTCGGTCTAGGGGACGGTTCGGTCAGCCCTCTTGGGGATCGGGCCGTCCCTCTTTTTCAGGAAAAAAGTCCTCTCAGAAATCCCGCACTCCCTGGAAACAAAGTTTCCGTCAAGACAAGCGGGAATCTGACAAAAAACCCGCTAAGGCGGATTGACGCCAGGCTTCCACTCGAGGGCTCTCGAGTGGGGGGTTGCCTGCTTCAATTTCAATTGACTTGGGTTTCCCGCGTCCCGGACACCTGGGTGACACGGGTTGTGTCGGCAGGCTACTTCATAGAGTTTTCTTCTCGACCCCCGAACGGTCTTTGTCAATCTCGCATCCCGTCAGAGCCCGAGCTACGTGCCGCTCTACTGCGAGAAGTCGACTCCCTTCTGCAGAAGGGTGTGGTGGTGCCGGTTCCACCAGAGGACAGGGGAAGAGGGTTTTATTCCAACCTTTTCGTAGTTCCCAAAAAGGAGGACAAATTTCGCCCCATCCTGGATCTCAAGAGGTTGAATCGGCATGCTCACACCCGAAAGTTTTGCATGGAGTCGCTTCGATCAGTTGTGGCAGCTTTGTCGCAGAACGACTTTTTGGTGTCAATCGACATTCGCGACGCTTATTTACACGTTCCAATCGGAAGGGCTCACCAACGTTTCCTTCGTTTTGCCATAGGTCAGGACCATTACCAGTTTGTGGCTCTGCCATTCGGGTTGGCCTCAGCACCCAGAGTTTTTACAAAAATTCTGGCGCCTCTCATGGCGATTCTTCGAAGGCAGGGGGTTACCATTCTTCCCTACCTGGACGACCTTCTGATTGTGGCGTCTTCGAAGGAGGAGGTGGTAACTGCTCGCAATTTATCCCTTCAGCTCCTGGAGGACTTCGGGTGGCTGGTCAATTGGGAGAAGTCGTCTCTGGAACCGTCGCAGTCAATCCTGTTTTTGGGGATGCATTTCGACACGGTACGAGCAGTGGTGTCCCTGCCTCCAGACAAGCAAGCATGTCTCTTTCGACATGCTCGGATTATGAAGTCTTCGACAGCAATGTCCCTGCGGAGCTGTATGCGCCTTCTGGGGTTGATGGTGGCGTCCATGGAAGCACTTCCGTTTGCCCAGTTTCATTCCAGGGCCCTCCAAAGGTTCATTCTGAGCCGTTGGGATCGATCGCAGGTTTCACTGGACTGCAGTGTCATCATCTCCCGCAGAGTACGGGAGTCTCTAGGATGGTGGATACGTCCGAAAGAGTTGTCCCTGGGGAAATCCTTCCTCCCTCCAAAGTGGTCGGTCATAACCACCGATGCCAGCCTGTCAGGCTGGGGGGGTGTCTGGAACGATCTCTGGACTCAGGGAGTTTGGTCGTCGGAAGAGTCGGTCTTGCCGATCAACATCCTGGAATTGAGGGCGATTTTTCTTTGCCTCCAACACTGGACGGCCCCTTTAAGCGGTCTGCCAGTGCGAGTGCAGACGGACAATGCGACGGCGGTCGCATATATCAACCACCAAGGCGGGACAAGGAGTTCCAAGCTCATGGTGGAGGTATCTCGTATCCTGGTATGTGCAGAGACCAGAGTGCCAGCTATCTCTGCGATTCACATTCCGGGAGTTCAGAATATCACGGCGGACTTTCTCAGTCGCGAGAAGATGGATCCCGGAGAATGGAGTCTTCATCCGGAAGTTTTTGCACTGCTGTGCTCCTGTTGGGGAACTCCCCAAGTGGATCTGATGGCATCCAGGGTCAATGCCAAATTACCGACCTTCATGTCCAGGTATAAGGATCCGAAGGCTGTGGCGGTGGATGCTCTAGTGGCTCCGTGGGGCCAATTCGAGCTCATCTATGTGTTTCCGCCGATTTCCTTGCTTCCTCTGGTGCTACGTCGGATCAGACTAGAGAGAATCCCGGTATGTTGATAGCCCCAGATTGGCCAAGGAGGACGTGGTTCTCGACACTGGTGTCGCTTTTGGCAGCACCTCCATTTCCACTTCCTCTTCGCCCGGACCTGTTAACCCAAGGGCCCGTTCGTCATCCGGACCTGAAGTCTCTGCGTTTGACGGCGTGGCTCTTGAGACCGAAATATTGACCCGTCAAGGGTTTTCAGCCGAAGTCATTGCCACTTTGCGAGCTGCCAGGGGTCCGGCTACTACTAGGATTTACCACAAGACTTGGGAAGCCTTCTTTTTGTGGTGTTTGGGTTCTTCAAGGAACCCGAGGATTTTTTCCATTCCCAATTTGTTGGCCTTCCTGCAATTTGGGCTTGACAAGGGTCTGGCAGTGAGCACCCTGAGGGGTCAGGTTTCTGCTCTGTCCTTGCTGTTCCGGAAGGTTATCGCCTCGCGTAGGGACGTACGTTCCTTTTTTCGCGGTGTAACCCGTCAGTTTCCGCCACGGAGGGCACCTGTGTCTCCTTGGCGTCTCAATCTTGTTTTGGAGGCTCTTCAACACGGGCCTTTTGAGCCTATGGACTCTGTTAGTCTCTCTTTGCTCTCTTGGAAGGTTGCCTTCCTAGTGGCGGTCACCTCTTTGAGAAGGGTTTCTGAGTTGGCGGCTCTTTCTTGCTCGCCCCCTTTCCTGGAGTTTCACCCGGATCGCGTAGTGCTTCGCACGCGGGGCGACTTCCTACCTAAGGTGGTGTCGCAATTTCATGTTAACCAGGATATTGTGTTGCCCTCTCTTTGTCCGAGGCCGAGTAATGCGAGGGAACGGGCCTTGCACACATTGGATTTGGTGCGGGCTTTGAAGTTCTATTTGTCTGTTACTCAAAGTTTTCGGAAGTCGGACTCCCTGTTTGTGATTCCAACAGGTCGCCGACGTGGTCATCGAGCTTCCAAGGATTCTATAGCTCGTTGGATCCGGTCGGTCATTTTGGAGGCTTACCGACTTAAGGGCGAACCTTGCCCGATTAGGGTTCGAGCCCATTCCACGAGAGCTGTGGGCTCATCGTGGGCTTTCCATCAAGGGGCCTCGGCAGCTCAGCTTTGCCGGGCGGCGACCTGGCGCTCCGTCCACACCTTTACAAAATTTTATAAGGTGGACGTTAGTGCTTCCGCTGATGCAGCCTTAGGACATAGGGTCCTGCAGGCGGCTGTGGTTTAAAGTTCTCGTTAACTTGTGTTTAGCGCTAGTTGCGCATTTTCTTAGGTTGTTGGGTTCTGCCTTTTATGGTTTTTTCCCACCCTTAATTTTTGGACTGCTTTGGGACGTCCCACTAGTAATGAACTGTGTCTCCCTTCCTTCATCTGAAGCTGAAAGACGGATTTTGGTAAGAACTTACCTGTAAAATCCTTTTCAGCGAAGAAGGAAGGGAGACACAGATCCCTCCCATGGCAGAAGTGTGTTGTTGTTTTCAGATGCGGCGTGACCCTTCTCTGATAGCGATTATCTGGGCTGAGGTTGACGCGCTAAGGCTCTGTTCCAGCATCGCCAGCTCATCGCAGTGGTCAGGTCCAGTGAGTAGTACCTGGAACTGTGTGGTTTTTGCCTACATGCATGCATAACCTGTATTTTTGTGTTTTTCTTCTCTGAATTTCTTCAGAAGGGGTTATGTTGCTCCGCTGGTGATATTGCTCTTCCTTAAGCTTGTGTACGACTGGAGAGCTGAGTAGGAGGAGCCCGAGCTGGAGGGGCCGGTCAACACTCTTTTTAATCTGAGGTGTCTATCTCATCTGGGCTCCGCCTACCCACTAGTAATGAACTGTGTCTCCCTTCCTTCTTCGCTGAAAAGGATTTTACAGGTAAGTTCTTACCAAAATCCGTCTTTTTTTCATATAATGAACACCATTGCAGTTCAGTGTCCTCCAGATGGTGGAATTATGTACATTAACCCCTTACCTACATATGATATACTATTACGTCATATGTCTGGTTCCTGTTTTTCATGCAACTCCAGGAACTGAGCTTGCAAGTTTCCCAGCAGAAGATGGCTGTATTACACAGCCATCATCTGCCTTTAATAGCAAGTGGACCTGAGCTGTGCCTGCTGCTCTTAATCTCTTACAGTAGCATTTACAATGCACAGTTCAAGAGTGAGGACATGCTTTTCCATGTTCCCATTGGTCCCCCTGCAATGCTATTGTGGAGTGCTGATGTGTTGCTATGGCTGACGTGGGTTTGCTGAAGGACCTTCTGATTGCCACGACTGTGCTTATATGATGACTAGCCTCTGGCTAGCATTCATACGAGACCGAGATTTTTTTTTTTTTTTTACTGTATATAACTGCAGTATATATTATAAACAATCGGACGATTGCAGGTTCAAGTAAAAGAAGGTAGCAATTTTACAAAGCGTTAGATTTATAGTGGGGTTTCTCTATTTGTGATGCCATAATAAAGCAAGATGATTATTTTGTATGTTGACTATTGGATGCTTCTATTAATTGGATGTTGCTTGGGAAAACGGACCAACCGACATTTGGCATTTTTGCATCTACATGATATTTATTGAAGCTTAAGGCTACGTTTCCACTTTGAGCTTTTGGTGCGTTATTAAAGGGAATCTGTCACCCCATTTTAGTCATATCAGCTAAAGATATGACTGAATAGTGCGTCCCATAAGCAAGCTATCGGTATGTAGCTTATATCCAGATACCCCCGTTTTGATAGCAAAATACCTTTGTAAAGTTGGGATTCTTTTCTGTAAATCAGGGCGGTCCGGTCCGGAGGGCAGCGTTTTCTCTCTTCTCCCCCCCCCCCCCCACCGCTCCTCTGCATCTCTTGCGTAGGCCGTCTGTCAATCGCACAGACGGCGTTCTGCTTACCGCGATTGCGCTTTTCAAATTACCCCCCATGCATGCGCAGTGTGCTTTGCCCAACAGTGGGCAAAGCATAAAATCATTACAGCGCATGCGCAACTATTGTCATTCACTTTCCTTGTCCCGGAAGTCGTCCAAGGCAAGCAGTAATTTCCGGGGCAAGGAAAGAGTTGCGCATGCGTTGTAATGATTTTATGTTTTGCCCACTGGTGGGCAAAGCACACTGCGCAGGAGGGAATTTGAAAAGTGCAATCACGGGAAGGAGAACGCCGTCTGTGCGATTCACAGACGGCCTACGCAAGAGATGCAGAGGAGCGGTGGGGGGGGGGGGAGAAGAGAGAAAACGCTGCCCTCCGGACCTGACCGCCCTGATTTACAGAAAAGAATCCCAACTTTACAAAGGTATTTTGCTATCAAAACGGGGTATCTGGATATAAGCTACATACCGATAGCTTGCTTATGGGACGCACTATTCAGTCATATCTTTAGCTGATATGACTAAAATGGGGTGACAGATTCCCTTTAATGCTACATACTTTTGCTAGCTGAAAAACACAGTGTCTTACAGTCACAGCAGAGTGGATGGGATTTATAGAAATCTCATGCACCCTGTGCTCCTTTTAACACAGAGTAAACTGGCCTGTGGTGTGGGTTTCAAATCCCCAACATGTCACTTCTTTCGGGTGCGCTGAGTTTTCTGAGTAAAAGCTCCCCATAGACTTGCATTAGGTGCGGAAATTCCGTTGGTAAAAAATGCATTTACGAGTTTCTGCCTCGGAAATGCATCAAAAACGCATATCTATAAAAAAAGTCAAAGTATGTCAATAAAAATTGTCAAAGTATCAAAAGCAAAGTTTCTTAATTTAAAGCATGACACCCAAACGAGACAAAAAATGTTGAAAAAAAATGTTGCAAAGTAAAAATGTCTTCAAAAAAAGAATTAATAGATTATTTTTATCAATTAATAATAGGCAAACTGAATGAGCGAAAGAAATCTAAATCGATATTTGTTGTGACCACTTTTTAATTTCACACTTGCCTCAATTTTTCTAGGTGGACTTGCACACAGATTTTCAAGGTTTGGCAAACCTCTTGAACAACTAGCCACAGATCTTCTTTGGATGTAGGCTTGCACAAATTGTTCAGTTCATTCAGGTTATCCCAGACAAACTCTGAGATCATGGCTCTGTGAGGGCCATATCAGCACTAATTGTTCTTCCTTATGCTGTAGATAGTTCTTAATGACATAGGTTTATCTAGAAGTGTGATGAGCACCTTGAACCCACAGGTTCTTAACAGAATTTTATAACGTTGAGCCTTGAAAATAAAAAAAAAATCACATTTCTCTCTATCCCCCATAACAGCACCACGAAGAGAGGGGATCCGCCCTTCAGGGACAAGGAACTTACAGATAAAAAGGGCGGTAACCTCTCCCTCACATAAGTTGGTTTCCTGTCACTGACAGGGAACCTGCAGTTCTGCGGTACCTGTGAGAAGATTCAGGTGAAGATCCAGGGCCGGCCAGTACGGGTTATGGCAGCGGGGAGGCCCCTGCCACTGCTGGTGCGGTGCCTGACGCCGCCACCGCTGGGACCGAAGGGTCTTGCAGGGGGAGGGGGACGCAGGAGACGCTGGGCTGTAAATTCAAAAGGTGAATAGCGTGCTGACGCTCCCTGCTGCATGCAGTCCCTATGAAACCATGTAGGACAGCGAACAGCAGCACCACCGCCAGCAGAAGCAGCAACCAAAGATGCAGACTAAGAGACATCCCTCTGCAGAAAAGTGGAGTGAACGGTCCAGCAGCCACTCCACACAGCTCAATAGAAATTCTGGCTCGATGGATAAGTCACCATCTCTAAAAAGCCCTTTACTGGATCTGGTCCCTCCTCCAGAACTGGTACCTGCGGCTGCATCTGATGTGTGACTGATCTTCGTGAAAGTTCACCATTGTAATTGGGATTCCCTTCTCTTCCTTTTTATTAGGAAAGGAAGAGATTGGAAAAGACGAAACACAGATGTTGCCCCACGTGTGATAAAGCATTACCTGTCGCCTTGGATAATAAGCTTTGTCATTCTTGCATAGGACAAGTGCTATATGAGGAAACCCCAGACTTCGCCTCTGAGCTGAGGGCCGTAATCAAAACGGAGGTCGAAAGTGCCTTTAAGTCCCTCAAACAGGGGGATAATGCTGGGGAAAAGGAATCCATTATATACTCCCAGTCTCATTCTTCTAGCTCTGGGGCACAGGCTCAGACATATTAGATTCCTCCTCATCCTCGGACGATGAAAAGGGGGATGTCACTGCTTCCCCTAGACGAAGCAAAAAATCAGGAGATATATATAGCTCACAAAAAAAATTATATCTAAAAAAATAATAAAATGTATGAAGATTAATGCTAGAATATATATGTGACTATATCACCTGAACCTTGGATGGCAGATCATCCGGAAATAAGTGGAAACACCACAGGATGTGGAAGGGAGTACCACAGTGGCAGGGAAAGAAAAAGAAGACCAGAAACACACGATGCCGAAATGAATTAATTGCCTTTATTTATCAAGTGGCATAATAAAAAAAACATGTATATTAAAATGTATATTTTAAAAATAGAGACATACACAAAGCTAATGCAGATATAAATCCACACTCACATGCATATCAATTTGACCATAAACTGAAATAATTTATAATATTATCCATATATATGCAGCAGGGAAGCAAGGGCTCAAATAATATGACCAGGAAAAGAGGTCCACACAAAAAAATAAAAAAACTAAATAATGCAGTATAACCAACCGTGTATAATAGATTGGCAATTAATAAATGGGGCCAACCAAAATATAAATTGTGCACACAAAAAATTAATTAATTTAAATAGGATCCACTAATATGGTGAACCGGCAGAGATACGTGAAACATGTGATACACACGAAAAACCCCATACCAATAGAACCAAAAATTGAGGACCACAATACCTGGGAGCCAAAGGTCAGCACGGTATGTCTCTAAAGAACGGGGCGCGTTCTTTAGAGACATACCGTGCTGACCTTTGGCTCCCAGGTATTGTGGTCCTCAATTTTTGGTTCTATTGGTATGGGGTTTTTCGTGTGTATCACATGTTTCACGTATCTCTGCCGGTTCACCATATTAGTGGATCCTATTTAAATTAATTAATTTTTTGTGTGCACAATTTATATTTTGGTTGGCCCCATTTATTAATTGCCAATCTATTATACACGGTTGGTTATACTGCATTATTTAGTTTTTTATTTTTTTGTGTGGACCTCTTTTCCTGGTCATATTATTTGAGCCCTTGCTTCCCCGCTGCATATATATGGATAATATTATAAATTCTTTCTGTATAGGGTCAAATTGATATGCATGTGAGTGTGGATTTATATATGCATCAGCTTTGTGTATGTCTCTATTTTTAAAATATACATTTTAATATACATGTTTTTTTTATTTTGCCACTTGATAAATAAAGGCAATTAATTTATTTCGGCATCGTGTGTTTCTGGTCTTCTTTTTCTTTCCCTGCCACTGCGGTACTCCCTTCCACATCCTGGGGTGTTTCCCCTAGACGAAGTAGATAGCCTGGTAAAGGTGGTGAGATCTACCATGGGGGCGATAGACCCTCGCCCTGTCAAGACGGTGCAGGACATAATGTTTGGGGGTTAGGCCAGAAGAGGCATAAAATTTTTCCCCTGAACGAAAACATTCAGGCCCCTAATTAAAAAAGAATGGGAAAAACCTGACGGGAAAAACTCGTCGGTACCTTCCCTTAAGAGAAAATACCCCTTTGAGAATGAGGCATCAACATCATGGGATAAGGCCCCGAAATTAGATGTTGCAGTGACAAAAGCCTCAAAAACATTTGTCCTCCCCTTTAAGGATGTGGGAACATTGAAGGACCCTTGGGATAAGAAATTCGACCCTTTCCTTAAAGGGGCATGGAAATCAGCGGGCGGGGTAATCTTAGGCCCGATATAGCAGCTACCTGTACCTTCAGATCCCTTCTGATATAGGTGGATCAGTTAGAGAAGCACTGCGAGATGGGGGTACCCAGGAACAAAGTACTGGGATCCATTCCCTTGATACAGGGTGCAACCGCTTTCTTGGCAGATTCATCAGCTGATTCAGTTAGGTTAACGTCCAAGTCTGCGGGCTCTCTCGAATGGAGCCCATAGAGCGCTCTGGCTCAAATGCTGGCCGGGAGATTTGCAGACTAAACTGAAGTTATGTTCAATCCCATGTGAGGGAGAGTTTTTGTTTGGAGAAACTCTGGATGATAGCCTTCAAAAGGCTGGGGATAAGAAAAAAGGATTCCCTAATCTGGCTTCCTCCTCACTTAAACGGTCCTTTCAGAGCAGAAAATTCTTCCGAAGGAGGCCCCGAGGGAACAGAATAGATGGGATGAGTCAAAAGGGAAAGACAGAGGGTTCCTCTTCGGATTTCCCTCGAGATAAATCCTCAAAGTGACGGTTTTTTTTCCCCGGTGGGGGAAAAAAATTTATCTTTTTTCCTTTCCCGGGCCCTTTGGAAAAAATCTAAAACCCACCCCCGGATACTGAATCGGGTCAAAAAAAGGCCCCTTCGGATAGGTTTCCACCCCCCCAGAACTTTTTCGTAACACCCTAAGGCCCCTTCCCCAAACAAGAAAAAGGGGGGCCCTGGAAAACAAAGGTTTTTTTATCTTGTAAACAAAGCCGTTCTCCAGGAAGTCCCTCCTCAAGAAAGGAGGGGGAAAGGGGGGCTACCCCTTTTTTTTCTGGTGACCAAACCCATGGGGCTAGCCGACGATCCTAAAAATTGCGGGAAACCCGGGAAAGGTTATGTGAGAGATCGGAGATTCAAGATGGAATCAATAAAATCAACCATCAAAAACTCTTTCCAAATTGTTTTATGACTATTCTAATATTAGTGATGCTAACTTTTATGTCCCCATTTTACAAAGAGTCCCAAGGTTCCTCAGGCCCAGCAGTTTTTTCCCTAAAAGGGGAAATAAGAAAAATTCCAGTACAAAGCCTTTTCCCCCCTTTGGATTATCAATAGCCCCTCGAGTATTTTCCCAAATTTGGGCAAAATGAAGGGGGATCTAGGGAACAGGGCATTTTTTAAAATCCCCTACTTGGATGAATTTTTTTTTAAAAAGGGGGACCCCAGCTAGACACTGCAAGAGCACTGGACAGAGTAAAGAATTTCCCCAAGGGGATCTGGGGTGGCTGCTAAAACCCAAAAAAATCAAGGCTAGATCCCAAGCAGGACAGGGAAATTCCCGGGGTTAATATTGGACCTCCCGAGGGAGGAAAAGCCCTCTCCCCCTGCAGAAAAAAGGGAAAAACATAG
>JARQOD010000001.1:190974057-191052242 GCA_033576555.1 Oophaga sylvatica
GAAAGGGCGAATCTAATTATAGATTTGCCCTTTCTGGGGTGTCTGGGGGCAGATGTTAGTAGCCAGGGGGGGCACAAAAAATGTACCCTCCCTAGGCTATTATTATCTGCCCCCACTCGCTTTGCTTTGTCTGTCTGGTGGAGAAAATACAGCGGGAGCCCACGCATTTTTTTTTTCAACGAAATTACACCTTTAATTAACCCCTACATGTCTGAAATTTTGCACAAATACACTCATGTAATTGTAAGTTCTAAACAAATATCAAAATACAGGAAATGACATGGTTAACTGTGTGGAAACAATGTATCATTTCATGTCGGCTTCTGTGATTTCACAGAAATCGGCAATTGAATTAGCGGCTATAACAGTATGTAGAAGTCTAGGAACTATAAATATATATATATATATATATATACATGTCACAATGACATGTGTGTATATATATATATAATATATATATGTTCTATGTGTATATATCTATTCTTTTTTTTGTGATTGAAATACTATTCTTTTGGATCCAGTTTTGCAAGCCTGCGAGAAAATCTCGCAAGTCGGATGAAAATCGGATGTTACAAGGTACACACACATGCGACTAAATCGCATCTTTGAAGGAAAATCGGATGCCAGAAGGATGTGTGATGTTTGCATTTTGAATCGACCGTCTAAAACGGACCGATTTTTTGTCGTTGTGTGTGACGCCGGCCTAAGGGCTCATACTCACTTGCTGGAAAAAAATCGGTCAGTTTTCAGGATGGTCCGATTATGTGCAATTGTCATGCGATTTTTTTTTTTATAGCACCATCTATTGCATTAGCGATTATCATGCCAAAATCACATCAAATCGCAGCATGTTGCGATTTTTTTCTCACACCGATTTCGGCTGAGAAAAAAAATCGCAAATGAGATGTCACCTATTGAATAACATTGGTCCGATTTGAATCAGATTTTTTATCGGCTGAATATCATCCGTTTTCGGCGCAAGTGAGTATGAGCCCTAAAGAGAGGATTCATAAGTTCCCATACAGATAGACTTTTCTAAGAGAGGATTGGCATTAGTTAGGACCTGGAATACAAGGAACGCCTTAACGTGGCTTCCAGATACATATAAATTGGCCATTTTATGCACTAAGCCTTCTCAATTTTTCAGGCAGTGATGCGATTCATTTTTCATATCTCATGTTTGCAAGCTATGGCGCTACAGAGTGCTTCCTTTTTTGTTTGAGTGTGTATGAGTTGGTGACTCTAGGTTGTGCACCTGTTCACACTTGATCTAAGTTTGGATGTGAGGTCAGTTTTTTTGAAATTTGATAAAATGTAACTGAGTCCGGTGCCGGCAGCCGACCCTCTCCTGCAGGCTCTGCTCCTGAGCTGACGCCTTGGGATTCAGGGGCCCACCGGTGGCAGACCCCATACACGGGCCTGTCAGGCCGCACAGGGTTTGGTTGCAGCAAGTAACCATGGAGATACATGCATTCGCATAGGGGCTGTAGACATTTCCTATGTTTAGTGCTTAGACGTGGAGGAGTCCCGGCAGTGCACGTGTAGGGATGGCATTACGGCTCTGACAGGCTTCTGTCACGAGTGGGCGCCCTCCGCGGGAGCAGAACGTACGTGTGTGCGGGCACTTCCTGTGTGCTGTGAGAGGCGGAGGGATCGACCGCAGCACTCCGCGGTGGGGGCCGCGCGCGTCTTCCTGTCGCTGCGGAAGGATCCGCCGTGGCTCCGCCCCCGCACGCACTGTGCTGTACCCCGCTTCCTCCTCGGTGCTGCTGCTGTGACTCAATGTGAAGCACAAGCTCTGGGATAAACATGGCGGCGTCGCTGCATGAAGGACCGACCAACCAGCTGGATCTGCTCATCAGAGCCGGTGAGCGCAGGCATGCGGTGCAGGGGCCGCGGGCAGCGCCAGTGAGCATGCACCGCCTGCCCGGCCCAGTGTGCTGGGCACTGGCTGAGAGGAAGGGGGTGGGATGCAGCTGCGCACGTTGCAGGCAGTGAGTGCTGGAGGACGGCTAGGAAGTGATCACCTTGGCCGGGCGCAGGGCTGAGGCCGGGGCTGTGCAGGCGGCGGACCAGGAAGTGTGTGCTGCCACGCTGTCTGCTCCCCGCCGCCTCCCGTGCGCTACGCATGGCACAGTGCTGCGCTCCGGCGCCGAGTGCAGCGCTCCGTGGGGTGTGCGGCGCCTGCGTGGCGGCCGGTCGTCGGGGTGCGCGGCTTCTCGCGGGGAGCACGGGATCGGGTTTTTTTGCCATTTTTATTTTTTTATGTAACCTTAAAAATACCCGTTCATAGCGGAAGCGCAGAGATCAAACGGGCAGGAGGGTCGTGAGATGGACGGCGCACGCAGCCAATCCGCGCCCGGGGATGGTTCGAAATCTGAGCGCTAACCAATGAGGGTGCGGCGGAGAGGATGGGCCGCGGGCCAATGGGCGCTCAGGACGGCTTTGATTGGCAGCGGAGTGTGAGCTCACAATGCGGATGGAATTGGAGGGAAGAGAAGAGATGTAAACACGGAAGTGCGGGGCGGAGCGTCAGCAGCTGGGGCCGTGAGCGCGTGCGGGCCCGGTGCACCGCACAGACGGACACAATGGCTGCAGCCCCGTGCCCGTGGGTGAGAGAGGGGTCCCTGCTCTTCTGAGCAGCCGGGAGCTGCTGTATCCCACGGTGGCACATTATATCGACTATCTGCCATGTGGTATTATGGCCACTTGTGGGTGTGTGAGAAGGGGGCCGGCTCCTGTCAGGTGCTGAAGCACTGCCCTTCTGTCAGAGTCCCAGCACTGGCGGCCGGCTGACAGAGCACTAAGTCTCCCCACAGCATTGCTGCTAACTTCAGGGGTGTTACCACTGAGATGTCCTCTCATCCTAAGCATGGAGGTCTGTAGCCCCCATCATACATCCCGCTGATCCATATATGATCTATGGGGCCACTGAAGATGGTTCTGGGCTTGGATGTAATTACCTCTGACAGTTCCATAGACCATAAATGGACTCGGCTTATTTCTCCATAGAGCACCATTGATTCCATGGGGCTGTACATAAGGGGTTACATGCAAACTATAATGACACAAGGGCTTCCAGTCTACCGGATATTGGGGAAGGTGACAATGGTGCTATTGCAGGCTGTAAGCTTTCTTAAAGAGATACATTTTCAAGTTTTGTCTGAAAGTTACGCAACTGGCGAATAATCAGAGGATGGGGCTCATTCTGACGGGAGACCGCAGAGCCCCATTACTAGTAGGACCCCCTGTGAGTGATCAAGTTATCAATTATCCTGAGGATAGATTACAACTTTCTGAACTGGTTCTAAACTTTCATGTAAGCGTGCTGGATATGTGCAGATTCCGGGGGTTTCACTAATAGACCTACACTAGTGAGGCTGAGTGCACACTGCATTTAGCAGGGGTTTGATGGCTTCCTCAGAGTCTGTGAAAACTGTGATTCAGGCATTTGTGCTTTTTGCACCGATGTCTGTCTTTTTGGAGGAGTGCAAGAGGATAGTTTAACTACCGTATATACTCGTGTATAAGCCGAGATTTTCAGCCCATTTTTTAGGGCTGAAAGTCCCCTTCTCGGCTTATACGGGGGTCGGAGGTGGAGCGGGGGTGTCGGATCATACTCACCCCTCCGCCTGCGCGGTCTCTGCAGCCCCCCTGCTTCTCCCACGATCTCCTGCTCCTTCCTGCAGCGGTCACATGGCACCGCTCATTAAAGTCATGAATATGCACATATTCATGACTTTAATGAGCAGTAACACGTGACCGCTGTAGTACTGAAGAGCTGAGGAGAGGCTGCAGAGACGTGCCGGCGGAGGGGTGAGTATAGCGATATTTACCTGTCCCGCTGCACGCTGCTCCCTCGTCCGACTCCTCTGGCTGTGAATGATCAGGCAAAGTGCGCGATGATGTCGTTAGTGCGCGCCTCGCCCCCTGCCTGATCATTCACTGCCGAGGACCCGGAAGAGGACGCAGCGGTGGAGAGAGGACAGATAAATATCTCAGGTGCCGGGGTCCTGAGCGAGCGGTGACACCGGCATCTTCCCCCATAGCGCGCCAGTGTCACCGCCTGCTCAGGACACCGCACCTGGCCCCAGCGACGAGAGGTGAGTATGTCTTTTTTTTTTTTTGCAGCAGCAGCAGCATAAGGGACGTATACTATGGAGCATAATTGTGCAGCATATGGGGCATAATCTGTGGATCATACGGGGGCATAATTGTGCAGCATATGGGGGCATAATCTGGAGCATATGGGGCATAATTGTGCAGTATATGGGGGCATAATCTGTGGAGCATATTGGGCATAATTGTGCAGTTTATGCGAGCCTAATCTGTGGAGCATCATATGGGGGCATAATAATTTTTCACCCTAGGCTTATACGTGAGTCAATAAGTTTTCCCAGTTTTTTGTGGCAAAATTAGGGGGGTTGGCTTATACACGGGTCGGCTTATACATGAGTATATACGGTATGTTCTTAGGACCCTCTGGGGGAAAAAAAGATGACACTGTTGTAAAAGATCACATAGAGAGTCTATCTGATCTCATCTCACTTTAACGAACGACTCCATTAACTTGGCAAATTGTGCCGTTTTTGCTATTAACCCATTTATGAATAATTATTTTGTAACTGGACACATGCTATAACCTGACACGTGCAACTCTAAGGCTGTGGTTCCACGGTCCGGAACAGCGCATTTGACGGAGCGGAAATTCCGCTCCATCCTAAGCCCCGCCCCCTTTTTGACGCGCGCTCATTCCGGATGTGTTCAGGACACCTCCGGAACACATGCGGAATGATCGCAGGGCTGCATAGTCCTGTGTTATTTCCTTTGCGGCGACGCAGCGTCGCCGCAACGGGCTAGGACATGCTGCGGTCTGAAAAGACGCGCCGCATGTCCGGAAATGCAGGTCTTCCGCCTGCGTGTTTTACAGCATAGTGGAGACGGGATTTCTTGAAATCACCTCCACTATGCTGTAACATCTGGATGCTGCGTGTTTGACGCTGCGCCAACGCACAGCGTCAAACACGCAGCTAATCCGGAATGTTTCCTGACCGTGGAAACATACCCTAAAAATTGGTTTTCTCTTTTTGAGTGTATTGGAAAGACTGGTTTTTTTAGCTTTCTTTCCAGCTTTTGTCATCTTGGCTCATCCATCAAGATAAGCAGGATGTAAAACACTTCATTACTAAAGGAGAGTTGTAGCTGAAGGCCACATGATTTTTGCATTTGATATTTAGGAATGTTACCCTGAATAGAAACGATCAGACTGGGCCATAGCCCGGGGTTACACAGTCTTGATGGCCACACACCTTCCCTTTATATTAGTAGGTGTTTGATTTTAATACATTGCTATAACTGGTGTCTGTGGGGCATTGAAGCACAGGCTTTCTAGTAAGAATAGGATGTCTTCCATGGAATTCAGTAGTAATATAGCAGCTGCTTTTGGTTACTGATGCACTGTGAACATTCAGTATTTTGTGTAATTTGAGTTTCAGTAAAATCTTTCTATTATTCACATTTCTGTCTATGGAGGCTAAAGAAGAGTCTGTTAGGTCCCAGTTTGGCTGAGACCTAAAGGACATACAAGTATTACAAGAGAATCCCCCCCCTACTGTGCTTTTCCACACTAGGGATACTAACTTGTGTTGTGTGAATGGACAGTTACAGTATTTTTCGGACTATAAGACGCACCGGACCATAAGACTCACCTAGGCTTTAGAGGAGGAAATTAGGAAAAAAAAAACTGGAGAATATGGTCCCCTCATTCCCATCCTGATATGCATGGCTCCCTCATCCCTATCATGGTAGGAATGGTCCCCCCTTATCCTGGCAGGAATGATTGCCCTCATCCCTAAACTGGTATGCAGTGTCCCCATCTCGTTCAAGTATGCAGGGCCCATCCTTCACCTGGTATGATTGGCCCCATCCTAGTCCTGGTATGATTGGCCCTCATCCCAATCCTGGTATGATTGGCCCTCATCCCAATCCTGGTATGATTGGCCCTCATCCCAATCCTGGTATGATTGGCCCCATCTCAATCCTGTATGATTGGCCCCCATCTCAATCCTGGTATGATTGGCCCCCATCTCAATCCTGGTATGATTGGCCCCCATCTCAATCCTGGTATGATTGGCCCCCATCTCAATCCTGGTATGATTGGCCCCATCTCAATCCTGGTATGATTGGCCCCCATCTCAATCCTGGTATGATTGGCCCCCATCTCAATCCTGGTATGATTGGCCCCCATCTCAATCCTGGTATGATTGGCCCCATCTCAATCCTGGTATGATTGGCCCCCATCTCAATCCTGGTATGATTGGCCCCCATCTCAATCCTGGTATGATTGGCCCCCATCTCAATCCTGGTATGATTGGCCCCCATCTCAATCCTGGTATGATTGGCCCCCATCTCAATCCTGGTATGATTGGCCCCCATCTCAATCCTGGTATGATTGGCCCCCATCTCAATCCTGGTATGATTGGCCCCCATCTCAATCCTGGTATGATTGGCCCCCATCTCAATCCTGGTATGATGGCCCCCATCTCAATCCTGGTATGATTGGCCCCCATCTCAATCCTGGTATGATTGGCCCCCATCTCAATCCTGGTATGATTGGCCCCCATCTCAATCCTGGTATGATTGGCCCCCATCTCAATCCTGGTATGATTGGCCCCCATCTCAATCCTGGTATGATTGGCCCCCATCTCAATCCTGGTATGATTGGCCCCCATCTCAATCCTGGTATGATTGGCCCCCATCTCAATCCTGGTATGATTGGCCCCCATCTCAATCCTGGTATGATTGGCCCCCATCTCAATCCTGGTATGATTGGCCCCCATCTCAATCCTGGTTTGATTGGCCCCATCCCGTTGCTGGTTTGATTGGCCCCATCCCGTTGCTGGTTTGATTGGCCCCAGCCTTATTCTGGTATGATTGGCCCCAGCCTTATTCTGGTATGATTGGCCCCATTCTTATTCTGGTATGATTGGTCCTATTCTTATTCTAATATGATTGGCCCCATCCTTATTCTGGTATGATTGGTCCCATCCTTATTCTGATATGGTTGGCCCCATCCTGTTGCTGCTTTGATTGGCCCCAACCTTATTCTGGTATGATTGGCCCCATCCTTATTCTGGTATGATTGGCCCCATCCTTATTCTGGTATGATTGGCCCCATCCTTATTCTGGTATGATTGGCCCCATCCTTATCGGGTAGATTGCCATCAGAAAGATGGGAAAAAAAAAACAAAAACATTACACTTACCCATTCGGCGCTCCATCACTGTGTCCTGCTCCGGTGCCAGCAACTGCTTAATGCTTGGAAGCAGAGCACAGCTGCCGGAATACTCACCGGGACTGTTCATCGGAGATCGCGGTGAGTATTCATTCCTCTTCAGTAGTGCGCAGTGTCAGCCGCCGGCTTCCTGCTGCGGCGGTCAGGTGTGCCGATACTTAAGAGGAATGAATATTCATTGCCCAGTGTATATTCGCCGGCTCCAGCCTCCTGTGACCCGCTGCTTCACCGAAACCGATTCCCCACACTCCACGCCACAGCCCGTACATCCGGACTATAAGACGCACCCCCCATTTTCCTCATTTTGGGAGGAAAAAAGTACGTCTTATAGTCGAAAATATGGTATCTTTTTAACATGTGAATATATAGTGGCATATGTCAGGGGCATTTATTAGAAAAATCCTACTGACACGTACTGCAAACATAGTTTGAATAGGCCCCAAGAAGATGCATGTTCTGTATCCTGCAAAGGAAGATTGGTCATGATATGGCAGCACTCTAAGCTATATGCCTTCATTTTTGCAAACGGGAACATTAAACTTAGTGTGTCACCCCCAAAACTGCAAAATAAAATATTTATAGGTATACAGAGTATTTAGGCCCTATAAAAATCCTTCCAGCAGTGTTTACCTGGGGTTTGTATCTTAAAAGCTTTTCTGCCAGAGTTCTGGTTTAAAAGGCTTTGAAAGGTCGCAAAAGTTTTGTGCTGCACTAAAAGAGTTTTTTGGCGTTCATGCCATTTTAGCTTTGTTCCAACAAAAGAGGGTTGAGCCGAGTAGAGACGGGCGCAACAAACCCATCTCATCAAATCGTTCCTTACAACATAGATCTTCCTAGACTGGAGTAAGATTTGTGGGGATGCTCACGCCACTTTTCAGATGCGCCGGGCTCATTAAGTGGGGCACATCTACTTTGGAATCGGGCTTAAGGCCCTGTCTCACATAGCGACACACCAGCGATCCCGACAACGATCAGGATCGCTGGTGTGTCGCTACATGATCGCTGCTGAGCTGCCAAACAGGCAGCGATCAGGACAGCGACACTGCGGGTAACGTTGCTTAGTTACCCGCAGTGTACGTTGGATACCAGCGCCCTGATGCAGGGAGCTGGTAACCAAGGTACACTTCGGGTTTCCAGGCGCTGCGGTGGTGCCTGGAAACCCGATGTGTACCTTGGTTACCAGCTTCCCTGCAGCAGCGTGCTGGTATCCAACGTACACATCGGGTTTCCAGGCACAGCCCCGCTCCTGGAAACCCGAAGTGTACCTTGGTTACCAGCTGATTGCTGGTCTCCCGCCTGTCACACGCAGCGATGCGTGCTGGCCAGCGGGAGACCAGCGATCAAAAAAATGTCCAGGCATTTCTGACATGACCAGCGATTCACAGCAGGGGCCTGATCACTGGTATGTGTCAGACATAGCGAGATCGCTATGTGAGACGGGGCCTTTTGTGTATTGGTGGCTGAGAAATTGCAAATGAGTCCATATGCAAATGAGGGTGAGTGCGCACCCATACTGTCCAATGGCTTGGTGCAGTTGCATTTGCATTTTAGCACTTTTCTGATTGGTGAAGCTTCATAAGTGCTGTCAGAGTAATCCCTGTCTGAGCTCAGTCTGCTTGTGCACTGACACTGCTAGAGTTTAGTGGCAGGCAGTGTCAACGCCAGCGTTCACACTGTGGTTTCGGCCTGCTCTGATCCCTTAATCTTGATAGTGGCCAACACTTTCTACACTGATGCACCTGGATGTGTAATGAGCGACTTCAGAGAGGGTGGAGATCTCTTGTAGTACTCCTGAGGTCACTCCATCAACATGCAGGGATGCAGATGGTGTTCAGGAGCGGCTCACTCTGGGCTAGTGAGCGTTGTGAATGAGTGAGGGTGCTAAAAATCCAAAATGTGGTGGGCATAACTGTTCACTGAGGCGTCGGCCATGCCAAGGGGGCTTCAAAGACTCCTGTATATGAATTAAAAAGTCGATTTCTCAGCCACTAATATACTAAAATGTATACTGTTGGCATGATTTTGATAGCGGTTATATCACCTATATAAATGTTTAAGTGGTTTATTTTGCATTTTGGAGTGGCAGACTCCTGGCTTCTGTGGCTCTGTCAAAACCCAGTATGGGA
The DNA here is from genome assembly GCA_033576555.1 of Oophaga sylvatica. NCBI lineage: Eukaryota > Metazoa > Chordata > Amphibia > Anura > Dendrobatidae > Oophaga > Oophaga sylvatica. The sequence continues at coordinate 190,983,478 of JARQOD010000001.1, forward strand.
TACAGTAAATACATTCTATTGTGGTCTTTTCATGCTGCGTTTATAGTCTTGGGTTTTTAGAAGCATAAATGCCTTTATTTGGAAAGTTGTCCTGTTTTTGCTTGTTTTTCCGCTTAGACCATATTCCAAAATTAGCTGTTTGATTATATGTAGCATTCCAGTGTAAAGTGGGTCTATCACCAGATTTCACACTATCAAATAGATCTTAGACCTGAGGAGGTAGGTATACTCACTTGGAAATTCATGTCTGAATGGATCTATCATCATGATTTTAAAACATTAAGGCATTTTATTAAGCGAGAAAGCTTTCAAAATAGAATCATCCAGATGTTTCTGACATGTTTTCAAAACATGTACCCCAGTGTCATTAGGTGTAGGGTATCTATGTGCGTTCTGCTGTTCATGTTGTGGAATCTGGTGACAGATCCTCAAAGCCTGAGGGTTTATTATTAGCTGTACCTCAGCGATGATGTAGGACATAATGCTTTTCTAATGGGGCAAACTAAGTGCAGTCATCATGTCAGTCTAGCCGCACACTCCAGAAATGTTGGCGTAGCATTGTCACTAATCGTGCTGGGGATTGTCACTTCATATTGCCTGTTTCCAGGAATAAACCTCCGGTTCCTGCTTCTGTCCTGAGCTGTAAACTTGTGGTTATCATAATGGCCTCCAGCTTTTTGGGAGACACGAGTGACGTCTGTCAGTCCCTTTGTCTTTCCTCACTGAAATGCTGTTTCCACCACTGTCGCCATGTGCAGTGATTTTCTGTAGTTCGGGGTAGAGAATAGTGACCTGTGTTACTAATATATGGAGGGTGCATAACTTGCCTGCTGGCACCAAGGGCCAGGATTAGCACCGCTGTGATGAGGCTTTCACTTTTCGGACTGGTTCTGCTGCCAGTGTGCGCTAGAGGTTTTGGTATTCTGCTGCTGTGTTTCTTCTCTATCTATAGATGCAGATTAGTAATCCGAGTCACGTTTACTACATAAGTGAGTGCTGTGTGAGTCTGGATTGGCACATTCCCGGCTCCTCCTGCCTCCTGGATTTGGCATTGTGATATTCATAGTGACACCCACTAGTGACTGATTACCAGGAGCAGACTCGGGCCGCCTGCCAAATGTGGCCGCTCTCTCTCTAAAGGTCTTAACTGCTTATTATCCTGCTGTCAGTGTGAGCGCTTTTCCGGGCACGATCCGGCTTCTTCAGTAGAGCTCGTCCAGTCTTCACTGCTGTGCAGATTTGCTTCTTACATTTGTTGCTTTTCTTGCTAAGGTTTTTTTTTACCTTGTGGTCACATATCCGTTAGAGCTTGTTTCACAGATTACAGAGATCTTAACTGGAAATGTAGCGCTGCATACAGCATTATTTTGCCTGTGTGAACGGGCACCTTGGCTTAACCCCGTGGAGCCCGTTATAAATGGAGTTGCCTGGCCCTGCTGCTGTCTATCAATGTAGAAACGACAGATGTTTATTAAATTACTAGCGTGTATCCAATATTTGAAGAAAACATTGATTTTACCTTTTTTTGAAGTATTTGAGGTTCTGGTTACATTATTTCTGATTCACACACATGTATTTAGTGGTCATGTTGTGGTAGTAATCTCGATGAATGTACTTACTATAGCCTTGCATTTTCATATTCTTGTCCAAGAGGCAAAGTGATACAGAAGGAACACGACCTCCTCGATACATATGTGCACAGGTCTGGAAAATTACTGTATTCAATAAAAATGGCCTCCCATGCACATCTTTCAGTATTTGTAGGCCGCTGCCCATCTTTAAAAAAAAAAAAGATTTCATGGGTTGTCCTCTACTTTTCTATCGTTGAGCTGTCGTTATGATTGGTCATCAATATAAGATCAGTGGGGGTTCTACACCCCCACCCATCAGCTGTTGCCACCACTGCATGTAAACAGTGTATGTGGCAGAACGTGGCTGCTGCCCGGTGCTGCAGATCGGTTTTTCCTGTCTTCAACAATAGTGAACCCCCACTGATTGCGGAAACGGATTGGGCAATTTTCAGCTATATGCTTGTGCCAATCAGGTATGGCCTCTGTTCAGCTCTCGTCTCGGAGCCCTGTGGTACACGGGCTCAGGAGGGGCCACTTATTGCCAAAGGAGCACTTGTGCCTCTTTATTTCAGTCGTTATGGTCACTCAGAACCTTGGCATGTCAAGTTTTCTGACACGTTGGGTACGGTATATATCAATGAGAACACGCTGGAATACAGTACACTGCTGAAGTGCCAGTTTCCTCCTGGTATCCTATGGTTTGTCACAGCATGGATCAGTCTTGACAAATCCCAGCCTTTTGCGTGTCCAGGTCAGTCGGTACGGTCTGTAAAGTGGCCTGTTTTTAAGTAGTTGTGCCGGAGGAATAAGAAAGGGTCACCTAAAGATAGGCTCATGCACCGCTAGCTGCTGGAAGGGAGCAGCTGTGTGCACATAGCCATACATGGCCAGAGGAATAGGAGATGGCACCTTGCATCAAGGGTGGGTGGGGGGCAGCAGGTGCTGAGCTGGCTTGCCGATTTCAAACACTTTTTAAAGTCTGTCACAAAATGAGCATTCCCCCCCAATTCTATACTGTCGGTTACACAGTATTGCTTCAGTGTTTTCCGCTGACACTGTTTTCTCAGCACCGGTATTTCTTCTATTCCATCTCTCCTGAATTCCCTGAAGCATTACCTGTCAGTAATCAGCTGTACATAAGGATTCCTTACCTGTTAATTCAGTCCTGGCTTAAAGCTAGTGATTCACTTGTTTAGTCTCCTTATTGCTGTTGCATCTTGTCCTCAGATGCTCCCCTAGTATGCTATGCCTGCCCTGTGTATGAAGTGACACCGCTCTCATTACAGATCAGTACACAATGCAGCACAAGTATAAAAAGCCACAGTTTTCTGCCAGAAGACATATATATGCGTGCAATATGTTGCATTCCAACCTCCTAAAATCAGTGAACACCAGTAACGTGCAAAACTATGAAATATGTTTACCCTAAAGCAGTGATCCGCAACTGAGTTCTGGAACAGGTCTAGAACCCAGGCAAGATGGCGATTAGTAGGTATATTACATACATAGCATAGAAAAATATTTAGAATTGAGAGTCCTCAGTGGTTGATACCTTTTAATGGCTAACTGAAAATATGGTAACAAATTGCAAGCTTTCGAGACTACTCAGGTCTCTTCATCAGGCAAAGACTAATACAAAATCTGAAGAATCACATATTTATACACAACACAGCACAGAAACAATGCAGTAGTTTCTGTGCTGTGTTGTGTATCAATATGTGATTCTTCATATTTTGTATTAGTCTTTGCCTGATGAAGAGACCTGAGTAGTCTCGAAAGCTTGCAATTTGTTACCATCTTTTCAGTTAGCCATTAAAAGGTATCAACCACTGAGGACTCTCAATTCTAAATATTTTTCTATCTACTGGCTAACACGGTACAAAGATACACATCTTTCCTGATACATAGCATAAACATTGTGCGGAGACTGGTTCTGGATAATTCATCCAGCATGTTCATCACTATGCGCCCAGTGTGGTTGTGCACCGTTCCACCCTAATTCCATATCACTTCCTAACAAGGCACAGTCGCCATTCTGGAGTCTGGAATGGATTTGCACGGTACTGCAAATAAGAAAACTTTGTTGCTTGAGGCTACTGTGAAGTATAACTCGTCTCTCCATGTGCATGCTCTGCAGGCTTGTGTAGTAATGAAGTGCATTATTCATCAGCACAATTGAGGAAAATCTCGATTGAGAAAAAATAAACTCATTACTCCCAATTAGTAGTTTGGGCTTTGGCAAGAGCCACCTTTTTTATTATGACTGCCTCTGGATGAGAAAAGTGACAAGCCTGCAGAGTGACGTTCTCCACGAGGCTACCAGTACTTCTGGATTGTGAAAGGAGGAATTAAGGTGCCTCAGTGCTGTACCTCAGGAACATAAACTCACTTCTATCTGAATTGATATGTAATTACGTCCAGAATGATCCTAAAGTATTATGTGACTTTTCCATCTCTAATGACCCGGTTTTCTGCATTCACAGTTGAAGCGTCTGTACACAGCAGCAATGTTCACTGCACAGATAAGACCATTGAGGCCGCAGAGGCTCTGCTACACATGGAGTCTCCCACCATCCTGCGGGATTCCAGGAGCCCTCCAGGTACACTTTGTTTCCCCTTCACTTACTGTGTTGGCATGTTAACAAGCTTGATTCTTGCACACTTAATGAATGAATATGAAATTAACCCGTTCCTGTCCTGTGCCACTTAGCATTTTGCTCACTCCTGGTTCCAAATAAAAGCACAGTAGTAGAAGTAAGCGAGTTAGCTTGTTTTCACTAGACAAGCCCTTTATCACCAATCCACAGGCTAGCTGGTAACTTCTTCCTGATGTCAGTTTGGTCTGAGGGGAGTCATGCCATCCATTAGCTGCCACAGATTGGCTGCAGTGCTCATGTGACATAACGTCATGCGATTCCTGGGAGAGCCAACGCCATAGGGGTGTACAGGCTGTTATTATTTTCCATGGCGGAATATAGTAATTGATAATCTGTTGCCTGAGTAGTTGGCAATCCTTTATGGGGTTTGTCATCAGATGCAATTGTTGGCAAATTATGGCTACTCTGGCAGTCAGCCCCTCTAAACTTATAGACAGTCAAATGTAATAATAAATGGTGTCTGGCTTGATAAATCCTGCCCCTGTAATACAAGCACAGCTCGAGTCCTCCAAAACTGGGTTTGTGCTTGTACTGGGGGTTTCGAATATTAGATCCTCTATGATGTCCAAATACCTATTTCTTTATGAGCCAGGAAACCTGTATAACAGTACTTATTGCTTTTGATTTCTGGTTTCATGCTATCATTGTCAGAGATTAGCAGTGATCTTTGTTATAAGTCTTCTGTATTAATGAGTGTAGTAAAATACGGAGCAATATAAGGTTAATAGGAGAACAGACCTGTCCTGGAATAAATTGCCCTAACTCTGATATACAAAAAACCTGGAGATGTACTAAAGGTTCTGTACTCCCATAAGCATTGCTGTAATCGCTCCATAATGTTTGCTGCTAGAGCTCCTGTACATATCCATATTACTATTATTTTTATACATTTACCGTATATACTCGTGTATAAGCCGAGATTTTCAGCCCATTTTTTAGGGCTGAAAGTCCCCCTCTCGGCTTATACGTGGGTCATATATGGGTGTCGGATCATACTCACCCCTCCGCCGGCGCGGTCTCTGCAGCCCCCCTGCTTCTCCCACGATCTCCGGCTCCTTCCTGCAGCGGTCACATGGCACCGCTCATTAAAGTCATGAATATGCACATATTCATGACTTTAATGAGCGGTACCATGTGACCGCTGTAGGAAGGAAGCGCTGCGGAGAGCGCCGGGAGAAGAGGAGAGGCTGCAGAGACGCGCCTGCGGAGGGGTGAGTATAGCGATATTCACCTGTCCCGTTCCACTGCTGCGCGCTGTTCCCTCGTCTGACTCCTCTGGCTGTGAATGATCAGGCAGAGGGCGCGATGACGTCGTTAGTTCGCGCTGCGCCCCCGCCTGATCATTCACTGCCGAGGACCTGGAAGAGGACGCAGCGGTGCAGAGAGGACAGGTAAATATCTCAGGTGCCGGGGTCCTGAGCGAGCGGTGACACCGGCAACTGTCCCCCATAGCTCGCCGGTGTCACCACCTGCTCAGGACACCGGCATCTGGCCCCAGCGACGAGAGGTGAGTATGTAATTTTTTTTTGCAGCAGCAGCATATGAGGCCTATACTATGGAGCATATGGGGCATAATTGTGCAGCATATGGGGGCATAATTGTGCAGCATATGGGGGCATAATCTGTGGAGCATATGGGGGCCTAATCTGGAGCATATGGGGGCCTAATCTGGAGCATATGGGGGCCTAATCTGGAGCATATGGGGGCCTAATCTGGAGCATATGGGGGCCTAATCTGGAGCATATGGGGGCCTAATCTAGAGCATATGGGGGCCTAATCTGGAGCATATGGGGGCATAATGTGGAACATATGGGGGCATAATCTGGAGCATATGGGGGCATAATCTGTGGATCATACGGGGCAAATTGTGCGCATACGGGCATAATCTGTGGAACATATGGGGGCATAATCTGTGGAACATATGGGGGCATAATCTGGAACATATGGGGGCATAATCTGTGGAACATATGGGGGCATAATCTGTGGAACATATGGGGGCATAATCTGTGGAACATATGGGGGCATAATCTGTGGAACATATGGGGGTATAATCTGTTGAACATATGGGGGCATAATCTGTGGAACATATGGGGGCATAATCTGTGGAACATATGGGGGCATAATCTGTGGAACATATGGGGGCATAATCTGTGGAGCATATTGGGCATAATCTGTGCAGCATATGGGGGCATAATCTGTGGAGCATCATAATCATTTTTCACCCTAGGCTTATACGCGAGTCAATAAGTTTTCCCAGTTTTTTATGGCAAAATTAGGGGGTCGGCTTATACACGGGTCGGCTTATACATGAGTATATACGGTATATAGCGCCATTTATTCCATGGCACTTTACATGTGAAAAAGGGAAATATAGACAAGTACAATAAACATGTTGAAGACAAGAGACACACAAGTACAGAAGGAGAAGGGACCCTGCCCGCAAGGGCTCACAGTCTACAGGGGATGGGTGAGGATACCCTAGGAGAGGCTGGAGCTGGTCATGCGGTGGTTCAGTAGACTGAGGATCACTGCAGGTTGTAGGCTTATCGGAACAGGTGGGTCTTCAGGTTCTTCTTATGGGTTTCCGTTGTTGGTGAGAGAGTCTGATGTGTTGCCGCAGAGTGTTCCAGAGTATGGGGGAAGCACGGGAGAAGTCTTGTATGCGGTTGTGGGAAGAAGAGATAAGGGGGAGTAGAGAAGGAGATCTTGAGAGGATCGAAGGTTGCGTGCTGGTAGGTACCGGGAGACCATGTTACAGATGTATGGAGGAGACAGGTTGTGGATGGCTTTGTATGTCGTGGTTAGGGTTTTGAACTGGAGCCTCTGGGCAATAGGAAGCCAGTGAAGGGCCTGGCATAGGGGGGAGGCTGGGGTATAGCGGGGAGACAGGTGGATTAGTCGAGCAGCAGAGTGTAGGATGGACTGGAGTGGTGCCAGAGTGCTGGTGGGGAGGCCAGAGAGTAGGAGGTTGCCGTAGTCGAGGCGGGAGATAAGGGCGTGCACTAGTGTTTTTGTGGTTTCATGGTTAAGGAATGCGCGGATCCAGGAAATACTTTTGAGTTTGAGGCGGCAGGAGGAGGCAAGGGCTTGGATATGTGGTTTGAAAGAGAGGGCAGATTCAAGGATCACCCCAAGGCACCGAGTGTGCGGGACTGGGGAAAGCGAGCAGCCATTGACGTTGATGGATAGGTATGGTGGAGGGGTAGAGTGAGATGGGGGAAAGATGATAAATTCTGTTTTGTCCATGTTCAGTTTGAGAAAGTGAGCAGAAAAGAAGGCTGAGATAGCACACAGACATTGTGGGATTTTGGTCAGTAAGGAGGTAAGGTCAGGTCCAGATAGGTAGATCTGCATGTCATTGGCGTAGAGGTGGTACTGCAAACCGTGGGATTCTATGAGCTGTCCCTTCCGAAGGTGTAGATGGAGAAGAGTAGGGGTCTAGGACTGAGCCTTGAGGAACACGGACAGACATGGGGCGAGGTGAGGAGGTGGTGTGTGAGAGGGAGACACTAAATGTTCGGTCTGTTGGGTATGATGAGATCCAGGATAGGGCCAAGTCTGTGATGCCAAGAGAAGAGAGAATCTGTAGCAGGAGGGAATGGTTCACAGTGTCGAAGGCAGAAGACAGGTCCAGGAGGAGGACAGAGTAGTGTCGCTTGCTCTTGGCGGTTAGTAGGTCGTTAGTGACTTTAGTTAGGGCAGTTTCAGTTGAGTGATGCGGTCGGAAGTCAGATTGTAACCGGTCAAAGAGGGAACAGGAGGAGAGGTGGGAGGACAGTTCAAGATATACATGCTATGCTGTTCCAGTAGTTTTGAGGCTTAAGGGAGAAGAGATATCGGGCAATAGTTAGACACAGAGGATGGGTCGAGGGAGGGCTTTTTGAGGATGGGTGAGATTGAGGCATGTTTGAAGGATGAGGGAAAGACACCATTTGTAAGTGAAAGGTTGAAGAAGTGTGTTAGAGTTGGGATGAAGACTGTGGCAAAGTTGGGGATGAGGTGGGACAGGAGCAGGTCAAACGCGCAAGTGGTGAGGTGTGATCTTGACAGGAGGGTGGAGAGCTAATTTTCTGTCATGGTGGAGAAGCTGGGTTTGGAAGAACAGGGCTGAGTGGCTAAGAGGGGCATTGGGGACTGCGGGCCAAAGATTTCTCTGACCGTATCGATCTTCTGCTTAAAGAAGGAGGCAAAGTCTTCAGCAGAAATGAGAGGAGAGGTAGGAGGTGCTGTGGGACGGAGTAGAGAATTGAAAGTGTTGAAGAGCTGTTTAGGGTTGTGAGACGGAGGATATGAGAGATGCGAAGTAAGTTTGTTTTGCGGCAGTGAGCGTGGACTTTAAGCTGGTAAGGGACTGCTTGTAAGCGTTGAAGTGCTCAGTAGAATGGGTTCTCTTCCATCTCTGCTCAGTGGCCGTGGAAACCTGTCTCAGTTCTTTGGTCAGGCTGATCAGCCAGGGCTGCCTGTTGATTGTACGAGTTTTGCTCTGCATGAGGGGGCGGCGGCCGAATCAAGTGTTGCTGTTATTGTGGTGTTATAGAAAGTGGCAGCAGAATTTGTGTCATGAAGGGAAACTGTCTGTGAGAGGGAGAAAGAGTGATTGTAAATTGAGGTGGTTGAGATTCCTGCTAGGATGAGCGAGTTTGTGGAGTGGGCATTGCGCAGTAGGAGAGGAGAGGGAAGAGAATGTCAGTAGGTTGTGGTCAGACAGGGGGAGGGGTGAGTTAGTGAGCGAACAGAGACGGGGAAGAGAAGGCCAGCGTGTGACCATCTTTGTGAGTGGCCGCAGAGGACCATTGAGTGAGGCCGAGGGAAGCTGTGAGCGATAGAAGTTTAGAGGCAGCCGGGGTGGAAGTGTCAATGGGGATGTTGAAATCGCCCATGATGATGGTGGGGATGTCCGCAGAGAGGAAATGGAGTAGCCAGGTGGTGAAGTGGTCGAGAAAGGTGGAGATGGCTAGTTCTGGGGGGAAAGAGATGACTGCCAGTTGGAGGGGGAATAGATGCGGACGGAGTGCACCTCAAACAAGGGAAGAGTAGCGGAGGGTGGAAGTTGAATTGGGGTAAAGGAGCAGGTATCAGACAGGAGCAAGCCAATTCCACCACGTTTGTTGCTGGGGCGAGGGGCGTGAGAGAGATGGGATCCGCCGTAGGAAAGCGCAGATGGAGAGGCTGTGCCAGAGGGAGTGAGTCAGGTTTCAGTGATGGCAAGGAAGGAGAGTTTGTTGGTGATAGAGGTCATGGATAAACGACAGCTTGTTGCAGACAGCGTGTGTTCCATAGAGCTCCAGGTAGGGGGAGTGGGGGCTGGATGAATAGGTATGAGGTTATCATGATTGTAAAAACGTGTATAGGATCGTGGCAGAATGTTAGAAATGAGCGTGGGGATGCGTTGAGGTGGGCCAGGCTTTGGTGATACGTTCCCAGCAATGAGGAGTAGCAGACAGAGTGTTAGAAGGTGGGAGCAGGATAGGACATGATGTGGCTGTGTGTGTCTGGGGGAAAAGGATTTGATGTGGAGTAACAGTTTTGAGGAAAAGGTGAGATGGCTGCGGAGGATGGAGAGGGAAATGACTAGTTCCTTACTAGGTGGGGGGATTATAGAAGTTAGGGAAAAATAAAGTAGTATGGGGGTGATAGTGAAATGAAGTCGAAACATTGTAGTGGTGTTATAGTCCTTTACCTTACAGTCAAATTCCAGTCCAATTCTAGTCTAATTCCGAGTAGTGTAATTAGAAATCAGAAAAACAATGCAATTCACATGGGGCATTCAGGAACGAGGGAAAGCGGTGGAAATTCAGCAGTTCATACCTGTACTCTGGTGTTAGTTCCACAGTGAGTCACGGCACGTGCACAAGTACTTATAGGTGAATGAAGAAATTTGCGGTGAATCCAGACAGACAAACTTTAGAATGAAGTCTGTACAGATTAGAGAGGGAACCCAGGCTCTTAGGCCTGCAGGAGCCCTAGTAGTGAAAATAGCCTCCACGTGTGTTCTGCTCTCTCTGAAGGCATGGCCAAGACTTAAAAACTACAGCTAGACCTGTGTAGTCTGATCCTGTAGTTATCATCTGTAATTACTACTTCATGATCTACTGGATGTACGGCATGTTAGTTACTAAGTGGGGATCGCCCTACACAAGATTTGTTTGTAGTCTGTAACCATTGAGATGCATGTCTGCACACATGCTGTAGACACAAAATGGTAGTTTTAATCAAAACTTTAAGGTTGCAGGTTATTTAACCTTTTTCCGATATTTGGCGTAATAGTATGCCGATGTCGGACTCCCCGTTTGGTGCTGGCTTCGGCGCTGAGCCCGCACCTTTCCCGGCACAAGACAGCTGATCTGTACAGCTGACATGTGCCTGCAACAGCCGCAGGTGGAATCGCGATCCACTCGTGGAATGTTAACCTATTAAATGCCGCTGTCAATCTGACAGCCACATTTAACTCGCGCTTTTGACAAGCGCGCCGGATATCCTGCGCGTGATTGCGGGTTACCGATGGGTTGGCATGATAACCAGAGGTCTCCAGCAGACCTGTATGGTTGTCATAGCAAGTTAACATTTCTGCTACATACAGGCGATCTGATCATTGCCTGTATGTAGCATAGCTGATCTGACAACTGCAGCTTCTAGTCTCCCATGGAGACTATTGAATCATGATAAAAGAAAAGGTTTTAAAAAGATATAAGTTCAAACCACCCCCCCACATTCACCCCATGCAAAATAAAATAAAAAATAAAACATACACATATTTGGTATCGCCGCGTTCAGAATCGCCCGATCAATCAATACTAAAAATGGAGACGCTATAGGTCTCGGAAAATGGCACAATTTTTTTTTTTTTTTTTTTTTTTTTAGCAAAGTTTGTAACTTTTTTTTCACCACTTATAATAGAGCCTGCACATGTTTGGTGTGTATGAACGCGTAATGACCTGGAGAATCATAATGGCCAGTCAGTATTAGCATTTAGTGACCATGGTAAAGAAAAAACAAAAAACTGGGATTGCACTTTTTTTTTTTTTTGCAATTGCACCGCACTTGGAATTTTTTTTTTCATTTTCCAGTACACGATATGTTAAAACCAATGGTGTCGTTCAAAAGTATAAACTTGTCCCGCAAAAATCAAGCCCTCACATGCCCATTTTGACCAAGAAAAAAAAATGGCTCCGGGAAGAAGGGGAGCAAAAAATGAAAAATGCAAAAACAAAAATACCTCTGGTCGTTAAGGGGTTAATATTAAGCACTGATATAAAAAAAAAATGTGTAATTGTGGCACTAGTAATCAAATTCGTTAATAAACCCTATACTACTTCTTTAACGCAATCCTAGCATTTGACTAAGTGTACATGGAAAGACAGCTGTCACTGTTTTTTCTACTGTGAAGTAGTTCTATGGAGAAGCACTTTAACACCAGTGATTTGTTTTCTTGTGCAAACACATTAGTAATATTATCACCCAATAAATATAGTCCGGTAGATGGCAGCTTCTCAGCGCTGGCCCTGTGTACAGCTTCACTAGCTATGGTAACGTCATACACTCCATTAAACAGGTATATCCTTGTACAATAGATGGAAAGGCAGCAGTGTTGCAGAGAAGGTGCACGAGGGGGAAAACTAATGTGTGTATTTGTTTTCCTATTGCAGTAGAAGTATATGTACCACCATGTGTGTCCACCCCAGAGTTCATCCATGCTGCCATGAGGCCAGATGTGATCACGGAGACAGTGGTGGAAGTGTCCACTGAGGACTCTGAGCCCATGGATTCCTCCCCCATTCCGATATCTATTGAGCTTGGAGAGCCCATGAAAAAGAAAAAAGGTAATTTCATTTCTACAGATTTGTATCTTTTTCTGATGTCTGTATCTAAAATGAAGTGCTGTATTCCAGTAGGGAGCAGTAATAACTTTAGACATATAACTTTAGACATATTCTGTTATATCAATTAAGTGTTCTTATGACCTTTACTGTATTTGTATGTACAGCTGGTCGTAAACCAAAGATGCAGCAGCCAACATTTGCCAATGGTTCGCCAGATTTGGGAATGAAGAAGAAACCACGAGAAGGAAAAGGTAAAAAGCGCTTAAAGCAAAGAAAGAAAAAAAAAAAAACAATACATTACATGGCACCTGTCATGATTTCCTGATTCCTGCAGCTTGAGTCAGTCGCTGTGTGATCGCAGCTAGGTAATATACTCTGAAAAGCTTCAGCGTTTCAGAGAATATGTAATTTGAAAAGCCGTCTGGGGACTATAGAGAGATCTGACTAGTCCGGTGTGGTCCCCCACTGGCTTCTCCCTTCTCTACTTGACAGGTCGCTCCCATTGTACACGTATGGGAGAGAATGGCAGTCAACTGGAAGGGGGCTGGGAGAAGCCAGTGGGGAGCTGCACCAGACTAGTCAGATCTCTCTCTATAACACTCTGCTAGCTTTTCAGAGTAAAACATACCTGGCTGCAATCAGAAAGCCATTATCTAATTCATGCTGCTTGTAATTCAGGCAGCTTCAATCTAATGACAAGTTCCCATTATAACTCATGTTTCCTGGAACCAAATTTGCGTATAGCATCGGATGCGATATGCCAATAACCCTCGGCTCCTGCGATCAGTGTCATGCTACTGTGCTCCAATCCTCTCGCATGACCGGATAGGAGCACAGTAATTTCTCCATCTCCTCTGCTGCCGTCGTCAGTGGGAACCACACTGCACTTGCGTGATATCTGAGTGCAGCGCGATGTTTAATTCGCCCCCATAGACTTCTATGGGTGCGAGTGATCCGAGTCTCAGTAGAGTCTCGCTGCCAATCACAGCATGCTGCGATTGTTCTCTCATGCCAAGAGAACAATCATGATTTAAAAAGAGAAAACACAGTAGTTTGACAGTAAATGGCTTCACCCAACCACTAACCATGAGTGGAGAAAAAGCTTTGGTGTTATCATTCATATTCTCTGAAAAAAGGCCAAGAAAGCAAAAATTCTGCCGGGGTATGTAAACTTTTGAGCACAACTGTATATACAGTAATCCTAAGCTATTGCAGTATATGGTACTTGTGATCAAATGTTTGCAGGTTCTAGTCCTTTTAAACCAAAATCTAAAAAATAGATTAAAAAAAAAAAATTGATCCAATTTAAAATTTAAATGCAGAAAATAGATTTGTTATTGCTGTGTCTGTAGAAGTCTGCTCTATCAAAATATAAAATTGACCTGTATAAATAATGTGGCAAAGGAAAAAAGCCAAACAAATTAAGCACCAAATTCCAATTTTTGGTCACCGCGCCATCTAGAAAAAATGCAATAAAGTGATCAAAACATAGTAGATTCTTCTATATGGTAAGAACTAAATCTACCGCTAAAATTTATGGGTCTCGTAAAATGGCAACTCTGAACTTTTTTTTTGGCTACTGAAATAGTGAATAAAAACTGTATATGTTTTGTATTGCTGTAGTTGTGCTGACCCGGAAAATCATTTTCCCAGGCCATTTTTACAGCTCAATTAACCAAATAAATAGAATAAAAAGACAGAATTGCATGGTTTTTTTTACCATTTCACCTCACTTGAATCAATCCGCCCGATCCCGTTTTTCAGTGCATTCTATTATAAAGTTACTGATGTCGAACTACAACTGACTATTTCTTCAAAACACAGGTCCTCATGTGGCTGTCAACAGAAAAGATATTAAATTGGTCTCATTTTCAAGGGTTTAGGGATCTGCTACTTTTTGCCAGTCCTGTATTAATCATCAATGTGCACACCTGCAGACTATATAGATCTCTCTTCTCTTTCATTTTTTTATATAGCGCCAACATATTCCGCAGCACTTTACAGTTTGCACACATTATCGTCGCTGTCCCCGATGGGGGCTCACAATCTGAATTCCCTATCAGTACGTCTTTGGAATGTGGGAAGAAACTGGAGAACCCAGAGAAACCCACACAAACACAGGGTCAGGGAGAACATACAAACTCCTTGCAGATGTTGTCCTTGGTGGGATTTGAACCCAGGACCCCAGCACTGGAAGGGTATACTGTTAACCACTGCGCCACCGTGCTTCTATGTGGATAGAACAAACAGGTCACTCTTACAGACTGGCTAGTGGGTGCAGTTGTCTCCTATTATGTTTTTCAGCAGCAGATGGAAGGAAGGGAGACACATTCATTACCAGTGGGTAGGCGGAGCCCACACAGGATAGAACACCTCAGATTACAAAAGAGTGTTGACCGGCCCCTCCAGCTTGGGCTCCTCCTACTCCAGCTCTCCAGTCTAAAATTTGAGGTCACAGAGGATAGTCGCTGCTGGAAGCAGCTCCTCAGAAAATTTTTTTATTTTAATCGGACAGAGACTTGGACCCCCGTGGTCTAGAGGTCTCAGGGGTCTCAGCGCTGCTGGACCCCCACCTCTCCCTTGGCGGATCTGTATTACCCTTTAACCCTGCCGGCCCTGGGGGATGAGGATTGCTTCCCTGGCGGGGACGCAAACCGCGCTTCAGGGGTCACTGCGTTCCCCGCCCTGGGGGGAAGCTACGGGCACAGCGCCACAAATCCCTGGGAGTCCCTGTGGCGCTCAGCTGGGTGAGTACTCAACATTTTAATGTGTTTGAGTGCTTCAGCGGCTGCTGCGGCAGCCGCTGCTACATGTATTCTGTGTGTGGTGATTGTGTACTTTTGTCCGCAGGTGGATGCCTGCAGGACGCGGGAGCGGAGAGCGGAGTGAGTCGCGCTCTTTTTTTTAAACCGGCGGGGGGGCGTGGCTTCGCGCTTTCCCATTTTTCCGCGGGCAGGAAGCGCTCTGAGCGCGCGCTTTACCTTGTCTTTTCTCTTCCGGCTTCTCTCCTCTAGTCGGCGGCCATTACTGACGGCCTCCTCGGGCTCCTCACTCTCCGCTCTCCCCGACCGACCGAAAGGAACAAGGACACTGCACCGCGGCCAGCTGGGTGAGTCGCTTCTACCTGTCAGGGCAGAAGCTTGACCCCCTCACCCCCACAGCGCAGGAAGGTACTGTCACACGGAACGCTCCCGCTACGATCACGATAGCGACGCATACTAATGCGATCGTTTTTTTGTGATTGTTTTAATGTCGCTAGTAGCTGCCACAGTGGGCGATCTCATTGACGACGCATAAGTGGTTGCGATCTCCTTAGCGACTTTGGCGGTCGTTGCGATGTACAAATCAGCGCAATATTTCAGCAGCAGATGAAGGAAGGGAGACACAGTCACTACTAGTGGGTAGGCGGAGCCCACACAGGATAGAACACCTCAGATTAAAAAGCGTGTTGACCGGCCCCTCCAGCTTGGGCTCCTCCTACTCCAGCTCTCCAGTCTAAAATTTGAGGTCACAGAGGATAGTCGCTGCTGGAGCAGCTCCTCAGAAATTTTTTTTTATTTTAGTCGGACTTAGACTTGGGCCCCAGTGGTCTTGAGGTCTCAGGGGTCTCAGCGCTGCTGGACCCCCACCTCTCCCTTGGCGGATCTGTATTACCCTGTAAGGTGGTCCCTGCAGAACCCTGCCGGCCCTGGGGGATGAGGATTGCTTCCCTGGCGGGGACACAAACCGCGCTTCTGGGGTCACTGCGTTCCCGCCCTGGGGGGAAGCTACGGGCACAGCGCCACAAATCTCTAAGGGGTCCCTGTGGCGCTCAGCTGGGTGAGTACTCCACATTTTAATGTGTTTTGAGTGCTTCAGCGGCCGCTGCGGCAGCCTCTGCTACATGTATTCATGTGTGGTGATTGTGTACTTTTGTCCGCAGGTGGATACCTGCAGGACATGGGAGCGGAGTGAGTCGCGCGCTTTTTTTGAAACCGGCGGGGGGCGTGGCTTCGCACTTTCCCATTTTTTTGCGGGCAGGAAGCGCTCTGAGCGCGCGCTTTACCCTGCCTTTTCTCTTCCGGCTTCTCTCCTCTAGCGCGGCGGCCATTACTGAAGGCCTCCTCGGGCTCCTCACTCTCCGCTCTCCCCGACCGACCGAAAGGACACTACACCGCGGCCAGCTGGGTGAGTCGCTTCTACCTGTCAGGGCAGAAGCTTGACCCCCTCACCCCCACAGCGCAGGGCAAGGTACTGTCACACGGAACGCTCCCGCTACGATCACGATAGCGATGCTTAATTTTGCGATCTTTTTTGTGATCGTTTTAATGTCGCTAGTAGCTGCCACAGTGGGCGATCTCATTGACGACGCATAAGTGGTTAGCGATCTCCTTAGCGACTTTGGCGCTCATTGCGATATACAATTCAGCGCAATATGTTAGCGATCTTGTTGGCGTTCTTGTTTAGTGTGGCATACTTTTGAGGCACTGTCCTGCAGCTGTTACCTCATAAGAGGCACCTGGGGCTCGCACACCCTTTTCATTAAACAAGGGTTGTGGGGAGTCTGCGACATTAACCCTTCTTTGGCGGTTAACCCTTTATTGGGAGACAGCTGGGGTAGCTCTCTTTAAGAGCTTTAACCCTTCAGCGTTCGTTTTGCCTTTGAAAAACCACACTGTTCTAGTGGCTGACAGGTTTTGACCTGCCATATACTGTGTGAGGGCATGTCAGATCAGGGTCCAGGAGGTGCGGACCGTCTCCCAGATCCGCTACAGGATCAGTCTCGCGTATCTGACACGCAGACCTCGACGGCGTCAAGCGCAGCGGTCGGAGGTGTCAGTGATGTCAAAATGGAGGCCCTCGCTCGTTCTATTAATGGCCTTTCTGACCTTCTAGGTTATTGGGTGTCAGCTAGATCCTCTCATGGTAGGAAGCGACACAGGCCGGTGCCATCTTCCCGCGTAGCGACTCTGAGATTTCGGGCATGGAGGGTTCCCCTTCAAGCTCGGATGGGGAGATGTCCGATTCGGATAAGGAGGATCGGCAGGGACACTCTGCCTCTCTTTTGAGCCGTACAGAGGCTTTTATTGGAGCCATGAGGGAGGCGTTAGTTACCGGAGGAGGTAACTAGACGTCCTGGTAAGTCGGCCCGGATGTTTCAGGAGTCGCATAGGTAGCGATCAGCCTTACCATCTCTGGATGAGCTTAATGGGGCAGTGGAGAAGGAACGCCTGTGTCCAGATAAACGTCTTCACACGGTTTTTTGAGACGCTGTATCCGTGTACGACGGAGTTGATTGATAATTGGATTCCTTCTCCTGAAGTGGATGTCCCTTTATCCCAGCTTAGCAAATCCTCATTACTTCCTGTTAAAGGGAAGGCGAGTCTGCAGGATCCGCTGGACAGAAAAAACGGTGATGGCAGCGAAATCCATATACGAGGCCGCGGGTCATGGATTCAGAGCAGTGCTAGGATCCATGTGTGCTTGTAAAGCTTCCCTGAGCTGGTTAGACAGTCTACGGACGGCGTGGCAAGATGGATCCCCACTATCCGAGGTAGAGGGGCTTTTCAAGTCATTGGAGGATGCAGCCCGATATGGCAGTGATGCAGGTTTGGATACTGCCTCAATGCTGTCCAGGGCACAATCCTCGGCGATCACAGTCAGGAGAGCACTGTGGCTTAGACAGTGGACCGGAGACACGGTTTCCAAGCAAGGTTTGCTTGCTTTAGCTTACAAGGGTGGTCAGCTATTTGGATCTGACCTCACGGAGCTGATTGCCAAGGCAAAGGCAAAAGAAACGGCTTTACCGCAGCGAAGAGCTGTGACTTCTGCGTCTGGCAGGCATAGTGCCGGTAGTAGTCGGCGGTCCTTTCGGTCCAGGGGACGGTTCGGTCAGCCCTCTTGGGGATCGGGTCGTCCCTCTTTTTCAGGAAAAAAGAACGCTCAGAAATCCCGCACTCCCTGGAAACAGAGCTTCTGCCAAGACAAGCGGGAAGCTGACAAAAAGCCCGCTAAGGCGGACTGACGCCAGGGTCTCACTCGAGGGCTCTCGAGTGGGAGGTCGCCTGCTTCAATTCGAACCGACTTGGGCTTCCCGCGTGTCGGACGCCTGGATGACGCGGGTTGTGTCGGCAGGCTACTTCATAGTTTCTTTCTCGACCCCAGACAGTTTTTGCCAATCCCGCATTCCGTCAGAGCCCAAGCTATTTGCCGCTCTACTGCGGGAGGTCGATTCCCTTCTGCAGAAGGGTGTGGTGGTACCGGTTCCGCCGGGGAAGAGGGTTTTATTCCAACCTCTTTGTGGTCCCCAAAAAGGAGGACAAATTTCGCCCCATTCTAGATCTCAAAAGATTGAATCGGCATGTCCGCACCCGGAAATTCCGCATGGAGTCACTTCGCTCCGTTGTGGCGGCCTTGTCGCAGAACGATTTTTTGGTGTCAATCGACATTCGCGACGCTTATTTGCATGTCCCCATCGGAAGGGCCCACCAACGCTTCCTTCGTTTTGCCATAGGTCAGGACCATTACCAGTTTGTGGCCCTGCCATTCGGGTTGGCCTCAGCACCCAGAGTTTTTACAAAAATTCTGGCTCCTCATGGCGATTCTGCGAAGACAGGGGGTTACGATTCTTCCCTATCTGGACGACCTTTTGGTTGTGGCGTCCTCAAAGGAGGAGGCGGTGACGGCTCGCAATCTATCCCTTCAGCTCCTGGAGGACTTCGGGTGGCTGGTCAATTGGGAGAAGTCGTCTCTGGAACAGTCGCAGTCAATCCTGTTTTTGGGAATGCATTTCGACACGGTACGAGCAGTGGTGTCTCTGCCTCCAGACAAGCAAGCGAGTCTTCTTCGACATGTACAGGTTATGAAGTCTTCGACAGCAATGTCCCTTCGAAGGTGTATGCGCCTTCTGGGTTTGATGGTGGCGTCAATGGAAGCAATTCCGTTTGCCCAATTTCATTACAGGGCTCTCCAAATGTTCATCTTGAACCGTTGGGATCGATTGCAGTTTTCACTGGATTGCAGTGTCATCATCTCCCACAGGGTGAGAGAGTCTCTAGAATGGTGGTTACGTCCGGAAGCGTTATCCCTGGGGAAGTCCTTCCTTCCTCCGAGGTGGTCGATCATAACCACCGATGCCAGCCTGACGGGCTGGGGGGGTGTCTGGAACGATCTCTGGATTCAGGGAGTATGGTCGTTGGAAGAGTCTGTCCTGCCGATCAACATCCTGGAATTGAGGGCAATTTTCCTTTGCCTCCAACACTGGACGGTCCCTTTAAGCGGTCTACCAGTCCGAGTGCAGACAGACAACGCAACGGCGGTCGCGTATATCAACCATCAAGGTGGGACTAGGAGCTTCAGGCTCATGATGGAAGTGTCACGAATTCTGGTATGGGCCAGGCCAGAGTGCCAGCCATCTCTGCGATTCACATTCCAGGAGTTCAGAATATCACAGCGGACTTCCTCAGTCGCGAAAAGATGGATCCCGGAGAATGGAGTCTTCATCCGGAAATTTTTGCACTGCTGTGCTCCCGTTGGGGAACTCCCCAAGTGGATTTGATGGCATCCAGGTTCAATGCCAAGTTACCGACGTTCATGTCCAGGTACAAGGACCCGAAAGCTGTGGCGGTGGATGCTCTGGTGGCTCCTTGGGACCAATTCGAGCTAATCTATGTGTTCCCGCCGATATCCTTATTTCCTCTGGTGTTGCGTCGGATCAGACTGGAGAGAGTCCCGGCTATGTTGTTAGCCCCAGATTGGCCGAGGAGGACGTGGTTCTCGACACTGGTGTCGCTTCTGGCAGCGCCTCCACTTCCACTCCCTCTTCGCCCGGACCTGTTAACCCAAGGGACCCGTTCGTCACCCGGACCTGAAGTCTCTGCGTTTGACGGCGTGGCTCTTGAGACCGAAATCTTGACCCGTCAAGGTTTTTCAGTCGAAGTCATTGCCACTCTGCGAGCTGCCAGAGGTCCGGCTACTACTAGGATTTATCACAAGACTTGGGAAGCCTTCTTTTCGTGGTGTTCGGGTTCCTCTAGGAACCGAGGATTTTTTCCATTCCCATTTGTTGGCCTTTTTGCAGTACGGCTGGACAAGGGTTGGCAGTTAGCACTGAAGGGCAGGTTTCTGCTCGTCTTGCTGTTTCGGAGGCTATCGCCTCCGTAGGGACGTAGTTCCTTTCAGCTGCAGATGAAGAAGAGAGCAAGTATTCATTACTGATGGTTAGGAGCCCAGATCGGATGTTACCTCAGATCAAAAGAGTGATGATGGCTGGCCCTCCCGCTCGGGCTTCTACTCAGCTCCAGTCTAGATTTGAGGTCCAGAGGATGGTCGCTGCTAATGCAGCTCTCAGAAGATTTTATTATTTTAATATTCGGACAGGAGACTTGGATCACTAGTTGGTCTAGAGGTCTCAGGGGTATCAGCGCTGCTGTACCCCAACCTCTCCCTTGGCGGATCTGTATTTACTCAAAGTCCCTGCAGAATCCTTGCCGGCCCTGGGGGATGAGGAGAGCTTCTCTGGCGGGAACGCAAACCACACGTGCGGTCACTGCGTTCTTCGCCCTGGGGGGAAGCATGGGCACTGCGCCAGAAACCCCTGAGGGTCCCTGTGGCGCCTTGGCTGGTGAGTACTCCACACAAATTTTAATAATAATTATGTGTGAGTGCTTTAGCGTCTGAATGAGCAGCGCTAATTACTAATGTCAGTATGCTTCAGCGCTGCTGTGACAGCGTTACTACATGTAATGTCAGTATGCTTCAGCGCTGCTGTGACAGCGCTACTACATGTAATGTCAGTATGCTTCAACGCTGCTGTGACAGCGCTACTACATGTAATGTCAGTATGCTTCAGCGCTGCTGTGACAGCGCTACTACATGTAATGTCAGTATGCTTCAGCGCTGCTGTGACAGCGCTACTACATGTAATGTCAGTATGCTTCAGCGCTGCTGTGACAGCGCTACTACATGAAGATGTGGTGATTTTTTGTCCGCAGGCAGATAGCTGCAGGACAGAGAGGGAGCAGGAGCGGGGAGAGTTCGCGCTCATTATTTGAGCTAGCAGGGGGCGTGGCCTATCTATCCCGGTCTTTTGAGCAGGAAGACGCGCGCTCTGGCTTTTCTCCTGCGACCCCCTCACTGTGGCGGCCATTACTCAGGCTCCTGGGCTCCTCGGACCGCTCCCCTCCTCATATAGACACCACGGCCAGCTGGGTGAGTGCGGATTCCTCACCCCGCAGCGCAGCGATCGCTATCCTGCAGCTGCAGTCTCATCAGAGACATAAAAATTGGCTGGGGCTCACAAATATATATATATTTTGGTGAGTTTGCAATATTAACCCTTTGAGGGTTATTTCTACCTGCTAAATTTGCTGACTGAATACCGCTGGGGTAACTCTGCTTGGTGGAGCGTTAACCCTTCAGCGTTTGAAAAAAAAAAAAAAAAAAACCGCATAGTTTTTTGCTGGTATTACCGCTTTAACCTGCTCATACAGGCGAGACATGTCTGAACAGAGTTCAGATGCCGCGGATCACGTCCCAGTGCCATTGCGGCAATCAGATACGCAGACCTCCACAGCGTCTAGCGCTGCGGTCGACAGCGGTGGAAAATTGGATGATATCGCTCGATCGATTAATAACTTATCTGACCTTTTAGGTCAATATGTGTCTGCTAATTCCTCTCAGAGGAAGCGACGCAGGCCGTTACCGGCTCTACACGGAGCGAGTCAGATGTATCTGATATTGGGCAGAGTTCCCCTTTAAATTCGGATGGAGAAATATCCGATTCAGATGCGGACGAGCCGCAGGGGCGTTCCTCTATGACGAAGCGTACGGAGGCATTAATTGAAGCCATGAGAGATATACTACAGTTACCGGAGGAGGTAACTAGTCGTCCTGGTAAATCAGCACGCATTTTCCAGGAGTCCCGTGCTTCGCGCACAACATTGCCAGCTCTGGATGAGCTTAATGGTGTAATAGAGGAGGAACGTCTATGTCCAGATAAGCGTTTTCATGGAACGCATTTCTTTGATACACTTTATCCTTGCTCTACGGAGTTAAAGGCTAATTGGACTTCTGCTCCTGAAGTGGATGTGTCTTTGTCTCAGCTTAGTAAATCCTCTCTACTCCCTATTAAGGGAAAAGCGAGCTTACAGGAGCCTTTGGATAGAAAGGCAGAATTGGCGGCAAAAGCAAGCTATGAGGCTGCGGGTCATGGATTTCGAGCAGTGCTAGGATCCATGTGTGCTGCTAGAGCTTCTCTAAGCTGGTTGGCACGTCTGAAGACGGAGTTGCAAAATGAATCTCCGTTATCTGAGATACGGGAAACTTGTGAATGGTTAGAAACGGCAACCTGTTATATCTTTGATGCCGGTCTGGATACGGCATCTCTGCTGGCCAAAGCGCAAGCTTCAGCGGTCACAGTCAGAAGAGCTTTATGGCTCAGACAGTGGGCCGGGGACGCAGTTTCCAAACAAGGGTTGTTGGCCTTACCTTACAAGGGTGGCCATCTTTTTGGATCCGACCTCACAGAGCTGATTTCCAAGGCTAAGGCGAAGGAATCAGCATTACCACAGCGAAGGGCCATGGCCTCGGTGTCCAGTAAGCCTGGTGTTTATAGTGGTCGGCGGTCCTTTCGGGGCCGAGGACGATCTAGTCACTCCTCGTGGGGATCGGGTCGTCCTTCTTTCTCAGGAAAGAAATCCTCTCAGAAAACTCGTACTCCCTGGAAGCAGAGTTTCCGCCAGAACAAGCGGGAACTTGACAAGAAAACCGCAAAGTCGGATTGACGCCAGGGGTCCACTCGAGGATTCTCGAGTGGGGGGTCGCCTGCTTCTTTTCAAGGAGACTTGGATGGTTCGCGTTCCAGATTCCTGGGTAACGCGGATAGTGTCGGCAGGCTATTTCATAGAGTTTGCTTCTCAACCCCCAAATGTTTTTTGTCAATCTCGCGTTCCGTCGGAACCCGAGCTTGTTGTCGCTCTACAGCGAGAGGTCGAATCGCTACTACAAAAGGGTGTAGTGATACCGGTTCCGTCAGAGGACCGAGGGAAAGGTTTTTATTCCAACCTTTTTATAGTTCCCAAAAAGGAGAACAAATTTCGCCCGATTCTGGATCTCAAGCGATTGAACCGGCATGTCCATGCCCGGAAATTTCGCATGGAGTCGCTTCGTTCCGTTGTGGCAGCTCTGTCACAGAACGATTTTCTGGTGTCAATCGACATTCGCGACGCCTATTTGCATATTCCCATCGGAAAGGCTCATCAGCGCTTTCTTCGATTTGCCATAGGTCAGAATCATTACCAGTTCGTGGCTCTGCCGTTCGGCTTAGCCTCAGCGCCAAGGGTCTTTACAAAAATTCTGGCGCCCCTCATGGCACTCCTTCGAAGACAGGGGATTACGATTCTCCCTTATCTGGACGATCTTTTGATCGTGGCTTCCTCGGAGGAGGAGGCGTTGACGGCTCGGGATTTGTCTCTTCAGTTTCTGAAAGACTTCGGTTGGCTGGTCAATTGGGAGAAGTCGTCCCTGGAACCATCGAGGACAATTCTCTTTTTGGGAATGCATCTCGACACGTTTCGGTCGGTAGTTTCCCTACCACCAGACAAACAGTCATGTCTTCTTCGACATGTACAGATTATGACATCCTCAACGGCAATGTCCCTACGGAAGTGTATGCGTCTTCTGGGACTGATGGTGGCGTCCATGGAGGCAATTCCTTTTGCCCAGTTCCACTCCAGGACTCTTCAAAGGTTCATCTTGAGTCGATGGAATCAGTCGCAATCGCTGGATTGCAGTGTCACCATTTCTCGCGCGGTGCGGGATTCTCTAGAATGGTGGTTACGGCCAGGGGCATTCTCCCTGGGAAGTCTTTCCTCCCTCTGAAGTGGTCAGTCATAACCACCGATGCCAGCCTGACGGGCTGGGGGGGTGTTTGGAACAATCTCTGGATTCAGGGGGTATGGTCACCGGAAGAGTCTGTGCTTCCGATCAACATCCTGGAATTGAGGGCGATTTTCCTTTGCCTCCAACATTGGACGGTCCCTTTGAGCGGTCTGCCAGTCCGTGTGCAGACAGACAATGCGACGGCTGTCGCGTATATCAATCACCAAGGTGGGACAAGGAGTTCCAGACTCTTGGTAGAGGTGTCCCGAATTCTGATTTGGGCAGAGGCCAATGTACCAGCCATTTCGGCGATTCACATTCCAGGGGTTCAGAATATTACAGCGGACTTTCTCAGTCGCAGAAGGATGGATCCCGGGGAATGGAGCCTCCACCCGGAAGTCTTTGCACTACTGTGCTCTCGCTGGGGAACCCCCAAGTGGATTTGATGGCATCCAGGTCCAATGCCAAGTTACCGACATTCATGTCCAGGTACAAGGACCCGAAGGCGGTGGCGGTGGATGCTCTAGTGGCTCAGTGGGATCAGTTCGAGCTGATCTATGTATTCCGCCGATATCCTTACTTCCTCTAGTGCTGCGTCGGATCAGACTAGAGAGAATTCCAGCTATTCTGATAGCTCCAGACTGGCCAAGAAGGGTGTGGTTCTCGACAATAATGTCGCTGTTGGCGGCACCTCCGTTTCCACTCCCTCTTCAACGGACTTGTTGACTCAGGGGCCCATTTGTCATCCGGACTTGATGTCCCTGCGTTTGACGGCGTGGCTCTTGAGACCGAATCTTGACCCGTAGAGGTTTTTCAGCCGAGGTCATTGCTACCCTTCGTGCTGCAAGATGTCGGCTACTTCTAGGATTTACCACAAAATTTGGGAAACCTTCTTTTCGTGGTGTTTGGGGTCTTCTCGGAACCCGAGAAAATTTTCCATTCCCAACCTGTTGGCTTTTCTGCAGCATGGGCTAGACAAGGGTTTGGCAGTTAGCACTCTGAAAGGTCAGATTTCTGCTCTGTCCTTATTGTTCCGGAGAACCATTGCTTCGAATAGAGACGTGCTCTCCTTTTTCCGAGGTATCTCTCGTAAGTTTCCGCCGCGGAAGGCACCCGTGTCTCCTTGGCGGCTCAACCTTGTTTTGGAGGCTCTTCAGCATAAACCTTTTGAACCTATGGTTTCTGCTAGCCTTTCTTTACTTTCTTGGAAGGTGGCTTTCCTTGTTGCAGTCACTTCCTTGAGGAGAGTTTCTGAATTGGCAGCTCTTTCTTGCTCGCCCCCTTTTTCTGGAGTTTTTTCCGGATCGTGTAGTGCTTCGCACTCGGGGTGATTTTTTGCCTAAAGTGGTGTCACAATTTCATGTTAACCAGGATATTGTGTTGCCTTCACTCTGTCCGGATCCGAAGAATACGAAAGAGCGAGATTTACACACATTGGATTTAGTGCGGGCCTTGAAGTTTTATCTATTATTACTCAAGGTTTTCGTAAGACGGACTCCCTGTTTGTGGTTCCGGCAGGTCGTCGGCGTGGTCAACGGGTTTCCAAGGGTTCTATAGCTCGTTGGATCCGGTCAGCTATTTTGGAAGCTTACCGTCTTCGGGGTGAATCTTGCCCGATTAAGATTCGAGCCCATTCCACGAGAGCTGTGGCTTCATCGTGGGCTTTTCATCAAGGTGCTTCGGCAGTGCAGCTTTGCCGAGCGGCGACTTGGCGCTCTGTCCACACGTTTACAAGGTTTTATAAAGTGGACGTCAGTGCTTCCGCTGATGCAGCCCTCGGACGTAGGGTCCTGCAGGCAGCTGTAGTTTAAATGTTCTGGATGAACTTGTGTTTAGCGCTGGTTGCGCTTTGTTGTTAAGGTTGTTGGGTTTCTGCCTTTTGTTGGTTTTTTCCCACCCTTATTTTTGAACTGCTTTGGGACGTCCCATCAGTAATGAATACTGTGGCTCTCTTCCTTCATCTGCAGCTGAAACACGGATTTTGGTAAAGACTTACCTGTAAAATCCTTTTCAGCGAAGGAAGGAAGAGAGACACAGCACCCTCCCACGGCAGAAGTGTGTTGATGTTTTCAGATGCAGCGCGACCCTTATCTGATAGCGATTATCTGGGCTGAGGTCAGCGCGCTAAGGCTCTGTTCCAGCATCGCCAGCTCATCGCAGTAGTCAGGTTCCGTGAGTAGTACCTGGAACTCTGTGGTTTTTGGCTTTCTTTGCATGCATAACCTGTATCCTTGTGTTTTTTCTCTGAAGTTCCTTCAGAAGGGGTTATGTTGCTCCGCTGGTGATCTTGGCTCTTTTCCTAAAAGCTTTGATACGACGAGCTGAGTAGGAGGAGCCCGAGCTGGAGGGGCCAGCCAGTCATCACTCTTTTGATCTGAGGTAACATCCTGATCTGGGGCTCCGCCTACCCATCAGTAATGAATACTGTGTCTCTCTTCCTTCCTTCGCTGAAAAGGATTTTACAGTGCTTAAGTCTTTACCAAAATCATAATCCGTTGTTTTTTTTCGTCGCGGGGAGTAACCTCGTCCAATTTCCGCCGCGGAAGGCGCTTGTGTCTCCTTGGCGGCTCAATCTTGTCTTGGAGGCTCTTCAACATGGCCTTTTGAGCCTATGGACTCTGTTAATCTTTCCTTTCTCTCTTGGAAGGTTGCCTTCCTAGTGGCGGTCACTTCTTTGAGAAGGGTTTCTGAGTTGGCTGCTCTTTCTTGCTCGCCTCCTTTTCTGGAGTTTCACCCAGATCGCGTAGTGCTTCGCACACGGGGCGACTTTTCTACCTAAAGTGGTGTCACAGTTTCATGTTAACCAGGATATTGTGTTGCCCTCGCTTTGTCCGGAGCCAAGGAATGCGAAGGAACGGGCATTGCATACATTGGATTTGGTGCGGGCTTTGAAGTTCTATTTGTCTATTACTCAAAGTTTTCGGAAGTCGGATTCTCTGTTTGTGATTCCAGCAGGTCGTCGACGTGGGCAACGAGCTTCCAAGGATTCTATAGCTCGTTGGATTCGGTCGGCCATTTTAGAGGCTTACCGACTTAAGGGCGAACCTTGCCCGATTAAGATTCGAGCTCACTCCACGAGGGCTGTGGGTTCATCGTGGGCTTTTTCATCAAGGAGCCTCGGCATCTCAGCTCTGCCGGGCGGCGACCTGGCGCTCCGTCCACACATTTACGAAATTTTATAAGGTGGACGTCAGTGCTTCCGCTGATGCGGCCTTAGGACCTAGGGTCCTGCAGGCGGCTGTAGTTTAAAGTTCTTGTGAACTTGTATTTAGCGCTAGTTGCGCATTTATTTAGGTTGTTGGGAATCTGCCTCTGTTGGTTTTTTTGCCCACCCTTATTTTTGGACTGCTTTGGGACGTCCCACTAGTAATGACTGTGTCTCCCATCCTTCATCTGCTGCTGAAAGACGGATTTTGGTAAGAACTTACCTGTAAAATCCTTTTCAGCGAAGAAGGAAGGGAGACACAGATCCCTCCCATGGCAGAAGTGTGTTGTCGTGTTTTCAGATGCGGCGTGACCCACCTCTGATAGCGATTATCTGGGCTGAGGTCGGCACGCTAAGGCTCTTTTCCAGCATTGCCAGCTCATCGCAGTGGTCAGGTTCAGTGAGTAGTACCTGGGACTGTGTGGTTTTTTCGGCTATATGCATAACCTGTCTTCTTGTTTTTTTCTCTGAAGTCCTTCAGAAGGGGTTATGTTGCTACGCTGGTGATATTTGCTCTTCCTTAGCTTGTGTACGGACTGGAGAACTGGAGTAGGAGGAGCCCAAGCTGGAGGGGCCGGTCAACACTCTTTTTAATCTGAGGTGTTCTATCCTGTGTGGGCTCCGCCTACCCACTAGTAATGACTGTCTCCCTTCCTTCTTCGCTGAAAAGGATTTTACAGGTAAGTTCTTACCAAAATCCGTCTTTTAGCGATCTCTTTGGCGTTCTTATTTAGTGTGACATACCTTTGAGACACTGTCCTGCAGCTGCTACCTCATAAGAGGCACCTGGGGCTCGCACACCCTTTTCATTAAACAAGGGTTGTGGGGAGTCTGCGACATTAACCCCTTCTTTGGCGGTTAACCCTTTATTGGGGGACAGCTGGGGTAGCTCTCTTTAAGAGCTTTAACCCTTCAGCGTTCGTTTTGCCTTTAAGAAACCACACTGTTCTAGTTGCTGACAGGTTTAACCTGCCATATACTGTGTGAGGGCATGTCCGATCAGGGTCCAGGAGGTGCGGACCGTCTCCCAGATCCGCTACAGGATCAGTCTCGCGTATCTGACACGCAGACCTCGACGGCGTCAAGCGCAGCGGTCGGAGGTGTCAGTGATGTCAAAATGGAGGCCCTCACTCGTTCTATTAATGGCCTTTCTGACCTTCTAGGTTATTGGGTGTCAGCTAGATCCTCTCATGGTAGGAAGCGACACAGGCCGGTGCCATCTTTCCCGCGTAGCGACTCGGAGATCTCGGGCACGGAGGGTTCCCCTTCAAGCTCGGGTGGGGAGATGTCCGATTCGGATAAGGAGGATCGGCAGGGACACTCTGCCTCTCTTTTGAGCCGTACAGAGGCTTTTATTGAAGCCATGAGGGAGGCGTTACAGTTACCGGAGGAGGTAACTAGACGTCCTGGTAAGTCGGCCCGGATGTTTCAGGAGTCGCATAGGTCGCGATCAACATTACCATCTCTGGATGAGCTTAATGGGCAGTGGAGAAGGAACGCCTGTGTCCAGATAAACGTTTTCAGGGGACACGGTTTTTTGAGACGCTGTATCCATGTACGACGGAGTTGATTGATAATTGGATTCCTTCTCCTGAAGTGGATGTCCCTTTATCCCAGCTTAGCAAATCCTCATTACTTCCTGTTAAAGGGAAGGCGAGTCTGCAGGATCCGCTGGACAGAAAAACGGAGATGGCGGCGAAATCCATCTACGAGGCCGCGGGTCATGGATTCAGAGCAGTACTAGGCTCCATGTGTGCTTGTAAAGCTTCCCTGAGCTGGTTAGACCGTCTACGGACGGCGTGGCAAGATGGATCCCCACTATCCGAGGTAGAAGGGCTTTTCAAGTTGTTGGAGGATGCAGCCCGATATGGCAGTGATGCAGGTTTGGATACTGCGTCACTGCTGTCCAGGGCGCAATCCTCGGCGATCACAGTCAGGAGAGCACTGTGGCTTAGACAGTGGACCGGAGACGCGGTTTCCAAGCAAGGTTTGCTATCTTTAGCTTACAAGGGTGGTCAGCTATTTGGATCTGACCTCACGGAGCTGATTGCCAAGGCAAAGGCAAAAGAAACGGCTTTACCGCAGCGAAGAGCTGTGACTTCTGCGTCTGGCAGGCATAGTGCTGGTAGTAGTCGGCGGTCCTTTCGGTCCAGGGGACGGTTCGGTCAGCCCTCTTGGGGATCGGGTCGTCCCTTTTTTTCAGGAAAAAAAGAAAGCTCAGAAATCCCGCACTCCCTGGAAACAGAGCTTCGCCAAGACAAGCGGGAAGCTGACAAAAAGCCCGCTAAGGCGGACTGACACCAGGGTCTCACTCGAGGGCTCTCGAGTGGGAGGTCGCCTGCTCCAATTCGAACCGACTTGGGCTTCCCGCGTGTCGGACGCCTGGGTGACGCGGGTTGTGTCGGCAGGCTACTTCATAGAGTTTCTTTCTCGACCCCAGACAGTTTTTGCCAATCCCGCATTCCGTCAGAGCCCGAGCTATTTGCCGCTCTACTGCGGGAGGTCGATTCCCTTCTGCAGAAGGGTGTGGTGGTACCGGTTCCGCCGGAGGACCGGGGAAGAGGATTTTATTCCAACCTCTTTGTGGTCCCCAAAAAGGAGGACAAATTTCGCCCCATTCTGGATCTCAAAAGATTGAATCGGCATGTCCGCACCCGGAAATTCCGCATGGAGTCACTTCGCTCCGTTGTGGCGGCCCTGTCGCAGAACGATTTTTTGGTGTCAATCGACATTCGCGACGCTTATTTGCATGTTCCCGTCGGAAGGGCCCACCAACGCTTCCTTCGTTTTGCCATAGGTCAGGACCATTACCAGTTTGTGGCCCTGCCATTCGGGTTGGCCTCAGCACCCAGAGTTTTTACGAAAATTCTGGCACCTCATGGCGATTCTGCGAAGACAGGGGTTACGATTCTTCCCTATCTGGACGACCTTTTGATTGTGGCGTCCTCAAAGGAGGAGGCGGTGACGGCTCGCAATCTATCCCTTCAGCTCCTGGAGGACTTCGGGTGGCTGGTCAATTGGGAGAAGTCGTCTCTGGAACCGTCGCAGTCAATCCTGTTTTTGGGAATGCATTTCGACACGGTACGAGCAGTGGTGTCTCTGCCTCCAGACAAGCAAGCGAGTCTTCTTCGACATGTACAGGTTATGAAGTCTTCGACAGCAATGTCCCTTCGAAGGTGTATGCGCCTTCTGGGTTTGATGGTGGCGTCGATGGAGGCAATTCCGTTTGCCCAATTTCATTCCAGGGCTCTCCAAATGCTTATTTTGAACCGTTGGGATCGATCGCAGTTTTCACTGGATTGCAGTGTCATCATCTCCCACAGGGTGCGAGAGTCTGTAGGATGGTGGTTACGTCCGGGAGTGTTATCCCTGGGGAAGTCCTTCCTCCCTCCGAGGTGGTCGATCATAACCACCACCACCACTGGGGGGGTGTCTGGAACGATCTCTGGATTCAGGGAGTATGGTCGTCGGAAGAGTCTGTCCTGCCGATCAACATCCTGGAATTGAGGGCAATTTTCCTTTGCCTCCAACACTGGACGGTCCTTTTAAGCGGTCTACCAGTCCGAGTGCAGACAGACAACGCGACGGCGGTCGCGTATATCAACCATCAAGGTGGGACGAGGAGCTTCAGGCTCATGATGGAGGTGTCTCGGATCCTGGTATGGGCCGAGGCCAGGGTGCCAGCCATCTCTGCGATTCACATTCCAGGAGTTCAGAATATCACAGCGGACTTCCTCAGTCGCGAAAAAATGGATCCCGGAGAATGGAGTCTTCATCCGGAAATTTTTGCACTGCTGTGCTCCCGTTGGGGGACTCCCCAAGTGGATTTGATGGCATCCAGGTTCAATGCCAAGTTACCGACGTTCATGTCCAGGTACAAGGACCGAAGGCTGTGGCGGTGGATGCTCTGGTGGCTCCGTGGGACCAATTCGAGCTAATCTATGTGTTCCCGCCGATATCCTTACTTCCTCTGGTGTTGCGTCGGATCAGACTGGAGAGAGTCCCGGCTATGTTGATAGCCCCAGATTGGCCAAGGAGGACGTGGTTCTCGACGCTGGTGTCGCTTCTGGCAGCGCCTCCACTTCCACTCCCTCTTCGCCCGGACCTGTTAACCCAAGGGCCCGTTCGTCACCCGGACCTAAAGTCTCTGCGTTTGACGGCGTGGCTCTTGAGACCGAAATCTTGATCCGTCAAGGTTTTTCAGCCGAAGTCATTGCCACTGTGCGAGCTGCCAGAGGTCCGGCTACTACTAGGATTTATCACAAGACTTGGGAAGCCTTCATTTCGTGGTGTTCGGGTTCTTCTAGGAACCCGAGGATTTTTTCCATTCCCAATTTGTTGGCCTTTTTGCAGTACGGCCTGGACAAGGGTTTGGCAGTTAGCACTCTGAAGGGGCAGGTTTCTGCTCTGTCCTTGCTGTTTCGGAAGGCTATCGCCTCGCGTAGGGACGTACGTTCCTTTTTTCGCGGGGTAACCCGTCAGTTTCCGCCGCGGAAGGCGCTTGTGTCTCCTTGGCGGCTCAATCTTGTTTTGGAGGCTCTTCAACATGGGCCTTTTGAGCCTATGGACTCTGTTAGCCTTTCCTTGCTCTCTTGGAAGGTTGCCTTCCTAGTGGCGGTCACTTCTTTGAGAAGGGTTTCTGAGTTGGCGGCTCTTTCTTGTTCGCCTCCTTTTCTGGAGTTTCACCCGGATCGCGTAGTGCTTCGCACTCGGGGCGACTTTCTACCTAAGGTGGTGTCACAATTTTATGTTAACCAGGATATTGTGTTGCCCTCGCTTTGTCCGGAGCCGAGGAATGCGAAGGAACGGGCCTTGCACACATTGGATTTAGTGCGGGCTTTGAAGTTCTATTTGTCTATTACTCAAAGTTTTCGGAAGTCGGATTCTCTGTTTGTGATTCCAGCAGGTTGTCGACGTGGGCAACGAGCTTCCAAGGATTCTATAGCTCGTCGGATTCGGTCGGCCATTTTAGAGGCTTACCGACTTAAGGGCGAACCTTGCCGATTAAGATTCGTGCTCACTCCACGAGGGCTGTGAGTTCATTGTGGGCCTTTCATCAAGGGGCCTCGGCAGCTCAGCTCTTCCGGGCGGCGACCTGGCGTTCCGTCCACACTTTTACGAAATTTTATAAGGTGGACGTCAGTGCTTCCACTGATGCGGCCTTAGGACGTAGGGTCCTGCAGGCGGCTGTAGTTTAAAGTTCTTGTGAACTTGTATTTAGCGCTAGTTGCGCATTTATTTAGGTTGTTGGGAATCTGCCTCTGTTGGTTTTTTGCCCACCCTTAATTTCTGGACTGCTTTGGGACGTCCCACTGGTAATGAATGTGTCTCCCTTCCTTCCATCTGCTGCTGAAATAAGGATTTTGGTAAGACCTTACCTGTAAAATCCTTTTCAGCGAAGGAAGGAAGGGAGACACAGATCCCTCCCATGGCAGAAGTGTGTTGTTGTGTTTTCAGATGCGGCGTGACCCTTCTCTGATAGCGATTATCTGGGCTGAGGTCGGCGCGCTAAGGCTCTTTTCCAGCATTGCCAGCTCATCGCAGTGGTCAGGTTCAGTGAGTAGTACCTGGGACTGTGTGGTTTTTTTCTGTTATATACATAACCTATCTCCTTGTTTTTTCTCTGAAGTTCTTCAGAAGGGGTTATGTTGCTCCGCTGGTGATTTTTGCTCTTCCTTAGCTTGTGTACGGACTGGAGAGCTGGAGTAGGAAAAGCCCAAGCTGGAGGGGCCGGTCAACACTCTTTTGTAATCTGAGGTGTTCTATCCTGTGTGGGCTCCGCCTACCCACTGGTAATGAATGTGTCTCCCTTCCTTCCTTTTCTGAAAAGGATTTTACAGGTAAGGTCTTACCAAAATCCGTATTTTTGTTACATTTGCTCCAATAAGTTGGACCTAATTCAGACGTCAGTATTTTCCATGTATTAGAAAAATAGACAATTATTTTGATCAGGCTTTGATCAGTGTCACTTTTCTCATACGTGGATGAAAGAGTTTCTGCAGCTTCACCTTCCCTTGAAAATCAGACCACGCTCTATCATACTACTGCGGTATGATTCCCCCTCCAGACTCATAGACTTGCACTGCTGATTTTGATCCTACCACGTCTCCGTTCTTTTAAATGGACCACTTGGTCTGAGGAAAAACTGATACATGAAGAAGCCCCATAGACTGTCATAGGTACGAGTGCTATCCGTGAATAGCACCGATGGCACTCGTATGAGAATAACTGACGTCTGATTGAGGCCTTACTCTGCTTATTCTGCAGACCAGATGGCTGTTGTGGAAATAGAGGTACAGTTTGCAGAATCCTTATTGCACACCTCATTTTGGACTGTTTATGGGAAAAAGAATTCTGCTGATATGTACATGTGACTTCTGGGATTGAAGAAATCTTTTTGGGTTTCTCTAGGAAATACAACTTATCTGTGGGAGTTCCTATTAGACTTGCTTCAGGATAAGAACACGTGCCCAAGATACATCAAGTGGACACAAAGGGAGAAGGGCATCTTCAAGCTGGTGGATTCTAAAGCAGTTTCAAAACTTTGGGGGAAACACAAAAACAAACCAGACATGAACTATGAGACTATGGGGAGAGCTTTACGGTAAGACCCCGACATTACAAACTAGAACATAACTGTGAGAGTGGTCCGAATAATTACCCCGAATTCACTCCTAACCATATCTGAAGGCAGTGTATTTGTAAGAAGCAGAGAGAATGCTGCCCTATATATATTTATATATATTTTTTTTTTAAGCCAGGGATGGGGATGTCAAAATGGTTTCACTTATGGGCATGTCACTTATTGAAACTGTTTAGGCTCACCCCAAATGAGTCTGTCTCCGTGGCTGCAGGTCTACAAGCGGACTCAACTGGAAATGCGTATATGAACTCAACTTGCATTGTCTGCCTTGCATAAGTGGGTAGTCACGTTACTGTATTGATAGAGAAGAAAGCGGACAGGCTCATACCATCCCATGCAACAAAATCCTTTATTGTGTCATCATGTTACCAACAGCAGGCAGATAAAACGATGGAGCAAATGCAGACGACGATCGTTTCGCGCTTACATTGCGCTTCAACAGGTCATCAAGCTCAATGTAAGCGCGAAACGATCGTCTGTATTTGCTCCATCGTTTTATCTGCCTGCTGTTGGTAATATGATGCCACAATAAAGGATTTTGTTGCACGGGACGGTATCTGCCTATCCGCTATCTTCTCTATGGATACACAGATTCCTTTTCTTTGGAAGTGGCACCCGTTTTCCCTGATGTGAGTGCAGCTTCATTAATCCGAGGTCATACAGCTGTGCCTTCATCCTGCTTTACTTCTATGGTACGTTACTGTATTGACTTTCATCCTTTAGATATTACTATCAAAGAGGAATTCTAGCAAAAGTGGAGGGTCAGCGGCTCGTGTACCAGTTCAAAGAGATGCCCAAGAACATTGTGGTCATAGAAGATGACAAAGCCGAGGCCTGCACGGAAGAGATGGTGTCTGCAATTGATGACAAGTCTCTGGAGCGTGTATCTATTCCCGCAGAGGGCATACTTAAAATGTCTATGCCAGCTCGGATAGAGAAAAACCCCACTCAGCAAACATCACCAAGAAAGCCTAGAATAGTAAGCCTGGTGTCTCCTGTCAGTGAAGCACCTCCTCACTCGCCCACCAGCACCACACCAAACCCAGCACAGAGGTCAGTATCTCATTAGTTTTTCATAGTACATTGGGTAATTTTTTTTTTTCATTGTTTTGAAATTGTCGCCAAACAGAGCCATGGATAGCCTTCTGCTATGCAGAGCACATCATTGAGACTTCTGTACCCCACCAGATAATGCCAATCACCTGCTTTACTTAGCATGTCTATACTGACACTGCTCCTATAAATGGGGTATTACTAAGTTATCCATATAGTCTATATGTTCTGCCTGCTACATCACTCAGCAAAAAGCCATTTCTTTCTCACCCTGGGTTCAGCAGAAACTTCATGGTGCATCATGTATGTCTACTAGGTGCCAGGCAGCACTTGCTTCACCTAGAGCGCCCTCTGCTGGCCACCTGTCAATTATTTTAGAGGCTTTTTTAGCATGGATAGTAACTGGTCTGAGATTAAGCGCACAGCCTGGTATCCAAGACATGCCACCAGGGTTGCCAACCTGAATATTTATTTTTCATTCTGGTCTTTCATGAATAAAGATTCATTGAGCTTTTAAGTGATGTCATCTGTAGTACAAAACACCGATATAGAGACGAGTAGGATTGAATTCTAAAATAATTAGTCACAGTAATGTTTTACTGGCATTGGAAAAAGTCCTGCAAGGATTACTGAGAATTAATTGGCGACTCTGCTTGGCACAAAAAGTTATTACCAATGTTTGTGTATATGTATGTACTGTGTGTATTTATGTATGTGTTTGTAGCCTGGTGCAGAGAGTAATTTGTTATTTTTACATTTCTTTATAGGACTGTTCGTGTTGCAATGCAAGTGCCTGTTGTGATGACTTCCCTGGGCCAGAAAATTTCCACTTTGGCCGTCCAGTCCATGAACCCAGGGTCCCCATTGTTAGCCAACACCAGCCCCACAACTGCATCAGCTCCAAAGGTTGTAATCCAGACAATACCAACGATGATGCAAGCTTCCTCAGAAAGTGACAAATTCACAGTGCAGCCTGCCAAAATAATAACCATCCCAACCTCTCAGCTCACCCAGTGTCAGCTGCAGACAAAGCCCAACTTAAGTGGTGCTGGGGGCTTGAATCTGCTGGGCACACCACTGACTGTGAGAGCACTTACGCCTGTGTCCATCGCCCATGGGACCCCTGTTATGAGACTAGCTATACCTGCACAACAGGCTCGGTGCCAGACGCCACCCCGAGTCATTAGCACCCTTATTAAAGGACCTGAAATGAAATCGGACATACTGGTGAGCAGGCAGGACGGAGAAATGAAAACATATCAGCTGGTTAAAGAGGATAATCCAGCCGATGGGGGCAAAACAGTAACTCATGTGGTGGTGGTTAGTTCCCCTGCAGGAATTACTTTGCCTGTGACTGTCAAGCCAGAAGGGACGGTGGTCTGTGAAAAGTGAGGAGCATTCCACCAGCGGGGTGTAAGATTTGGGTCAAACTGACAAAACATTTTCTGTGGAAGAAAGGGAGGTGGTTCCAGTCCAGCGAGACTTTAAAGCAAGTGACAGACAATGTGTATATGTGGCGTGTAAAAGACAATTCTGTGAGCGGATGTCGGTTCACATGCTGATGGGAATATTGCCTCTAAGATCACCAGTAAACTTGACCGCAAAAGAAAACTGAAAGGGACCAAAGTGTTCATCCATATATACATAGATCTATTTTTAAGGTGCACTAAATAAGAAGGAACACTAAAATTACTTTGCAGAGTGGCTGTTTATGCTCCCAAAAGAAAGATTAGGTCAAAGTGGAATTGTATATGATCAGGTTTTTATTTCTTTATATAGATATATACAGTATATGAGTTCTTTTATGTTTATTTGTTTTTTTTTTATACCAGCAATTTATACCACTGTGTACAAATAGCCCTCATTGAACCGGTGCTATGTGACAACTCTGCTATACAAGTACGTGACGTGGCGCGTTTAAAAAGAGACTCCTTTTTTAAGTTGTTTTATTTTTACGCGCAATGTGCAAAATAGATTTGGGATAAGTGGATTTCATGTGGAAGCCTTAGACTGATTCAATTCTATTTTTCCTCGGAATAAGCTAAAGGCTTGTGTAAAGCAATTTTTTTATATATAAATATATTATAGAAAATATGGAGAGAAAAAAAAAGAATCTTGTACCTAGCACAGTATTGGCATAGAATTACTTGTAACATATTTTATATGGTAGAATAAAGTCTGATTTTTGTTTTTTTTTATATCAAATGGCTGAAAAAGTCTAAAAGCATACATGAGCTGCCAGCCCTTCAGTCAGCAAGGGGTTAAACTATGGGCACGACGGGCAAAAGTTCGGCAACTTGCTTCTGTCACACGGAATCCAGACATACATTTCAGTTCCTGCTATTTGAGAGGTCACCACACGCATGAGCCCTTTTTTTTTTTTTTTTTTTGGAGTGCAAGCATATTTTGAAGCCTGCTCTTTTATTAGTTGAAGTTTTTGGGGCAGTCTAGGGGAGGGAGGAATAAAGTACCAGTGTTCAGAATGAACTACAATAGTTTGTATATTCAACATTTGAAGTATATTCTATTTTGTTGTACTCTTGTTTCAAAGTGTATTCAAGTAGATTTTACTGCAATATAGAAAATCAATTTCATGCCTTGTCTTGTCTTTTTTTTTTTTTTTTTTTTTGCCATC
The DNA here is from genome assembly GCA_033576555.1 of Oophaga sylvatica. Classification (NCBI taxonomy): domain Eukaryota; kingdom Metazoa; phylum Chordata; class Amphibia; order Anura; family Dendrobatidae; genus Oophaga; species Oophaga sylvatica. The sequence continues at coordinate 191,020,921 of JARQOD010000001.1, forward strand.
ATGGATGATATCACTCGATCTTCATTGTACTATACGATAGGGGCCTGAAAGGTTCTGGATTATCATTTCTTGGAAAGTCATGGAATCACGAACTCTAAAGGGAATCTATCATCAGGTTTTTGCCACCTAATAAGAGAGCAGCATAATGTAGGGGAAGAGACCCTGACTTCAGCAATGTGTTAAGTACTAGACTGCTTGCTGTAGTTTAGTGATAAAAATCACTTATCAGCTGGAGATTATCAAGAGGACTAGTCAACCTGCTGCCTTGTAGTCTTGTGGATTCCTGAGCTTTGTATAACCCCGCCCCCACCACTGACAGCTTTCTGGCTACACTGTGCATAGGCAGAAAGGTGCAATCAGTGGTGTGGGTGGGGTTTTACAGAGCTCAGCATTCAGAGAACTGGTAGACCTGCAGTAAAGAATAGTTTTTTTTAATCAAAACTGCAGCAAGCAGCCCAGTAAATCACTCATTGGTGAAATTGGTATCTCGTGCTCCTCTCAGATATGGGGTAGCAAAAACTGTCCGGTTCTTAAGCTTGCAGAACACCCAGTATAACAACTGTTAATAAAATGTCGCCTACTCTGGGTTTCTAACGCAAATTTGATCACTATATACAGTATATCAATGCATATCCTAACTGTCCTGTTCACAAAAAGCTCATTGTTTCCCAGTGTTGTATCATATCCAAAGATCTTTTTTTTTCTTCTTTTTCTACAGTTGTGTATTTTCTAACAGTGTAAAGTGATGCGTTCCACATAGACAACGCACACTGGGAGGTCTGTCAATGATTTACTAGTCAGACCTGTAGTAATGCATGGCTTCTTACAGATGGACTGACCTTTGCTCATTGTGCCCAGATTTACCCTATTTTGGGACCCAGTGAATTGTCGCAGTTAGAGATCCCTTACAGCAGTCAATGGGGTCTCTACAGGGGCTGCAAATATTCTCAAATAAAAGGGTTTCAAGACTTGATTGTTAAACAGTCACTTATTTACCAAGAATGACTTTTTCAGTCTGAAAAACAACTCAACTTTTGGCTAGTTTTAACTTTCAGCTGCAGATGGAAGGGAGGGAGACACAGTACTTCATTACTGATGGGTAGGCGGAGCCCAGACGGGATAGTCACCTCAGATTAAAAGAGTGTGCTGACCGGCCCCTCCAGCTCGGGCTCCTCCTACTCAGCTTACTCAGTTTACAATTTGAGGTCTCAGAGGATGGTCGCTGCTGGAAGCAGCTCCTCAGAAGATTTTATTATTTTATATCGGACAAGAGACTTGGATCACCAAATGTGGTCTAGAGGTCTCAGGGGTCTCAGCGCTGCTGGACCCCCACCTCTCCCTTGGCGGATCTGTATTACCCTAAGGGTGGTCCCTGCAGAAACCTGCCGGCCCGGGGGGATGAGGATGGCTTCCCTGGCGGGGACGCACACCCCGCTCAGGGGTCACTGCGATCTCCGCCCTGGGGGGAAGCATGGGCACGCGCCAGAAACCCCTGGGGGTCCCTGTGGCGCATGACGGGGTGAGTACTCCACATGTTTATCAGTGTGTTGAGTGATTCACCGGCTGCTGCGGCAGCCGCTGGTACAGTTTCATGTGGTGATTTTGTGTATTTTGTCCGCAGGTGGATGCCTGCAGGTCGGGGATCGCGGTACCGGAGAAGGGGAGTCCCGCGCTTTTTTTGAAGGCGGGGGGCGTGGCTTCGCGTCTCCCGGGCAGGAAGCTCTCTCTGAGCGCGCTTTCCTGCTTCCTTCTCTTCCGGCTGCCTCCTCAGTGCGGCGGCCATTACAGCGCACCGGGCTCCTCTTCCTCTCTGCTCTCCTGCACAAGTGAAGAACACAGCACCGCAAAACTGTGAGTCGCTTCTGCCCAATCGGGGCAGAAGCTTAGAGAATCTTTTTCTCTCCCCCGTAGCGCAGGTTGCCACACGCTGAGTTTAGCGACGCTATTTGGGTCGCTGGAGGTCTTTGCGATACAAAATTGATCTCAAATATTTAGAGCCAAACCCCCTCATAGCAGGAAGCGTCATAGGCCGGTGTCTTTTCGCTCGTATAGCGACTCAGAGTTCTGACGTGGAGGGTTCCCCTTTAAGTTCAGAGGGGATATCCGAATCGGATAGAGAGGATCGGCAAATGCACTCTGCTTTTTGCTCGGGTCGTGTAGAGGCTTTAATTGAGGCAATGAGGGAGGCGTTACAGTTACAGGAGGATGTAACTACTCGCCCTGGTAAGTCGGCCAGGATGTTCCAGGAGTCGCATAAGTCAGTCGCGACTTTGCCATCGATGATTGAGTTCAACCAGGCAGTGGAGAAGGAGCGTCTGTGCCCAGACAAGCGTTTTCAGGGGACTCGTCTTTTGGAGTCACTGTATCCGTGTACTACGGAATCTAATGATTGTTGGATTCAGTCTCCCGAGGTGGATGTCTCCTTATCTCAGCTTAGAAAATCTTTGCTACCTATTAAAGGGAAGGCGAGTTTGCAGGACCCGCTAGACAGAAGAGCAGAGTCAGCGGCAAAGTCCATTTATGAAGCCACGGGTTATGGCTTCAGAGCAATGTTAGGCTCCATGTGTGTTTATAAAGCTGCCCTGGTCTGGTTGGGCCGTTTACGGAGGAAATGTGAACCTCAAGTACCTGAGGTGGATGGACTGTTTGAATTGTTAGAAAGTGCCTTACAATATGGACATGATGCAAACCTGGACACGGTGTCACTGCTGTCCAGGGCTCAATCCTCGGCGGTCTCAGTCAGGAGGGCACTGTGGCTTAGACAGTGGACCGGTGATGCGGTTTCTAAACATGGTTTGCTAGCCTTAGCTTACAAAGGCGGTCAGTTATTTGGATCTGACCTTATGGAACTGATTGCCAAAGCAAAGGCAAGGGAGACAGCTTTACCACAGCGAAGGACTGTGGCTTCTACGTCTGGCAGGCCTGGTACCAATAGTGGTCGACGGTCCTTTCGTTCCAGGGGACGATTCGGTCAGCCCTCATGGGGGTCGGGTCGTCCCTCTTTTTCGGGAAAAAAGACAAATCAGAAATCCCGCGCTCCCTGGAAACAGAGTTTCCGGCAAGATAAAAGGGAATCTGACAAAAAGCCCACTAAGGCAGATTGACGCCAGGGTCCCGCTCGAGGGCTCTCGAGTGGGGGGTTGCCTGCTCCAATTCAAATTGACTTGGGTTTCCCGTGTCCCAGACTCCTGGGTGACACGGGTTGTGTCAGCAGGCTATTTCATAGTTTTCTTCCCGACCCCCGAACAGTTATTGCCAGTCTCGCATGCCATCAGAGCCCGGGCTATGTGCCGCTTTACTGCAGGAAGTCGAGTTTCTTCTGCAGAAGGGTGTGGTGGTTCCGGTTCCACCAGAAGACAGGGGAAGAGGTTTTTATTCCAACCTCTTTGTAGTCCCCAAAAAGGAGGGAAAGTTTCGCCCCGTCCTGGATCTCAAAAGGTTGAATCGGCATGTCCACGCCCGAAGGTTTTGCATGGAGTCGCTTCGCTCCGTAGTGGCAGCATTGTCACAGAACGATTTTTTGGTGTCAATCGACATACGCGACGCCTATTTGCACGTTCCAATCGGAGGGGCTCACCAGCGTTATCTTCGCTTTGCCATAGGTCAGGATCATTACCAATTTGTGGCTCTACCATTCGGTTTGGCCTCGGCACCCAGAGTCTTTACAAAGATTCTGGCACCTCTCATGGCTATACTTCGAAGGCAGGGAGTCACGATCCTCCCCTATCTGGACGATCTTTTGATTGTGGCATCCTCGATGGAGGAGGCGGTGACTGCTCGCAATCTATCCCTTCAGCTCCTGGAGGACTTCGGGTGGCTGGTCAATTGGGAGAAGTCGTCTCTGGAACCGTCACAATCAATCCTGTTTCTGGGGATGCATTTCGACACAGTACGAGCAGTGGTGTCTCTTCCTCCAGACAAGCAAGCATGTCTTATCCGACATACGCAGGTGATGAGGTCTTCAGTGACAATGTCTCTTCGAAGATGTATGCGTCTTCTGGGGTTGATGGTGGCTTCAATGGAGGCTCTTCCGTTTGCCCAGTTTCATTCCAGGGCGCTCCAAGGGTTCATTCTAAATCGCTGGGATCGGTCGCAGACCTCACTGGATTGCAGTGTGGTTATCTCCCGCAAGGTACGAGAGTCTCTGGGATGGTGGATCCGTTCGACAGAATTGTCTCGGGGGAAGTCCTTTCTTCCTCTGAAGTGGTCAGTCATAACCACCGATGCCAGCCTGACGGGCTGGGGGGGCGTTTGGAACGATCTCTGGGTTCAGGGAGTATGGTCGCCAGAGGAGTCTGTCTTGCCGATCAACATCCTCGAATTGAGGGCAATTTTCCTTTGCCTCCAACACTGGACGGTCCCTTTACACGGTCTGCCTGTCCGAGTGCAGACAGACAATGCGACGGCGGTCGCTTATATCAATCACCAAGGTGGAACGAGGAGTTCCAGGCTTATGGTGGAGGTATCTCGGATCCTGATATGGGCAGAGTCCAGGGTCCCAGCCATCTCTGCGATCCACATCCCAGGAGTTCAGAATATCACGGCGGACTTTCTAAGTCGCGAGAGGATGGATCCCGGAGAATGGAGTCTCCATCCGGACATTTTTGCACTGCTGTGCTCCCGTTGGGGAACTCCTCAGGTGGATCTGATGGCATCCAGGGCCAATGCCAAGTTACCGACATTCGTGTCCAGGTACAGGGATCCGAAGGCTGTAGCGGTGGATGCTCTGGTGGCCCCGTTGGACCAATTCAATCTAATCTATGTGTTCCCGCCGATTTCTATGCTACCTCTGGTACTCCGTCGGATCAGGCTGGAGAGGATCTCAGCTATTTTGATAGCTCCAGATTGGCCAAGGAGGACGTGGTTCTCGACACTGGTGTCGCTTCTAGCGGCACCGCCATTTTCACTTCCTCTTCGTCCGGACCTGTTAACCCAAGGGCCCGTCCGTCATCCAGATCTGAAGTCTCTGCGTTTGACGGCGTGGCTCTTGAAACCGAAATTTTGACCCGTAGAGGTTTTTCAGCCGAAGTCATTGCTACTCTGCGTGCTGCTAGAGGTCCAGCTACTACTAGGATTTACCACAGGACTTGGGAAGCCTTCTTTTTGTGGTGTTCGAGTTCTTCAAAGAACCCGAGAAAATTTTCTATTCCCAATTTGTTGGCTTTTATGCAACACGGGTTGGACAAAGGTTTGGCCATTAGTACCCTGAGGGGTCAGGTTTCGGCTCTGTCTTTACTGTTTCGGAGGGCTATCGCCTCGCGTAGGGAAGTGCGTTCCTTTTTTCGTGGAATAACCCCTCAGTTTCCACCGCATTTACTCTTGTATCTCCTTGGCGGCTCAATCTTGTTTTGGAGGCTCTTCAACATCAGCCTTTTGAGCCTATGGATTCGGTTAGCCTTTATTTACTTTCTTGGAAGGTGGCCTTCCTAGTGGCAGTTACCTCTTTGAGGAGGGTTTCGGAGTTGGCGGCTCTTTCTTGCTCGCCTCCCTTCTTGGAGTTTCACCCGGATCGTGTGGTGCTTCGCACTCGGGGCGACTTCCTACCTAAGGTGGTGTCGCGATTTCATGTTAACCAGGATATTGTGTTGCCTTCTCTTTGTCCGAGGCCAAGGACTGTGAAGGAACGGGCCTTGCACACATTGGATTTGGTGCGGGCTTTGAAATTCTACTTGAATGTTACTCAAGGATTTCGGAAATCAGACTCTCTGTTTGTTATTCCAGCAGGTCGTCGACGTGGTCAGCAAGCTTCCAAGGATTCTATAGCTCGCTGGATTCGGTCGGCCATTTTGGAGGCTTACCGACTTAAGGGCGAACCTTGCCCGATTAAACTTCGAGCTCACTCCACGAGGGCTGTGGGATCATCGTGGGCCTTTCATCAAGGGGCCTCGGCGGCTCAGCTCTGCCGGGCGGCGACCTGGCGCTCCGTTCACACTTTTACAAAATTTTATAAGGTGGACGTTAGTGCTTCCGCTGATGCAGCCTTGGGACGTAGGGTCCTGCAGGCAGCGGTAGTTTAAGAGTCTAGTTAACTTGTTTGGCGCCTGTTGCGCTTTTATTCAGGTTGTTGGGTTTCTGCCTATTTTGGTTTTGTTTCCCACCCTAATGTTTTGAACTGCTTTGGGACGTCCCATCAGTAATGAAGTACTGTGTCTCCCTCCCTTCCATCTGCAGCTGAAAGACGGATTTTGGTAAGAACTTACCTGTAAAATCCTTTTCAGCGAAGGAAGGGAGGGAGACACAGATCCCTCCCATGGCAGAAGTGTGTTGTTAATTTACAAAAGCAGCGTGGCCCTTCTCTGATAGCGATTTCTGGGCTGAGGTCGACGCGCTACGGCTCTGTTCCAGCATTGCCAGCTCATCGCAGTGGTCAGGTTCCGTGAGTAGTACCTGGAACTGTGTGGTTTTTTGCCTATCTGCATGCATAACCTGTATTCTTGTGTTTTTTTGTCTCTGAAGTTCTTCAGAAGGGGTTATGTTGCTCCGCTGGTGATATTGCTCTTCCTTAAGCTTGTGTACAACTGAGTAAGCTGAGTAGGAGGAGCCCGAGCTGGAGGGGCCGGTCAGCACACTCTTTTAATCTGAGGTGACTATCCCGTCTGGGCTCCGCCTACCCATCAGTAATGAGATACTGTGTCTCCCTCCCTTCCTTCGCTGAAAAGGATTTTACAGGTAAGTTCTTACCAAAATCCGTCTTTTAATTCTCCTATTGCTGTAGACACACAGAAATTGGTACAGGAGGTGATAGTGCGGTCGTAGGTGCTCTCATTCAGGCCGCATTCACACATCTGTGTGTCTCACTGTGTGATTCACAGACTGCTCATGGCCATGTACAATATGAAGCTGTCAAGTTCAGGTCAGGAGAATTGTAACTGTTCCATAAATCTGTAACACGTAGTATGAATGATGCCTTTGGTGACTTTTGGACGACTTCATAAAAAACCGGGCCAGTCATGTCTGTACTAACGCTACTACAAGCTGCAATTATAAAACATATGTGTGATTTACTCATTTTTTTATTGTATTTAGATTAGATTTTTATATACATTATACACTGGTTGGTTATTGTGTGGTGTTCATTGTACCCAGACAGAATACTGACCAAAAAAAAAGACAGTATTCTGAATGCAGCAATACTCCAGTCTGTGGTTTATACTGCACTTGCCAAATGTCTTGTATTGTGCACTCTGTTGCCAACCCTATTAATCCTTTCCTTCCAGCAATGCTGGTTTGATCAGTAGTTTCAATCTTGTGTTGCTACAATACAGCACAGAAATACTTGTGCTAGCAGCGAACACTGGCATGATCACTACAGCTCCTCTTGATACCATGTGTGGGGTTTGCTGCTGGCACTGATCATACATTAGGATGGATTGTCCTCCCTGTGCACGTTCCCAATGTGATTAAAGCCACATCATAACTTGCACTTATTTCTGTAGGCCAAGGGTCGATTCATCAAAAATTGTAGGCTGGAAAACTGTCGTGAAATGGTTTGAAAAGTCACACAAGTTTTGCACAATGTGGAGTTCCGAAAAATATTGTGACTTTTGGCGTTTTAACTCAAATTTAATGCAGGTGGAGCTTGTGAGTGCCAGGGTGGGACTTGGTGTGGCCATACTCGCCAACTTCAGCAAAAGTGCTGGCTGTTTTTATGTCAGAAATGCTACTCCAGTCATTGACTATATATATATATATATATATATATATTTTAACACAAGCTGACTCCTATGGGTGCCATACCTCTAGCGGTATTCCCACTTTTTAGTCGCACTGTATACAGTGGCTTATGAAAGTAATTTGATTTGTATGGTGAGTTAGCAATAGTCTAAGTTGAAGTGAGAAATATATAGGCATAAATTAAATTTATGGGATTAAATAGCTAAAAATGTGCATGTGTGTTCACCCTTTTGCGATGAAACCTCTCAAAAAAAATCTGTAGCAAGCAATTACCTTCATAAGTCACATGCTTAAATTGCACACAGATGGACATCATTTCACAAAGTGTCACATGGACTGTCAGTATATACAAATATATTCTCACAGGCTCTAACACCATTAAACAAGAGTCACCACTAACCAAACAACACATTGAAGGGCAAGGAGATCTCTGAACAAGTCAGAGACAAAGTTAAGTAAAAGTTGGGGTTGGGTTATAAATTTTTTTTTTTTTTTTAAAAATCCCAATCTCTGAAGGTCCCCTGGAGCTCCATCAAATCCATTATCATCAAAGGGAAAGAACATGATACCACAACAAACCTGCCAAGAGAGGGTCGCTCACCAAAACTTTCAGCCTGGGCAAGGCAGGCATTAATCAGAGAGGCAGCACAGAGATCAAGGGTAACCCTAAAGGAGATGCAGAGACTGGAGTATCTGGACATACAACCCCACAATAAGCTGTGCACTCCAGAGGTGGCCTTTACTGAAGAGTGGAAAGAAAAAAAAAAAAAGCCTTACACCCAAAAATTGTAAGGCTCGTTTTGAGTTTCCCAGAAGATGTGGGTGACTCCCGAAATGTATAGCAGTAGATGCTGTGGTCAAATGAGACAAAAATTTAACTTTTTGGCCACCAAGGTAAATGCTATGTCTGGCGCCAAACCAATACAGCTCATCCCCACAGTGAAATGTGGCAGAAAATTGCTGTGGGGATGTTTTTCGGCAGCAGGGACGGAAAATTGTCCCAAGTCGAGGGGAAGATGGATGGTGCGAAATACCGGGATTTTCTTGAGCAAAATCTGTTACTTGGTGATTTGAGACTGGGACGGGGGTTCACCTTCCAACAGGGCAATAACCCAAATCTTACTGCTAAAGGGGAAACTTGTAATTGTTTTTAAGAGGCCTAGTCAAAGCCCAGATCTTAGTTCAATTGAGAATCTGTGGTCAGATTCAATGATTGCTGTCACCAGAGGAAACCATCTTAAGCCTGTTTCACACATCCTGATATTTCCTTTACCAGAAAAAACACTACCGGAGATATCAGTTTCTGTGTAGTACTTGTGGCAACCGTGTGCTGCATCAGTACCACTTGGTACTGAGAAGCAGAGGTACAGTTAGCGCTGTTCCCCGGCGCTGGGTGCTGAAGACGACTCCTATCATTCTCCCCTGCTCTGCCGGCGATCAGCGCGAGCAAGGGAGAATGTTGAGTTCTATTCAACTGATGACAGCGAGAGCAGGTTGCACCAGCTGATGGGACTATTACACAAAGGAGCCTACACCTGCTGCTAATAACAGTGAGAACAGGCAGCTGCTGATGGGAGTATTCATCAGCCGCCCCTGCGCTATAAATAAAAAAAAAAAAAAAAAAGCAGCATAGGTTCTGTATTTCAGCAGCAGATGAAGGAAGGGAGACACACTAGTCATTACTAGTGGGTAGGCGGAGCCCAGATAGGATAGACACCTCAGATTAAAAAAGAGTGTTGACCGGCCCCTCCAGCTCGGGCTCCTCCTACTCCAGCTCTCCAGTCTAAAATTTGAGGTCTCAGAGGATAGTCGCTGCTGGAAGCAGCTCCTCAGAAGATTTTTTTATTTTCATCGGACAAGAGACTTGGATCACCAGAAGTGGTCTCAGGGGTCTCAGCGCTGCTGGACCCCCACCTCTCCCTTGGCGGATCTGTATTACCCTGTAAGGTGGTCCCTGCAGAACCCTGCCGGCCCTGGGGGATGAGGATTGCTTCCCTGGCGGGGACGCAAACCGCGCATCTGGGGTCACTGCGTTCCCCGCCCTGGGGGGAAGCGATGGGCACAGCGCCACAAACCCCTGGGGGTCCCTATGGCGCTCAGCTGGTGAGTACTCCATATTTTTAATGTATGTGAGTGCTTCAGCGGCTGCTGCGGCAGCCGCTGTTACATGTGACATGTTTGGTGACTGTATTTTTTATCCGCAGGCAGATACCTGCAGGACATGAGAGAGCGGAGGAGTTCGCGCTCTTTTTTGAAGCCGGCGGGGGGCGTGGCTTCGCGCTTCCTGGTCTTGTGACAGGAAGCGCTCTGAGCGCGCGATTTTTACTGCTTCTGTTCCGGCTTCTCTCAGCGCGGCGGCCATTACTAGCCTCCCCGGGCTCCTCATGCTCCGCTCCTCCCGACTGACAACATTACCGCGGCCAGCTGGGTGAGTGAATTTAACGTCCTCACCCCCACAGCGCAGGACCTTTCTGTGAACAAGGCAGATTGCGCTATCCTGCAGCTGCGGTCTCATATAGAGACCTTGTTTTGTCTGGGGCTCGCACACCCTTCTCACTTTAAAAGGGAGTTGTGGGGAGCCTGCGACATTAACCCCTATTGGATGGTTAACCCTTTCAGCGCAAGAATCCAGCAACTACCCGCCGTAGGTTCTGTTCCAGTTTGGATCAGAACATAAAGGGTTAATTATACTGCTGACATATTCTGCTGATTTTTTTAAATTGAGGGACAGCTGGGGTAGCTCTCCCCTTTAAGAGCTTTAACCCTTCAGCGTTCTTGTTTCATCCACTTAAGAAACCACACTTTTTTCTAGTTACTGACAGGTTTTGACCTGCCATATACTGTGTGAGGGCATGTCGGATCAGGGTCCAGAAGGTGCGGACCGTCTCCCAGATCCGCTACAGGATCAGTCGCGCGTATCTGATACGCAGACCTCGACGGCGTCAAGCGCAGCGGTCGGAGGTTGCAGTGATGCCAAAATGGATGCCCTCGCTCGTTCTATTGATGGCCTGTCTGACCTTTTAGGTTATTGGGTGTCAGCTAGATCCTCTCATGGCAGGAAGCGACACAGGCCGGTACCTTCCTTCCCGCGTAGCGAATCAGAGATCTCTGATATAGAATACGGAGAGGGTTCCCCTTCAAGCTCGGATGGGGAGATGTCCGAGTCGGATAAGGAGGATCGGCAGGGGCATTCTGCCTCTTTTTTGGGCCGAACAGAGGCTTTTATTGGGGCCATGAGGGAGGCGTTAGTTACCGGAGGAGGTAACTAGACGTCCCGGTAAGTCGGCCCGGATGTTTCAGGAGGCGTATAAGTCGCGATCGGCATTACCATCTCTGGACGAGCTTAATGGGGCAGTGGAGAAGGAACGCCTGTGTCCAGATAAACGTTTTCAGGGGACACGGTTTTTTGAGGCACTGTATTCGTGTTCGACGGAGTTGATTGATAATTGGATTCCTTCTCCTGAAGTGGATGTCCCTTTATCCCAGCTTAGCAAATCCTCTTTACTCCCTGTTAAAGGGAAGGCAAGTCTGCAGGATCCGCTGGACAGAAGAATGGAGATGGCGGCGAAATCCATCTACGAGGTCGCGGGTCATGGATTCAGAACGGTGCTAGGATCCATGTGTGCTTGTAAAGCTTCCCTGAGCTGGTTGGTCCGTCTATGGACGGCGTGGCAAGATAGATCTCCGTCATCCGAGGTAGATGGGCTTCTCGAATTGTTGGAGACTGCAGCCCGATACGGCTATGATGCAGGTCTGGATACTGCGTCACTGCTGTCAAGGGCGCAATCCTCGGCGGTCACAGTCAGAAGAGCACTGTGGCTTAGACAGTGGACCGGGGACGCGGTTTCCAAGCAAGGTTTGCTATCTTTAGCTTACAAGGGTGGTCAGCTATTTGGATCTGACCTCACAGAGCTGATTGCCAAGGCAAAGGCAAAAGAAGCAGCTTTACCGCAGCGAAGAGCTATAGCTTCTGTGCCTGGCAGGCCTAGTGCCGGTAGTGGTCGGCGATCCTTTCGGTCCAGGGGACGGTTCGGCCAGTCCTCTTGGGGATCGGGTCGTCCCTCTTTTTCGGGAAAAAAGACCTCTCAAAAATCCCGCACTCCCTGGAAACAAAGTTTCCGTCAAGACAAGCGGGAAGCGGACAAAAAGCCCGCTAAGGCGGACTGACGCCAGGGTTCCACTCGAGGGCTCTCGAGTGGGGGGTCGCCTGCTCCATTTCGAATCGACTTGGGTTTCCCGCGTTCCGGACGCCTGGGTAATGCGGGTCGTGTCGACAGGCTACTTCATAGAGTTTTCTTCTCGACCCCCGGACAGTTTTTGCCAATCTCGCATTCCGTCGGAGCCCGAGCTATTTGCCGCTCTACTGCGAGAGGTCGAATCCCTTCTGCAGAAGGGTGTGGTGATACCGGTTCTGCCAGAGGACCGGGGAAAAGGATTTTATTCCAACCTTTTTGTGGTCCCCAAAAAGGAGGACAAATTTCGCCCCATTCTGGATCTCAAAAGATTGAATCAGCATGTCCACACCCGGAAATTCCGCATGGAGTCGCTTCGCTCCGTTGTGGCAGCCCTGTCGCAGAACGATTTTTTGGTGTCAATCGACATTCGCGACGCTTATTTGCATGTTCCCGTCGGAAGGGCTCACCAACGCTTCCTTCGTTTTGCCATAGGTCAGGACCATTACCAGTTTGTGGCTCTGCCATTCGGGTTGGCCTCAGCGCCCAGAGTTTTTACAAAAATTCTGGCGCCTCTCATGGCAATTCTTCGAAGACAGGGGGTTACGATTCTTCCCTACCTGGACGACCTTTTGATTGTGGCGTCCTCAAGGGAGGAGGCGGTGACGGCTCGCAATCTGTCCCTTCAGCTCCTGGAGGACTTCGGGTGGCTGGTCAATTGGGAGAAGTCGTCTCTGAAACCGTCGCAGTCAATCCTGTTTTTGGGGATGCATTTCGACACGGTACGAGCAGTGGTGTCCCTACCTCCAGACAAGCGAGCATGTCTCCTTCGACATGTACAGGTTATGAAGTCTTCGACAGCGATGTCCCTTCGAAAGTGTATGCGCCTTCTGGGTTTGATGGTGGCGTCCATGGAGGCACTTCTGTTTGCCCAGTTTCATTCCAGGGCCCTCCAAAGGCTCATTCTGAGCCGTTGGGATCGATCGCAGGCTTCGCTGGATTGCAGTGTCATCATCTCTCACAGGGTGAGAGAGTCTCTAGGATGGTGGTTACGTCCGGAAGCATTATCCCTGGGGAAGTCATTCCTCCCTCCGAGGTGGTCGGTCATAACCACCGATGCGAGCCTGACGGGCTGGGGGGGTGTCTGAAACGATCTCTGGATTCAGGGAGTATGGTCGTCGGAAGAGTCTGTTCTGCCGATCAACATCCTGGAATTGAGGGCAATTTTCCTTTGCCTCCATCACTGGACGGTCCCTTTGAGCGGTCTGCCAGTCCGAGTGCAGACAGACAACGCGGCGGCGGTCGCGTATATCAACCATCAAGGCGGGACGAGGAGTTCCAGGCTCATGGTGGAGGTGTCACGGATCCTGGTTTGGGCCGAGGCCAGAGTGCCAGCCATCTCTGCGATCCACATTCCAGGAGTTCAGAATACCACGGCGGATCTCCTCAGTCGCGAAAGGATGGATCCCGGAGAATGGAGTCTTCATCCGGAGATTTTTGCACTACTGTGCTCCCGTTGGGGAACTCCCCAAGTGGATTTGATGGCATCCAGGTTCAATGCCAAGTTACCGACCTTCATGTCCAGGTACAAGGACCCGAAGGCTGTGGCGGTGGATGCTCTAGTGGCTCCGTGGGACCAATTCGAGCTAATCTATGTGTTTCCGCCGATATCTTTGCTTCCTCTGGTGCTGCGTCGGATCAGGCTGGAGAGAATCCCGGCTATGTTGATAGCCCCAGATTGGCCAAGGAGGACGTGGTTCTCGACACTGGTGTCGCTTTTGGCAGCACCTCCATTTCCACTTCCTCTTTGCCCGGACCTGTTAACCCAGGGGCCCGTTCGTCATCCGGACCTGAAGTCTCTGCGTTTGACGGCGTGGCTTTTGAGACCGAAATATTGACCCGTCGAGGTTTTTCAGCCGAAGTCATTGCCACTCTGCGAGCTGCCAGAGGTCCGGCTACTACTAGGATTTATCACAAGACTTGGGAAGCCTTCTTTTCGTGGTGTTCGGGTACTTCAAGGAACCCGAGGGTTTTTTCCATTCCCAATTTGTTGGCTTTTCTGCAGTACGGGCTGGACAAGGGTTTGGCAGTTAGCACCCTGAAGGGTCAGGTTTCTGCTCTGTCCTTGCTGTTTCGGAAGGCTATTGCCTCGCGTAGGGACGTGCGTTCCTTTTTTTGCGGAATAGCCCGTCAGTTTCTGCCGCGGAAGGTGCCTGTGTCTCCTTGGCGGCTCAATCTTGTCTTGGCGGCTCTTCAGCATGGACCTTTTGAGCCTATGGGCTCGGCTAACCTTTCTTTGCTCTCTTGGAAGGTTGCCTTCCTTGTGGCGGTCACCTCTTTGAGAAGGGTTTCTGAGTTGGCGGCTCTTTCTTGCTCGCCTCCTTTCCTGGAATTTTACCCGGATCGCGTAGTGCTTCGCACACGGGGTGACTTTCTACCTAAGGTGGTATCGCAATTTCATGTTAACCAGGATATTGTGTTGCCCTCGCTCTGCCCGGAGCCGAGGAATGCGAAGGAACGGGCCTTGCACACATTGGATTTGGTGCGGGCTTTGAAGTTCTATTTGTCGATTACTCAAGGTTTTCGGAAATCGGACTCTCTGTGATTCCAGCAGGTCGTCAGCGTGGTCAACGAGCTTCCAAGGACTCTATAGCTCGTTGGATTCGGTCGGCCATTTTAGAGGCTTACCGACTTAAGGGCGAACCTTGCCCGATCAAGATTCGAGCTCACTCCACGAGGGCTGTGGCTTCATCGTGGGCTTTTCATCAAGGGGCTTCGGCAGCTCAGCTCTGCCGGGCGGCGACCTGGCGCTCCGTCCACACGTTTACAAAATTTTATAAGGTGGACGTCAGTGCTTCCGCTGATGCGGCCTTAGGACGAAGGGTCCTGCAGGCGGCTGTAGTTTAAAAGTTCTCGTTAACTTGTGTTTAGCGCTTGTTGCGCGTTTACCTAGGTTGTTGGGATCTGCCTTTTTGGTTTTGTTTTCCCACCCTTAATTTCTGGACTGCTTTGGGACGTCCCACTAGTAATGACTAGTGTGTCTCCCTTCCTTCATCTGCTGCTGAAAGACGGATTTTGGTAAGAACTTACCTGTAAAATCCTTTTCAGCGAAGAAGGAAGGGAGACACACATCCCTCCCATGGCAGAAGTGTGTTGTTGTGTTTCAGATGCGGCGTGACCCTTCTCTGATAGCGATTATCTGAGCTGAGGTCGGTGCGCTAAGGCTCTGTTCCAGCATTGCCAGCTCATCGCAGTAGTCAGGTTCAGTGAGTAGTACCTGGAACTGTGTGGTTTTTTTTGCCTGTTGCATGCATAACCTGTATTCTTGTGTTTTTTTCTCTGAAGTCCTTCAGAAGGGGTTATGTTGCTCCGCTGGTGATATTTGCTCTTCCTTAGCTTGTGTACGACTGGAGAGCTGGAGTAGGAGGAGCCCGAGCTGGAGGGGCCGGTCAACACTTTTTTAATCTGAGGTGTCTATCCTATCTGGGCTCCACCTACCCACTAGTAATGACTAGTGTGTCTCCCTTCCTTCTTCGCTGAAAAGGATTTTACAGGTAAGTTCTTACCAAAATCCGTCTTTTTGATAACCAGCTAGGTAAAACTGATAGATGCAGCTTCAGTAAGGCTGTTCATCAAAAATAAAGGGGTCACCACGCTATTTTTTTAAATAATTTTTAAAAAACGGTGTGGGGTCCCCCTTCCATTTTTGACAACAAGCCTTGCGAAGGCAGACAGCTGGGGGCTAGTATTCTCAGACTGGTAAAGAGCCATGGATATTAACACCCCCCCAGCCTAAAAATAGCATGCAGCCGCCCAGAAAAGGCACATCTATTAGATGCGCTAATTATGGCTCTTGCCTCTTTCCCAGTGGCAAGTGGGGTAATATTTGTGGGGTTGATTTCACCTTTGTATTGTCTGGTGATACCAAGTCCATGGATCAGTAATGGAGAGGCGTCTATAGTTGTATGGTAAATAAGCACACAGCAAGTATAAAGTCTTTTACGTGAAATAACAAAACACTTATTTAAAAATAACAGTTATACTCCCCTAATGCCCATTCCATTGAAGCCCTCGTCTCCTGTAATAAAACAAAAAAAAACAAACAATGATATCCTTCACCTGTCTGACGTTCTGTCCCATGCCGTAATCAATGTCTGGGGATAAAGTTTTCAAGCTGGACTGTGCCAAGATGCGACCGTCCAGGCTGAGATCCACTGATGAATGAGCTGCTGCAAGCGCAGCATCAGTGAGCAGCGGTGACCTCATTGAGGTTACCGTGGGTCACTGAGGCTACGTTCCCGGCCAGGCTGAACTGCGGTGACACCAGCACAGTGAGAAAAAGTCCTTGAGTTCACTGCAAAGCTTTGATCTGTGGTGAACTCGAGTGACGGTCAACGCAGTTCAGCCCAGCTTACAGTGAACTGCCTGTGAAAACGCACCTCAGTGTCTGGCGGTAACCTCTATGCTGTCACCACTCATCACTGAAACTGCGCTCTCAACATCTCATTGTGTCCTGGTTTTCAGTGTGAACGGTCGCATCACAGCACTGTTCATTTTGAAAATTGGATATCGCAGAGATTGGTTATCTTCATGTCAGACAGGCGAAGGATATGGTTATTTTTGGTTTTTTTTTTACAGGGGGTATGGGCATCAGAGGATTATCTTAAAGTCTGACAGGTTAGGGATATGGTTTATTTTTTTTACAGGTGGCATGGGCTTCAATGGATTAAGCATATAGGTGAGTATAACTGCTTTTTTATTTGAAATAAAGGAGTCAATGTCTTTATTTCAAGTAAGATTTTGTTCTTGCTGTATTTATTTCAAAACTTACTATGTGGTTAGAAATGGGAGTGTCTTATAGATGCCTCTCCATTACTAACCCCTTGGCTTTGTCAGCCGACAATACAAAGCTGACATCAACCCCACAAATATCCCACTTATCAATGCAACAGGGAAAGTGGGAACAGCGAGACTTAGAAAAAGATTTGGCGCGTCTTACGTAAATATCAACCCACAGCTGTCTGTTTAGCCTTTACTGGTTTGAATGTATAGGGGGACCCCATAAATTCACCAGTAAAGGCTAATGAAAGAGCTGTGAGCTGTTAATAGCCTGGGAACCTTTTGGGATACCTTTTCCCAGATTATTAACTTCAGTCCCCAGCTGTGGGCTTTCCCTCTGCTGGTTATGAAAATTGCCACTGATCCCACGCCTTTTTTTTTAAATTTGATTGTTTATCTTACACAGGAAGGACACAGTGGGTGCAGAATAGAACTCTCATCACTGGTCAAGCTGATCTCAGGGAGATCAATCAACAATGATGAGACCTGTCTTCAGCACCCAAGAACAGAGCAAACTACCACTTCCCAGGCACCAATACGTGTCACGCTGATGACATATGGATGTCATCAGTATACGGTTCGCATTTTGTCCGTGCTGCTGACAAAAAACTGACATGTCTGTGCATTTTTCACATGGTCTGTGTGAAAAACCCTGACATGTGCACACCACCATTGAATACAATGGGTGTGTGTCCGTGTTTCTGAACCCTTAAAAACGGACGTGTGAAGGGGCCCAAAAGCGTCCAAAAGTAGTTGAACAATTATCTCAAAACCTCTTTAATGGGCTGCATGGGTTATTTCCTCATTAATCCCTCAATTAACCCCTTAATGTCCATTGACGTGCACAGTCCGTCATGGCAGGATGTCAGTACTGGCACCAGGACGGACTGCACGTCATGCCTTTGAACTACCACTGTGTGTAAACACACAGTGGTAGTTCAGTGTCGACAGCTGACAGGCACAGCAAGAGGTGCGGGGACCCTTGCAGTCGGTCCCTGCACCTACAGCCCTGTGATAGGTCAGTCAATCTGACTGACCAAACACAGCAGCGATCGGGCAGGAGAGGCTGAAATTTCAGCTTCTCTTGCCCGAGCAGTGCAGGATCTCAGCGCTGCAGTGGCCAAGCTTCCTGCGTCCGTGCTGCCCCTGGCTGTTAACCCCCTGATTGCTGCGATCGCAGTGTTTAGGGGGGGAGGCAGAGGGTCAGGAGCTCCCTCTGACTCAGATCGGCGTCCCCGCGATGTAATTGCAGGGCCCGATCTCAGCCATGATGACTCGGGGTTGTCATGACAACCTCCAGGTCATCCAGCTACGGAAAGCCGCTGAGACCATGGTCTCAACAGCTTTCTCCATTGGTATAATGCATTGCAATGCTGGAACATTGCAATGTATTTTACCTGCAATCAAAAGTGAAAGTCCCATAAAGGGACAAGGTAAAAAAAAAAATTTTTAAAAAAATTTGTGGAAAAAAATATTAAAAAATAAAAAAAAATTCCCCTAAAAAACACATTTTTATGTAAAAACAAAAATAAAACACGTTTGGTATCGCCGCGTCCGTAAAAAATCCCATCTATAAAAGCCTAACCATGGTTAACCCCTTCAGAGAAAGCCGTAAAAAAAAAAGTAGTAAATTATACTTTTTCCAAGCATTCTCATCATACCGCTTGGAAAAAGAGCAATAATACGCGATCAAAACAATGGATATAAATAAACATGGTACCGCTGAAAACGTCATCTTGTCCCGCAAAAAATAAGCCGCCATATAGCATCATCAGCGAAAAAAATAAAAAAGTTATAGCTCGCAGAATAAAGTGATGCAAAAATAATTATTTTTTCTATAAAAGTTTATATTGTGTAAAAAAAAATGCCAAAACGTAAAAAAAAGATAAATGAGGTATCGTTGTAATCGTAGTGACCCGAAGAATAAAGCTGCCTTACCAATTTTACCACACGCGGAACGGAGGAAAAAAAAAAACAATTCCTGAATTGCTGGTTTTTGTTCATTCCGCTTCCACAAAAATCGGAATAGGAAGCGATCAAAAAAAGTTATGTGCCCGAATATGGTACCAATAAAAACGTCAGCTCGTCCCGCAAAAAACAAGCCCGCACATGACTGTCGGCCAAAATATGGAAAAATTATAGCTCTCAAAATACGGCGATGCAAAAATTTCTTACAAAAAATTCTTCCAAAAAAAAGCGTCTTTTAGTGTGTGACAGAAGCTAAACATGAAAAAAGTATGTAAATCTGGTATCACTGTAATCGCACCAATCCAAAGAATAGTCGCCTAATCACTAATACCGCACAAGGAACGGCGTATAAAATAAAACCAATTCTTCACCTTTTGTGGATTTGTTCATTCTGCCTCCCAAAGATCGCAGTAAGGCGATCACAGTGGTTCCCCCCACATATGGGGTATCGGCATATTCAGGACAAATTGCACAACAACTTTTGGGGTCCTATTTCTCCTGTTACCCTTATAAAAATAAAAATTTGAGGGCAAAAATCATTTTTGTGGAAAAAAATATTTTTTTATTTTGACGGCTCTACGTTATACACTTCTGTGAAGCACTTGGCGGTTCAAAGTGCTCACCACACATCTAGATAAGTTCCTTGGGGGGTCTAGTTTCCAAAATGGGGTCACTTGTGGGGGGGTTTCTACTGTTTAGGCACATCAGGGGCTCTGCAAACGCAACATGACACCCACAGACTATTCCATCAAAGTCTGCATTGCAAAATGGCGCTCCTTCCCTTCCGAGCTCTGCCATACGCCCAAATAGTGGTTTACCCCCACATATGGGGTATCAGCGTACTCAGGACAAATTGCACAATAACTTTTGGGGTCCTGTTACCCTTTGGAAAATAAAAATTGGGGGTAAAAAGATCTTTTTTTTTTTGAAAAAAATGATTTTTTAATTTTACAGCTCTATGTTATAACCTGTGAAGCCCCTGAGGGTTCAAAGTGCTCACCACACATTTAGATAAGTTCCTTGGGGGGGGGGTCTAGTTTCCAAAATGGGGTCACTTATGGGGGGTTTCCTCTGTTTAGGTACATCAGAGTCTCTCCAAACACGACATGGTGTCCGCTCTCGATTCCAGCCAATTTGACATTCAAAATCTCAAATGATGCTCCTTCCCTTCTGAGCACTGCCGTGCGCCTAAAGATTGGTCTTCATCCACACATGGGGTATTTGTTCAGAGGAAACTACCTATGAAAGACGGGCTGATGATCTCCAAGAACGTTTTAAGGAGAGAGGGTATTCTGGAAGAACAATTAGGAAATGCAGAAAGAAGGCATCACTTGTTAAAAGAGAGGATCTTCTGATCAACAAAAAGAAACCAGTTTCTCAGCAACAGGTGAGATTCATATCTACCTACTCGAATATGTCTCATTCAGTAAGGAATGCGTTGGAGAAATTCTGGCCTTTGATCAGGCAGGATTCTATTTTGGCAAATTATATCTCTCCCTCTTCTTCAGTCACCTATCGAAGGAGTAAAAATCTTAAAGATCTTCTAAGCCACAGCCATTATAGGGGTCAGGAACGTACATGCCCATTTGGATCTAAAGGATCCAAATGGGGCTTTTTTCCCTGTATGGATTGTATGGCATGTAAAAACATGGAAAGGGCAACCACATTTAAGTCGAGTGATGGTTTCAAAGAATTCTCTATCACACACCACATTACGTGTACCACTACTAACGTGGTATACTACACTACCTGTCCCTGTGGACTCATCTATGTGGGCCTTACCTCCAGACAACTTCGAATAAGAGTGAGAGAACACGTTAGGGACATCCAAAATGCCGCCAACTGCCAGATCTTGGATCAAATGAAGCCTATACCTCGACACTTTAAAATAAAGCATGGCTGTAATAGCAATTTGTTGAAAGTTTGAGGTATTGACCATGTCTTAAGTGACAAACGTGGGGGAAATACCAAAAGAAATCTGGCTCAGATTGAAGCCAAATGGATATTTACCATTGATTGTGTTCGCCCCAAAGGGTTAAATGAAGTATTGAGTTATGCTCCCTTTCTTTAATATGTTGGTGTTTGTTTTTTAATTGATGATTTATCTGTGTTTTTATTAACTTTTACTTTTATATCTCTGTAGGTTTTTGTCTTATATTGATATTCTCTTTTTCCTCTCTGCATAAAGATGGATTTTATCATCGGATGGATTTACACTTTTTTTCACTTATTTGCCTTCTGGTATGCATCTAGTATGAATTGCAAGCCTTCATACGCTGTTTTAGCTCCTTGGATAATCTACAAGCATTTTTGGGCTATATATATATATATATATATATATATATATGTATAGTTGCTTTTATATTCCCATATGCCTTCTATATGTATGTATGAGCAATAAGATCTAAATTGGTATCATTGCAATCAATGATGTATGAAATAAGGCTATATATATATATATATATATATATATATATATATAATTAATTTTCACCCCTGTATTTGTTTTTATTTTGTTTTACACTCTCATTTATTTTTATTCACGTACTATTTTTGGTGCACATTTATCTTATTAGTAACTCATATATTCCTTGAGGATATGAGTTTATTTAATATTATAACAATAATATTATTATTATTATATTTATACCTTCACTTATCCACTTATTTCTCACTTTTTCAGCGCTTATTACTTGCACTTCTTCTTTTTTCCACTTGGTGTCACTATTCATTAAGGTATGTGCACTCTTTTTCTATTTCTTTCTATTGCAGAGTTTTAGATTAATACTTATATGTTAAGTGGCAATAAGATCCGCTGGCTATTATACACTATTAGCAGTTACTTATTGATCAATCTTAAGCAGTGAGTGCTCCTTTACATTCGGATGGCTCTGTTGCTATGATTAAGCGTCCTCCAAGCGTCGTGGGTTGGCTCCGCCTACTTCTGTGATGTCACTTTGGTGGGCGTATACCTATGACGCTGGACGCCGAGATCTTGGCTTCCGGCCATGACCGCATGTTATGAAGCGCCGCAAGCAGCTGCTTTATCGACTTCCTGCCAGGTGGATATAAAAACCTGTCTTTATATTCATACACCACGCCCCCCGAGGAAGCACATAGCGAAACGCGCGTCGGGGCTTTCCAGTCCACTGCTCAGTAAGTTTGGATGCCTTATGATATATATCTTTGACTATTGTCTGTATTGGCTATTGATCTAACACACCACTATGGCATATATGGCCACATGGGAGGAATTGTTTGCAATATATTTGAGGCTGTAGCCCTTTTTTCTATGTTGGCAGTATTTGCACGTTCCTTGCTGATTGCTGTGCCCACTAGGCTTATTAATTAATACTCTTATATACTTACATCTTATAGCATATTTCAGCAATATTATCAGCATTCATTTGTGTATATATATATATAACCATATGGGATGAATCACCTGTGATATACTGTGAGCGATTGTTTATAATAGCAGTATTTGCATTTGCATATATCAATATTGACCTATTGTTTTTTTCTGCCTGGTCTTAATATATATCTCTATGCACACTTATATGTATATCTGTATACTGCAAAATCTATATACTATTAGAGGTTTTTTCATCCTCTTTACGTGTTTTATATGTATAATTTTAGGTTGCTGTGACGATCTATCAACACTGTCCATTTATACTCCAAATAATTAGTGTTATTTTGCTTTTTTTAAAAATATAGACTGTTCATTTGGGTATTATTTAGTATATCTAATTTTTGGTAGCATACACTGGTGTAAATGTCTATACTGATAGGATGTTCATATATGTGTTATTTTGGTTTCATTATGTGCACTATGCACTTTACCATCTGATGGACAGCTTTGAATGATTATGTCACAGCACCCTGATATGTATTAGCCTTGACACTATATCAAGTATTTTGCTATACATGACCTGAGGCATTCATTTAACTGAATAGTGGTATCTATGGTTTTGCCTTCTCCTTTGTCATTGACATTTTGTATTATGTTTGTGTATTTCTTTTAAAAACTTTTTTGTATTAATTAATAAAAGTTGCATTTTGCATTTTTCTAAAAATCGGCTCTGTTTTCATATATTCATTTTTGGGTATCTGTATATTCATATATGAATGAGCGTTTACAAATTGGCCTCTTTTTGGTTAAGTATTTGTATTTTGTGTTTTTTCAACACTTATCAGACTATGAATTTCAAAGCACGGGATCAATCCTGGCTGGTACATGTGGATGCTATTTTCAAGGGAGAGGCAATCCCTAGTAATATTATAGAAAGTGGAACTACAATTGAATTAAAAAATTCTTTTAAAACCCTTCACAAGAAACGTATGCGGACATGGTGGAATAAGGCCTCTTTGGAAGGATATCTATCTAAGAATATGATCCCTAGGGGATTAAGGATCAAGGTTTTACCCTCCTTTCCGGTGGAGGATACACTCTTTAAAACACGGTGGGAAGAAGCTTGTAACACTTGTTCCCGTTCACTAATTGAACTTTTGATCGGTTTGAATAAAAAAAGTATTGAAACCATGGAAGGAGAGATTGAAAGCTTACAGAAAAAATTAACTGAATCTCTTGGTCCCGCCGACATGGAAAATTTCAACAAGGAATTGGATAAACTTTTCATTAATTGGGAGAAAGAGATTCAAGAAGTCAAGGCAAATAAATTCGCACGTGATGTTCAGGATTTTAAAAGCAATTCGGTTTACAAATGGCGTACAGTGCGATCGATGGTACGATCTTCTTCAATGTCCTCTGCTTCCTCCAATAATGTTCTTCATAAGTTCCAATCAACGCTTTACTAGATCTAAACGCAAGAATGGCTATTATACCCGTCGTAATGACTCTACCAGACCAACTACTGAAAGCAATCCTGGATCCTCTAAATTGAAGGTAGTAAATCTATCACAACATGTCTTATCTGACACACAAATTGAGGTATTAAGCCTTGGTCTTTCTTTTTCTCCCACCTCTACCTTTGACTTCTTTACTTCAGTAAAAGATCTACACCTGTTTGCGAGGAAACTGGTTTTAAAGAAACTGCATTCCAAGAAAACAATATCTGATGACCCCCAATGGAGTATACAAGAACAAGAAGCCTTAAGGGTATGCCACACTAAACAATATCGCTAACGGGATCGCTAAAAAACGTCACTATTTAGCGATCCCGTTAGCGATATTGTTCAGTGCGGCAGCTTCCAGCGACGAGCTTCCTGCTGTGATCTCGCTCGTCGCTGGAATCGTTCCGGACCCTATTTTCTCGTCGGCGCTCCCGCTGGGTAAGTATCTTATCGCTGTGTGGCACCTTTTCTTAGCGATTTAGCGGTACTTTTGTACCGCTAAAGTCGTTAAGAAGATCGCTAACGGCGATAGCGTCGTTAACTATATCGCTAAATGCGGCAGCATTTAGCGATATAGAAACAATCCCGCTAGCGATCTCATTAGTATGCAACGCTAACGAGATCGCTAGCGGGATAGCTTAGTGTGGCAGTACCTTTAGCTATACTGGACAGTTATGTGAGGAATCCATCTCAGAACCCTCTCAACCTATTGGTAAGTTTACCATCAGTAAATCTAAGAACTTTCCCTCTCTCAGCTTATTTCCTGAAATTGAATTATTTGTCAAAATGGTAACCGAAGAATTCCGCAAAATTCCACAAACTCTCCGCCATGACAATTTATCCAAGGCACAAAGGTGTGCCCTAGGGGCATTGCGTAAGCTGAAAGATGTAGTTATCAAGAGTGCGGATAAAGGCGGTAATGTGGTCATTTGGCCGACCATGTTATATGAAAAAGAAGCATTCCGTCAATTAAGAGATGCTGAGAAATATAGGAAATTGACCTTTAATCCCACTTCTGCTTTTCAGGCTGAACTGTGTGATTTGTTGGAGGAGGCTTTTTTTGATGGTACAATAACAAAGGATTGGAGAGACAGCCTTATACCAGAATTTCCAAGAACACCATGCTTATACCTGCTACCGAAAATTCATAAAAATTCCCGATATCCACCAGGAAGACCGATTATATCGGGAAATGGAGGCTTATTGGAAAATGTGGGTAAGATGTTGGATTTTTTCTTCAAACCATTGGTGACAAACCTTCCCTCTTTTTTGAGAGACACTGGGGATTTACTATCCAAAATTAACAATATCTCTTTGGAATCGGATATGTGGCTGCTGACTTTGGACATTGAGTCTCTTTATACATCAATCAGACATTGTGATGGACTCGAAGCAGTTAGCTTTTTTCTGGAAACGTCTGATATAGATGACCGTCTTCTTCGGTTTCTACTATCAGTCTTGGAATTTGCACTCTCTCATAACTATTTTATCTTTAAGGGGGAACTCTTCCTGCAGCTCAGGGGACAGCCATGGGGGCGGCGTTCGCGCCGTCCTATGCATGTCTGTTCCTGGGGCTGTGGGAGAGAAGGATTTTTGTTACTGACTCTGACCCCCTAGCCTCACACATACTGATGTGGCATCGATACATCGATGATGTATTTGCTATCTGGCAGGGTACGGAGAATGACCTCCTTGAATTTATGAGAATACTTAACTGCAATGACAATAACATCAAACTTACCTTTCATTATAGTCGGGCGAGTGTGGATTTCCTTGACATTCGAATTTTCAAAGGAGAAGATGGATTCTTACAAACAGATCTGTATAGAAAGGAAACTTCTGTTAACAGCCTACTCCATTCTTCGTCTGCTCATCCTGGTCATCTTAAAAAGAACATCCATACGGTCAATTTTTAAGGGCAAAGCGTATTTGTTCAGAGGAAACTACCTATGAAAGACGGGCTGATGATCTCCAAGAACGTTTTAAGGAGAGAGGGTATTCTGGAAGAACAATTAGGAAATGCAGAAAGAAGGCATCACTTGTTAAAAGAGAGGATCTTCTGATCAACAAAAAGAAACCAGTTTCTCAGCAACAGGTGAGATTCATATCTACCTACTCGAATATGTCTCATTCAGTAAGGAATGCGTTGGAGAAATTCTGGCCTTTGATCAGGCAGGATTCTATTTTGGCGAATTATATCTCTCCCTCTTCTTCAGTCACCTATCGAAGGAGTAAAAATCTTAAAGATCTTCTAAGCCACAGCCATTATAGGGGTCAGGAACGTACATGCCCATTTGGATCTAAAGAATCCAAATGGGGCTTTTTTCCTTGTATGGATTGTATGGCATGTAAAAACATGGAAAGGGCAACCACATTTAAGTCGAGTGATGGTTTCAAAGAATTCTCTATCACACACCACATTACGTGTACCACTACTAACGTGGTATACTACACTACCTGTCCCTGTGGACTCATCTATGTGGGCCTTACCTCCAGACAACTTCGAATAAGAGTGAGAGAACACGTTAGGGACATCCAAAATGCCGCCAACTGCCAGATCTTGGATCAAATGAAGCCTATACCTCGACACTTTAAAATAAAGCATGGCTGTAATAGCAATTTGTTGAAAGTTCGAGGTATTGACCATGTCTTAAGTGACAAACGTGGGGGAAATACCAAAAGAAATCTGGCTCAGATTGAAGCCAAATGGATATTTACCATTGATTGTGTTCGCCCCAAAGGGTTAAATGAAGTATTGAGTTATGCTCCCTTTCTTTAATATGTTGGTGTTTGTTTTTTAATTGATGATTTATCTGTGTTTTTATTAACTTTTATATCTCTGTAGGTTTTTGTCTTATATTGATATTCTCTTTTTCCTCTCTGCATAAAGATGGATTTTATCATCGGATGGATTTACACTTTTTTTCACTTATTTGCCTTCTGGTATGCATCTAGTATGAATTGCAAGCCTTCATACGCTGTTTTAGCTCCTTGGATAATCTACAAGCATTTTTGGGCATATATATATATATGTATAGTTGCTTTTATATTCCCATATGCCTTCTATATGTATGTATGATTAATAAGATCTATATTGGTATCATTGCAATCAATGATGTATGAAATAAGGCTATATATATATATATTAATTTTCACCCCTTTGTTTTTATTTTGTTTTACACTCTCATTTATTTTTATTCACGTACTATTTTTGGTGCACATTTATCTTATTAGTAACTCATATATTCCTTGAGGATATGAGTTTATTTAATATTATAACAATAATATTATTATATTTATACCTTCACATATCCACTTATTTCTCACTTTTTCAGCGCTTATTACTTGCACTTCTTTTTTCCACTTGGTGTCACTATTCATTAAGGTATGTGCACTCTTTTCTATTTCTTTCTATTGCAGAGTTTTAGATTAATACTTATATGTTAAGTGGCAATAAGATCCGCTGGCTATTATACACTATTAGCAGTTACTTATTGATCAATCTTAAGCAGTGAGCGCTCCTTTACATTCGGATGGCTCTGTTGCTATGATTAAGCGTCCTCCAAGCGTCGTGGGTTGGCTCCGCCCACTTCTGTGACGTCACTTTGGTGGGCGTATACCTATGACGCTGGACGCCGAGATCTTGGCTTCCGGCCATGACCGCATGTTATGAAGCGCCGCAAGCAGCTGCTTTATCGACTTCCTGCCAGGTGGATATAAAAACCTGTCTTTATATTCATACACCACGCCCCCGAGGAAGCACATAGCAAAACGCGCGTCGGGGCTTTCCAGTCCACTGCTCAGTAAGTTTGGATGCCTTATGATATATATCTTTGACTATTGTCTGTATTGGCTATTGATCTAACACACCACTATGGCATATATGGCCACATGGGAGGAATTGTTTGCAATATATTTGAGGCTGTAGCCCTTTTTTCTATGTTGGCAGTATTTGCACGTTCCTTGCTGATTGCTGTGCCCACTAGGCTTATTAATTAATACTCTTATATACTTACATCTTATAGCATATTTCAGCAATATTATCAGCATTCATTTGTGTATATATATATATAACCATATGGGATGAATCACCTGTGATATACTGTGAGCGATTGTTTATAATAGCAGTATTTGCATTTGCATATATCAATATTGACCTATTGGTTTTTTCTGCCTGGTCTTAATATATATCTCTATGCACACTTATATGTATATCTGTATACTGCAAAATCTATATACTATTAGAGGTTTTTTCATCCTCTTTACGTGTTTATATGTATAATTTTAGGTTGCTGTGACGATCTATCAACACTGTCCATTTATACTCCAAATAATTAGTGTTTTTTTGCTTTTTTTAAAATATAGACTGTTCATTTGGGTATTATTTAGTATATCTAATTTTTGGTAGCATACACTGGTGTAAATGTCTATACTGATAGGATGTTCATATATGTGTTATTTTGGTTTCATTATGTGCACTATGCACTTTACCATCTGATGGACAGCTTTGAATGATTATGTCACAGCACCCTGATATGTATTAGCCTTGACACTATATCAAGTATTTTGCTATACATGACCTGAGGCATTCATTTAACTGAATAGTGGTATCTATGGTTTTGCCTTCTCCTTTGTCATTGACATTTTGTATTATGTTTGTGTATTTCTTTTAAAAACTTTTTTGTATTAATTAATAAAAGTTGCATTTTGCATTTTTCTAAAAATCGGCTCTGTTTTCATATATTCATTTTTGGGTATCTGTATATTCATATATGAATGAGCGTTTACAAATTGGCCTCTTTTTGGTTAAACACACATTTAGATAAGTTCCTTGGGGGGGGGGTCTAGTTTCCAAAATGGGGTCACTTATGGGGGGTTTCCTCTGTTTAGGTACATCAGGGGCTCTCCAAACACGACATGGTGTCCGCTCTCGATTCCAGCCAATTTGACATTCAAAATCTCAAATGATGCTCCTTCCCTTCTGAGCACTGCCGTGCGCCTAAAGATTGGTCTTCATCCACACATGGGGTATCTGTGTACTCAGGAGAAATTGTACAACGAATAATTGTGGTTCATTTTCTCCTGATACCCTTGACAAAATAAAAAAAATTGTGTCGAAAGATAAATTTTGGGGAAAAAAGTTAAATGTTCATTTTTTCCTTCCACATTGCTTCAATTCTTGTGAAGTACCTAAAGGGTTAATAAACTTCTTGAATGTGGCTTTGAACACCTTGAGGGGTGCAGTTTTTAGAATGGTGTCACTTTTGGGTATTTTCTGTCATATTGACCCCTCAAAGTGACTTCAAATGTGAGGTGGTCCCTAAAAAAATGGCTTTGTAAATTTTGTTGGAAAAATGAGAAATTGCTGGTCAACTTTTAACACTTATAACTTCCTAACAAAAAAAAATTTTGGTTCCAAAATTGTGCTGATGTAAAGTAGACATGTAGGAAATGTTATTTATTAACTATTTTTGTGACATATCTCTCTGATTTAAGGGCATAAAAATTACAAGTTTGAAAATTGCAAAATTTTAAAAATTTGCCATATTTCCATTTTTTTCATAAATAAACGCAAGTTATATCGAAGAAATTTTTACCACTAACGTGAAGTACAATATGTCACGAGAAAACAGTCTCAGAATCGCCAAGATCTGTTGAAGCGTTCCAGAGTTATAAGCACACAGTGGTCAGAATTGTAAAAATTGGCCCGGTCATTAACCTACAAAAGGGGTTAAGCAGGTAAAAGGGCTAGAGGTGATTCCAGGTGTGGCATGAGGTGAAAGGAGCTCTCAATGGAAGAGAAACAAACCGTCATTATGCTGGAGAAAAAAAATAGACAGCAGAAATGTTAGGAGTGGGCAAATCAATAGTTTGGTACATTCTACAAAAAAAAAAAAAAAAGGTACACTGGCGAGCTTGGGGACATCCACAGAATATAAAAGTGGTGGATGATCATAGAATCCTTTCCATTGGTGAAGAAAAGCCCCTTCACAACATCCCCCAAGTGAAAAAACTCTCCAGGCAGTAGTTGGTTCAAAATTCAAGTTTACAGTACAGAGAAGACTTCATGAGAGGAAATACAGATGGTTCACAAGATGCAAACCATAAATCAGCCTTAAAAATTAGGAATGCAAGGTTAGAATTTGTACAAAAAAAAATAAAATCATCTAAAGAAGCCACGCAGCTGTAGAAAAGTATTCTTTGGACAGATGAAACTGCTCAACCTGTATCAGAACGATGGGAAGAAGGAAGTATGCAATGGGTTCATGATCCAAAGCACAGCACATCCTCTGTAAAACATGGAGGAGTCAGTGTGATGGCACGGGCATGCACGGCTTCCAATGGCACTGGGTCACTAGTGTTTATTGATGTGACTGAAGACCGGAGCACCTGGATGAATTCTGAAGTGTACAGGGCGATACTTTCTGCTCAGATTCAACCAAATGCAGCAAGGTTGATTGGATGGCGCTTCACAGTGTAGGACAATGGTTCAAACATTCTGAGCAAGCAACACAGAGTTTAAAGGGAATCGGTCACCCCATTTTAGCCATATCAACTAAAGATATGACTGAATAGTGCGTCCCATAAGCAACCTATCGGTATGTAGCCTAAATCCTGATACCCCTGTTTTGATAGCAAAATACCTCAGTAAAGTTAGGATTCTATTATGTAGATCAGGGCGGTCCGGAGGGGAGCGTTTTCTCTCTTCACCCCCCGCAGGCGCAACTCTTTCCTTCTGCAATGGCCGAGCCAGTCAGCAGATCCCAACATTGTTGCGCATACGCCCTAATCCTGTTTTGCGGAGGGCTCAGACTTAAGACCCGACGGGGCATGTTGTGCATGCTTTTCACGTGCTTACGACAAAATGTAAAGGGAATCTGTCAGCAGTGTTTTTGCTACCTGATCTGAGCGCAGCATGATGTAGGAATCGGGGCCTCTTTTCCTACAATGTATCACTTAGTTTTTAGATTTAGCAATGCAGCAGAGCTGAGAAAGCTGCCCCTGCCTCCACCCGGCTCCCAGTGTACATAGCTATAGACAGTGAAGTGCATATCACAGAAGGGGGATAGAGTCGGACTTGCAAGCGCACAGCCAAACATAGCAAGGTTATTAAAGCCTCAGTCCAAGTAAACCCCTTTGGGGTATGTTTCCACGTGGCGTAATCCGAGCGCTTTGGACGCAGCGGACACCCGTCCAAAGCACTGCCCCCTTTTGTACGCGCGGTAATTCCGCATGTGTTCAATCCGCAGCAAATATTCCATGTGGAAACACTCTTAGGGTATGGTTCTACATTCCGGAATGCTGGTGTTTTGGACTGAGCGGAAACCCCGCTCCGCTCAAAGTACTGCCCTCTTCTGAACACATCCGGAATCACCGCACCCCTACAAAGGACTCTGCTATTTACCTTGCGGCGACGGAGCGTCGCCGCAAGGTAAAAGGACATGCTGCGATTGAAAAGACGCGCCGCATGTCCGTTTATGCAGGTCTGACGCCTGCGTCTTTTAACGCATAGTGGAGACGGAATTTCATGAAATCCCCTCCACTATGCTGTAACATCTGGACGCTGCGTGTTTGATGCTGCGGCTGTACACAGCGTCAAATGCAGCGTTACCTGACCGTGGAAACTTACCCTTAAAGGGAACCAGTCACCAGAAAAAAAAAAACTATTAACCTGCAGATAGGAGGTTAATAGTATTGTTACACTGCCTGGCTCCTGCATTTAGCCTAATTCTGCGGGGAGAAAATTCACTTTATTACTCCAGCAGTGTTCCAGTATCAGTCACGGGGGCGGCACCGGTTCAGTCAGAATGG
>JARQOD010000001.1:191052342-191082551 GCA_033576555.1 Oophaga sylvatica
CCTCAACTGCACTAGACCAGAGCAGCGTCTGACTATGGCTTCTATCACCGAGCATACTAAATCCCTCTAAACCCATCAGAAGATAATGGATGTTAATCAGACCATAAGCCAAGTCACTGACATTCAAGGGCAGCCATGGTACAGACACTGCAGATAGGCCTCCAGACTTCCGGCTCACTGAGGAGGGGGACAGGCTTGGAGAAGACAGTGGCAATGGTGACTACAGACAGGGGAAAAAAATCTGGTTTTCTGCAGTATGTGCCATACTCATCGGCAGGGTGCAGGGGATAAAACAATTATAAGTCCTTTTTCCACCACTAATTTTTTTTTTTAAATAGAAAAATGCTATAATTGCATGTATAGACCACTCCAGTCTCAGGACAGTATTTCTAATCACATGTAATCCCCTCCAACATGTGTCCCTGGGATGATCAGCCGATAGCCCAGTGTCTGACACAGCTGTAGTATTACATGGCAGACACTCGGATGAATGTCCCTCCATGTAATTAAGAGGCCAACTTGAATCCATTACATTGGGAGCAACTGACACAGATAATGTCTCTATAGTGACCCCCATCTCTGGAGGTTCATGTCAGATAACCCCTTAATCATGGCCAGTGTAGGGGTTGTCCACTACTAGGACAACCCCTTATTGATCTAAATGTTTGGCCCCTGATAAAATAAAAAAAAAAAAAAAAGCTTATACTCACCTCCCATGCAGATGCCGTTACAGCTGTCGTTACTCGTGGTCCCGGGGCTCCCGTGCGGTATTGTGACACGTGGTGCCCAATCAGCGCTGGCGTCACTGTCCCCACCTTCGTATGAACTGAACATGAAGAGGAATTCAGGCTGCAGATTGTCCTGCGTTTTTTGCCCTGTGGATTTTAGTAATTTAATGGATGTAGGAACACAGCGGATCAGCAAAAAGAATTGACATGCTGCGGAAAATAAACCGCTGCGAAATCAGTGCGGAATTTTCCACAGCATGTGCACAGCAATTTTTTTTCCCCATTGAATAAGATTGTTTGCTCAAACACTTGCGGATCTGCTTCAATTCCTCACGGGAAATCCGCTGCGGATCCGCAACGTGTGCACACAAACTTCCTCTTCATATTCGTTTGAAGGTGAGGACAGTGACGCCAGCCCTGATTGAGCGCCGGGCACCACGTGTCACAATACCGCACGGGAGCCCCGGGACCGCAAGTGCCGACAATGCTGGAATGGCCCCGGCATGGGAGGAGAGTATAGGCTGTCCTAGTAGTGAACAAGCCATTTAAGCTGTTAAGGAAAAATATCATGTAGCTGGAGGATCAGTGAGGGTCCTCCACTGAGACCCCCAATAACACAGACAGGGCCTCGACCTCACATTCCAGAGGAGCTTGAATGGAGAGGTGGTCAGGTACGTGCAGGTACACATTTTTACTATACAGATATCCAGGTATATTCTTCAGTAGAAGGTTAGACAAGAAATAATATGGAAATTGTGCACTACTTCGCCCCTTGTAAGTCGTAGCTGCGAGAACCTCTGGAGCATTTAGCCACCCTTATACATGAAGGCTCCTGGCATCGCACATAAGGTTTCCGGTCCTTTAACATTTGACGGTCAGTTGTTGCAGTAACCCCTTCTACACAAGGTGCGATTCTGGGGAAGACCTTGATTCCGGTCACAGTGGCAACATACGTTCTGGTGCATTACACAACATACAAGGTTCACCAGACTACGAATACACGATGCAAGAGCCATACAAAGAGTCAGCATTCAGACGGATCTGAAGTCCAGTGTCAGCGACAAACAACAATCTCCTTCCACCGTCACACTAGGAATTCATATCTTCCCTAGTAAGCCGCATTCCTTTACTTTTAACCAGTTCAGTACCAGACAATTCCTTAATTATTATTTTTGAATTATTTTTTTTTAGTTTTTGTGTTGCTGAAAACACCTAAGGGAGTTTTCCCACGAATAAAGTATATTTTAATCAAAAGATCTTTAAATAATATTAGGCTAGTTTCACCAGGCAGCTCAATAAGTGACACATCAATGGAATCAGGCTCTCTGCGCTATATTATGAAGATCTCAGATTACATAGCAAAACCTGCTGACAGATTCTCAATAATCTAATGTACATGACGGGCTTGAGCGACCATCATTCCCTGGGTACAAGGCGTTCTGTGTGCTAGAACAGTGCATATACACAGCTGATAAATGCACATGACACCGAGTACTGTGGGGGCACACTCCTGGGAGATGTGGAGCGTTCCTAGAAGAAGCCCCTCCGTTCTACTCACGTCACAGTCCCAGAAGATATCAGCAGTGTGAACTCCTATTTTGTGCTTGTGTATTAACAGTTAAAAATGTAGTGCGAGTCAGTGTTAGGGAAAGTGACAGCCAAGTGTGGCGCCTGTGCACAGCAGGGTTACATTACACAAGACCCTGTTTATGTCAGCAGAGCCCCTGCTGGATCTGCTCCGAGTGACCTCACTGACCTTGGGATCAGGGTGCAGCCCGACATTTCCTTACACTTGGACAGGAGATCTTGTAGGAGGAAAGCGGTCACCTCCCTGTGCCACCAAAGGAGGCAAGCAATACACTGCACTCACTGCTCAGTAAGGCAGCGGCCGCCATACGCACCTAGGAAGCGCTGCACAATGAGGGAGCCACACAGTGCTGGCTGCGTACAGTGGGGACCTCCATGACATTCAAACTTCAGTCACATGGGTGGAAAAAAAAATAAAAAGCAAAGCACAGTGCCACCTCGTGGATGTAACCAGCAACTACAAGCTGCAAATGAAAACTACTGCAGTGTGCTACTCTCTGGTGTCAGCTGCCTGCAAGATGAGCGGATACACGTTTATTAGTCACCACATAGAAAACCCAAGCGGTGCCCATCAGATTGAGCTTTTTTGTGGAGGAAGGTGCTGTGCCTCCACAGCATCAGCTAAGATGAGCTCTAGGATCTGTACAGACAGAGAGGGAAGTAGGATCAGCCCTCCTAAGCCATCTACACGGGCCTACAGGTCAGAGGAAGCTGAATGCAATGATACACTGATCTCTGTGATCCAATGTCTTATTCCAGATACATCCATGTTTCCTTATCTGTAAGTAAGCTTTCCGGGCTACGGGCCGGACACTGATCTGCATGAGAATCTGCCTCCAGGGATTACTGTAAGGAAGAGTGGGAGTTATTAGTGTGACACATGTAGATCACGAGAGCAGACTGTCAGTCATTACATGTGTCACACAGATATCGCCCACTTTCATATAAATAAACCTCCGGAGGCAGATTATCAGGGAGATCTACGTCCAGCCCATAGTGCTGAAACGTGGATTTCACTGGAATAAGATATTGGATTGTAGATATCACTTTATTCCGCTTCCTATGAGCTACATGCCCATATAGACGGCTTAGGAGAGACGATCCTACTGACAGATTCCCTTTAATAACAATACCACCACCCATGGCAGACAAGAGCACATTACCAGGCCGGGGCCACCAGAGGGCTAGACTCACCATCCACAGTCCTATACGGAGCTTCCCATTTCCTCTATTACGTGCGGCTCAGTGCAGAATCCGGTGCACACTGGACACACGTCTGCCTTGTCACACCCGACTAGTTGTGCAAGAGATGTCAGGACCGAGCCGGGTATATGACACGCAAGAGCCACCAGCTAATTACAGAGCAGAACATTCCTGACAGCCCATCACAGGTCAAGTCTGCACAAGACATGCCCCGAAGTGGAGCCCCATTGATACTCTGCGGATTACAGGGAAATGCATGGCTGTGAGCGCAAGAAATCTGCACCGAAAAGTGTAACACAAGGCAGCCACAATCTGCCCTGGGGGGAAGTGGACCTGAAAGCTGCTCGTCCTACAGCTCCGGATGTTACAGCCTAAACACTAAGCACGCTCACAGGAAGACGGTCCTGGAACATGCCGCGTTACTGGAAGGCAGGCAGCTCACGAGCTAGCGAACACGAGAAGCCGCTGATCTGCAAACCCATTCCAAGAGGATTCCAAGCCCATCACTTTCTGATTAGTCCGGGTCAGACCTCCATAACTGGTGGAAGTCTGCGCCTCCTCTCACCCAGAACTCCCTGCACTACAAATATGAGGCTGTCAGTCTCTGAAATGAGCAGGGAGCCAGCCCCCTTCACACACTGGTCTCATGTCGACACGGAAAACTGCTCTGGGTCAATCACAGAATCCAAACTGCAGGGACTTGGACAAAGTGGCTAGTGAGGACAGCGAGGAACGGGGCTTTAAGATAGGTCCAATATCACACTGGTGGGGTCCCACACTCAGCAGCCCCTCAGATCAGATCATCAGATCAGACATCAGGCTGCTGAAGGTGTAAACTGTGGATAGACCAGAACAACACTGCTCCATACACTGTATGGCCATGCCAGGTACTGCAGCCTCAGAGAGCGGCCACTACAGTGAGCAGACCCAACCCACTATGGTCCTATGCCTCCTAAACTGCTGATCAGTGAGGGTGCCGGCTGTCGGACCACCAGGCTTCTGATAAATGTCCAATGAACCAGCCATCTGTATCTGAGCTGTGCATTTCTGAGCATTTTTCCCTAATGCCCCTTACAAACAGCCCAGAACACAGAATAGACCCTGCAGGCGGTGCGACCCGCCATGAATGCACGATGCCGTCATCAGAAGTAAACAGGAAAGTTACCTCATCACCTCGTATACACGGGGACGTCACTGCAGTAGGTGTCACACAGTCCTTAAGGTTGCGCTGTCATGTGACTTACACCTGCGCTCAGGTGTACCGGTCAGCCTCATCTATCACAAAGCCAGGTGGTCAGTCTCTAGCAGCCACACCAGTCAGCCTCACCTATAACAATGCGGGGTGGTCAGTCTCTAGCAACCGCACCGGTCAGCCTCACCTATAACAATGCGGGGTGGTCAGTCTCTAGAATCCGCACCAGTCAGCCTCATCGACCACAATGCCAGGAGGTTAGTCTCTAGCAGCCGCACCGGTCAGCCTCATCTATCACAATGCTGGGTGGTCAGTCTGTAGCAGCCCCACCGGTCAGCCTCATCTATCACAATGCTGGGTGGTCAGTCTGTAGCAGCCGCACCGGTCAGCCTCATCTATCACAATGCTGGGTGGTCAGTCTCTAGCAGCCGCACCAGTCAGCCTCATCTATCACAACGCTGGGTGGTCAGTCTGTAGCAGCCGCACCAGTCAGCCTCATCTATCACATGGGTGGTCAGTCTGGCAGCCGCACCGATCAGCCTCATCTCATGACAATGCTGGGTGGTCAGTCTGAAGCAGCCGCACGGGTCAGCCTCATCTATCACAATGCGGGTGGTCAGTCTAAGCAGCTGCACCGGTCAGCCTCATCTATCACAATGCTGGGTGGTCAGTCTGCAGCAGCCGCACGGGTCAGCCTCATCGATCACAATGCCGGGTGGTCAGTCTGAAGCAGCCGCACGGGTCAGCCTCATCTATCACAATGCCGGGTGGTCAGTCTCTAGCAGCGCACGGTCAGCCTCATCTATCACAATGCTGGGTGGTCAGTCTGAGGCAGCCGCACGTCAGCCTCATCTATCACAATGCGGGTGGTCAGTCTGAAGCAGCCGCACGGGTCAGCCTCATCTATCACAATGCCGGGTGGTCAGTCTCTATCAGCGTGCAGTCAGCCTCATCTCATCACAATGCGGGTGGTCAGTCTGCAGCAGCCGCACGGTCAGCCTCATCGATCACAATGCCGGGTGGTCAGTCTGAGCAGCCGCACGGTTCAGCCTCATCTATCACAATGCGGGTGGTCAGTCTAGCAGCCGCACCGGTCAGCCTCATCTATCACAATGCTGGGTGGTCAGTCTGAAGCAGCCGCACATGGTCAGCCTCATCTATCACAATGCTGGGTGGTCAGTCTGAAGCAGCCGCACGGGTCAGCCTCATCTATCACAATGCCGGGTGGTCAGTCTCTAGCAGCCGCACTGGTCAGCCTCATCTATCACAATGCGGGTGGTCAGTCTCTAGCAGCCCCATCGGTCAGCCTCATCTATCACAATGCGGGTGGTAGTCTCTAGCTAGCCCACGGTCAGCCTATCCTATCACAAATGCTGGTGTCAGTCTCAGCAGCACCACATGTCGGCTCATCTATCACAATGCTGGGTGTCAGTCTCTAGACCACCATCGTCAGCCTCATTATCACAATGCGGTGGTCGTCTCTAGCAGCCCATGTCAGCCTCATCTATCACAATGCGGGTGGTCTCTTGCAGCCCACGTCAGCCTCATCTATCACAATGCTGGTGGTCAGTCTCTAGCACCCACCGTCAGCCTATCTATCACAATGCTGGTGGTCAGTCTCTAGCAGCCCCATGTCAGCTCATCTATCACAATGCTGGGTGTCAGTCTCTAGCAGCCAGTCACCTCATCTATCACAATGCTGGGTGGCAGTCTTGCAGCCATGTCAGCCTATCTATCACAATGCGGGTGGTCAGTCTTGCAGCCGCACCGTCAGCCTCATCTATCACAATGCGGTGGTCGTCTCTAGCACCCCAGTCAGCTCATCTATCACAATGCTGGGTGGTCAGTCTCTAGCAGCCCATGTCAGCCATCTATCACAATGCTGGTGGTCATCTCTGCAGCCCAGTCAGCTCATCTTCACAATGCTGGGTGGTCAGTCTCTAGCAGCCCATGGTCAGCTCATCTATCACAATGCGGGTGGTCAGTCTCTAGCAGCGCACGTCAGCCTCACTATCACAATGCTGGGTGTCAGTCTTGCAGCCATGGTCAGCTCATCTATCACAATGCTGGGTGGTCAGTCTCTAGCAGCCCCGGTCAGCTCATCTATCACAATGTGGGTGTCAGTCTCAGACCCCGTCGCTCATCTATCACAATGGGGTGGTCAGTCTTGCAGCCGCACGTCAGCCCATCTATCACAATGCTGGTGGTCAGTCTTAGCAGCCCCACGTCAGCCTCATCTATCACAATGCGGGTGGTCAGTCTCTACAGCCCATAGCTACTACCAGTGTCCTAGGCCGCAGCTCACTATCACAATGCGGGTGTCAGTCTGCACCACGTCAGCCTCATCTATACAAGCTGGGTGGTCATCTCTAGCACCATGGTCAGCTCATTATCACAATGCTGGTGTATTCTAGAGCCAGTCAGCTATCTATCACAATGGGTGGTCAGTCTTAGCAGCCCCATGGTCAGCTCATCTATCACAATGCGGGTGGTCAGTCTCTAGCAGCCACGGTCAGCCTCATCTATCACAATGCTGGGTGGTCAGTCTCTAGCAGCCCCATGGTCAGCTCATCTATCACAATGCGGGTGCGTCCGCCCAGGCGCCTCATTAACATGCGTGTCATCTTACAGCCCACGTCAGCCTATCATCACATGCGGTGGCAGTCTGCCCCCGTCGCCTAAACATCGGTGTCAGAGCACCCTCACCCACTCCATGGGTGTCAGTCTCTAGACCCATGCAGCCACACACATGCGGTCATCTGCACCGTGCTATACACAGGTGGCAGCCGCGCCCCGACTCTATACAGCGTGTCGTGCGCGCCCATCAGCTCCTACAGCGGGCCTGCGCCCAGCGCCTCATCTATCACAGCTGGGTGGTCGCCAGCAGCCGCACTCTCTTCCAGGGTGTCGCCGAGCCATGCAGCTCTATCACAGCGGTGGCATCGAGACGGTCACTCTCTCCAAGCGGGCATCTTTTTACACCCCTTCGCTCATTATCACAGCGGGGGTCAGCTCCGGTATATTATCAAGGTACCACACCACCCTCTAAACTATCACCTACTACACACTATCTTGCAGCAGTCAGCCATCTATACAATGGTGGTCAGCTACCCATTGCGCTATCTATCACATGGGGTGTCTCTCTCGCCCTGGGTGGTCAGTCTCTAGCAGCCCACAGTCAGCCTCATCTATCACAATGCTGGGTGGTCAGTCTCTAGCAGCCCCATGGTCAGCATCATCTATCACATGGGTGTCAGTCTCTGCAGCCCCATGGTCAGCCTCATCTATCACAATGTGGGTGGTCAGTCTTAGCCCCATTGGTCAGCCTCATCTATCACAATGCTGGGTGGTCAGTCTCTAGCAGCCGCACAGTCAGCCTCATCTATCACAATGCTGGGTGGTCAGTCTCTAGCAGCCCACAGTCAGCTCATCTATCACAATGCTGGTGGTCAGTCTCTAGCAGCCCCATGTCAGCCTCATCTATCACAATGCTGGGTGGTCAGTCTCTAGCAGCCCCATGTCAGCCTCATCTATCACAATGCTGGGTGGTCAGTCTTGCAGCCCACGGTCAGCCTCATCTATACAATGCGGTGGTCAGTCTCTAGCACGCCCAGTCAGCCTCATCTATCACAATGCGGGGTCAGTCTCTAGCAGCCCAGTCAGCATCATCTATCACATGCTGGTGGTCATCTCTAGCAGCGCACCGGTCAGCCTCATCTATCACAATGCTGGGTGGTCAGTCTCTAGCAGCCACCAGGTCAGCTCATCTATCACAATGCTGGGTGTCAGTCTCTAGCAGCTGCCCGGTCAGCCTCATCTATCACAATGCTGGGTGGTCAGTCTCCGGCAGCTGCCCGGTCAGCCTCATCTATCACAATGCTGGGTGGTCAGTCTCTAGCAGTCCCCATCGGTCAGCATCATCTATCACAATGCAGGGTGTCAGTCTCTAGCAGGCACCGTCGGCAGCCTCATCTATCACAATGCGGAGTGGTCAGTCTCTAGCCACGCACCAGTCAGCCTCATCTATCACAATGCTCGGGGTCAGTCTCTAGCAGCCCATTGGGTCAGCCTCATCTATCACAATGCTGGGTGGTCAGTCTCTCAGCCTGCACCGGTCAGCCTCATCTATCACAATGCTGGTGGTCAGTCTCTAGCAGCCCATTGGTCAGCCATCATCAATGCTGGTGGTCAGTCTCTAGCAGCTGCATCGGTCAGCCTCATCTATCACAATGCTGGGTGGTCAGTCTCTAGCAGCCCCATTGTCAGCATCATCTATCACAATGCTGGTGGTCAGTCTCTAGCAGCCCCATTGGTCAGCCTCATCTATCACAATGCTGGGTGGTCAGTCTCTAGCAGCCGCACCAGTCAGCCTCATCTATCACAATGCTGGGTGGTCAGTCTCTAGCAGCCCCACCGGTCAGCCTCATCTATCACAATGCTGGGTGGTCAGTCTGTAGCAGCCGCACCAGTCAGCCTCATCTATCACAATGCCCGGCCCTCTGCAGTGTCCCCCGCTGCAGTACATGATAGGGGTACCATCCATGGAGACAGGAGCACATCACATACTGCCACCCCCCATGCAGTGTTGCCATGGTTGCCGCAGGCACAGGTGACTGCCCTGATACACGCAGCACTGGACGTGCCGGCACAGCCGCATTGCCTCCGGTCCCCTCCCCCACACACCGCTCACCTGATCGGGCAGAGCTCCCGGCCGCTCCGCCTGCCGGCACTGGAGGTGAGCTTGTGCCCGGGTTAGATGCGGCTTTGGCCGGTCCGTCCCCGATCCAGCCGGCCAGACTATGACAGCAACCGAAGCCAGCCAGGGAGCCCAGGACGGGCGGCGAGAGCGCTCTCCTCCTCACCGGGGAGTGGTGTGGCTGCTGCCGCAGAGAGGAGGCGCACAGTGCGGGCACGTCTCTCAGCGCCGAGCACAGCCTCCCTGCCGGACTCTGATACATCCCGGGCTCAGCTCGGAGGTGACCGCGGCCTCACTGCTCGCTCCCCGCAGCCGCCGG
This sequence comes from Oophaga sylvatica, assembly GCA_033576555.1. Lineage (NCBI taxonomy): Eukaryota > Metazoa > Chordata > Amphibia > Anura > Dendrobatidae > Oophaga > Oophaga sylvatica. Next base: position 191,062,068 of record JARQOD010000001.1, read on the forward strand.
CACTGACTGACAGATACCGGCTCCTCAGCATCTGTATCACTCCCTGCTCTCTCCTCCGCTCACTGTGACGTCACAGCAGCGGCGCGTCAGGCTCCGGGACGTACCACACTGATGGGGGGGGGTATTTGGAGAATCACCATGTGCATAGAGTTCTTATTTGTCATAACAGAATGAGACCCTCTCCGATGTATAGTAATATTACATATAATATATATCAGGTGATTAATAACCGGATATAACAAATGCGAGCAGAGCTCCGCGTTACTGTACTTGGCTCTCCCCTCCTATTAAGTGTAGTGGTATTTCCCACATCAGAGTTCCCTTGAATTGAGGGAGGATCGTACCATTACTGATGGGAAGTGGGTGAAAGGTTACACAAGCAGAGAACACTTGTAATGACGCCACAGTCTACAGAGTGTAGAAATAGCCGGAAATCGTGACACAGAGGTGAGAGGTGCGTGTGGTGGACAGGACGGGCCGCTCCACGGGCCCACGTAGGCCGTGTCTCCAGTGTCATCACCGGGATCCTCAGGAATGAGATTGGGGCATTTCTCGCGGATTCTGTACAGATTTTGTTTACATAGCGGCTCCCAGTATTCTGCTACTTGTCATTGGATACAGAACACACTACAAGGCCGGAGTCACACTATAAGGTCGGGGGTCACACTACAAGCCGGAGTCACACTATAAGGTGGGGTCACACTACAAGCCGGAGTCACACTATAAGGTCAGGGGTCACACTACAAGGCCGGAGTCACACTATAAGGTCAGGGGTTCACACTACAAGGCCGGAGTCACACTATAAGGTCGGGGGTTACACTACAATGCCGGAGTCACACTATAAGGTCGGGGTACACAGTCTCAATACAAGGCCGGAGTCACACTATAAGGTCAGGGGTTACACTACAAGGCCGGAGTCACACTATAAGGTCGGGGGTCACACTACAAGCCGGAGTCACACTATAAGGTCAGGGGTTACACTACAAGGCCGGAGTCACACTATAAGGTCGGGGTTTACACTACAAGGCCGGAGTCACACTATAAGGTCGGGGGTCACACTACAAGGCCGGAGTCACACTATAAGGTCGGGGTACACTACAAGGCCGGAGTCACACTATAAGGTCGGGGGTCACACTACAAGGCCGGAGTCACACTATAAGGTCGGGGGTCACACTATAAGTCGGTAACTACAAGGCCGGAGTCACACTATAAGGTCGGGGGTCACACTACAAGGCCGGAGTCACACTATAAGGTCGGGGGTCACACTACAAGGCCGGAGTCACACTATAAGGTCGGGGGTCACACTACAAGGCCGGAGTCACACTATAAGGTCGGGGGTCACACTACAAGGCCGGAGTCACACTATAAGGTCGGGGGTCACACTACAAGGCCGGAGTCACACTATAAGGTCGGGGGTCACACTACAAGGCCGGAGTCACACTATAAGGTCGGGGGTCACACTACAAGGCCGGAGTCACACTATAAGGTCGGGGGTCACACTACAAGGCCGGAGTCACACTATAAGGTCGGGGGTCACACTACAAGGCCGGAGTCACACTATAAGGTCAGGGGTCACACTACAAGGCCGGAGTCACACTATAAGGTCGGGGGTCACACTATAAGGTCAGGGGTCACACTACAAGGCCGGAGTCACACTATAAGGTCGGGGTCACACTACAAGGCCGGAGTCACACTATAAGGTCGGGGGTCACACTATAAGGTCGGGGTCACACTATAAAGCCAGGGTTACACTATAAGGTGGGGTTACACTATAAGGTCGGGGGTCACACTATAAGGCCAGGGTCACACTATAAGGTCAGGGGTCACACCATAAGGTCGGGGGTCACACTATAAGGTCAGGTGTCACACTATAAAGCCGGGGTTAGACTGTAAGGCTGGGGTCACACTATAAGGCTGGGGTCACACTATAAGGCCAGGGTCACACTATAAGGTCGGGGTCACAATATAAAGCCGGGGTCACATTATAAGGCCGGGGTCACACTATAAAGCCAGGGTCACATTATAAGGCTGGGGTCACACTATAAGGTCGGGGTCACAATATAAAGCCGGGGTCACATAAGGCTGGGGTCACACTATAAAGCCAGGGTCACATTATAAGGCCGGGGTCACACTATAAAGCCAGGAAGGCCAGGGTCACACTATAGGGCCGGGGTCACACTATAAGGCCGGGGTCACATTATAAAGCCGAGGTCACATTATAAGGCCGGGGTCACAATATAAAGCCAGGGTCACACTATAAACGCAGGGTCACAATATAAAGCCGGGCTCACACTATAAGGTTGGGGGTCACACTATAAGGCCGGGGTCTCACTATAAGGCCAGGGTCACACTATAAGGCCGGGGTCACACTATAAGGTTGGGGGGTCACATAAGGCCGGGGTCACACTATAAGGCCAGGGTCACACTACAAGGTCAGGGTCACAATATAAGGCCGGGGTCACAATATAAAGCCGGGGTCACATTATAAGGCCAGTGTCACACTATAAGCCGGGGTCACAATAAAAAGCCAGGGTCACACTATAAGGCTGTGGTCACATTATAAAGCCGGGGTCACATTATAAGGCCGGTGTCACACTATGAGGCCGGGGTCACAATAAAAAGCCAGGGTCACATTATAAGGCCGGGGTCACACTATAAGGCCGGGGTCACACTAGTGTGTGGCATGGGATGCGATATACTAATGACCCGCAGGGCCGGCTCTGCTGCGAGTGTGATCTGAGTGTCCGTGCTCTGTGGTCCAGGCTCCGCACATCAGAGAATCGCAGCACAGGTGTGGAGGAGACGAGAAAGGAATTTCTCCATCTCCTCTGCTGCTGGCATCCACGGTAATCAGACTGCACTGGGATGGCATCCGAGTGCAGTCCGATGTCTCACCCATAGACTTGTAAAGGTGCGTGTGATCCAATTCTCAGCATGAGAAAATAATGGCAGATCTGCTCCATAGAATGACACTGAGCCCAGTGCAGATGTTTTTTTCTCATTGCAGTCGCCCGATTTATACGCCAGTGTGAGCGAGGCCGTAGCCATGACTGGAGCGCAGAACATCATGACATTTTGTTAGGACACCACTCAGCAGAATCTGTAATTGCTTTTTTTCTAATTTTAGTTCACACACATTGCAACATTTGTAGATACGCCTATAAAAGCATGAGATCACTGGCCAAACATCCTCATCTGCAGCAGCTCCTGGTATCAGTCGTCAGGGCAGCAGCTGTATAAATGACGGTGGTGGCTCCATAAAGATCAATTATCACCTAGAGCAACACCCACAAGCCATTAGAGCGAGGGTCCCAAAGCCCCCTGTGTGAATACGGTGGTGTGACCACTGCTCTTTTCACTATTACGAGTCTGAGAGAGCGGTGGTACGAATGCCTGGTCACTGCGCCCATGGGGAGACTGCACCTGTCCTTTATTCACACCTAATGGGCCCAGGTCTCAGGGCCATCACTATGTGTGCACCTATTCTGTGAATAAGTATACACGATGTTTATGGCACAACCACCCAAAAGTTCTGTTCTAGCAGAAGCCAGACAGCTATTTCCCGGAGTGACGCAGCCCGTCCCAGCCGAATACTGACCTGTGTTGTCCCCACTGTTAGGCGTGTCCATGGTTTGCGCAGCGTGAATCTGGTGGCGGGTTCCTTTTAAGCTACAATATAAAACCTAATGCATTTGTGTTATATTTTGTTGTGAATGTTGTGTGCAGAAATCGCCATGTGTGAATATAGGCAGATATTACTGCTTCCTCATAGCTCCAGGTAAATGCAGCTGAAAACCATAGTTACTGTGTCACGACGATCGTGCTGAGGATAAGAAGCTGCCCGCTGGAGAGGACCGAGTGCTGTTTTGTTGAAGAAATAAAAAATAATATGTTGTGCAGTAATCTCAGTAATATCAGAAATACATGAAATAAATATAATAAATATATGTATAGTTTCTATTAAGCGATACTGGGTTCCATCATGCCAGTGATGTCTTCCCCCCATATCATATTCACACTGGTATATTCCTCCACACTTATGCCGACTTCCATGACTTCAGTGGTTATCAGCATACTTTACTATCTCTTGATATTTGTATCCTAATATAAGACCAGACATTCACGCATGCGCCGCCTGTGTCCCGGGTCTTGGCTTCCTCTTGCATGTCTATGTGTCTGGTATCCCGGGTCACATGATTTGTGCCCTGACGTCACCGGTCACCTGGCGGTGCATGCGGTGCTTCCCTCCCCGGTCTCCTACCTTTGGCCATTCCAGGTTTTTAAATTTCCTGATTCACTTGGGACGTCATGCCCAGACAAAGGACTTGTTCCGAAACGCGCGTCAGGGTGTGCGCTGCACTTGAATTGTGGACCACCAATTGAACTTCCCTTGACTGCATACACATGGTATACTGCTATGCACTGTGTGCATTGATTCTTTGTATACATATCCATTATATAGATGTGACTACCTGATTGGTATTATCTGTTTATGCAATTATTGTTGTGCACCTTTCTGACTATTTTGAGGACTATGACACCTCCCGTTGGGTGCTATTTTTCTGCACGGTTCACTCATGCTGATTGATATATGATGGGGCTGTCAGCGCTCCATCACATCACCGTTGTATACTAGCTGACTCATACTTATCTGACATTCTGTGCAGTTCTTTGCCATGAATCCTCTTTTCTTCAATTACATGTGGTAGGATTTCAGCTATTTATGCATTAACTATAAATGTGTCACATGGATTCAGTCCATCACCTGTATCCCTCTCCCTCAGTTATACTCGATAGGTCATTGACCATTTGTGCATAACTACCTTTATTATATTGCTTACTATTTGAGTTATTATCTTCAATTCTATGCGCAGTCATGGTTCTGTATTCTCAATTTAGGATTGTTCTCCCTACCAGGCAGCCATATTGTACATTTCCATCATTCCTTCACCTCCCCCTATCACAGTGGGGGCATTCTCTCCTATTTCTTCCCCTTCTTACACTGCGGGCCTTACCCCCAGCTCACGCCTTCCTTCCCTTTCCCCTACCCTCTTTTTCCAGTCAATGTGCAATCATACATGGTTATACACATTACCCATTGTGATATTTATTACATTTCTGACCAGCATACGACATATGTTGATCTATCTTATACTACTCTTTTGTGATCCTGGATGATTGTTTTTTTATCTTCATTGTATAATTTATTGTCTTTATGAAAGTGTGGGCCCTCTGCTGTGTATAGTGCCATCAATTACCGCCTATTGTTTAATAAAGGTATTTTATCCTTCTACCTAATGTCCCACACTCCTTTTTGACCATATGTTCGGTGTTCTCTTCTTGATTTATTTTCATAATCTCAGTAATGTCAGAAATACATGAAATAAAAATAAAATTAATAATACACTTTTAAGAACATAATACACATTGTGAAGGTCTTTATAAAAAAAATGAAGGAATTTTGTATCAATCATGGAGACGAATCTGCCTATTAGTCTCTAAAAAGAGGTTCTGCAGCAGTTGTGTGTATTACAAGGAACACAGTATGCCCTGCTATAGATTATACATTTACAGCTCTCCTTGGTGAGTTCCATGATCTCTTTATGCTCTTATCCTGCAGCCTCGTGGTTTTGTTCGATAAAGATACTCTGATGATTACTATTACAGTAGCGGGCTACATAATCCTATATATTATTATTGGTCATTATAATATTAAAAAATAATTACTTTCTAAATGTTTTCTCAGTTATAACATTTCCTGTGTGTGTGTGTAAATGATTTTCCTGGAAAGAACAGGCAGCTACAGTAGATTAAGGTAAGTGATCCTTTTCTGATTACTCAGCAATTAATACAGAGTTTCTTAATGTGCATCACTTGCTTAGTTATAGTGTAATATAATCTAGGTAACTTAATAGCCAGTTTGATCCCAAGAGCCAGGCTCACACGCTTCAGTTTGCAAGTTTTTGAACAGACTTTTCTCTTTTATGAACACATGTTTATCTAGATATCTATAAAAAGAGTTAAAGAAGCACTCCTGCTACCATATTTATTTTTTTTAACCTATTTAGCTCCTCAGCTCCCTCCACACTTGCAGACACCAGCCTGGATGTACAGTTACATCATGTTGTGCTAAAGGGCTTAAATAGCTTTATTTTTTTAATTCTCTTACAATTTTTACCACTATTCCGCCCTTTCCAAAAAGGATCAACCAAGAAATGCTAGGTACACGCCCAAAAATCAGCAGCAGCCACAAGGTACAAGTAATTAGTAATTTGTGACATGTAAATGTAAGAGGAAGCAGTGATACCCCTGGAGAGCCCTTGCATGATATGCCATTAGTGCGGAAAGGCCGCCATCTTCTGGCCGGGTGGAGCCAGGTAGAACCAATTTGTACCAGAAGAATTGCAGGGGGAGTAAGTTCTTGTGCTGGACCTGGTCAGGTGACCCGAATGACAGAGTTCCTGGATATAAAAGCCCTGTGTGCCAAACCGCACAAGAAAGCGTTGTAGACTAGGACCAGGGATGGCGCCGAGGCCATTATGACAGATTTCAGCAGAAAACCTACGCCAATAAGGTGCCGGTCATCACCTGACAAGGTCCAGACAATGCCCGGTGAGACCCAGAGTCCAGACTGCGCCAGTCAAGATCTAGAGTCCCGAACTGCACCAGTCCTGACCCAGAGTCCAGAATGCGCCGGTCAAGACCAAGACCTGCGCCATATGCCAGTCAAGTTCAAGTAACCAGTCGACAGTAGTCAAGAGTAGAGACCCAGTCCTTCCCGCCCCAGGCCCAGGAGACATCATCTGACGGTCAAGCACTGAAGACCCGCGAGGGGACGGTGACCAGAGGAGCATGCCTGTGACTGCAACTGCAGAGGGACAGCGCAAGTGAGCAGGGCTATCACTTCCAGTTATATACAGTACCGGGGCTGGCCTGGGCTAGGAGATCAGGTGTGGAAGGGGTCGGTTGATGCGTGGGAGGCTCAACACGCTTTACTAGACTTGCAGCTTAGCGGGAAAACCCGGTGACCCCCACGAGGGCCAGAATTGCAGGATGATGCAAGAAGAACTTAGCCACCTTGTGAGAGCTTTCATTGTTATTACAATTGCATCGTTATATGGTTCATTGTTGATTTGCATTGTTTAATATCACCAATTGTCTTATAACCACTGTAAATTACACCGTTCACTGACTGTGTTCTTGCCTTGTGTCCTCTGTGCATTGCATTCGGTCCCCTGCATTACATAAACACCTGTCAGCATATTTTTAAACCCAAAAGTAACGTCATCACAGTAAAGCACCTATAAGGATTATTAGTTTCAGAGGCGCAGCTAGGGCTTCAGCTCAGGTGGGTGAAACATCTGAGTGGGCCTCTAATCGGTAACCCTGATTACAAATATGGTGTCACATCCTAATCGTGGGTATAGAGGAACCTCAGCAGATGACCACTCTGTTACTGGAAAAAAAATCTCTACACAAAACCAACACTGATATTACTGCCATATGGTGACATATAGTGGTAGATACCAGTCCTGCAGAACATGTAGGAGATTACAATACAGTTATAGATGGTGACTTACAGCTGACATTCTTTCTGATGGAGTCATTCACTTTTCCTGTCTTTTCCATCTAGACCAGGGGTCTCAAACTCAATTTACCCGGGGGCCGCTGGAGGTAGAATCTGGGTGAGGCTGGGCCGCATCAGGTTTTCCACAAGAAAAGCTCTTACAAAAACATTCCATTCTCCCCAGCGCTCATTCCCCCAGCGCTCATTCTCCCCCATTGCTTTTTCCCCATAACCCCATCGTTGCTTTCCCCCCATCACTCCCATCATTGCTTTTCCCCATCACTCCCATCTGTTGTGAATGGGCTTGAGATGAGTTCTGAGCAGAGGCTCCCTCTGGTGGTTACAAGCGGTACTGGTCTGTTCAGTGAAGATTGTGAGGACTGGGAATCAGGTGTTACTGACTGGTCTTATATAAGGGAGTCACCTTCCCATCAGGGTTGCCGGTGGTCAATTGTTCTGGTCTGAATCCTTGATTCCAGTTTCCCTTGTAGCCTGCTGTGTCGTGTCTGCATCTCCTTCTAACAGATAAGACATTTTCTTTCTTTTGTTTCTGTGCTTGATTTTTGCATTTTGTCCTGCACTTCTGTGGGGGCCTTCTGGGTCCCCTCAGGGGCTTTTGCCCTCTCAGTTTAGTTCAGCCACTGATGTTTGTACTTTTGCTTTTTCCAGTTTTTTCAGTGGCTGCTGTTTTGATTTTGTTACACCAGAGAGCTAATTTAGGTGGTAGAGGTCGTGTGATCTCAGGTGTTTTTGAAATTAGCAGAGTTGGTGCTTTCAGGGTTTTTTTGGGATTGCAGTAAGTACCCTTCCTATCCTTTTCTATTTAGTTAGTTTGGGCCCCAACGTTTGCTCATACTATTTTCTGTCTGTGTCAGTATTTCGTCTTGTCTAACCGCCATTACATGTTTGGGGGCTTGCTATTATCTTTGGGGTTCTGCTCCGGGGCAGATAGCTTTCCTATTTCTTTCTTTAGGTGTAGATAGTTTCTCAGGCTGTGACGAGGCGTCTAGGACCAACGTAGGAACGCTCCACGGCTGCCTCTAGTTGTGGTGGTTAGTCAGGGTACTGCAATCTCATAGATTCCAACTGCTCTGAGTTATCTGATCCTTCTGTTATTTTGAAAGAGGGTGTAGTTCTTTCCGCCATCTCACCCAATTTGAGACTTGCTCTGGAGGGGTGTCAGGAGGATAGGCCCGAGCGCTGCCCTGTTGGAAAATTGTTTGTCCCGGACCAGTGGAAAAAGAGTGTGATGTCTGAGATTCATTGTTCCGCGTTGGCTGGGCATCCCGGAATTTTTGGTACCAGAGACTTGGTTAGTCGGTCCTTTTGGTGGCCTACCTTGTCTCGTGATGTCAGGGAATTTGTGCAGTCCTGCGGGACTTGCTCTCGCTCCAAGCCTGGCTCTCGCTCTGGTGGTTTGTTGATGCCATTGCCTGTGCCCAAGAGACCATGGACCCATATCTCTATGGATTTCATTTCCGACCTTCCTGTTTCTCAGAGAATGACCGCCATCTGGGTGATTTGTGATAGGTTTTCCAAGATGATACATCTTGTGCCATTGCCTAAGTTGCCTTCCTCCTCTGAATTGGTGCCTTTGTTCCTTCAGCACGTGGTTCGTTTACACGGCATTCCTGAGAACATTGTGTCTGACAGAGGAGTCCAGTTTGTTTCCAGATTTTGGAGGACCTTTTGTTCTAAACTTGGTGTTCAATTGTCTTTCTCCTCGGCGTTTCATCCTCAGACCAATGGTCAAACTGAGAGAACAAACCAGACATTGGAGACTTATCTAAGATGCTTTGTGTCTGCTGATCAGGATGACTGGGTTTCTTTTTTGCCTTTGGCTGAGTTTGCTCTTAATAATAGGGCTAGCTCTGCCACTTTGATGTCTCCATTTTTCTGTAATTCTGGGTTTCACCCTCGATTTTCTTCAGGACAGACGGAGGCTTCTGTCTGTCCGGGTGTTGACTCTGTTGTGGAGCGTATGCAACAGATTTGGGACCAGGTAGTGGAGAGGTTGTCCCTCTCTCAAGAGAGGGCCCAGCGGTTTGCTAACCGGCATAGGACTGATGGTCCTCGGTTTAAAGTAGGGGACTTGGTCTGGTTGTCCTCAAAAATATTCCTATGAGAGTAGCATCTCCTAAATTTAAGCCTAGGTTCATTGGACCTTATAAGATCATGGAGATTCTTAATCCTGTTTCTTTTCGTTTGCTTCTTCCAGGGACATTTAAGATCCATAACGTGTTCCACAAGTCCTTGTTGAAGAGGTTTGTTGAGCCAGTGGTTCCTGCTGCTGTGCCTCCTGACCCTGTTTTGGTTGAGGGCAATCTGGAGTATGTGGTTGAGAAAATATTAGATTCTCGTTTTTCTAGACGGAAACTCCAGTATTTGGTTAAGTGGAGAGGTTATGGTCAGGAAGACAATTCTTGGGTGTTTGCTTCGGACATCCATGCTAGGAGACTCATCCGTGCGTATCATAGAACTCATCCTAACCGACCTGGTTGCTCAAATGAGGGTTCGGTGACCCCTCCTCAAGGGGGGGGAACTGTTGTGAATGGGCTTGAGATGAGTTCTGAGCAGAGGCTCCCTCTGGTGGTTACAGGCGGTACTGGTCTGTTCAGTGAAGATTGTGAGGACTGGGAATCAGGTGTTACTGACTGGTCTTATATAAGGGAGTCACCTTCCCATCAGGGTTGCCGGTGATCAATTGTTCTGGTCTGAATCCTTGATTCCAGTTTCCCTTGTAGCCTGCTGTGTCGTGTCTGCATCTCCTTCTAACAGATAAGACATTTTCTTCTTTTTGTTTCTGTGCTTGATTTTTGCATTTTGTCCTGCACTTCTGTGGGGGCCTTCTGGGTCCCCTCAGGGGCTTTTGCCCTCTCAGTTTAGTTCAGCCACTGATGTTTGTACTTTTGCTTTTTCCAGTTTTTTCAGTGGCTGCTGTTTTGATTTTGTTACACCAGAGAGCTAATTTAGGTGGTAAAGGTCGTGTGATCTCAGGTGTTTTTGAAATTAGTAGAGTTGGTGCTTTCAGGGTTTTTTTGGGATTGCAGTAAGTACCCTTCCTATCCTTTTCTATTTAGTTAGTTTGGGCCCCAACGTTTGCTCATACTATTTTCTGTCTGTGTCAGTATTTCGTCTTGTCTAACCGCCATTACATGTTTGGGGGCTTGCTATTATCTTTGGGGTTCTGCTCCGGGGCAGATAGCTTTCCTATTTCTTTCTTTAGGTGTAGTTAGTTTCTCAGGCTGTGACGAGGCGTCTAGGACCAACGTAGGAACGCTCCACGGCTGCCTCTAGTTGTGGTGGTTAGTCAGGGTACTGCAATCTCATAGATTCCAACTGCTTTGGTGTATTGCCTTTTTGCCTGCACTCCTCAGCTACCGAATCATAACAGTATCACCGGCCTAAAAAATTGAAAATTGTATGGTACTCACAGAAGGGAAAAAATATTGTGAAAGAAAAAAAAAAAAAAAGGTTGTCAGAGTTGTCAGAGATATTTTTCTGTTTGTTGCATTTTTTTTTTTTTCCCCTCTGTATCTCTGGGTGCTGGGGAGGATTTTTTTTTCTCTCAATGGAGTTTGCACAGTTGTCTGGCCGTGTGGATCAGCTTGCCACTGAGGTTCGGAGTATTGCTATCTATCTTGCTAGGTTGCCTGTTGTGGAACCTAGGATTCCCATGCCAGATTTGTTTTTAGGGGATCGAGCTAAGTTTCAGAATTTCAAAAATAATTGTAAATTGTTTTTTGCCTTAAAATCTAAGTCCTCAGGAAACGCAGCGCAGCAGGTTCAAATTGTCATCTCTCTCCTGCGCGGCGATCCTCAGGATTGGGCTTTTTCCCTGACACCTGGGGATCCTGTTTTGAGTGATGTTGATGCATTTTTTCAGGCTTTGGGGTTATTGTACGATGAGCCTAATGTCACTGATCAAGCTGAAAAAGCCTTGTTGGCATTAAATCAGGGGCTTGATGACGCTGAGTTATACTGTCAGAGATTCCGTAGGTGGGCAGTCCTGACCAAGTGGAATGACGACGCTTTGGCGGCCCTTTTTCGGAAGGGGCTGTCAGATAATGTAAAGGATGTTATGGTGGGATTCCCTGTCCCCTCTGGTCTCAATGATTCTATGTCATTAGCGATTCAAATTGACAGACGTTTGCGTGAGCGGAGAAGTATGCGTGGAATAGTGTTGCCTTGTGAACCTGCTTCTGAATCCATGCAGTGTGATAGAGTGGTGTCTGGGGCACAGCGTCATGAGTTTCGAAAGCGCAATGGGTTATGTTTCTACTGTGGTGATGCCTCTCATGCTATTTCAGTCTGCCGTAAGCGGGGAGGACGTTTTGCACGCTCAGTTGTCTTGGGTAGTGTTCAGACTAAGTTTTTACTAACTGTCACTCTGATATGCTCTCTGTCCTCATTTTCTGCTCAGGCTTTCGTTGATTCTGGAGCAGCTATTAACCTGATGGATTATGATTTTGCTAAACGTTGTGGGTTTCCCTTGATACCCCTACAGAAGTCTATTCCCCTTCTGGGGATCGATTCTACCCCTTTGGCTGAGAATAAACCTCAGTTCTCTACTCAGGTTATAATGAGGGTTGAACCTGATCATCAAGAGTGCTGCAAATTTTTGGTTCTGTATAATCTGCATGATATTATCGTACTGGGTTTCCCTTGGTTACAGTCTCATAATCCTGTTTTGGATTGGAAATCTGTGTCTGTAACCAGTTGGGGCTGCCAATGTGTTAATACCAACACTCCTGTTTTCTCTGCCTCCCCCCAGGCTCAGGATGTTCCTGACTTTTTGATTGATTTTTCTGATGTGTTTAGCAAAAGTAAATCTGCATCATTGCCTCCCCATAGGAGCTATGACTGCGCTATTGAATTAGTGCCTGGTAGTAAATTCCCTAAAGGTCGCCTTTTTAACTTGTCTGTACCTGAACATGACGCTATGCGGTCTTATATCAAGGAGTCATTGGAGAAAGGTCATATCAGACCATCCTCTTCACCCTTAGGTGCCGGTTTTTTCTTTGTGGCCAAAAAGGATGGTTCATTAAGGCCGTGTATTGATTATCGTCTTTTGAACAATATTACTGTGAAATATCAATACCCGTTACCCTTGATTTCTGACCTGTTTTCCAGGGTGAAAAACGCTACTTGGTTTACCAAGCTTGACCTCAGGGGGGCATATAACCTTATTCGCATTAAGCACGGGGATGAATGGAAGACGGCATTCAATACCCCGGAGGGGCATTTTGAGTACCTTGTGATGCCCTTTGGGCTCACTAATGCTCCTTCTGTCTTCCAGTCCTTCATGAATGACATTTTCAGGGATTTTGTGGATAAATTTCTGATTGTTTATTTGGATGATATCTTGATTTTTTCCAATGACTGGGACTCTCATGTGAAACATGTTTGAACTGTATTCCAGATTTTGAGAGAGAATGCTCTGTATGTGAAGGGATCAAAGTGTCTTTTTGGCGTACAGAGGATCTCATTTCTGGGATTCATTTTGTCCCCATCTGTTATTGAAATGGACCCGGTCAAGGTTCAGGCCATCTGTGATTGGGTCCAACCTACTTCATTAAAGGCTCTTCAAAGATTTTTGGGTTTTGCCAATTTTTATCGTAAATTTATTGGTAATTTCTCGGTTATTGTTAAACCATTAACTGATTTGACCAAAAAGGGTTCTGATGTGGTGAATTGGCCTCCTGAGGCAGTCTCTGCATTTCAGGAACTTAAGCAGAGATTCACTTCTGCTCCTGTTCTACGGCAGCCTGATGTTTCTCTGCCATTTCAGGTGGAGGTTGATGCCTCTGAAATTGGGACAGGTGCCGTTTTGTCCCAAAAAGATCCAGAAACCTCTAAAAGTAACCCTTGTGCCTTTTTCTCTCGAAAATTTTCTCCAACTGAACGTAATTATGACGTGGGTAATCGGGAGTTATTGGCCATGAAGTGGGCTTTTGAAGAGTGGAGACATTGGCTGGAGGGAGCCAAACATCGGGTGGTGGTCCTTACGGACCATAAGAATCTGGTTTATCTGGAATCTGCCAAGCGACTCAATCCTAGACAGGCCAGGTGGGCCTTGTTTTTCACACGTTTTAATTTTGTGGTTTCCTTTCTTCCTGGCACTAAGAATGTTAAGGCGGATGCTCTCTCGAGGAGTTTCCTTGCGGACTCTCCTGAGTTATCTGATCCTTCTGTTATTTTGAAAGAGGGTGTAGTTCTTTCCGCCATCTCACCCAATTTGAGACTTGCTCTGGAGGGGTGTCAGGAGGATAGGCCCGAGCGCTGCCCTGTTGGAAAATTGTTTGTCCCGGACCAGTGGAAAAAGAGTGTGATGTCTGAGATTCATTGTTCCGCGTTGGCTGGGCATCCCGGAATTTTTGGTACCAGAGACTTGGTTAGTCGGTCCTTTTGGTGGCCTACCTTGTCTCGTGATGTCAGGGAATTTGTGCAGTCCTGCGGGACTTGCTCTCGCTCCAAGCCTTGCTCTCGCTCTGGTGGTTTGTTGATGCCATTGCCTGTGCCCAAGAGACCATGGACCCATATCTCTATGGATTTCATTTCCGACCTTCCTGTTTCTCAGAGAATGACCGCCATCTGGGTGATTTGTGATAGGTTTTCCAAGATGATACATCTTGTGCCATTGCCTAAGTTGCCTTCCTCCTCTGAATTGGTGCCTTTGTTCCTTCAGCACGTGGTTCGTTTACACGGCATTCCTGAGAACATTGTGTCTGACAGAGGAGTCCAGTTTGTTTCCAGATTTTGGAGGACCTTTTGTTCTAAACTTGGTGTTCAATTGTCTTTCTCCTCGGCGTTTCATCCTCAGACCAATGGTCAAACTGAGAGAACAAACCAGACATTGGAGACTTATCTAAGATGCTTTGTGTCTGCTGATCAGGATGACTGGGTTTCTTTTTGCCTTTGGCTGAGTTTGCTCTTAATAATAGGGCTAGCTCTGCCACTTTGATGTCTCCATTTTTCTGTAATTCTGGGTTTCACCCTCGATTTTCTTCGGGACAGACGGAGGCTTCTGTCTGTCCGGGTGTTGACTCTGTTGTGGAGCGTATGCAACAGATTTGGGACCAGGTAGTGGAGAGGTTGTCCCTCTCTCAAGAGAGGGCCCAGCGGTTTGCTAACCGGCATAGGACTGATGGTCCTCGGTTTAAAGTAGGGGACTTGGTCTGGTTGTCCTCAAAAAATATTCCTATGAGAGTAGCATCTCCTAAATTTAAGCCTAGGTTCATTGGACCTTATAAGATCATGGAGATTCTTAATCCTGTTTCTTTTCGTTTGCTTCTTCCAGGGACATTTAAGATCCATAACGTGTTCCACAAGTCCTTGTTGAAGAGGTTTGTTGAGCCAGTGGTTCCTGCTGCTGTGCCTCCTGACCCTGTTTTGGTTGAGGGCAATCTGGAGTATGTGGTTGAGAAAATATTAGATTCTCGTTTTTCTAGACGGAAACTCCAGTATTTGGTTAAGTGGAGAGGTTATGGTCAGGAAGACAATTCTTGGGTGTTTGCTTCGGACATCCATGCTAGGAGACTCATCCGTGCGTATCATAGAACTCATCCTAACCGACCTGGTTGCTCAAATGAGGGTTCGGTGACCCCTCCTCAAGGGGGGGAACTGTTGTGAATGGGCTTGAGATGAGTTCTGAGCAGAGGCTCCCTCTGGTGGTTACAGCGGTACTGGTCTGTTCAGTGAAGATTGTGAGGACTGGGAATCAGGTGTTACTGACTGGTCTTATATAAGGGAGTCACCTTCCCATCAGGGTTGCCGGTGATCAATTGTTCTGGTCTGAATCCTTGATTCCAGTTTCCCTTGTAGCCTGCTGTGTCGTGTCTGCATCTCCTTCTAACAGATAAGACATTTTCTTCTTTTTGTTTCTGTGCTTGATTTTTGCATTTTGTCCTGCACTTCTGTGGGGGCCTTCTGGGTCCCCTCAGGGGGCTTTTGCCCTCTCAGTTTAGTTCAGCCACTGATGTTTGTACTTTTGCTTTTTCCAGTTTTTTCAGTGGCTGCTGTTTTGATTTTGTTACACCAGAGAGCTAATTTAGGTGGTAAAGGTCGTGTGATCTCAGGTGTTTTTGAAATTAGTAGAGTTGGTGCTTTCAGGGTTTTTTTTGGGATTGCAGTAAGTACCCTTCCTATCCTTTTCTATTTAGTTAGTTTGGGCCCCAACGTTTGCTCATACTATTTTCTGTCTGTGTCAGTATTTCGTCTTGTCTAACCGCCATTACATGTTTGGGGGCTTGCTATTATCTTTGGGGTTCTGCTCCGGGGCAGATAGCTTTCCTATTTCTTTCTTTAGGTGTAGTTAGTTTCTCAGGCTGTGACGAGGCGTCTAGGACCAACGTAGGAACGCTCCACGGCTGCCTCTAGTTGTGGTGGTTAGTCAGGGTACTGCAATCTCATAGATTCCAACTGCTTTGGTGTATTGCCTTTTTGCCTGCACTCCTCAGCTACCGAATCATAACAGTATCACCGGCCTAAAAAATTGAAAATTGTATGGTACTCACAGAAGGGAAAAAATATTGTGAAAGAAAAAAAAAAAAAAAAGGTTGTCAGAGTTGTCAGAGATATTTTTCTGTTTGTTGCATTTTTTTTTTTTTCCCTCTGTATCTCTGGGTGCTGGGAGGATTTTTTTTTCTCTCAATGGAGTTTGCACAGTTGTCTGGCCGTGTGGATCAGCTTGCCACTGAGGTTCGGAGTATTGCTATCTATCTTGCTAGGTTGCCTGTTGTGGAACCTAGGATTCCCATGCCAGATTTGTTTTTAGGGGATCGAGCTAAGTTTCAGAATTTCAAAAATAATTGTAAATTGTTTTTTGCCTTAAAATCTAAGTCCTCAGGAAACGCAGCGCAGCAGGTTCAAATTGTCATCTCTCTCCTGCGCGGCGATCCTCAGGATTGGGCTTTTTCCCTGACACCTGGGGATCCTGTTTTGAGTGATGTTGATGCATTTTTTCAGGCTTTGGGGTTATTGTACGATGAGCCTAATGTCACTGATCAAGCTGAAAAAGCCTTGTTGGCATTAAATCAGGGGCTTGATGACGCTGAGTTATACTGTCAGAGATTCCGTAGGTGGGCAGTCCTGACCAAGTGGAATGACGACGCTTTGGCGGCCCTTTTTCGGAAGGGCTGTCAGATAATGTAAAGGATGTTATGGTGGGATTCCCTGTCCCCTCTGGTCTCAATGATTCTATGTCATTAGCGATTCAAATTGACAGACGTTTGCGTGAGCGGAGAAGTATGCGTGGAATAGTGTTGCCTTGTGAACCTGCTTCTGAATCCATGCAGTGTGATAGAGTGGTGTCTGGGGCACAGCGTCATGAGTTTCGAAAGCGCAATGGGTTATGTTTCTACTGTGGTGATGCCTCTCATGCTATTTCAGTCTGCCCTAAGCGGGGAGGACGTTTTGCACGCTCAGTTGTCTTGGGTAGTGTTCAGACTAAGTTTTTACTAACTGTCACTCTGATATGCTCTCTGTCCTCATTTTCTGCTCAGGCTTTCGTTGATTCTGGAGCAGCTATTAACCTGATGGATTATGATTTTGCTAAACGTTGTGGGTTTCCCTTGATACCCCTACAGAAGTCTATTCCCCTTCTGGGGATCGATTCTACCCCTTTGGCTGAGAATAAACCTCAGTTCTCTACTCAGGTTATAATGAGGGTTGAACCTGATCATCAAGAGTGCTGCAAATTTTTGGTTCTGTATAATCTGCATGATATTATCGTACTGGGTTTCCCTTGGTTACAGTCTCATAATCCTGTTTTGGATTGGAAATCTGTGTCTGTAACCAGTTGGGGCTGCCAATGTGTTAATACCAACACTCCTGTTTTTTCTGCCTCCCCCAGGCTCAGGATGTTCCTGACTTTTTGATTGATTTTTCTGATGTGTTTAGCGAAAGTAAATCTGCATCCTTGCCTCCCCATAGGAGCTATGACTGCGCTATTGAATTAGTGCCTGGTAGTAAATTCCCTAAAGGTCGCCTTTTTAACTTGTCTGTACCTGAACATGACGCTATGCGGTCTTATATCAAGGAGTCATTGGAGAAAGGTCATATCAGACCATCCTCTTCACCCTTAGGTGCCGGTTTTTTCTTTGTGGCCAAAAAGGATGGTTCATTAAGGCCGTGTATTGATTATCGTCTTTTGAACAATATTACTGTGAAATATCAATACCCGTTACCCTTGATTTCTGACCTGTTTTCCAGGGTGAAAAACGCTACTTGGTTTACCAAGCTTGACCTCAGGGGGGCATATAACCTTATTCGCATTAAGCACGGGGATGAATGGAAGACGGCATTCAATACCCCGGAGGGGCATTTTGAGTACCTTGTGATGCCCTTTGGGCTCACTAATGCTCCTTCTGTCTTCCAGTCCTTCATGAATGACATTTTCAGGGATTTTGTGGATAAATTTCTGATTGTTTATTTGGATGATATCTTGATTTTTTCCAATGACTGGGACTCTCATGTGAAACATGTTCGAACTGTATTCCAGATTTTGAGAGAGAATGCTCTGTATGTGAAGGGATCAAAGTGTCTTTTTGGCGTACAGAGGATCTCATTTCTGGGATTCATTTTGTCCCCATCTGTTATTGAAATGGACCCGGTCAAGGTTCAGGCCATCTGTGATTGGGTCCAACCTACTTCATTAAAGGCTCTTCAAAGATTTTTGGGTTTTGCCAATTTTTATCGTAAATTTATTGGTAATTTCTCGGTTATTGTTAAACCATTAACTGATTTGACCAAAAAGGGTTCTGATGTGGTGAATTGGCCTCCTGAGGCAGTCTCTGCATTTCAGGAACTTAAGCAGAGATTCACTTCTGCTCCTGTTCTACGGCAGCCTGATGTTTCTCTGCCATTTCAGGTGGAGGTTGATGCCTCTGAAATTGGGGCAGGTGCCGTTTTGTCCCAAAAAGATCCAGAGACCTCTAAAAGTAACCCTTGTGCCTTTTTCTCTCGAAAATTTTCTCCTACTGAACGTAATTATGACGTGGGTAATCGGGAGTTATTGGCCATGAAGTGGGCTTTTGAAGAGTGGAGACATTGGCTGGAGGGAGCCAAACATCGGGTGGTGGTCCTTACGGACCATAAGAATCTGGTTTATCTGGAATCTGCCAAGCGACTCAATCCTAGACAGGCCAGGTGGGCCTTGTTTTTCACACGTTTTAATTTTGTGGTTTCCTTTCTTCCTGGCACTAAGAATGTTAAGGCGGATGCTCTCTCGAGGAGTTTCCTTGCGGACTCTCCTGAGTTATCTGATCCTTCTGTTATTTTGAAAGAGGGTGTAGTTCTTTCCGCCATCTCACCCAATTTGAGACTTGCTCTGGAGGGGTGTCAGGAGGATAGGCCCGAGCGCTGCCCTGTTGGAAAATTGTTTGTCCCGGACCAGTGGAAAAAGAGTGTGATGTCTGAGATTCATTGTTCCGCGTTGGCTGGGCATCCCGGAATTTTTGGTACCAGAGACTTGGTTAGTCGGTCCTTTTGGTGGCCTACCTTGTCTCGTGATGTCAGGGAATTTGTGCAGTCCTGCGGGACTTGCTCTCGCTCCAAGCCTTGCTCTCGCTCTGGTGGTTTGTTGATGCCATTGCCTGTGCCCAAGAGACCATGGACCCATATCTCTATGGATTTCATTTCCGACCTTCCTGTTTCTCAGAGAATGACCGCCATCTGGGTGATTTGTGATAGGTTTTCCAAGATGATACATCTTGTGCCATTGCCTAAGTTGCCTTCCTCCTCTGAATTGGTGCCTTTGTTCCTTCAGCACGTGGTTCGTTTACACGGCATTCCTGAGAACATTGTGTCTGACAGAGGAGTCCAGTTTGTTTCCAGATTTTGGAGGACCTTTTGTTCTAAACTTGGTGTTCAATTGTCTTTCTCCTCGGCGTTTCATCCTCAGACCAATGGTCAAACTGAGAGAACAAACCAGACATTGGAGACTTATCTAAGATGCTTTGTGTCTGCTGATCAGGATGACTGGGTTTCTTTTTTGCCTTTGGCTGAGTTTGCTCTTAATAATAGGGCTAGCTCTGCCACTTTGATGTCTCCATTTTTCTGTAATTCTGGGTTTCACCCTCGATTTTCTTCGGGACAGACGGAGGCTTCTGTCTGTCCGGGTGTTGACTCTGTTGTGGAGCGTATGCAACAGATTTGGGACCAGGTAGTGGAGAGGTTGTCCCTCTCTCAAGGGGAGGGCCCAGCGGTTTGCTAACCGGCATAGGACTGATGGTCCTCGGTTTAAAGTAGGGGACTTGGTCTGGTTGTCCTCAAAAAATATTCCTATGAGAGTAGCATCTCCTAAATTTAAGCCTAGGTTCATTGGACCTTATAAGATCATGGAGATTCTTAATCCTGTTTCTTTTCGTTTGCTTCTTCCAGGGACATTTAAGATCCATAACGTGTTCCACAAGTCCTTGTTGAAGAGGTTTGTTGAGCCAGTGGTTCCTGCTGCTGTGCCTCCTGACCCTGTTTTGGTTGAGGGCAATCTGGAGTATGTGGTTGAGAAAATATTAGATTCTCGTTTTTCTAGACGGAAACTCCAGTATTTGGTTAAGTGGAGAGGTTATGGTCAGGAAGACAATTCTTGGGTGTTTGCTTCGGACATCCATGCTAGGAGACTCATCCGTGCGTATCATAGAACTCATCCTGACCGACCTGGTTGCTCAAATGAGGGTTCGGTGACCCCTCCTCAAGGGGGGGGTACTGTTGTGAATGGGCTTGAGATGAGTTCTGAGCAGAGGCTCCCTCTGGTGGTTACAAGCGGTACTGGTCTGTTCAGTGAAGATTGTGAGGACTGGGAATCAGGTGTTACTGACTGGTCTTATATAAGGGAGTCACCTTCCCATCAGGGTTGCCGGTGATCAATTGTTCTGGTCTGAATCCTTGATTCCAGTTTCCCTTGTAGCCTGCTGTGT